>JALGBA010000430.1:0-600000 GCA_023970755.1 Azemiops feae | reverse complement strand
GGTCAAATTATTCAAAGGCCAAACAGAACGTTCTCATCCCTGAGAGGTGGGCTGGGGAAACTAAACATGCAAAGCACAGAGTTATTCAGTTCTATCCAATTTTTTAAAATCATAAATAAATAATCACAGTGTATACTGTTTTGATTGCTTTTGTGTAATCTTAATTGTAGTTTAATTTTTATTTCTCAATTCTGATTGCACTTGGCCCTGGTAAGGTCACATTATATATATATATATTGTTTTGCTTCTTTACCATATTAACACAATCACACATGATGCATTTTATTTGCATTTTTAATTCATTTGCAATCACCCTTAAACATTTCTTAAGACATGGATACAGAGAAAGAAAAGAAAAATAAGTAGATAACAGTAATAGTTTGGGCAAAAACTTTCTGCAGCCAGAAACACCAAGCACAGCTTTGTCTGTGCAGCTTATTTACTTTGCTCAGGTTTATGAGGTCCGAAGAGGGCTGGCCTTAGAGGGGCTGCAAGATCAGAGCATCTCTTGGATGGATGTATTCTTAGAGCATCGTTAATTATACAGGAATGTGCTTAATGTGGATGGGGGAGAAGAAAATCAATAGGCAATCCAGAAATCAAAATGCCAGCTAACCGGCCCTCCTTCCATCTCCTCTGCCAATCACTGGTTTGTGCAGCTGACTAGAAAGGCCAGGGAGATGCTCCTTATTGGTCCAACTCAGATGTTTCCATAGCAACTGCCTTCTGTTCTCTCATGTACAACGATACCCAACGTTTCTGATGCTCCTGGTGCTTGTTACAAAACTGGGCTGACAGACTAACACAAAGCAGGATAACTTCCTATACTTCCTCCTCCCCCCCCAACCCCCCCCAACCATCCTCAAACCCTAATAGGCCAAATCAGGCTTACCTGTATTAGCCATCATGGCAACCACACAAGGTAGGATTTTTAAAAATGGATTAAAATTGCATTAGGCACGGTGCTTTCATTGGCAACTTGCTGGAAGTGAAAAAGTGATCAAGAGGAACAATTGGCTTTGAACATGAACATGTCCAATTTTGAAACCATTGATACAGATGTGATATAGGTATGTCCGTAAATATATGCTTATGGGTGAGAATGCCATGGACAACCAAGAAACAAACAGGTTATCCTACTTTGGGCACATTGTGTGAAGACCCAGTTCTCTGGAGAAGACTCTGATGCTGGGAAAGTTGGAAGGAAAGAGAAGAAGAGGGCAGCCAGCAGCAAAGCGGATGGACTCAGTTACAACAAGACCTGAAGGAAGGAACGGAGACCCTAACTAGTGTGCAAATGGAGGTCTTGCAAGAGAAGCCCCAGTGCGAAAGAAGGCACGACAGAAGAAGGACCCAGCCAGCACAAGGCTGCTGTATGGTGTGGCGGGCTTGGGGACAGTGGGCAGGGCCAGGTGGTAGGGACAGCTGGTGTCCATTCGTAGATAGAAGCCAAAAAGTGATTGTGGAACTTTATGGACCGGTTTTAAGTCCCTTCGTTCAGCATTGTTGTAACTTTGGTCGCTGAAGGAATAGCCATTAAGCAAGGATTACCTGCACAGCCTAGACACCATGCAAAAGAATTGGTGGTGACATTTCCCACTGATGAATGAGTGTACAACTGCTTAATCCTTTAGACAGCTGGCACGCAGATTACATTTAGCTTGTTTGATTAATAAACGCTTCCTGTTGCTTCTCAAGCTTGCCATTTAATACAGAAGCTACCATGCACTGTTAGAAAGCTCATTTTAATATACAGCTAGTCCTCAACTTATGACCACAATTAGGACCAAAATTTCCATAGCTAAGCAAGCCAATTTTTATGACCTTTTTTGCCAGGGTTGAGGAGCTATTGACTGCAGTTGTTAAGCAAATCCTTTGCTGATTGGAAGTCAGCTGGGAAGGTTGCAAATGGTGATCCCAGGGCCCTGCGATGCTACAATCACCATAAATACGTGCCAGTTGCCAAGCCACAAATTTTGATCAAGTGACCATGGGAATGGTGCAAAGGCCGTAAGTGTGAGGACCGGTTGTACACGGCTTTTTTCAGTGACACTGTAACTTCAAATGGTTGGAAGTCAAGGACTGCCCATATCATTCTGTTATGAGCGATTCCACATCAAAGTCACCTCAGCAAAAGCCTCATCGGCTTCCCTCTTTTAGTTCCATCCCAATAAATTTGCCAACTCACTTCTGGATTCCTTTTCCAGGTATAAGCCGTTTCTAAATTATCCCGGTGCCATAAATGTACTAAGCACTCATTTATTTCTGTGTCAAAAATCAACACAGGTAGTCCTCGACTTAGGGCCACAACGGAGCGCAAAGTTTATGTTGCTAAGTAAGGCATTTGTTAAATGGGTTTTGCCCCATTTGATGACCTTTCTTGCCACAGTTGTTAAATGAATCACCGCAGTTGTTAGTAACACAACTGTTAAGTGAATCTGGTTTCCCCATTGACTTTGCTCGTCAGAAGGTCACAAAAGCTGATCACGTGACCCCCGGACACTGCAACCGTCATAAATATGAATCGGTTGCCAAGCATCCAAATTTTGATCAGGTGACCATGGGGATGCTGCAACGGTCGTAAAAAACGGTCATAATACAGTCAGCTTTGAATGGTGACTAAATGAACTGTTGTAAGTTGAGAACTACCTGAACTGTCTCTAGAAAAATGTTAAAAATAGACTGAGGCAGAAAGCCGGTTGTTCTCAGGCAAATGGGGCGAACCAGAGGAAAAAAGGAGTGCCTTTATCTTATCAGATAAAGACATGCATCAACCCAGGAGAAGGCAATCTTGAGAGACCTTTGACAAGAGTTACCTAATACGGACATGCTGGAATTGTCATTCTGGACAGGCAAACAAAAGCACACAAAACACAGCCACATCACAAATGTCATCCTGCTCTCTCCCTGCAATCTTAGGGTGTTATTAAATGTTTTATTGATGGCCTTGCTCCAAGGATGGTCCCCTTCCCTCCCATCTATTTCAGGCTCAAAATACTGGAATGACTTCCATTCGATTCCCATTCCTGGGCTGTTACAGTATTCATCAGTCATGCAGCTGCAGAGAAGCCGAACAAAGGGCAGCGTTGGCCGAGCCAAGATTTGTAATCCAGGATTCCCCAACCTGGTGCTCGATGGATACTTGGCATAGCTCACCCTTTTTCAGTATTCATGCTGCTTCTTCTAGCTGGGAAATCCTTGTGAAGTTGAGCAGCCGGAATGTGTAGATTATTTAGCCGTGACAAAAGCACGTTGCCCGGGGCGCACCACAAGGAGGCTAAGTGTACATTGCATTCCATTTAATTCTATTCATAATTTTATTTATCACTCATAGTGTGTTATTAGGATACTTCACTGTTCTGGTGTTTTATATTTTGATACGCACTTTATATGCTGTTTTTGTGAATTTTTACGCACTAACGCTGTATTCCGTAATGCCATATGAAATAATAAGAGCTCAACCTCCTGTTCTCCTCCTCCAGAAGGCAATGAGAGCTTATCATTTCTAAAGCAATAAGGAGATATTGTTGATGTTATCTGGGAGTTGAGGATACAACTATACAGTACGCACGTAATGAGGCAAAAACCACTAATTCTTTATGCTTTCCCTTAACATTTAGCTAGCATGGCACCATCTCACCTCTCCAGATGGCCCACTTCCATCTATTGATGGATAGCCATTGAGATGTCCTAGTTTGGAAGGAGAATAACAGAATAGGAAGGGACTTTGGAAATCCATATCATATTAATTCTTAAACAAGATTTATGTCTATCTGAAAAAAATGTATACTCTCTAGCAGAACCATTTTTATGTCTCCATGAGTCTATTAATACTAAGTTGTCCATCATCTCAAAAAAGGTCTTTGGAAATTTACCCTGGGAGGGTTTAATCCCCTCAAATAGATGTTCTGTCCGAAGCTGGTATTGTCACTCCATTACAGTCCCCCAACAAGCCAATTTTCATATGAAAAGGGTAGTAATTGATCCATAAGATATTAAAAAAAAATACTTTTATCGTTGTTTGGCCTGTACACACCAACCACTATTGATTTTATTCCATTAAGTTCAATTTCCACTACTACAAATCTACCGTTTTCATCTATTTTCTTCTGATGGAGCACCCTCAGCTTCTGGAGACAAGCCATTCCACTGATTAATTGTTCTCACTGTCAGCAAATGTCTCCTTAGTTCTAGGTTGCTTCTCTCCTTGATAAGTTTCCATCCATTGCTTCTTGTTTTGTCTTCGGGTGCTTTGGAGAATAGATTGACCCCCCTCTTCTTTGTGGCAACCTCTCAAATATTGGAACACTGCTATCATGTCACCTTTTAATTAAACTAGACATATCCAATTCCTTCACAGTGAGGATTCTGACACGGGGAAAGAAGTTCCGGGCAGTGCAGTAAGAGAAAATACTCATCCTTCCTGAAGTGGAGATATTAAGGCTCTGAGAAAGAAGACGGATTCATCTCATGGACTTGAGGAAACCATCTGAGAAGGTAAAGGTGGAAGTGTGCAGCTTTCCAAGAGGCAGGGCCATCTAAAAAGGGAGGACCAGAAGAATTGGCTTTCCCTTCGGAGACCCTATGACGTTTGCTGGACAGGGGCATCAGCCCTCCACTCTCATGCATTCTTGAATCACCCAAGCAGAGCAAGGCACATGTTTTGAGATGCCAGCTCCTCCGTGTCTTGGTAATCACAGGGCACCCAGTGGAAATCCTAGCCAGCCGTGGCTAACGTGAATTTGCCTGCCTCCGACTGCTCACTTAAGGTTTTTTTTTCCCCCTGTCGTTTCCTTTTCGCTTTTCAGTAATTTGCAAAGCGACACTGTACCATTCTTCATATGCTTTAGCCTCCAGGCCCCTAATCATCTTTGTTGCTCTTCTCTGCACTCTTTCCAGACCCTCAAGCCTCACAAGATCAAAAGGAAGCATTGCTGAACAAGGAGTATCAGACTGAGACACCTCCTCTGCAATATCAATGAGCTTCTTCTTATGAATTCTTCTGTAATCCAAACAGCTACTCGTGTCTATTTGTCTGCCTGGACGGAAATTTGCAAAGGAGGCTATGATGTTTCTGAAACACCAGCATCAAATAGCCCATTAGGGGAACGTCATTAAAATGAGCCCATCAGCGTGATTGCTCACGAATGAGATATTCTTGGTTTCCAAACATCTTTTCTCTTGCTAATGATTTTCTAAGCAAAGGAAGGGAAAAGGTGTTTCAGTTCATCTAGCAGGCATTTCTTGAATGTAAAAACTGAAGTATATATGGCTCATGGAAAGGAAAAGCCTTAAGTTCCTGTGAGTTTATTTTAACAATACATACAAAAATGTCTCTCTCACACACAAAGGGTAAGTTAGTTGAAGCAGAATCCCATAAAAGGAAAAGCATTCCCTAGAATGCACTCAGTAGACGTCAAGATCCTAATTGCAGAAGTCAACAACAAAAGTCTAAAATGGAGTTATATTTTGCATTGTAAAATGAGAAAAATCAAAGGAAAATGATCATCTCTATTTTTAATGAGAAAAATATTTTTTCTAACAGTCCTGCAAATAAATACAGGCAAAATCTTTCCTTGTATAAAATCACGCCAGAATAAAACCTCGGGATGTTGCTCGTCTTTTATTCCTTGCTAACAGTGATTTTCTTTTCTTGGTCTATTTCAGGATTGCAAACCTCTGGAGGCAGGACTTCTCAGGCTCCACTGAACAGGCAGCATTGTGGCTTACAGTAACGTACAACATTTTCTTGAGATTAGTAAGATGCCTCTTCTTGCAGAACTCAAAAAACAGAAATATCGGAATAAAGCATTTCCCACACCTTTTTCTATCAGCATCTAATTTGGGGAGTTGTTTCAGGGGAAAATTCTGCTCCAAGCCAGAACTGAATTCTGGCCTGTTTCCAAACGTTGGAACTTGCCTGATCTTACTTAAAGCGTCGACACTATCGGTTCCCAGATATACAGCTCTTACAGCCATAGGTCTTCCCAGAGAGGAATAATAAGCAAGGATGTCTTGGTTCAAGGACTCTAAGAGATGTGGTCATGTACGTGGACAACACTATCTGCAAGGAAAAGAATCTGAAGAAATTTGGGGAGGGGGGGAAATGATACCTTCTGTGGCACCCACCTGAGCCTTGAAATCCAATTCTTCCTTTTCAGCTATTTCAACCTACCGGTAGAATTTAGTGGCCAACCTGTAGCCACTCAATTTTATTCCATCCCCAACCTTCTTTCTGAATTGCACGTATTTCCTCTTCTTGGCTTCCTTGTTTCTAAGCCAAGCATTTTCCATCTGGAATCAAAAGAACAATAAGCTGCCCTTTCTGGCACTTACAGGAAGCAGAATCCAAAGAAACAGAGTCCTTCTGGACACTGCAGGTCACAGACCACATGGTGAATGGAGACTCCCCATGAGCAAAGCACAGAAACCAAGAATGTGGCTGGTGTCTAATGTTGCATATAATCCAGATGCCCTGCTCTAGATAGGTAGGTAGGTAGGTAGGTAGGCAGACAGACATAAGATAGACAGACAAAGATAGACAGACTGACACAGACTGTTGGTTGCAAGTAATCTAGATGCCCTGAGCTGCTGATCTTGTTAAATAAATATATTGATTGCATCCAGATATTGCATATAATCTAGATGCCCTGAGTTGTTTCTTATTAAATCAATACATAACACAATACAGGATAGAAAGATTATTAGTCGTCCTTGTTTGAACCTCAGATTGAGCAGGAGAGTGAAATGGAGCAATAACAGCAACAACCACAAAGACCACTACAACCAACACTGATAGCTATGAATTGCTGCTCTTCCTACGGTAGATAATCTACTGTGGGAATCCTTTTCACCCCAAATACCTATCAGTCTCTCCCAATCGTCTTGCCCAGGGCAAGTATCACAACCCAGACAAGTGCAAAGGAGTCACAGGAGGAGTCACTGCCTTGCAAGGGCATACTTAAGAACGAAAGTGCAAGCCCATGACTTGTTCCAACTTGATTAGTAGCCTTCTCTAGCTGGATCCCTCCAGATGTGTTGGGCTTCCAGATTTCCCAGTCAGCATGGCTGTTTCCAACATTTGGAAGATGCCTAGTTAGGAAACATCTGTCCTCATCTAGGCATCACCTTGCCTGCAGGAACGCTGACTTTAAAAATGCTCATTTGTTCCAATCCCTCTGGAGTGAACTGGAATGGCAACAGACCCTGATCCAGGACCTCCTTCTTGGATTTTGCATACCGTCATAAATCGAGAAACCACAGCAATGCCATTATTTTCCTCTTTAAAGTAAAGGTAAAGGTTTCTCCTTTCTAGTCATGTCCAACTCTTAGGGGGGGGGTGCTCATCTCCATTTCCTAGCTGAGTGAGCCAGCGTTGTCCAAAGACCCTTCCGTGGTCATGTGCCCAGCATGGTTATATGCCAAAGGCACACAGAACGCTGTTACCTTCCCACCGAAGTGGTACCTATTAATCTACTCGCATCTGCATGCTTTCGAACTGTTGGGTGAGCAGGAGATTGGGCAACTAACAGGAGTTAACTCAGTCACCCAGTGCTCAGGTCTTGAACTTGGCTTTCCAGTTGACAAGTTAAGCATCTTTAACCACTGAGCCATAGTGCCCCCTATCTTTCTCTTTATTTCTGTTTAAATCTAGCTAATCTTAGATGATTGCCAGGTTATAACAACAACATCTGAATAAGTTTTAGAGCAGGGGTCTTCAAACGTGGCCCTTTTATGACTTGTGGACTTCAACTCCCAGAATTCGTCAGCCAGGCACGCATCTTCAGAGCAACACCATGAAAAAACAAGCAGAATGTGCATCAAAGCTTATTTCAAACACAGTGAACCTTTTTTTTACTGGATCCATCAGAGATGGGATAATCCCCCAAACTTTGGCTAAAAAACAAACAAACAGTACAGCACAGCAGTAAAAACTGTGCCTATGAGCTCCTTTATGCATTTTGTGATGTCATTACATAAACTATATCATAGTTGCCCTATATAAAAGAGATCAATTTCTTGCTTGGGTAGGGGGTTGGACTAGAAGACCTACAAGACCCCTTCCAACTGTTATTCTGTATTTTGATCAGCTACACATAAAATCCACTGCAGTCATGTCCAAAAAGCCAATGGGGTTTGATAGCCACACAGTAATCACAACTGCATCCTATGCCTATGTCCTTACAACACGAACAGTGCACCATACTAACACAATTTGCAACTATAAGAAACGTAAGCAACATCTGAAAACTATTGCCTTTTACTCAGATTCACACAATATTTATGTCATGTGACTGCCATTTCAAGACTCTTTTTTTAAAGTCTGGAAACTGCATATTTCTACATAAAGGTTTTTAAAAACAGCAACTAATAGTTGCTCTGTGATAATAAGCAACTGTGAATTTTCTGGCCATAAATAAGTTCACTCCCACCTGAGATCAATGCAGATGATGAGGGAATTCTTGCAAAAAGATTAAACTGTTTTAACATCAGTCCCACCAGTGTAAACATTATACTTACATCATAACCTTGAATTCTCAATATTGTAGTATATAAATAAAGCACACAGCACTTAATAATTCTCAACAGTAAGCAAAGAGAACATGGGTGAGACCTCACCTAGGTATCATGTGGTATCTGCCTAAAGGATGTATTACAGAAGTAGGGCAAAACATTAGTGTGTTGCTTGACCTACAAAAGAGCCATATTTCATTTTAAGTTCAGATATTTTCACTCTTATTTGGGAGGCTGTTCTTGAGGCTGTGATTCTGAAGTTATCAGTCTGCTTAAGAGAGTTAGAGAACGAAATAAGAATAAACCACACATTTATTCTGCAATACCACATAACTGTATTTTGGGGGAAACAGTCAGTCCTTCAATCAGAAAACATAACAGATATCCTGGAAAATCTACTATGACTAAGTGTTCCTTTCCACATTCAGTTCCTAAAGGGTACCAGCTGCATTCTAGGCACAACTCAACCAACATCACTGATACACAACTAATCCTGATAAGCTAGATATGGCCTTAAGACAGGGGTCTCCAAACGTGGCAACTTTAAGACCTGTGGACTTCGACTCCCAGAATTCCCATGCTGGCTGGGTAATTCTGGGAGTTGAAGTCCACAAAAGATGCCAAGCTTGGAGACCCCTGCCTTAAGAGATAATCCAGAACCTACTCAAACATTGTTATGGGGCAGGTCCACAGATTTCCCTAAAATAATCCAGAAAGGGACTACTGAAGTTCAAATAGCTAATTTATACATCTTTAGTAAAAACAAAGTTTTGTTCGGCACCCAACCTTCTTCTATTTTGAATTATTTGGGAGGATGTGATGCTCCATGAAAGTCAATTTTTCCCAACAGGAAGACAGAAACTCATGCTTACAACATAGACTTAATTAGAAGCTATTTACTTGAAATAAAATTGACCACAGAAAGCAGATGTTATTTTGAAACATCCACATGGATGACACATGTCATACTTAATCCTTCTTTTCTCTAGACTGGCCATACCCAATTCCTGCAACCGTTCTTCATATGTTTTTGTCTCCAGGCCCTTAATCATCTTAGCTGCTCTTCTTAAAAATACTTCAAAGACTTCAAAAATAGAGGGGACTTTTTACCATTTATGGTGGACCTGTGATAAAGCAAGAAAATATTGGAGCAGGATTCATACGTTAATACAGAAAATTCTTAAAGTGAATATAGAAAGAAAACCAGAGACTTTTCTCTTGGGGCTAATGGACAAAGACCTGGAAAAAAATATGGAACCTCGATGTTATATATGTTGACAGCAGCAAGATTATTCCATGCTCAGAAGTGGAAGACCACATCGATTCCCACAACGGAAGAATGGTTGCAAAAACTGATGGAGCTAGCAGAGATGGCTAAACTGTACTGGTTAAAGAAAAGAATACAAAATACTTTTATTGCCATGTGGAAAACGCTTCTAGATTTTGTGCTTGACTGGAAACAAATGAAACTTTGATTTTGGGTTTTACCAATTAGATAGATTTGATGTTATTGAAAAGGCTAGTTTATATTATTTTGTAAAAGTAAAAAGCTGAGATTTGAAGTTGATATTCTATTGCACCAAAGGAAGTTGGAAGTCAATGCTTTTTTGCTTTTTTTCTCCCTTACATCACTTCTCTACTCCCTTTTCCCTTCCCCATCTTTTCCTCTATTTACTTTTGTATTTCCATTGTATCATATATTATAAACTAATAAAACTTTGAATATTTAAAAAAGTCTTTTGATTTCTACCACCAATTGATGGCTTTAGATTTTTTTCATTCTGGACACAGAAACACACCCATCGTACTTGTGTCTTTCCAGATAAGGAACATTAGGCAAAGCAATGAAAACAAGAATGACAAAAAAAAGGCAGAGGCTAACAGAAAACAAAAGAAAATCTAACTAAATCTGGTTTATGTATCATTTAGTGCAGGGGTCTGCAAACTTGGCGATTTAAGACTTGCTGGCTAAGGAATTCTGGGAGTTGAAGTCCACAAGTCTTAAAGTTACCAAGTCTGGAGACCCCTGATTTAGAATTTGTCTCCAGATGTCTCTGTCCTTACACACCATTAACTACTTCCATCTTGTCCATGAACCGCAACATACACTCTTCTGGGCTCCCTAATCTACCAACCTTTCTCCTTTTGAGGATCTCATCATCTCCTTCCAATCACAACTTTCTCCTCCTGACTCGCTTCCTCCACTTAACTTGCCCTGCGATTCAGACTGTTCAATGTGCTTCTTCTGTGCTGCTCACCCACTTTTCGACCTAAACCTTATTCCGTCAGCATCCATTTTTGGACTCTCTTTTGTCTGAGCATACACACTCTTCAAATGCCCCATTTACCGTGCATTTATCTCATGTAGTGTATATCTTTGTCCTTCCAAATAACAAAGCAGGAGGTAGAATCCTCCTATATACAGATAGTCCTCGACTTACAATTCATTTAGTGACCGTTCAGTTACAAGTGAAAAAGTGACTTATGATGGCTTTTCACACTTACGACCTTTGCAACATCCCCATGGTCATGTGATCAAAATTCAGATGCTTGGCAACTGGCTCATATTTATGACGGTTGCAGTGTTCCAGGGTCATGTGATCACCTTTTGTGACCATCTGATGAGCAAAGTCAATGGGCAAGCCAGATTCACTTAACAACCTGATTAGTAACTTATCAACTGAAGTGATTCACTTAACAACTGTGGCAAGAAAGGTCATAAATGGGGCAAAACTCACTTAATAAATGTCTCACTTAACAGAAATTTTGGGTTCAATTGTGGTCGTAAGTCAAGGACTACCTGTATACAGCCATTTCACTTTTTTCAATAAGTATTCATTTCTTGTCCTGACTTCATACAGCATCTGCACATATTAATGTTTCTCCAATATCTTTCCCAATTTCTACTATTAAAAATATTTCCACTACTGGAATAATTTCAACTATTGAAAAAAGTTCTGCTTTTTTACTGTCTTTCTTGTTTAAAGCAGCCTTTTCAAGCCTCTGAATGTACTAGACTTCAATTCCCATAGTCCCCAGCCAGCTTAGGGTCTTTCAAGATTTGGAGGGCACCGAGTTGCAGAAGGCTGCTCTACAGAGTAGAAATGCTGAAACAAGCTTCATGCAGCAAATGTTGAATCATTGTTTAAATGAGCTGCCATAACACCAAAGAAATGTTGGTAATCATTCCTTCCTAAAAAGTTGCTATTAATGGCCACATGATGTAATGTTGCACACCCTGCTGAACCCCGCATGACTTGCTTCCAACTACATGCACATAAGGTGAGCAATTTTGTATTCTGTTATCTCGAATGCTTCTGAGAAGAGGGCTTGTGAAAGCTCAGTGGTTAAAGACGCTGACCTTGTCAGCTGGAAGGCTGACAGCCTCGGTCCAAGCCCCGAGCACCACATGGCCCGGTGAGCTCCCGTTCCTTGACACAGCTCCTCCCCATCTAGCAGTTCGAAAGCATGCAAATGCGAGTAGATAAATAGGTACCACTTCTTTGGTGAGAAGGTAAACTGTTCCATATGCCTCAGGGTATAGTCATATGGCCACATGACCATGGAAATGTCTTCAGACAACACTGGCTCTCTCAGCTAGGAAACGGAGATGAGCACTGCCCCCTAGATTTGGACACCAATAAAAAAGATGGCGCTTCTCTGAACCAAATGTTAGAAATTATCTACTCATATAACAGAATGACAGAGTTGGAAGGGACCTTGGAGGTCTTCTAGTCCAACCCCCTGCTCAGGCAGGAAGCCCTATACCAGTGATGGCGAACATATGGCACGCGTGCCAGAGGCGGCATTCGGAGCCCTCTCTGTGGGCATGCGCGCTGTCGCCATAGCCCCGCCTCCCCCCGTGGCTCCCTCCTCACCAGCAGCCCCCCCGGAGGAGAGTTACTCCCAGGTGCGGCCCACGCTGAGTGCTCATAGCAGCCGGGCAGCAGGGATAAGACTCCGCCCTTGCGCCCTGTCGCATGCAGATGATGCTGCAGTGTGGGCGGAGGGCGTGGCCGCCATGGTGCTGCTGGGCCACCTGGGCAATCTGCGGTGGGCCGTGGAGGCGGTGGGTGGCCCTGTGGGTGGGTGGGGCTGGGGCGGGGTGTGGGGCAGGAGGGGGCGGGGAGGTTTTTGGGCACTCGGTCTCTAAAAGGTTCGCCATCACTGCCCTATACTATATCTAGACAAATGGCGGTCCAATCTCTTCTTAAAAACTTCCAGTCTTGGAGCATTCACAACTTCAGGATGCAAGCTGTTCCACTGATTAACTGTTCTCACTGTCAGGAAATTCCTCCTTAGTTCTAGATTGCTTCTCTCCTTTATTGCTTCTTGTCCTACCTTCTGGTACTTTGGAGAATAGGTTGACCCCCTCTTCTTTATGGCAACCCGTCAGATATTGGAAGACTGGTGTTATGTCACCCCTAGCTTCAAAGCTTCAATCACCAGTGACAGGGGATTAAATACTTTACTACTGTCCTCTCTCACTACAAAGGATCAGCTTCATCCAACCTTTCTTAATGCATCTATGATCTATTTTCCAAACAAGCGCATTTCATCGCTTGCTCAGGACTTCCCTCTGCCCAGAAGCTAACCAAGATGTTTTTGAAACACATATATCGGCTCCATGGAGCCCCAAAGCGGATTATATCTGACGGGGGGGGGGGGGGGTCCAGTTTACTGCAAAGTTCTGGAGGGAGTTTGTTAAACTGATTGGGTCGATTCGGGGGCTTTGGTCAGCTTTTCATCAGAGTACAAATGGAGCGGCTGAAAAAGCGAATGCAATGGTGGAACAGTACCTCAGATGCTATGTAAATTATCAGCAGACTAATTGGGCTGATCTCCTGCCTTTCGCAGAGGTAGCCGACAACAATACTGCACAGTAGCACTGGACTCAACCTATTTAAAATAGTAACGGGTCGAGATTTTGTGCCTATGCCTGAGTACCCCCAGGAGCCTCCTACTTCCCAGAC
The DNA here is from genome assembly GCA_023970755.1 of Azemiops feae. Taxonomy (NCBI): domain Eukaryota; kingdom Metazoa; phylum Chordata; class Lepidosauria; order Squamata; family Viperidae; genus Azemiops; species Azemiops feae. The sequence continues at coordinate 586,513 of JALGBA010000430.1, read as the reverse complement.
TTTGGATCAATGGGTGACGTCTTTCCAGGGGGGTTGGGTGAATGTGAAGAAAGCATTGACCAAGGCCACCAAGGTTTACAAGGAGCAAGCAGATAAACGACGTTCTCCTCAAAAGCCTTTTCATGTTGGGCAATTGGTTTATCTTTCAACAAAATGTTTAAGGTTAAAGTCACCCAGCAGAAAATTGGGGCCAAAGTTCCTTGGTCCTTTTCCCATCACTAAGATCATAAACCCGGTCACAGTGGAATTGAAACTTCCACGACTGTTGGGGAAAGTCCACCCTGTGTTTCATTGTAGTCTACTGAAACCTGTGCCAGAATCCTCTTTAAGACCTATTATTCCAAAAAACCTGCCGGGTCCAGTAGCTGTAGAGGGGGAGACACATTATGAAATAAAACAAATTCTTGATTCTAGATTGTACATGGGAAGTTACAGTACCTTGTTCTATCCCCTGTCAGAAGCTACATGGGTGAAATGTACCAATGTGAAAGCAGACAGGTTAATAAAAAAGTTTTACGATAAATAACCTCACAAGCCTCGAGGAAATACTTAACATGTTTTTTGTTTCCCCTACAGGAGGCTCTTTCTTTCTGAGAGGGGCCGTCAACTCTACAAATGAGCATGGCTGCAGCCATTTTCCTTCTCATTCTAGGTTACCACATAAAACGGAGGGAGGGGGGGTTGCCCAGGTTCTTCGTTAGTCAAAATAATCTTCTGTCCTGTGGGAACCAAGGTCATCGGCTGCTCCCGAGACTAGGGACTGGGCGTTGCATAAAAAGCCCGCCAAATAATCATATTGGGGAACATAGTTGCTTGCATAGTTTTATGGGTGGGACATTTAACTTTGTATTGGGAAATTACTTGTATATTCAGACTTGGTTTCACTTTTGACCGTGCCGATACTTTGTAACTAATAAACATGTTTTTTGAGGAATTCTCAAGCCTCGGAGTTCTGCTTTATTTGTCTCAGTCTGTCGGAACCATGACAGTACCACTCAGATGGAAGGCTTCCTCTGACTTAATTTCTCTCTGCCCATCAGCCATTGGAAAAGCAAACTCCTAAGAAGGCCCAGTCAGTATGACATTTTATGACCCTACTTCCTCAATGCAAACCGATCTGTGCCCAAAGCTTCTCTCCCTTGTTCTCATGTTCATGAGAAGGAGACATCCGGAATCTTAAAAGTTACATAACATAAAGTTGCTGAGGTTGAGAAACACTGGCTTAGGTTGAGAATGCAGTGCTAAAATCTATTTTCATAGCATTTCTTTCATAACAACAACTGGTAACTAATCTGCTCTGCTTCCCAAGCCCTCTGCACACTCCATGGAGTTGTGAGTCATGGGGGAACAGTGCAGATTCGAATTCAGCCATCCCCAGTGCAGCTGTGAAATTGGACATACAAACTGCAGCATGCAGACATTTCATAAAACCAGAATGGGAAACCTACTGTGCTCCATAGAGAATTTAAAAGGGGAAATCAGTATTACAGGCAGAACCATAGAATGGAAGCCCTGTTTTTTTTACATACAGTATGTCACTTAGATTATAGGGTCGTGCCCACCATCCTGATTTCTTGACCCCTTCCTGCAGACACCCCTGGCACTCCAGATGTTTTAGATTTCCACTCTCATCAGATCTACGCAGCTAGCAAGAGATTGTGGGAAATAGAATCTAAGAATCCAGTAGATTCCAGATTGCCTACCCTGGATAAAAATGTCCTGTGATAAATGCAAGCATTGGACCAGGCCAAAATGTTCTCAGCGGTACTTTCCGTTTTGAAGTGCCAGCCAGATGTTCTTGGGCAGATTACACACACCATGTTCCCCAATCCTTGTTTCCCAGCTTCCTGGGTCCTCAATAACCACAGCCACCTCCATGAACTGCCATCAGTAACTTCCCCTTTGGGACTTTGATGCAGCCCCCTCCCAATCCATTCAAATGGCTATCCTTGCCTAAACTTGCAGCAGCAATCTTCATTGCTGGACTGATTTCACACAATATCCGGAACCATAAACTAATTAACTACCTTTAGGCAGTCAGTTGTGTGAACCCAGTGCAGGCAGTGAATTTGTGGTTTGGTGCTAGTGCAAAATCTGAAAATTAAATCACGTTAAGTAACTAAGGAGAACATAGTCTGGATATAACCTTTGGGAGGGAGGCAGGGAGGGAAGTTAGTTAGTTCTTGTGCCCCATGTCTTCCCTTCTGCTTTTCCCAAGCCATGCACCATTATTAGAACAATTAATCAGTGCAACAACTTGCCTGTGGGTGTTCCAACACTGGAGGTTTTTAAGAAGAGATTGGACCACTAAAGATAAAGATAAATAACCTTTATTGTCATTTTTATATTGTGGGCACAATGGCACACATAAAAAATGAAATTTAGTTGCCCGCTCTCAAAGTGAAACATATACATGACACACACCTAAACATACTATGTACAACATATATATAGACCCACATCCCTACATATGCATAGCAAATAAATATTAAATACTGTCCATCTTGAATATATAACGCAAGGAGGAAGTTTGAGAGTTCGCAAGGTTAATGCTGTATGGAATGAAACTATGGCTGAATCTGGATGTTCTGCTACGGATACCACGAAGCCTCCTCCCAGAAGGTAGCAAGGAAAACAGGTTGTGAAGAGGATGTGTAGTGTCCCAGAAATCTTGCGGACCCTGCTCAAGCAACGCTTCTGTGCTATGTCCTGGATGGTAGGGAGGGAACTGCCAATGATCTTTTCGGCCATTCTCACCACTCTCTGCACCGCCTTCCTGACTGAAGCAGTGATGCCTCCAAACCAGACTGTGATGCTGTATGACAGGATGCTCTCGATTGTCCCCCTGTAGAAAGTGGTCAGGACAGGGGAAGGAAGATGTGCTTTTCTCATGCGGCGCAAAAAATGCAGGCGCTGCTGTGCCCACTTCACCAGTTTCTCACTGTTTAGCGACCAAGTCAGCCTACTCGTTAGCTGCACACCCAGGAATTTGATGCTGGTAACCATCTCCACAGGTGAATCATTAATGCACAGAGAAGTGTGGCTGTGCCTGCCTTTTCTGAAATCAACAATGATCTCTTTCGTTTTTCCTGTATTTAAAACTAGGCTGTTTTCCTTACACCAGTTCACCAACCCCTCAACCTCCTTGCGATAAGCTTCCACCTTGTCATCCTGAATAAGGCCCACTACTGTTGTATCATCTGCGAACTTCACAATATGGTTGGTGGCAAACCTAGCACAACAGTCATGGGTCAACAGGGTGAACAGCAGCGGACTTAAGATGCAGCCCTGAGGAGAACCTGTGCTCAAGAAAATGGTATTAGAGGTATTTGTTCCAACTCGCACATATTGGGGCCTGTTGGTAAGAAAATCCAGAATCCAGTTGCACAAAGGAGTGTTTAAGCCTAAAAGGCCCAGTTTGTCTACTATTTGTCTGAAATGGTATAGGATTTCCTGCCTGAGAAAAGGGTTGGACTAGAAGACCTCCAAGGTCCCTTCCAACTCTGTTATTCTATTTTGTTATATTCTAGCTTGATTCTCTTAATCCTGTTCCTTCTATAGTTGACTAATTCTTACAATGTTCATCTGAAGGGTTATAGAAATGATCAGTAAAGCCTGAACAATCAACAAACCTCTAACAGCCTGACCATCCATTCCACAAAGCCCTGCCACGAAGAGGGGAAAATGGGCAACCAGCATTAACGCATCTGTGACAAGACCTGCCAAGTTGGCCTACAGAGGACCAGTGAGGAAAAGGTGGAATCCACAGGAGGAAGGATCCCGATGGGGACTTCAGTGCACGGAGGATCTGAACACTCCATGAACTCTCTTGAACTGAGCTTGGAAAGGAACCAGGCCAGCATCTCCAGCATGAAGGTAACGTGGCCCAAATGTGGAGATGTACTAAAAGAACTGAAACTTTGCTCCACATCATTCAGTATCCAACTTCTGTTGTTTTTTCCCAAAATCAGGTTACCAATAAGGATGCCTGGCAAATACTGGTTGAGAAGATGCTTCTTCTTCTCCTTGGAGGTCGATCTCCATCTGCAGTATAAGGTCTCCTGCCTTGAGCAGGGGGTTGGACTAGAACAGGGCTTTTCAACCTGTGGTACGCGTACCACTTGTGGTACATTAATGAGTGGCAGGTGGTACGTAGCGCTGCCTAGCCAAGTGTAGTGGGGAAGGGAAAGAGCCAGCACAGGCAAAGACTTACAGTGAGAGAGTCCTCTGGAGCTGCAAAGGGCCCAGGCTCACTTCTGGCTCACCCTCCCCCATGAGAAAGGAGGGGGGGCGGAGACTATAAAAGGAGGCAGTTTGGGAGGGAGAGGGAGAGAGAGAAAAAGCAGCAGCCTTGGGAGGAGGCAGAATCAGCTCTAGCTGCACCGAAGGGGAAGAAGAAGGAGGAGGAGGGTGGGGGGAGGAGATCAAGCAGGCCGGCGGCCATGAGCCAATCTACAACTGCTGTGGCAGCCACCTGTGCTGGCAGCAGCAAACAGGCAAGAAATGCAGTGGGGGAGGGGTCGCCCTCCACCAGGAATGAAAAGCAGCAATGGCTGGAGGTGAGGCATGGAGGGAGGGAGGGAGATGGAGAGTGGAAGGATTCTTATGTGCTTTTGTGACTGAAGTTCTGGGATTTGTGCAATGTGGGATTTGTGTTCTTAAGGAGTGTTTGGCAATTTCTATTTGGCTGATGGCTCATTTTAGCTTCCATTGCTCTGCTGTTGTTAGCTGTAAGTTTTGCTGCAAGGGATTTTGAAGTATTTTTCTCCTGAATGGATTTTACTTATGAATGAAGCCATTTGGGGAGGCTGCCTTAGCCGGCAGCCAGTACTTACATTTTTTTTTCTTCCTTAAGTGCTGGCTGGGCTCCTTACTTTCCTTTCTAGCCAGTAGCTAATTCTTAAAGGGGAAGTGCCTTTTTAAGCTAGTTCACTCAGCACTTGTCTTTTCTGTCTCTGGAGGCCTTTCCTTGTTTGATCAATATATGGAAGAGGGAAAATATGGGGGGGGGGGTTCAAATTCTTCCTTCAGAAGGAGATGGGAATGAGAAGAAGGGAGGCAGGGAAGGGAGGGAGGGAAGGAAGTCTTAGCAGTTGGCCACCAGCAGCTCTGCCATTGACTTTGCTTGTCAAAAGGTTGCAGAAGGGGATCACATGACCATCATAAATATGAATCAGTTGCCAAGCATCCAAATATAAATCACATGACCCTGTTGCTGCAATGGTCATAAGTGTGAAAAATGGTCATAAGTCATTTCAGTGCAATTGCAACTTTGAACAGGTTTTTTTTTGTCACCAAGTTTTTGACACCTTGCTAGTTGGTACTCGAATATTGCCATATCCTAAAAGTGGTACAATCGGTAAAAAGGTTGAAAAGCCCTGGACTAGAAGACCTCCAAGGTCCCTTCCAGCCCTAGGAATCTATGTTCTGTGTTCAATTCTGAGAGTTGAAGTCCTCACCACTGAAAGCATATGCTGGCTAGGGAATTCTGGAAGTTGCCATCCACAGAGTTTAAAGCTAGCTCGCGCTAAAACCAGGCCAGATGGGAAGCAGATGCTGCAAGCCACAAAGGCTGCGCGAAAACTTAAACCTGGCCTCGTACTGCCCGACCAAGCAAGTGTCCGAACAGAGCATCGTTAAGCTGGGTGGCACGAGTGTAATTCGCCACGGAACGGAAAGCAGGCTAGCCCCGCTGTCTCGGGCTTCGCCAGGCGCAGCTGTCTGAAACGGTGCAGGGTCTTTGTCTGAGATTGTTTGGGTCTCCTGCTTGAGCAGGGGGTTGGACTAGACGACCTCTAAGGTCCCTTCCAGCTCTATTCTGATTGACGGATTGATTGATTGAAGTGCACCCGCCTTAGCAGCCCGATCGCATCTCCCGGTCAGCCGGTTGTCCCGTACGCGACGCCCCGCTTCGATTCCCCGCCGGCCGGGTTCCCCAAGAGCAGCCCACGCAGCGGCTGGCGGCAGGGGGACCCCGGTCCCTGGGCAAGGATTGCCGAGAAAGAGCCCCGGAGCATTGTGGCTTTAAGGGCCGGAGGCGCGCAACTCTCTCTGCCACCGCCGCTCTTCCGGCTCGGGGACTCCTCGCAGCCGCCTCGCCTTGTCCGAGCTCCCGGGGACGAGCCCCGCGCCCTGCAGGCCCGGAAAGGGAGGGAAGGAAGGAGGGAGGGAGGCTCGCTCCCCGCCGCCCCGGGAAACCCCCCCCCTTCCGCCGTCCCGCGGAACACGCGTCGCCGCATCCAGACGGTCGTCCCTGGCCGACTCGCCTACCTTGCCCTCGGCGTCCCGCTGCCCCTCCGCCTCCCTGGCCAGCCGCTGCCTGAGCTCGCTCATCCTGGGTCGCCGCTCCGCCCGCGCTTCGCCTCGCCTCGGCCCGACGCAGCAGCAGCAGCAGAAGCAGAAGCAGAAGCAACAGCCGCGCCCGACAGCCGAGCCCGGGAATCGGGGCGGGGCTCAGGGGGAGCGGCCAATCCCGGCGCGGCTCGACCCAGGGGGCGGGGCTCACCGTCCGCAGGCTTTGCAGCGCAGGAGGCGGCGGCGCAGCGCGGCTGGCGGGGGATTCCACCTTGGGTGGGTTTGCTCAGCTCACCCGAAGCGAGGGGCCTGGCGCTGCCCTGGGTCAGGCGTTGTGGGAATGCAGCCGCCGTCTGAGCGGAACCAGGGAGGCCAGCAGAAGCGGCGCTTTCTCCAACCTGCTGATTTCCCGCTGTGCAAAATACCTTTCCCGTTGTCCAGACGACTTCTCCCGGGGCGCATCTCGCAGGGCCCCGCACGCACAACCTCCCGCGCTTGCTGGCCAGGTCAAAATCACTCCGCGCTCCCACCGCCTGCCTTTAGCTGCGCCTGCAGCCTCCGTGACTTGCAATGCCGGCAAACGCCGCTTCGTGGTTTTTTCACGGAAGGCCTCCCGACAACATGGCAAAATGCTTCGAGAATGCTACGCGACTCTTCATTTTTTTAAGTCTATACTCCTCCTGCAACGCAAGCTAAGCTCCGCTCCCTCTGCTGGCCGAAACCGGCATCGCTTGCCCTGGTGAGGCTCGGCTCTGACCTTCGGGGATCGTGGAGATGTTAGGTATTCTTTCCCACGTTCCCCCTTGGCTCGTTTTCAGTTCTGAGCGAAGCGGCTGCGTGCCAGTCTTGGGAAAAATTAAATGCAGCCTTCGCCGGTATCTGGAACTATTTTAATCTGGATCTTTAGCTGGAGCTGTTATGCTATGGACGTAGTATACTTAGACTTCAGCAAGGCGTTTACAAAGTAGACCATAACCAGTAGGTAATGTAAACTAGAAAAAGGTGAGATAGACAGCATCGCCACCAGATGGATTTGTAACTGGCTAACAAACCGTACTAGACAAGCATTCCTGAATGGTGCTACGTCTACGTGGAGGGAAGTAAGCAATGGGGTACCCCAAGGTTCCATCTTAGGCCCAGTACTCTACAAGATCTTCATAAATGATTTAGGTGAGGGAACTGAAGGGGAACTCATCAAATTTGCAGATGATACTAAGCTGGCAGGAATAGCCAACACCCTAGATCAGGGGTCCCCAACCTGTGGGCAGCGGCTCACTACTGGGCTGCAGCCGCTTGGCAACCGGGCTGCGTGAAGGGATGGCCAGTGCACGCGCACACGTGCATGCATTCACACATACCCCACTCATGCTAGCGGCGAGTGTCCTGCCGGTGCTAGCGTCGCCCCAACTCCCAAGTGTCCCACCGGTGCTAGCACCGACCCGTCCCCCGAGCGTCCCGCCGGCGCTAGTGCTGCCCCACCCCTGAGCGGGGCAGTAAATGAAACCACACCCCCTCCGGTCTGCAGAAAAAGCACTCTCCATGGAACCTGGTGCTCAAAAGGTTGGGGACCTCTGCCCTAGATGATAGGCTCAAGATCCAGATGGATCTTGACAGATTTCAACACTGGGCCCTATCCCAAAGATGCTTTTTCACGAGGCAACTGGAGTTTTCTGCAGTCCCTGCAACCCTCAAAGAAGTTAGGGCCAAAATTTGTGGGACATTCCCTATTAAACGCATCATCAACCCAGTCACAGTGGAACTTGAACTCCCTAAAACATTAAGATAGGTCCATCCGGTGTTTCGCTGTAGTTTGCTAAAACCTGAAATGAGCTCGCTTTAAGGCCAGTTGTAGCTCCTCCACCACAATCAATTATGGTGGAAGGGGAACAACATTTTGAAATCAGGGAAATCTTAGACTCCAGAAAGCACCATGGAGCCACCCAGAACTTAGTGGCATGGAAGAACTTCCCGGCCTCCCAGAATGAGTGGGTACACAGGAAGCACGTGAGGGTCCCTAGATTGCTCAAACGTTTTCATGCTCATTACCCGGATAAACCTGACTAACGGCTATGTTTCATTTTCCCTCCCTGTTATTATTTTATCTTCTCCAGGTGGATCTCTCATTTTTTAAGGGGCGGCGGCATGTCAGAACCCCAATATATTTTGTATTTCTTTCTTCTCACCTTCATTTTCGGGTTCTGCCATTCTATTGGGGGAGGGGGACCTAGGGGTCTTCTGCATTGTACTTCCTTTGCTTTGTTCTATCCTCTTTGAAATATCTTCCTTGGGGTGTGAAAGGAATGTGCCTCCGGCCATCTGCCTTATCTCCAGGCGGAGGGGAAGAAGCTGCGGAGAGACCTGACAGCCTTGAGAACGGCGCCTTATCGGTTCTTTCCCATAACAATTTAAAACCTATGGATTGGCTCAATTTAAACCAGCTGGATGGACAGTTGGTGTTTGAAAGGGCTCTTTTAATGTAACATTTCGCACGGGAAATTCTCAGATCCTGCCTTACTATCCTGCTATCAATACTTTCCAATAAAAGTTCCTGTTGAGACAATGCAAGTTTCAAGAGTTCTGCTTTCTTGGGAGGTTTAACTGAGGCGGGTCCTTAGGTCCTGCCTAATATAAGGACCGTCTTTTTTTTCTTTGAAGACTTTTTGCTTCTCATCCAAGAAGCTTCTTCAACTTTGACTGGATGGTGGGGAATGGAAAGATTTATACTCCTTGCAGACAGCCGGTCCTTTGTCTTCTTTTAGCAAGTCGTTAAAGCTACCTGGAGGCTTATTTGTGTCTTCAGGGTCACCTGAGTAGTACAAATATGTGTGGAGCCTTTTGGAACTGTTGAAAGGACTGTGTTGTAGATTGCAGATAGATGATGTTGTATCCCTCCCCCTCTGTTGAGAGAGGGATTTTGACCCCTCTTTCAAACCAGCGATCCTCTCTGTCCAAAATGTGGACTTTGCTGTCTTCGAAAGGGTGGCCTTTGTCTTTTAATGCAGATGGACTGCTGACTCTTGTCCTGATGGGTTTGTTCTCCTAGAAGAACTTTCTCAAAGGAAGTCCAGTTGCCTTGTGAAAAAGCATCTTTGGGATAACTATGACCTGGATGACTGAGAATCTCCACAGACACTGGGCCCTATCTAACAAAATGAAATTCAATGTAGAGAAAAGTAAATTCTTACACTTAGGCAAGAAAAACCAAAAGTACACATAGAAATTGGGTGAAACCAGGCTTAATAGACAGATCTTGGAGTCTTAGTGGACAATCAACTATGAGCCAACAGTGTTTGGTGGCAGTCAAAAAAGCCAATGCAATCCTAAGTTGCATTAACAGAGGGATTCAATCAAGATCATGTGAGGTACTAATACCAGTCTATAAAGCCTAGAATACTGCAACCAGTTTTGGTCACACTATAAAAAACATGTTGAGAAGTGCAGAGAAGAGCAACAAAGATGATTTGGGGACTGGACGCTAAAACATATGAAGAATGGTTACAGGAACTGAGGATGGCTGTTCTAGAGAAGAGAAGAACCAGGGGAGACATGACCAGGATTAGTGTTCCAATATTTGAGGGGCTGCCCACAGAGAGGAGGGGGACAACCTATTTTCCAAAGTACCTGAAGGCCAGACAAGGAATAACGGATGGAAACTGACCAAGGAGAGATTCAACCTAGAAATAAAGAGAAATTTTCTGACAGAACAATCAACCAATGAAACACAATGCAGCCGCACCAGGAAGCCCCAGCTGTCCTGCCCTCCGGGACACATGTTGCTCGCCTCCCCGACCCCAGCTGGCCTTGGCTGTCTTCTTGCTGCTGCCTCTGTAAGCCACTTAGAGGGGACTGTAAAGCACTATGAAGCGATATATAAGTGCTAGTGCTATTACTCTCCAGCACACATGCCCCGAAATGAAAGGAAAATTGAAAATGGATGGGGAGAAAGAGGCATTTTACTTCTTTTTACAATGTCATTAGAAGTAGAGGGGCTATGGGTATCATGTAGTTTAGCCCTCAGTCACTCCATAAGACATTTGAGAGATGTACCCTTGCCCGCTCCCTGCTGATTGGAGGATTCTGCCAAATAAAAATACTTGGGCACTCAAAAGTAGCGACCCTCAATGAGTTTGCATTCCTCCTAAAATTTTAAAAGGACCCCAGCCTCTTCCCTTGATCACAGAAAAATGAACCAAGGAAGGTCAGGATACTTGTTTTCCTGCTTTGCAACTCATATTTCTTTTCCTTCCTCTGTTCCATCACTTCCCCTGCTAAACTGTAGATGTGATGAGGGAATAGAATTTAAAATCTATTTCTATAAAGAAAACTACCTTGACAAATATCTATTGAAGATATAAGCACATCCAGCAAAAAGAAGTCAATAATTTCCAAATACTGGGAAATTGTATTAGGCATTTGGATGGCAAGTAAGTTGGAGTATGTGCTCGTATGTGGTTGTATATCCATCAGAAAAATAAAAACTGATCCAAATTTCAATTTTTCCTTCTTTGAACGTCTATTCACTTTTGGAGAGGAGGGGTTAGCTTTTTGGCCCATTTTAAAATAAAGAGCAGGAGTTTTTAATAGATTTGTCTTTGTGCTTTCTGTGTAGCTATGCAAAAGAGATGAGAAAGAGACTGCTTTTACAATCAGATATTTTAATTGCATAATAAATAAGGTGCTCTTTATCCCAGTTATTGCAACAATCATTCTGTGGTTCATTTCTTTCCACTTCAGAAGAATGGCAAACTCAATTTGTCAATTTGTGAACGGGTGCCACTGGACCAGCTGACGGCATAAGCTATGGAGGTCATCTGTAAAACATACATACGAAGAAGCAAGATCATTATTCATTTATCTCTGGATCAGCCCCAACATGTTTATTTCCTCCTTCCCCAGCTACCCAGGCATGGAGCTGATACAGCTGCAAAAAGGGCATATTAAAAGCAATAATGAAACAAAATGGCTGGAAAACCTTGGACAGCCGGTGTTTGGCACCATCTAAGATGGAATGGCCGCCATTCAGCTATCCAGTGGCACAGTTCATTCATTTCATCTGAAAGACAAAAGAAACAAGGCCATTGGTCGTTCATAATTATTATGTTATTACGTTATTATTGCTGGAAAACACTCGCCTTCTAAAAGGGAAGATGGACTTTGTCCATGATTAAAGGGGTGCCATCCTGCCAGCTGAGTGGACAGTTCTTCAATATCCTCTGTAAGACACGAAAGAAAGAAAGAAAGAAAGGAAAGAAAGAAAGAAAGGAAAGAAAGAAAGAAAAGAAAAGAAAGAAAAGAAAGAAAAAGAATAGATAGAAAGTCCATTAGTCAGTCATCTCTGGATCAGCCCTAATAATTTTTATCCAGTGTTATTCTTACCTTCAGTGTCTTCACAGGAAAATGGCTCCCACTCAGCCAGCAGGAGGCACAATTCGTTTAGAACATCTGTAACACATAAAGAAGCAAAGCTTCTAGTCCTTCATCTTACTTATCTAGTTATTTGTTTAAAGCACTTTGCCCCTCTTTTCTGTTAAAGCTTTAGCATTTGTGGAGAACTCAGGTTGCACATCTCTGAATGAAGGGATTTAAATAGGCTAATACTGTTTTAGACCTAGGTCCTCATCACGAAATGTCCAGGGAGAGGCTAAACCCCTATGACTCCCCCAAGCACCAAGTCCTTCTCCCCAGCACACCTGTCCCAGAATGCAAGTGAAGAAAGGAGCATTTTCCTTCTTTTTACAACTTCCTTGGAAGTAGACAGAGGGGCTGAGGGCATCATGGAGTTTAGTCACTCCATAAGCAGTTGCTCCATAAGAGCTCTGAGAGATTTACCCTTGCCTACTCCCTGCTGATTGGAGGCTTCTTCCAAATAAAAATATTCCGCCATTCAAAAGTAGGGACCCTAATGAGTTTGCATCCCCTCTAAAACTTTAAAAGGACCCTGAATTCTCTTCTTCGGCCATAGAGAAATACACAAAGTCAATTCAGCAGGATTTTTTTTTCCTGATTTGCCATTCATATTTCCTTTCATCCCTTTCTTCCATCACTGCCCCTGCTGAACTTTAGCTGTGATGAAGAAATAGAATTAAACATCTATTTCTATACAGAAAAATACTTTGAATACTTTGAAAATCACATCTTGTAGGAGATAAAAACTCCACTGAATAAAGTACCAAAGACATGAGTACATCCAATAAAAAAGAGTGAAGATTTTCCCAAAATTATGGTCTAGAGATGGCTCACCTCATTGGTTTCCTTCTGGCTTCCTTTCCAAGATGGATTTCCTTGGCGTTTCTTTTACTGCCCATCCCCAAACCTTCTCCTTTCCACAGCTCTGCCTCTTAGTGCAACTAAGACGGAGACTTCTAGAGAAACAAGGGATTCCTTCAATGGGTGAGAAGCCCCAATTCCTACCTGCCATGATGGGGAAAATATTATATCTCGAACAATAGTAGATACGGATGCTGCCTGCTAACCACTCAGCATCCAGTAACAAATGGTCAGTAAGGCTGGAATCATTTAAAAGTGTGTACTCCTGTCCCTACGGTAACCCTGGACATTCTGAGATGCCAAGAGAAATTTCAGAGTAGAATCTGATGAAACGTGATGTCACTGCAGAAGGCAAGGAGCGCATCAGCGAAGGCTATCGAGAGCTCAGCTTGGGAGCAAAGAAAACATCCAGTCCTTCTCCTGACCACTCACCTTCCCTGGTGGCCAATCTTCACTTTCACAGAAGCAGGGAAAAAGCTTTCATTTGGGCAATAAATGACTTCTTGAGTAAATCTTTTTTGAGTAAAGTAAAATGAACGATTGGAGAAAATGCTGCTGGCTGCTAATTGAGCACCCAGAAATGAGTGGCCAATAAAACCTGGATCATTTCAAAGTGTTTATTCCTGTTCCTGGACGTTGTAGGTGAGAGTGATGTCACTGCAGAAGGCAAGGAGTGCATCAGCAGAGGCTATTAAGAGCTGGCCTTCTATGCAGCTGTGCCCAAGATAAGGACATTGTGTGACTTTTAGACTTAGGATCTGACTCTCCAGGATCTGACCACGGACTTGGAGGATCTTCTTTGTCTTTTGTTGCTTGTTTTGCTGTCTTCATCTTGTTTTTATTAGGCATTTGGGTGGCAGGAAGTTGGAGTTTACATATATGTTTGTGTGTGTGTATCCACGTACAGTATATATCCACCTACAAATCCAAACTAACCTGGATTTCATGTTTGCCTTCTTTGAATAACTATTCGGGTTTCGGACAGGAGTTAGTATTTTTGGCTCATCTTGAAACGTTGAGCAGGAATCTAATAGATTTGTTTTTGTAATTTGCATATAGCTACAGTATGTGAAACTGATGAGGGAGGGACTGCTTTTACAGATCTTTTAATTGCATAATAAATTAGGTGAATATTATCCTAGTCATTGCAATGATCATCCTGTGATACATTTCTTCTCACTTCAGAGGAATAGCAAACTCAGGAATATGAGGGGAGATCAAGAGTGGAGTGGAGTGGAGATCTATTGTTATTTGTGTAACACTAGATATATATGAAGAGGATGTGTATATCTAATTTTGTATGTATTAATAGTAGTAAGAATTGTATTTGTTTAGTTTTGAGAAAATAAAAACATCAGGGGAAGGAGATTAAAAAAAACCCACTGGATTGTGTAACATTGAATAGATTTATACCGAAGTTAAGATGCAACATTGAGTAACAAATGTACCCGGACATCACGTTTCTTTACTAAGCATTTATGATTTGTAATAATAGAAAATCAATAAAACTTATTAAAAAAAAGATTCAGAAGGATCTTGACAGACCGGAGCACCGGCTCCTGTCCACCAAGATGCAGTTGAGGGGTGAGAAAAGGAAGATCCAGCAATTCCGAAAGGAGACTTGAAGTGATTTTTGTGTCACCTGCTAACAAGAGGAAAACACAAAGACCTTGTAGGAAGCGAAAAGCTTTTTCGAGGGTATGAAATCTGCCCAGTGTCAAAGAAACAGGAGCAAAATTCTGGCTTGCACATTTTTCAGACGTCTGTAAGATTTTTTATTTTACAGCACATTTATTTCATTCCTTGTTTATGCAACTTTGAGTCCAAGAGACCTTTGGAGGGAGAGCGAAAGTCTCCCTCTCCTTGTTTGACCAGTAGTATCGATAGCAGAGCCAAGCCACCATTTTTTAAAACTAAGGCACATTTGGGACTTCCAGAGCACGTGTGGGGCACAAACCATGTGGATGTGGAAGATTTGCCTGTTCACAAAATGGCTGCCACGGTGGGCATGCCTATTCCCCACCACATATACTACTCTCTACCAGGGAGATTCTAGTGGGGTGAAAGGCAACCTTGTAAATAAAAACATTCACCATTGATATTGGCTGGGAGCCTGCTGGGTACCAGGGAAGGTGCCCCCACCCCCTTCTGCCCTAAAAGGAAAGTGTAGCCAGCAGCAGCAGTTAAAATCCATAATGTTCTTTGGCTCTTTAATTCAAGAGTTGTCATTTATGCTGTCCCACAAATCCCTTGAGTATTACAAAAGCCCGAGGATATTAAAGCGCTCTCCCTTGAGCCGAGTTCAGTTCCTGTCGACTTCATGGACATGGAAGTGTTTGTCAGCAGGACTATGGCTGCCATGGTCTTCTAGTCTCTACCTACATTGGCTGCCAGACTGAGCCTGTGGAAGTTTTAATCGGGTTGATCTGACTTGTGGAATATTTCTTCACAGACGTTCCAGCTACAGCAATACTGGAGGAGTCCTCGGTGCTCTCTGAGCTTGGTTGTTTTCTTGCAGACGTTTCATTACCCATGCCTAGCACTGATGATGTTACCTAGTTTGGGTCACGAAACCTCTGCAAGAAAAAACCAAACTCAGGGAGCACCGATGACCCCTCATTTCAACCTTGAGCAACAAATACCCTCCTTTATGGAGGCCAATATTTGTCTAATTGCAAGCACTGGGTGAAAACCTTTCCTGATTAGGCTAAAATGGATTTCTGTAAATTTGTCACTGAACATGTTACAGGAATCCCCTAAAAGCCTTCAGCAAGCAATCCACCCATATTGGCAGGGATATTTCTGCAGCCACAAGGACTATACTATCCCCTTATAGAATTAAATTGAATTAACTCAAATTAAGTTGAATTTTATCCTCAATACCAAGCTGTGCAATTTTATTAGGCTAGCAGAAGATTACACCTAATATACTTAACTATGTTCCTTCCAGAAAAACAAAATAGGTGAGTCCTTGCTGGGTTACAAAACTGCATATAAAAGAAGCCAGGATTAACAATTGTTTTTAATGAATTATCCCCAAAACAAAATAAACAATGAAGAATTCTAAACTACAGATAGTTTATTTTCAATCTGTCATTGTTTCGTTATCCTGAACAAGCCATTTAATCTTTATAATCATGAGGGAGATATTCTGCATTAAATATTACAGCATTGTTTAGATAAGGGGCAACAATCCCAACCATCAAAACTATATACAAACCAAATAATAATTTATATATTGGTTTTAATAGCTACTTATTTTTTAAACAATAATTAAATTCATTTAAATTCATTTTTTTGGAATAACTATCTTATGCAAGACAAAGGAAGTGTTCAAATAAAAAATTACAACTCAAATGTTCTAAATTCCTGAAGATGGGATTTATATTCCCCCTCCGAGTCAGATTTCGGTTAAAAAAAAAAAGGCCTTCTGATGCTTATCTTTAAGCATTTGGCTTCAACAGATATTTCTTGCAGTCCTGGGATCGTTGCTCTGCCGCGTGTATCTGCAGACCTTGCGTGGAACTTGGCTTCCTTGAAAGCTACACAGGATCCAGGATTTCCCCCAGGGGCCCTTCTGGCCACAGAGCAGAAGCCATCAGAGAGACCTGGGGGTCAAAAGGCAATTCTCAGCTGCAGCCCCTTTTCCACATGGCCTCTTGACTAGCAGAGGCTGACCTACTCGCTTCAGGGTTTGGGAGTGCTTTTTTTTGGCCCTTTGTTTGCAATTGCAGGGAAGCAGGATTGTATGCTTTCCTTTCCACCCTTCCTTGAGGTCACCTGCTGAGTAGTAGCTGACCTCAGTCAGCAGCTGATCCGGTACGCCCAGTAAGGCTGGACTCATCTGCCAGACTGAAAATGGGCTCCTGGTTCTCCAGGTTCTCTCTTGAAGTACCAGGAACCACCCGGGGAGGCGCCATCTTAACCCACCGATTTCTGGTTATTATGGCCGGGAAACATCTTGCCAAAAAGGTTGGCTGATCAGTTTGCGAATGGGTGCTACTGGGCCAGCAGATGGCATAAGGAATGGATATCATCTGTAAAACATAAATATGAAGAAGCAAGATCATTATTCATTCATCTCTGGATCAGCCCTAACATGTTTAATAAACAGCCGTGGCATGGCTCTCTTATTTCCTACCCCCCCTCCCTCCCCCAGCTACCCAGGCATGGAGCTGATACAGCTGCAAAAAAGGGGAAAATTTAAGGCCGATAATGAAACAAAATAGCTGGAAAACCTTGGACAGCCGGTGTTTGGTACCGTTCAAGATGAAATGGCCGCAATTGAGCCAGCGAGTGGCACAGTTCATTTATTTCATCTGAAAGACAAAATAAACAAAGCCATTAGTCATTCATAATATATTATGTTATTATTGCTGGAAAACACTCTTCAAAAAAAAGATTAGCTGTGTCCATTATTAAAGGGGAGACATCCTGACAGCCAAGTGGACAATTCATTTATGTCCTCTGTAAGACACAGTAGAAAGATGCAAGGCCATTAGCCATTCATCTCCTGAGATGCCCTCATAATATATTTATCTAGTTATTTCTTGAAAACACTTTACCTCTCTTTCATGTTAAAGCTTTAGCATTTGTTGAGAACTCAGGTTGCACATCTCTGGATGAAGGGATTAACAGTTTTATGGGTATTGTGATTGGCGCAATCGGCCCACTTACCAAGGGGTCGTCATCGTAATCGCTTTCGGGCATCCCCAGTTCGTCTTCCTGTGGGGTCGGAGTTCCCCCTCCTGACTGGGTTTGGGTGGAACTCCACGACCTCCAAAAGCTCTTCAGGACTGTGTCTTTTGTCCGTTGAGCTGGTCTCATCAGCTTCCCTCTGGACAGTCGGTCTCCCTTCTTGGCTGGAGTTTTCGCACAGCATTCCAGAGCACAATGGCCTTCCTTGCCACATTTGAAGCAGGTGGTTGAGCATGGTTGAGCTACCGTGGGCTTGGTTGCCTCCCTTTCTTTTCCGGTGGAGATCTCTTCCAAATTTTGCCCGACCGGTATGGGTTGTGATTCTGGTTGATCTCTGCTTCTTGCACCAGTCGTGTAGGCGGACCGGGGCTGTGCGGGCGATGCAGACATTATACAGGTCATTTAGCCCATCTTGAAAACAGCTCACCAAGATGTCCTCAGGCTAGCTGAGGCGGCACATCAAGTCTCGGAACTCCTCCATGTACTCATCTATGGGGCAGCGTCCCTGCCTCACTGTTTTTATGCAGTCTCACGACTTCCGGTCAGATAGATGGTCTTCAAAATGCCACCTCAGGGCCGACATGAAGCGGTTAAAGTTCTGGAGTTCCGGGGCATTGGAGTTGTGCAGGGTTACCATCCATTGGACTGCGTCGCCTTCCAGGGCCACAGTGACGACCCTGACTCTAGCTTCCTCAATGGGGAGGGTTCTCCCGTACACTTGCATGTAGGTGAGAACGTGAGCGAGGAAGAATCCTAACTGCTGGGGATCCCCATCGAATTTCACCTCAAGGGGAACCAATTTTGGATCAGGCTGCGGGGCTTTCCCCGACTACTTGGGGGACATTCGCTCCTAGGGGGCTGGCCTGTTGAGAGGCAGCTGGAGTGGTCACCGCCGTCTCAGTAGAGCCAGCCACCCCGCGGCTGCATCAATAGTTGACTCGCTCTTGCTGCCCGTAGCTTCTTCGAATTGTTTCTCACCAATCCCTCTGCGTCGCTTTGATTTTGCCTTCAGGTCTTGAAAAGCTTTGACCATGAAGTGCATTGCCCATTTCAGGATTTGGTCGGCTGGGTGCTGCTCTCCTTCGATTTCCTTGTCGTCACAGAGCAGTTCCATTTCACGCCTCCAGCCCGATTTTTGGCTGCCTCAGGTGAAGGTTACACGTTGAGCCCTTCCGTCCCAATCTTCCCTTTTCCCCACGCCGATCGACCACCTTGGCCGTGTGGATGCCTCCATGGCAGATATCTTCTCCATCCATCCGGAGGGACTCTCTTTGGGGTGAGTCTTGGTGGCGGACTCTTCCTAGCACTTGGACTCGTCCTGCTCGCTGCCATGGAGTGACATAGTATGCACGGTCCCCACGGTAGGGCAGATGCCTCTCTGGGTTGACCACTTTGCAGATCTTCTTTAATGTAAGGACCTGCCTCAGCTAGTACTCCCAAGAAAGCAGAATTCTTGAAACTGGCATTATTTCAAGTAGGAACTTTTATTGAGGGTCAGTGAAAGCAGAAAGGCAAAGCAAGAACTAAAGAATTCCCGCACAAAACATTACATTAAAATTTCCCCTTTCAAACCCCTCCCTAGTGCCAAACTGTCCAGTTCATTTCCAGCCAATCCACAGGTGCGAAGTTGTTATGGGAACCGGAGCGATAAGGGACGGTTCCCAGGCATTGCATCGTCTTTACAATGGAGTGGAGATAAGGCAGATGGCCCCTGGAACATTCCTCCCCCTTCACATCCAAAGAGAATACATCAAAGATGGAGAGAACAAAGTAAAGGAAATACATCCATTAGCCCCCCTCCCAAACAAGTGAAACCTCCCCCTTCCCTCCAGAATGGCAGAGCCCCGAAATATGAAATGGAGGGGATCTGACAATGGGTTTTAAATTGTGGGTTTGAAAGGTCTCTGAGTGGCAGAGTAACAAACTACCTTTTGGCTTAACAGTGCATGGACAGAGTCTCAAGGAGAACCATATAGTACCTATGTTTTCTGCCCCACATTCAAGGTGGCGGCGCTCTGCATTTGAATATTAAACAAAAAAGTCTGAAGCCTGCTTCCCAATGATACTGGAGATCCAAGAAACAAAAAGGCAATTTTTACCTGACACAGGTATATCTTGTGCAAATTCTATTCTTCTCCCAGGGCACATATTTTAACACTACTGTTTTCACCATTCAGAAACAAGAGTCTGATAAATATACTTCAAAATGCTTTTTAGCTTTTTCTTGAGTTAGAAAAAAACCATTGTGTTAAATTCTAATATACATACATATTACACAATATTATACCAATAGAAGAAAACATCCATAGCTCAGGGTTGCACTGTGGAGTTCTTGAGGCCCTCTCAGCTTGGTTGTTTGCTTGTAGATGTTTCATTACCCAATTACTTAACATCATCAGTGTGAGGGAGAGTGGGGTTTTCCTGCCTGTTGATATATAGTAGCTTGCCCTGCCAGCTTAGGTTAAGGTCTGGTCCTCCCTTGGTACATATTTAATTGGAGTATTATTTTCTGCATAATTGTTTGTCTAAATAATCTCTGATTTTATGAATATTGGCTGCCAGAGGAAAAGTTTGTTTCCTTCCTAGGTTCTTTTATTTTTTCTCTTGATAAAGAGAAATCTCTTATAAACTTGGTATATCTATAAGTTGCTACATAAAAGTGAACATAACCCTGCACTCACTCACCCTGATGTTACCTAGCTGGGTCAAGAAACCCAAGCAACCAAGCTCAGAGAGCACTAAGAATTTCAAATATTATAGTCTGATATATTATATGTAAGATTATACATAATATTAAGGAAGAGCTTTTAAAGACTATGTAATAAGTTCCTCTACAAGCATCATTTGATTGAATGGCTTTCCCCCAATTTTAACAGAACAGCATTTTTCAGGGCAAAAAACAGGAATTGGAGAGCTCCTTTTCCAACCAACAGGTTGTATTCAAAGGTGGAAACTTTGCTGAGTTGTTGCTTACTTCATGGGTGACCCTTTTGGAAAAGTGTGATTTCAACAGAGCCAGTTTGGCTTACTTATTAAATGGTACCAGGCTAGAAGCCAGGAGAAGCCAGTGAGATCTAGTCCCGCCTTAGCCATGAATGACAGCTGGGCGACTTTGGCATAAAATTCTAGTCCCGCCTTAGCCATGAATGACAGCTGGGCGACTCTGGGACAATCAACAGGAGACGGTGAGTTCTAGTCCTGCCTTAGCCATGAATGACAGCTGGGTGACTGGCAGAAAATTCTAGTCCCGCCTTAGCCATGAATGACAGCTGGGCGACTTTGGCATAAAATTCTAGTCCCGCCTTAGCCATGAATGACAGCTGGGCGACTTTGGCATAAAATTCTAGTCCCGCCTTAGCCATGAATGACAGCTGGGCGACTTTGGCAGAAAATTCTAGTCCCGCCTTAGCCATGAATGACAGCTGGGCGACTTTGGCATAAAATTCTAGTCCCGCCTTAGCCATGAATGACAGCTGGGCGACTCTGGGACAATCAACAGGAGACGGTGAGTTCTAGTCCCGCCTTAGCCATGAATGACAGCTGGGCGACTTTGGGTCCGTCCCTCTTTCTCCGCCCAACTCACCTCACAGGGTTGTTGTTGAGGGGACAACAGGAGGAGGGAGGACTGGATACCTTGGCCACCTATGAACAAAAAAGGCGGGAGAAAAAGCATCTGCATCCATTAAACACAAGCAGCACCTCCTGGGCGAAAACGGGAAAGCTTCGGGCAACCTGAGGGAGGCCCCAAAGCGGGACGGGACGGTCCCTCTTCCCTCCGCTGAAGAGCAGCGCCTCAGCGGCCTCTGGGCACCCACCGGTCCCCTCCCCACGAGACCGCCGCCCTCACCCGGCGCCGCCTCGGGCCACAAGGGGCCCCTCCGCACCTTGGGCGACGCCCCTCCCGGAGCCGCGGCCTCGCTCTCCTCGCCGCTTTCGCTCAGGCCCTCGCCGGCTTCCTCTTGGAGGGAAGCCCGCCACCACAGTTCTGTCGGCGAGCCCGCCATCGCCCGCCGCTTTCTCCTCATGGGGACGCGAAGGTTCCCGCCACCGGCAAGACTGCACGGCGCATGCGCCCTTGCCCCGGGCGGGAAGGGCGAGTGGCTGAGGGCGGCGAGCGCTGCGCGGCTGAGTCTCTTCCCGCCGGGGGAGCCTCGTGGGCGGAGGGGGCTCTCTGGCCGGCCCGGGGGCTTCGCAGGCTCGGGGGCGACCCGGGGGAAAGGCGGCCTTCTCCCTAATCGAGGCTCGCCCCCGCCGACAGCCCAGCCCGCCTTGGAGCCCCGAGGCTGGGACCGAGACTGAGGGCTCATCGTGCTGTGGTGCATTAATGGCCGTGTCCGTGGCTGTACGACTCAAATTTATGACGGTTTGCGACCCTCTGACAAACAAAGTCAATGGGGAAGCCAGATTCACTTAACCACAGTGTCACTAACTTAACAACTGCAGTGATTCACTTGTTAACTGGCAAGATAGGTCGTAAAATGGGGAAATACCCACTTTGCAACTGTCTCACTTAGCAACAGAAATTTTGGGCTCAACTGCGGTCATAAACTGAGGACTACCTGTACTGGCCATAATCAAAAAAGGAAAGAAAGAGATATACAAAGGAATGGGAGCCAAAACCGCTGCATTTGGGCAGAGATGGAGGCATTGCAGTCAATGCCAAAGGCCCCAGCGGAGTTACCAGGGGAATTCTGGGAGTTGGCAGGGGAATTCTGGGAGCTGACATCCACACAAGGGTGAGCAACTCTGCGTTAGAGTGAGCAGCGCTTGCCATCATCTTCAACCAGGAGGCAGCTCTCAGCCAGAGGGGAAATTAAGTGGGGGAAATCTTCAGTTGTAATGGGTCCCATATAAAAGCAGGAGAGGCAGCACCACTGTCTGGTCCTGTTAGTTAAACAACATGCAGTTTTGCTATATGGGCAGCCCAGTTTATGTTGAACTATTTTTTGGCTGGTTTCCGGACATGACACTTTCACAATTAAGAGAACGATCCCCCTCTGAATCTGTTGATTCACACCTGGTTGGTTGGTTGGTTATGTACCACCAGGTTATTGTTGACTCTCAGCAATTACGGAGATATTCTCCATGCTGAACTGCCCTTCATCTGTTACTTTGGGTCTTCCAATGCTGCACTCATCACGGTGTCTGAATCTTACTATCCTGCTCCTGACTGTCCTCTTCTTTTTCTTTCCATCTTTCCCAGCATCTGACCCTTCTCCAGAGAGCTGAGTCTTCGCAGGATGGGTCTAAAGTAAGATAATGTGAGCCAGACTATCTGAGCCTCCAGCGAGAACTCTTGAGTTGATTTATTCAATGATCTGTCAGTTTGTTTTCTCAACTGCACTGTGGTGATGTCTTCTCCAATACTGAAGCTCAAAGGTGTCAATATCCTCCCTCTCCTCTTTCTTCAGAGTCCAATTTTCATGTCCAAGGAGTGCCTCAGAGAATACTCTGGTCGATTCTGATCTAGGTGTCCCTCTAGCTAAATAAGAAAATGCAGGTGAGACACCAACCTTTCTCAAAATGTTAAAATGTTAAAATACGATGAATCAGGTGGCTTGTAGCAAAGTGCATCTGTCTTGGTGATATCGCCCACTTGGATCCATCTGAAGCTCCTGCGTTTTTCTACCATTTTGTTTGTGTATATGCAGGTATCTTCAAGCCAGTTTTTAACTCTTGGCAACAGCTTGGATGAGTCTCTGCAGTTGGCAAGGTATTGAGTTCTAGTCCCACCTTAGGCATGAAAGCCAGCTGGATGATTTTGGGCCAGTAACCAAGACATGCTGAGTTCCAGTCCTGTCTTGGGGATGAAAATTGGTTGGATGACTTTGAGCAAGTCCCTCTCTCAGAAGCCACCTCACAGGGTCATTTTCGTAGGAAAATAAAAGGAGGAAATAGTATTACATACGTAATATATGTAATACATATTCAGTGTTGAATATGATGGAAAGGATGGGATAAAAATGAAAAAAATAATAAAACTGGATTTATGTTTTATCTTTCTATTTTTTAAAGATGTTATTGTAAGAAAAAAATATATTGAGAATGTACAAAATGTAAACACATCGGATATTAAAACAAAAGGAAAAAGCATTCAGCCATTTTCTTAACAATAACATCCACTTGTAATAAACAAAATCATTTATCATTTTAACATTTTAAGAACTGCTGTTAACTTCAAATCAGAAATTAGCAATAATCAGTTTAGAAGATAGCCATGGCATGGCTATCTTGACTTACTGGATACCCTCCCAAAGATCCTGAGTTTCACATGGATATCTCGCTTTACGACCACCTTGCTCAGCAACGGAAATTCCACTGCCAATTACGGTCGTAATGCTTTCTGGGGCTTGTGCCAGATACCCCACAGCCATACGTTCCTTAGCTACTGCTGTTTTCTTTGGAGAAGAAGGCAGATTTGGAGAGAGCAGCTCAAGAGGAATCAACTCTTTTCATTGGCTTTCATTAATGGCCTTAAATGTGCCTTTTTGCAGCTGTATCAGCTCTGCTGCTGCTTTCAGCAGTGGCCACATCACTTTCCTGATGCGCTCTAATGGCAGACCAGCCACTTGCTTTTGGTGGGTTCCTTTCTGACTGTGCAGACGCAAGAAACTGATTGTATTTCTTGCCCTTTAGACCCACTAAGTTGACAAATAACCATATAATTGTTTTACTTGTGTCTATATTCTATCTTTCTCTAAATAGGAACCAATAAACAATATTGGATTTCTTTTTAGACAATGAATTGTACATTTTATATTACAGACTCCATCAGTTCTAAAGCCAGGTTGGTCTTTGGGACTGGATTTGGTGCTTCTTCCGCTTCTATTTTGGGGTAGCACTTTCTGCTTTTCATCCCAGATAGACTCACATTTTCCTTTGCTTTCTCTTTATATTTGATTTTAGGCTGAATCGTCTCTAGCCCTGGAGAGGTATGGCCCTTCTTAAGATGTTTGGAAGTAGAGGAGTCATGATCTGTATTTTGTTTGCTTGGCTTTTGGGGAGAAGTTCAGGAAGCAGAAGCTTTGAATCTTCATGTATTGTAAGAACGTCAGTAAGCATCTTCGCCCGAGTCAGATCTTGAGGAGTTTCCAGATCCTGGACACGTCCTTTTAAAGGCCTTCTGGAGGGTCTTCTGGTGGAGAGGCTCAATGGAGGAAAAAAAACCTGTTCAGTGTTGGGAAACTCAGGCAGGAGCTCCTTCGGCACATGGAATCCCCCTGGAACTGATGCTTCAAAGATCCGAGGTTTCATTTCTTTGAGGACCAGCGCCACTTGGCTGGTTGAAGATGGCAACATTGGGATAGACCTACCTGTCTGTGGAGATGGATTATTCCCTTCCAAAGGAATGAGAGCCAGAACTCCAGGGTTGCACAACTAGCACTCACCTTGCAAAGAGACTAGTTTACTGGGTTCTGGTTGAAATGGCTTCCATCATGCCAGCTGAGGGCATAGGTTGGAGATAGTTTGTGCCCAAGGTGTTGTCTCTGAACCAGCTGACAGCCAATATTGAAGGTAGGAAGGGCTGTATGTGGCTGGGGGGTGGAAGATTTTGATACTGAGGTGGTGCATAGCAAGGCTGAGGAAAGGCAGAGACAAGAGGGTTACTGACTGCTAAGGTGGGAAGTTGCAATTTTCCCCAAAGGAGAGTTTGATGGTGTGAAACTCCTACAGGCAGGTAGCTTTGGATGCTGGCATTGGCTGGGGTCAACTGAGCCTGGATCAAAGATTGCTCACAAGTAGTGTTCCTGTTGCAGAGATGTTAGGAGGATTGCCTCCTAGAGCAGATACAGCTGTTACTATCAAACAACTTGGAGTCAGAAGATTCAGATTTTCTGCTATCCATGGGTCATCCACCAGATCTATACAAAGAAGCAAGGCCATTAGTTATTGGTCTCCTGATCAGTCCCAATAATATACTTACCCAGTGTTAACAGAATTAAAAATCTATTTCTATAGAAATAATTAAGAAATATCTATTGGCAGCAGATATAAAACTCCACTGAATAAATTATTAAAGATCATCCAATAAAAAGGCAACAATTTCCCAAAATTGGGTTTTGAGCTGTCTCAAGCCTTTGATTTTCTTCTGATGCTTTCTATCATGCTTCCCGTTGCCTTTTCTGTTATAGCCCATCCCCAAACCTTCTCCTTTACCAGCTCTGCCTTTGTAAAACAACTATTTGCTTCTGAATGAGTCTGTGGAGAAACAAGGGATTTCTTTAAAGGGTGAGATGGCCCAAGTCCAACCTGCCATGATAGACATAATGAATGATTGGAGAAAATGCTGCTGGCTGCTAATTAACTTGAGCATCCAGAATTGAGTGGCCAGTAAAACCTGGATCATTTCAAAATATTCCTGTTCCTGGACATTGTAGGTAAGAATGATGTCACTGCAGAAGGCAAGGAGCACATCAGCAGAGGCTATCAAGAGCTAAGCTTCAGAGGAAAAAGGCCATTGATAGTTTGGGGATTATAACACTGCCCTAATTTTAGGACTATCACAAGAAAATATGGAATCCAAAATGTTTATTCTCCATGTCCATTCCTATGTAGATCTTTGGATGTTGCCCATATCCAAAGCCCTGCTAGATGGCCTTCCGTCCAGCTGTGCCCAAGATAGGGACATTGTGTGACTTTTAGACTTAGGATCTGACTCTCCAGAAGTGGACTGACCACAGACTTTTGAGCATCTTCTTTCTTTGTCCTTAGGTGGATATGCAGTATACATGGATACACCCAGCATACTGTGTCCTCTAACATGGGCAAAACGGCAGGTTCTTCAAAAGAGGAAAAAACCTTGGGAAAATATGTGCAAAGGTCTGGGGCAGCTGCTCCCCAAGATTTTATCTACATTTTAATTACTTGTAAATAAAAATGTGATACTAGAGGCACAGCTAGACTTCAGCTGCTCTTGCTGCTATTTGTGCAAAGACTCAGAAGGAGAATCAGCAGTTCAAATCACCGGGACCAGATGGATTAGAACCCAGGGACCTGAAGGAGCTGGCAGACATGATCTCAGAACCACGGAAACACATCTTCGGTTTCAAATAATTTTTATTACATTTTACGGAGCATACATATAAAAACAGCATCAACTAACAATCAAGGGAAGGAATAAAGAGTAAAAAAGAATAGAAATACAAATATGTAAAAGTATAAAGAAAAAGAAATATATACAAACAATAATCTCCAACTTCTATACTGACCAGGATCTTCAATATGCTGAGCATGCAGCTCTCGGCCTGGAACATCTGATCAAGTAAGAATTCCTTCACTGGTTTTTCTCTCAGGAGGGCCATTAGCTTTGCCACCGTTGCCAGTTCGGTCACCTTTATTAACCATCCCTCTGTTGTGCATATCACAGGATCTTCAACGCTGAGCGTATAAAAGTTGTGCTGCTTTAATTTTCCAAACTTTTTGAATTGGATTGCTAATTTCTATCCAATGTGGCTTAGCTTTTTTACAAGTCCACCAAAGGTGATGGAAGGTTCCCGTTTGAATCTTGCCTTTCCAAAAAGCATTTATGATTGCAGGATACCCAACAGTTTGCTGAGACAAAAGGTGAGCCACTTTCAGGCTCCCATATTTCTCCCTCCTCCATATTTGCCCCTGCTCTGCTCTGCTTCCCTTCCACCCTTCCTTGAGGTCACTTGTTGAGTAGTAGCCGACTTCGGTCAGCAGCTGATCCGGTATGCCCAGTCAGGCTGGATTCATCTGCCAGACTGAAAATGGGCTCCTGGTTCTCCAGGTTCTCTCTTGAAGTACCAGGACCACCCTGGAAAGCAGCATCTTAACCCACTGCTTTCTGGTTCTTATGGCCTGGAAACACTCCCCTTGCCAAAAAGGTTGGCTGGTCAATTTGCGAACGGGTGCCACTGGGCCAGCTGACGGCATCAGAATGTCATCTGTAAAACATATATGAAGAAGCAAGATCATTATTCGTTCATCTCTGGATCAGCCCTAACATGTTTAATAAACAGCCATGGCAGGGCTGTCTTATTTCCTGCCCCCCCCCCCACAGCTACCCAGTTACGGAGCTGATACAGCTTGAAAAAGGGCATATTAAAGACCAATAATGAAACAAAATGTCTGGAAAACTTACCTTGGACAGACGGTGTTTGGCACCATCGAAGATGGAATGGCCGCCATTCAGCTAGCCAGTGGCACAGTTCATTCATTTCATCTGAAAGACAAAAGAAACAAGGCCATTGGTCATTCATAATTATTATGTTACTATTGCTGGAAAACACCTTCAAAAAGGGGTGATGGACTTTGTCCATGGTTAAAGGGGTGCCATCCTGCCAGCTGAGTGGACAGTTCTTTAATATCCTCTGTAAGACAATAGAAAGGAGCAAGTCCATTAGTCATCTCTGGATCACCCCTAATAATTTTTTTTATCCAGTGTTATTCTTACCTTCGGTGGCTTCATAGGAAAATGGCTGCCACTCAGCCAGCAGGAGGCATAATTCGTTTACAACATCTATAACACACAAAGAAAGAAGCAAGGCCATTAATCCTTCATCTCCTGAGATGCCCTCATAATATACTTATCTAGTTATTTGTTTAAAACACTTTACCTCTCTTTTGTGCTAAAGCTTTAGCATGTGGTGAGAACTCAGGTTGCACATCTCTGGATGAAGAGATTTAAATAAGCAAACACTGTTTTAGACCTAGGTCCTCATCACAAAATGTCCAGGGAGGCTAAACCCCTATGACTCCCCCAGGCACCAAGTCCTCCCCAGCACACCTGCTCCAGAATGAAAGGGAAAGAAAAGTTGGTTGGTAAGAAAGGAGCATTTTCTTTCTTTTTACAACTTTCTTGGAAGTAGACAGAGGGGCTGAGGGTGTCGTGTAGTTAAGTCACTCCATAAGAAGTTGCTCCATAAGAGCTTTGAGGGACTTACCCTTGCCTACTCCCTGCTGATTGGAGGCTTCTTCCAAATAAAAATATTTGGGCATTCAAAAATAGGGACCCCCGCCAGGAGTTTGCATCCCCCCTAAAATTTTAAAAGGACCCTAAATTCTATTCCTTGGCCCCAGAGAAATAAAGTAATTCAGGAATTTTTTTTCCTGCTTTCCATTCATATTTCACCCCTTTCTTCCATCACTGCCCCTGCTGAACTTTAGATGTGATGAAGAAATAGAATTAAACATCTATTTCTATAGAGAAAAATCACATCTTCTAGCAGATATAAAACTCCACTGAATAAAGTACCAAAGATAATGAGTACATCCAATAAAAAGGAGTGAAGAATTTCCCAAAATTGGGTTTAGAGATGGCTCACCCCATTGGTTTCCTTCTGGCTTCTTTTCCAACATGGATTCCCTGGACTTTTCTTTTACAGACCATCTCCAAACCTTCCCCTCTCCCCAGCTCTGCCTCTTAATGCAATTATTTCCTTCTGACCAAGATTTCTTGAGAAACAAGGGATTCTTTCAATGGGTGAGATCTTTACCTCTCATGATGAAAACGATAGATTTAAAACACCATGAAACACTGGTGCTACTTCCTACCGAGTCAGCGTCCGGTAGAGAGTGGTCAGTAAGGCTGGAATCATTTAAAAGTGTTTACTCCTGTCCCTACGGTAACCCTGGACATTCTGAGATGCCAAGAGAAATTTCAGAGTAGAATCTGATGATGAAACGTGATGTCACTGCAGAAGGCAAGGAGCGCATCAGCGAAGGCTATCGGGAGCTCAGCTTGGGAGCAAAGAAAACATCCAGTCCTTCTCCTGACCACTCACCTTCCCTGGTGGCCAATCTTCACTTTCACAGAAGCGGGGAAAGCTTTCATTTGGGCAATAAATGACTTCTTGAGTAAATCTTTTTTGAGTAAAGTAAAATGAACGATTGGAGAAAATGCTGCTGGCTGCTAATTGAGCATCCAGAAATGAGTGGCCAATAAAACCTGGATCATTTCAAAGTGTTTATTCCTGTTCCTGGACGTTGTAGGTGAGAGTGATGTCACTGCAGAAGGCAAGGAGTGCATCAGCAGAGGCTATCAAGAGCTGGCCTTCTATGCAGCTGTGCCCAAGATAAGGACATTGTGTGACTTTTAGACTTAGGATCTGACTCTCCAGGATCTGACCACGGACTTGGAGGATCTTCTTTGTCTTTTGTTGCTTGTTTTGCTGTCTTCATCTTGTTTTTATTAGGCATTTGGGTGGCAGGAAGTTGGAGTTTACGTATATGTTTGTGTGTGTGTATCCACGTACACTATATATCCACCTACAAATGCAAAACTAACCTGGATTTCATGTTTGCCTTCTTTGAATAACTATTCGGGTTTCGGACAGGAGTTAGTATTTTTGGCTCATCTTGAAACGTTGAGCAGGAATCTAATAGATTTGTTTTTGTAATTTGCATATAGCTATGTGAAACTGATGAGGGACTGCTTTTACAGATCTTTTAATTGCATAATAAATTAGGTGAATATTATCCTAGTCATTGCAATGATCATCCTGTGATACATTTCTTCTCACTTCAGAGGAATAGCAAACTCAGGAATATGAGGGGAGATCAAGAGCAGAGATACACAAATATTCCTTGATTTCTTTAATTTTCATCACTCTTTGTTTCTGTGACTGCCAAAGTTAGGCATGTTACTTTCTTACAATGGAAAATGGGACAATTTTAAGAATTAAAGACAGAATGGACATCACTCTCCATATCCTAGGATGCTGACATTTTCCTTATTGTTTTTCGCCCACTGAATTCAACACTTAA
This sequence comes from Azemiops feae, assembly GCA_023970755.1. Classification (NCBI taxonomy): domain Eukaryota; kingdom Metazoa; phylum Chordata; class Lepidosauria; order Squamata; family Viperidae; genus Azemiops; species Azemiops feae. Next base: position 556,525 of record JALGBA010000430.1, on the reverse strand, counting down.
TACGCTAGAGAAATCTAAGTGCAATAGCACTTAGACTTATATACTGCTTCACAGTGCCTTACTTACAGCCCTCTCTAAGTGGTTTACAGAGTTAGCATATTGCTGGGTGGGTCTCTTGCATGGAGTGGAGGGCAACTGCCCCCCTTCACAAATTGTTATGTACAATTTAATTACTTCTAAGTATCAGCAACTTGCAGACAAAAAGGTGATGCTGAAGGCACAGCTGGAGACCAGCTGCTCACTCTGCCATTTAAATCCTACTTGTGCAAAGATCAGGAAGGGGAACTAGATGATTGTATGTGAACTGGCGAAGGCCAAACATCAGCTGTCCCTGAAAAATCCAGGATCAGGGAAATGCTGTGGACATAGCAAGGCCTCTGACAAAGTAGAGCACAGCCTAGTTCTTGGTAAGACAGGACAATGTGGGATGGATAGTACCATCACCAGATGGATTGGCAATTAGTTGACCAACCACCCCCCAGCGTGTTGTTTTCCTCAATGGGAGTACATCTACATGGAGGGAAACATGCAGTGGGGTACCCCGAGTTCTGTCTTAGGCCCAGTACTCTTCCACCTCTTCATCAATGATCGAGACAGGACAGAAGGGGAGCTCATGAAATTTGCAGACCACACCAAGCTGAGGGGAATTGCTAACACTTTGGAAGACTCAAGATTCAGAAGGATCTTGACAGACCGGAGCACCGGCTCCTGTCCACCAAGATGCAGTTCAGGGGTGAGAAAAGGAAGATCCAGTAATTCCGAAAGGAGACTTGAAATGATTTTTGTGTCACCTGCTAACAAGAGGAAAACACAAAGACCTTGTAGGAAGCGAAAAGCTTTTTCGAGGGTATGAAATCTGCCCAGTGTCAAAGAAACGGGCAAAATTCTGGCTTTCACATTTTTCAGACGTCTGTAAGATTTTTAATTAGGAGCAGAGTTACAAAATATTTTACAGCACATTTATTTCATTCCTTGTTTATGCAACTTTGAGTCCAAGAGACCTTTGGAAGGAGAGCGAGTCTCCCTTTCCTTGTTTGACCAGTAGTATCGATAGCAGAGCCAAGCCACCATTTTTTAAAACTAAGGCACATTTGGGACTTCCAGAGCACGTGTGGGGCACAAACCATGTGGATGTAGTAATAATAATAATAATAATAATAATAATAATAAAGTTGGAAGGGACCTTGGAGTCCAACCCCCTGCTCAGGCAGGAAACCCTATACCATTTCAGACATGTGGCTGTCCAGTCTCTTCTTAAAAACTTCCAGTGTTGGAGCATTCACCGCTTCTGGAGGCAGGTTGTTCCACTGGTTAATTGTTCTGTCAGGAAGTTTCTCCTCAGTTCCAGGTTGCTTCTCTCCTTGACTAGTTTCCATCCATTACTTCTTGTCCTGCCCTCAGGCGCCTTGGAGAATAGCTTGACTCCCTCTTCTTTGTGGCAACCCTGAGATATTGGAATACTGCTATCATGTCACCCCTAGTCCTTCTTTTCATTAAACTAGACATACCCAATTCCAGCAAACGTTCCTGATATGCTTTAGCCTCCAGTCCCCTAATCATCTTTGTTGCCCTTCTCTGCACTCTTTCTAGAGTCTCAACATCTTTTTTACATCGTGGTGACCAAAACTGGATGCAGTATTCCAAGTGTGGCCTTACCAAGGCATTGTAAAGTGGTATTAATACTTCACGTGATCTTGATTCTATCCCTCTGTTAATGCAGCCCAGCACTGTGTTGGCTTTTTTGGCAGCTGCAGCACACTGCTGGCTCATATTTAAGTGATTGTCCACTAGGACTCCGAGATCCCTCTCACAGTTACTACTATTGAGCAAGGTACCCCCTATACTATACCTGTACATTTGGTTTTTCTTGCCTAAATGTAGAACCTTACTTTTTTCACCATTGAATTTCATTTTGTTAGATAGCGCCCAATGTTCAAGTCTGTCCAGTCCTCCTGTATCTTAAGCCTGTCTTCTGGAGTGTTGGCTATTCCTGCCAGCTTGGTGTCATCCGCAAATTTGATGAGTTCCCATCTATCCCTCGTCCAAATCGTTGATGAAGATGTTGAAGAGCACTGGCCCCAGAACAGAGCCCTGGGGCACCCCACTGCACACTTCCCTCCATGTAGATGCGGTTCCATTGAGGACCACACGCTGAGTACGGCCGGTCAGCCAGCTACGAATCCATCTGGTGGTGATGCTGTCTAACCCACATTTTTCTATCTTATCAAGTAGTAGGTTGTGATCTACTTTATCAAATGCCTTACTGAAGTCCAAGTAAATTATATCCACAGCATTCCTCTGATCCACTAATTTTGTCACTTGGTCAAAGAATGCAATAAGGTTTGTCTGGCATGATCTGTTTTTGACAAACCCATGTTGGCTTTTAGTAGTGATTTGTTTGCCTCTAGGTGTTCGCTGATTCGTTGTTTGATTATCTTTTCCAGAATCTTCCCAGGTATTGAGGTCAGGCTGATAGGTCTGTAATTTCCTGGATCCATTTTTTTCCTTTTTTGAAGATGGGAACTACATCAGCTCTTTTCCAGTCCTCTGGTAGTTCCCCAGTGCTCCAGGATCTTTGAAAAATATAGTTCAGTGGTTCTGAGATCACATCTGCCAGTTCCTTGAGAACCTGGGTGTAATCCATCTGGTCCTGGTGATTTGAACTCGTCTAGGCTGGACAGGTGCTCACTTATTTTCTTGCCTATCTTAACTTGGTTTCTATTTTTTATGGCACTATTTTTGATAGGTTGGTCTGTTTTTTCCCTTTGTGTAAAGACAGATGCAAAAAACGAGTTAATAGTTCTGCTTTCTCCTATTGCTTGTCACCTTCTTGCCACTTTCACCCACTAATGGACCAATCATTTCCTTCACTTTTTTCTTATTTTTTACATGTTGAAAGAAGCTTTTTTTGTTATTTTTGACTTTGGTCGCAAGCCTTAGTTCATTATGAGCCTTAGCTTTCCTCACTTCATCTTTGCAGGCTCGGGCTATTTGCTGATATTCTGACTTAGTTATGTGCCCTCTTTCCACTTCTATACTTGTCCTTTTTATCTTTCAATTTATCAGAGAGTTCTTTATGCAGCCATGCTGGTCTCTTTTGAGAGCTGTTATTTTTCCTCTTTGTTGGTATTGTGCTAGACTGGGCTTTTATTATCTCGCTTTTCAAAATTTTCTTAGTTTTTTCCCTTGAGGATTCTCATCCATGGAATCCTTCCCAAGCCCTCTCTAAGTTTATTGAAATTAGCTCTCTCTTGAAGTCCAAGACTCTAGTTTGACTGTGTTCTATTGCTTGTGCTTCCATAATGTTGAATTCCAATATTACATGATCACTACCTCCAAGGTTCCTGTGGCTTCAACACCTTCTATCATTTCATCTCTGTTAGTGAGAATTAGATCCAAATGGCTAATCCCCTAGTTCCCTTCTCTACTTTTTGGGAGACAAAGTTGTCTGCTAGGTTTGTCAGGAATCTGTTTGATCTTCCACTTGGTGCAGAGTTTGTCTCCCAGTTGATGTCAGGTATTAAAGTCCCCCATTACTATTGTGATGTGCTTCCTACATACCTTAGTTAGCTGACTAGCAAAAAGTTCGTCTATTTCCTCTGTTTGGTTGGGTGGCCTATAGTATACACCTATATGTCATTTTTTCTCCCTTTTATATTGACCCAAATGCATTCAAGACAGTTTTCATCATTGTTGTGCTCTATTTCTGTAGAGATGTAGTTATTTCTTATATAGAGAGCAACTCCACCTCCTCTTTTTATTTGGTCTGTTTCTTTTAAATAATTTAAATCCCTCTAGCTGTGTGTTCCATTTGTGGGTTTCATCCCACCATGTTTCCGTAATGGCAACAATATCATATCTGCCCTCATTAACCTGAATTTCTAGTTCACCCTGTTTGCTGTTCATACTCTGTGCATTGGTGTAAAGACATTTGAGTCCTTTATGACTGACCCTGTGTTTACTTTCTACATAACCTATGTGGTGCCTGAGTTCCCCTATTGTCCTACCCTATTTGGTTAGTGTACTTTGTGTGGCACTCGCTATTGAAAGCTTGATTTTGCTTGACAGCAAGGTCGATATTCTTGTCCACACACACATCTATGTTACATGCACTAATAGCCCTATAGTTTTTAGATTGCCGGGGACAGGGGTGTTCTGTATCAATTAACTCACTGTCCCCGCTGTTTAGTTTAAACATTCCTCCAGATAATCTGTGACTTTATAGCCGAGTAACTCAGTTCCTTTCTTTGATGGATGCAAACCATCTCTTTTGTACATTTTTTCATTGGACCAGCTACTGACATCGTGACTAATATATCCAAAGCCTTCCCCTTTACACCACTCCTTTAGCCACATATTGAATTGTGCTATACGCTGGCCTTTTCCATTTTGCTCCTTGTACACTCTGAAAAAGTAAGCCTACAGCCTATTCCGCTAAGTTCCTGCCCCAAGCTCTGGAAATCATTCTGCACAGAGAGTACATCTTTTTGGGACAGATCGTTAGTGCCAAGATGTACAATAGCCTCCACATCACAGTCCTTGCTGGCATTCTTGATTATTTTAGAAATACGCTTCTTGTCCCTACTGGCAGTAGCACCTGGGAGACACCTGACCTCTTTCGAAACCTCTGTGTCCTTTCCTAAATTTACATCCCTTATAATTGAATCACCTAACCAGAAGGTGGCTTCTCTTTTTGGGTGCCTTTCTGTTCTTGCATGACTGATGTGTAATACCTGATTCGCACTTCTCCCTGTCAAAACAAGTTCTTCATCTCGGTCTACGATCCCCTGTTTATTTGAGTTATCATCACAAATACCTTTACCTGTCTCCTTAATGTCCCTATTAAGGTCATCAAGGGCACTGTATCTGTTGTGCAGGGACACATCGAAAGCTTTGTGTTTATAGTTCACAGCTCTCACCCTGCCAGATCCCACAGTTGTCCACACTGCCCTTCTCCTGCAGGATCTTTGTGGTAGAGGGGGCTGATAGCGCGGAGGCTCAATAGAGTAGAAGGGCTGAACTGGACGCCTAATTTCTGCCTGAAGAGCAGAGATTACAGACCCTAGATAAATAATCTGTCCTTGTAGACTAGTGATTTGTTTACAGATAGGACAGTTTCCAGGTTTGAAGGGGGTACTGCGAAAGACAGCTGCAAAACAAGTGTTGCACTGAACTAAACCAGACAAACTTAGATACAAGGAATCTCAGACGCACTTGCCCTGAATGTACTGCTGCTATTTATGATTGTTTAGTTATATGATTCGCGCGCCATTAGGCGCGCGGGCCGCTCCTTTGGTCCTCCCACCTTCTCCTTTCCAACTCACCAATTCCCAGAAAGCAGTTGGAAGGAGCTCTGAGCAGTTTAAATGTAGCTTAAATGCAATGAAGTATCCAATCAGCAAGGCCTTAGCTCCTTTGGTCCTCCCCCCTTCTCCTTTCCAACTCACCAATTCCCAGAAAGCAGTTGGAAGGAGCTCTGAGCAGTTTAAATGTAGCTTAAATGCAATGAAGTATCCAATCAGCAAGGCCTTAGCTCCTTTGGTCCTCCCACCTTCTCCTTTCCACTCACCAATTCCCAGAAAGCAGTTGGAAGGAGCTCTGAGCAGTTTAAATGTAGCTTAAATGCAATGAAGTATCCAATCAGCAAAGGCCTTGCTCCCTTTGGTCCTCCCACCTTCTCCTTTCCGACTCACCAATTCCCAGAAAGCAGTTGGAAGGAGCTCTGAGCAGTTTAAATGTAGCTTAAATGCAATGAAGTACCCAATCAGCAAGGCCTTAGCTCCTTTGGTCCTCCCACCTTCTCCTTTCCAACTCACCAATTCCCAGAAAGCAGTTGGAAGGAGCTCTGAGCAGTTTAAATGTAGCTTAAATGCAATGAAGTATCCAATCAGCAAGGCCTTAGCTCCTTTGGTCCTCCCACCTTCTCCTTTCCAACTCACCAATTCCCAGAAAGCAGTTGGAAGGAGCTCTGAGCAGTTTAAATGTAGCTTAAATGCAATGAAGTACCATCAGCAAGTCCTTAAGCTCCTTTGGTCCTCCCACCTTCTCCTTTCCAACTCACCAATTCCCAGAAGCAGTTGGAAGATCTCTAGCAGTTTAATGTCGCTTAAATAAATGAAGTGTCCATCAGAAAGGCCTTAGCTCCTTTGGTCCTCCCACCTTCTCCTTTCCAACTCACCAATTCCCAGAAAGCAGTTGGAAGGAGCTCTGAGCAGTTTAAATGTAGCTTAAATGCAATGAAGTACCCAATCAGCAAGGCCTTAGCTCCTTTGGTCCTCCCACCTTCTCCTTTCCAACTCACCAATTCCCAGAAAGCAGTTGGAAGGAGCTCTGAGCAGTTTAAATGTCGCTTAAATGCAATGAAGTATCCAATCAGCAAGGCCTTAGCTCCTTTGGTCCTCCCACCTTCTCCTTTCCAACTCACCAATTCCCAGAAAGCAGTTGGAAGGAGCTCTGAGCAGTTTAAATGTCGCTTAAATGCAATGAAGTATCCAATCAGCAAGGCCTTAGCTCCTTTGGTCCTCCCACCTTCTCCTTTCCAACTCACCAATTCCCAGAAAGCAGTTGGAAGGAGCTCTGAGCAGTTTAAATGTAGCTTAAATGCAATGAAGTATCCAATCAGCAAGGCCTTAGCTCCTTTGGTCCTCCCACCTTCTCCTTTCCAACTCACCAATTCCCAGAAAGCAGTTGGAAGGGAAGTGTGGAAGATTTGCCTGTTCACAAAATGGCTGCCACGGTAGGCATGCCTATTCCCCACCAAATATACTACTCTCTACCAGGGAGATTCTAGTGGGATGTCCATTAAAATCTCAAGATGTGGCTGTTCATACTGTTGCCTAGAAACCTAGGCACCCCATAAATTTGCATGAAGCTGTAGACCTATTTCCTGACTTTGGGAGAGAAAACAATTTTACCGTTGCAAAGGGAATATTTTGCCCACCTAAAAATATGAATCACCAGTATTTCAGGTAAAGCAAACAGTGTTTATTAAAAAGGTTAAGTATTTTTATAGGATATAGAAACAAGTGATACATACATTAAATATAGGTTATACCTCAGAAACCAAGTGATCAAACAATAAAAGACACTGATTATATGTGAGAATTGAAGAATAGAAAACATGGATTCTACATATTCCAAAAGTGGCAAATTTATGGCTTAAATTACTTCCTTTCCCAGCCAGGTTTATATCTTTCTTAAAATTTGCAAGTGTATTCAAAGATTTCCAGAATATGCTCTCTGTTGTTTAGTTTATGAATAGGTCAGTTTTTGTTCATTAAAAAAAGATGGCTTTAGCTAAAATGAAACAGGATTTCCTGAACTTCAAAAGGTGGCATGGATGCCGTGATTAAATTCTAATATTATCTTTATTAAAAGGTGAATGGTAAGACTTAAAATTCCAGGTAATATCCCCAGCCCAGAGAAAAAAGGCCTGGCTGAACTATCTGTAGATTTTCCTCAGGCCCAACTGGATGCTGTTTTTGTAGCTGATCTGAAGCATCAGTAAGAACATGGAACTCCGACCCCCTCCCTCGGCCTTTATCCATGGAATGGCTTGTTCATTCCAGTCCAGCCCCACTGGTCAACCTCAGGTCTTGTCTCCTAGCAATGCAGAAGAACTTACTAAGGTTGCCTCTTTGGTCTGAACAATAGAGGACAGGCGCCATGGACTACAGTGCAGGATTGAGGCCCTGCTTGGGCTGGCTAATCCGAGCAGTTGTCATCTTCCTGTCATTGTTGGGGACATGTGACATGTCAACACATAAGGGGAGAGCCTGGGAAGGGTGGCATATGGGGTTTCTCCATGACTTTCATTGCCAGGGCCCACCATAAGGGCTTTTCCCAATCATGTCTCTGCATCTGGAGCAGGTCTGCTCTTGCCAAACAACCTGGCAGGTGAATTGTGACAGCACCCTGTTGTAGACTGACAAACATGGGCTAAAATAGCAAACTTTAGAGCTTACCTGGGAATAAGCCCCACTAATACAACAGATGATACTATCTGGTGAGGCTGGATTAGGGGGCCAGATAAAGACGCTTGGTTGATCTTATCAAGGAGCACTGGAATCTAGCAGGGAAATTATTATATACCTGACAATTACCCACAATGGAGGAATGGTTGGGGAAGACGATGGAATTTGCAGAGATGGCTAAATTAACTTCTTTGATTAGAGAAAAGACTGTCAAGGTAATTATAATTTAGTAGCTGACCGGCAGAAGTGATGTTTAGAAAATAGGTCAGCAGAGTATTTTTTGGGGTAGTATCGCTTTAAGAGACTGTGTCTGAGGGGAATGACAGTTGGAATCTTTAACTCACTTGAACCGTTTGTACATAACTGACTGCCTTGTATTCTGTATGCTCCCTGAATGTTGTTTCATGTTGTATATTAAACCACAGTTCTTTTGATAAACCACTGCCAGATGTTTGTGATCCTGTGTTGTCACAAGAAGAAAACAAGAAAAAGGCTGCGATAATTTATTTTTATAAACAACAAAGACAATATCTACACTTAGGGCTGACTAGAAAGCCCTTATAGAGTTTTTGCATGAAATAGACAAAAATGTGCTTATGATTTGTGGTTATGATGCTTAGAAAACAATTACATAATAGGATTAAGTCAGCTTGTTATTGTAAAAATAAAATAAATAACTTTGTAACCATAGTGGTATTTGTTGCAAAGGAAATCAGAAACTTCTACTTTTTATTTTTTTCCTGCACTTTTTATCTTTTTTTCTTCTTTCTCTGTTTTATTCTGTTTATTCTGTCTTAGTTTGTCTTAGTTTTATTTACATTCTATCTATCTATCTATCTATCTATCTATCTATCTATCTATCTATCTATCTATCTATCTATCTATCAATTTCTTATTCTGTTATCTTTATGTTCTCTAAATTTTTGAAATACACACACACACACACAGAGAGAGAATTATGTGAAAAAGAAAACACACCTTTGAATTCTATGGTTTTACATAGCAAAAATTATCTGGTCCTTAGCGGTTCTTCTTCTTTTTTTTTTTAATATATTTTATTGGATTTTTATGGGGGTGGGAAGGTTACATCAAAGTGCTTAGGAAACACCGTGGAGATGGGTATATCAAACATCCAAAAGAAAAATCACAGATATATAGCTCAAATTGATTCATTGAAAATTCCCTCTCTAATTCCCTCATATAGTATTACATATTCAAATTAATACATTTCTAAATAAACTTCAAACAATCCTATCAAACATCAATCACATTTCAATTATAAAAATCCCAATCCTGTTTTTAGGCTTTACTAATTTACAGTTACCATATTCCAATTAGCCTTAAATAAACATATTATTAACACTTCGGGTGTCCTTCATTTCCCTTTTTAACATAATAATTATATCTGAAATGAGTATATTATTCCCACAATAACATTCTTATGTTTTCTTCATTAATACCATTTCTTCTCTTGTCACCAATCCCTCTTATTCTTCTTCTATTACAAAACAATTATCTTATTTAAAATAAAAATATCAGTCCAATAGATACATTTCTATCTGTTTTAAATATTTAAAATATTCTATCAATTCATCTATGTCTATAAAAAGTCTTTTTATCCCAGTAGATAAAGTTTACCTCTCCAAATAATTATCATATCTAAAACAAAATATTATTACAAAGGATATCCTCTTACAGAATTCACGTACTCCGTTAGTTATTAAATCAGTCAAAATCTCAAAAGCCTTTTTAACCCATTAAATGAAATTTTAAAACACATTTTTAAATCTAACTCTAGGTTTCTTTCTGTGCCACATCGGTTTCCATAATAAAGTTCTTGCATTATCAAACCACAATATTAGAAAGTCAGTATTTCTCAACGCTTCAGATTGGTCAAAGTTCTCTTCCCTTTCTTCTAGTAGCCTTTGGATGGTGGAAGCCGTTTTATTCCATGTTGTAGTTACTAGTTGTTTATCCACATTATCAGAATTTTCAATAACTTGTATCTGGGTGTCAGTCTCTATTAGTGTTGACGCTTCAGGCATCTCAGTTAAAATTATTCTTTGATCATCAAGTTTCTCCATAGATTGTATTTGGGGTTGTATAAAGTTAATTTGTTCCTTAGTTTCCACAATTTCTCCTGGTATAATTTCATAGTTGAGTTGTAGGTATGGTTTCTCTTTAGGTTGTATATATTGCTCACTAGTCTCTTTAGCGCCACTCTGCTCCTTCTCCACTGTTCTTCGACCTATAACTTGATCCGTCAAAATTTGGAAGTAAGAGTTCATATCCTCTGTAGCTTCCAAGATTTTTTCCAGTATAAGCTCATAATCCAGCTGTGTGTTAAGTACCTTCATGTCAGTAGTGAAAGGATCTTTTAATCTTTTAGTGAAGGCTATATTTCGTAAAAGTCAACAAATATTCACCTCCATTTCTTAGTAGACCAAATCACCACAGCTGTTTCAGTTATCTTACTCTTATCATCCTTTGAAGGTTAGAGCCATCCTCCAGCAATGAAAAAAATATACAGTTGCAGTAACACTTTTCGTCACAAGATGTCCTCAGCAGGCTATAAGGTCTTTCTTTCCAAGTTAATAGATTTTTTGTTTTTCACATTAAAAAATAAAAAATAAAGAAGAAAGGCCTCTCCAAAATAGTAAATAGCGTAGTTATAATAGTAATAATCAAAAATAGAAATGTTTTCAGGCTCCCTCAGTATTCCAGGAGTTGAATAGTCAATAAAAAATTAACTGGTGTTTGTTTTTTTTTCAATTCCCAAAGCTGTTTTTCCCAAGTGCCCAAACGCTGCTCTCTCACAGCAGGGAAGTAATTCAAATACAAAAGCTTTTTACAGGAGAGTAATTAGGGAAAGAAGGGGGAGGAAAGGTTTCACCCGGATTCTCCACGGGGGTTGTTTATGCTTAGTTGTTCTTCTGGCTTTCGGCTGGTGCAGCAAAGTGATCGTCCATTTTACTGGCCGATCTTTTCTCCGATGGCCCTAAGGAGCTGGCTCAGACTGAGGAAGGAGCTGCCACCCTTCCCCCATCAACGAGGGCCTCCTCAATGGTGATCGCCCCTCCAGGGCGACTTTCGACCCGATTAAGGGTCTACCGGCGGAGGGAAAACAGCCGGTGGGAGAGACGGAGCTCTCCGTGCGACTGCGTGTGCCGCGATCCGGAACTGGAAGCCCTTAGCAGTTCTTAAGAGTAGGTAAATACAACCTCAGGTGAACAACAACACATGACATGTTACACCATGTAATCATTCATTTTGCAAAAAGAAATCCAAAATGGAGAAACTAAGCACACTCTAAGCCGGGCAGGGTTGGGGGAGATCCAGGGGGTCTCTGGCAGGTGGGGCGGTAGGCAGGAGGTTTGTCCTGCAGGATGAGGCGAGGCGAGACAAGGCGAGATAGGGCAGGAGTGCCATTGTCACAGGGCAAGGCGAGACAGGGGCCAGGGCGGCTGCTGCCTGACACCATCGGCCCCCGCACACAGAGGCCAGCAAGGGCATGGGTGCTGGGATGCATCTGGCCATGTGGGACCTCGGCGAGTTAGCAGGTGGCTGGTTGAAGAGGGACGGTTGCCATCTCTGGGGCATGGCAGGTGTGCCCACAGAGAGGGCTCTGAGTGCCGCCTCTGGCACCCGTGCCATAGGTTCGCCACCACTGATATAGTCTCCTGCTTGAGCAGTGGGTTGGACCAGAAGATCTCCAAGGTCCTTTCTAACTTTGTTTTTCTGTATTCTGTACTCTGACAATATTGTTCTATATTGCACTGGTGAGGCCATAGCTGGAAGACTGTGCCTGGTTCTGATCACTTGGATACCAAAAAGATGCTGAGGCCCTAGAAAGAGTGCCGAGAAGAGCAACAAAGATGATCAGGGGGCTGGAGGCTAAACCGTATAATGAATAGCTAAGGAAACAAGGTATGTTTAGCCTAAAGAGGATAAGACTTAGGGGTGACATGAAAGCATTTTCCAATACTTGAGAGACTGTCATAAGGAAGAGGGGGTCAATTTATTCTCTATGGAACCTGAGGGCAGGGCAAGAAGCAATGGGTGAAAGCTCCTCAGAGGGAGATCCAGCCTGGAAATAAGGAGGAATTTCCTGACAGAACAATTAAAGATGACAATCCTGGAGTTTTCAAGATGTTTCAAGAAAAGATTGGACAACCATTTGTCTGGGATGGTATAAAGACTCATGCCCTGGGCAGGGGTTGGACTGGAAGATCTGCAACATCCCTTCCAGCCCTATGATTCTGAGTCTATGAGTCCATGATTCTATGAATCTATTAGTCTATGAGTCTATGTAAGATTCTATGGTGATTCTATGACTTCATCAGTAGAGTTGTAAATTCCCAAATCAGAATCCCTTAGTACAATGTGGAGACAGCTATCAAGGTAGCAAAATTAATAGTCCAAACCACCAGTGACTTTAAAAATGAATATTTATGTTTAATCCAGTCTTGCTAGCTGGGACTGTTGAGAATAGTACTGCAGACATCAGAAGGATGTGCATTTGTTAAAATCTGCTTCAGTTGTGTGTTTATTTACAATCTCTCTTACCAAGTATTGATTTGCATCAAATCTATAATGTAGATTAAATACTGGGATTTGAAGGAAAGCTTACAGAAAAGGAATGGCCAAGGTTTAAATACAAGGTTTAGTGGCTGTATTTAGTTATGCATTTAAGTAATGGGTTGTTCAAATTGACCACGTGTGAGCTTTACATTTAAGTTGCTTTAGAAATTCTTCCATAGGAGAAGAGAAATTTGAACGAGAAAGACAGTGCGATGCTCTTCTGTTTGTCAGAAATAGTGAAATAGTCAAGGGGTGAGTAGAGATGTTCCATTTTTTTTATTCTGCAGCCTTTTCTCCAGCAATCTGCAGTGCCCTTAGCTGCCCATAGTTTTATGCAATTCCAAGAGGAAACTTGAAGGAACCCCTCTTGTCCTTTTTTTCCCTCTAGAAGTGATGCAATGGTTAGGGGTCAAGGAAAGTCCTGCCTTGGAGACATCTTGCTTCCATGGGAGCACATTCAGAGAAATCACCCCCACAGTTTCTTTACTCACAGGTTGTGGCATCTTCTGGAAATGCCATTTCTGCCAATTTCAGCCTGACCACAATCAGGTGGGACCGCATTTTTTTTCCACCACTGATCTTTCTGTGTTTGCTTCTTCTCAGTCTGTGGGATGCCGGTCTTGGAGCCCAAACCCCAAAACCAGAAGCAGGTGATGGATGGTGATCATGCCTTACCTGGGACATGGCCGTGGCTCATCAGCATCCAAATCTATACTCTGAGGGGACCAAGGCATTCCTGTGATGGAGCCATAATTGATGCTCATTGGATCCTCACCGCAGCACACTGTTTCAGTGCAAAGAAAGAGTAAGAAAGAAACCAGCATCTACTTGCTGAGTATTTGTGGAACAGGGAAGATGTTGCTTTCATTTATTTTATTTGTATACTATCCATCCAGCTCCCAGACTCTAGAGTGGTAAACAGCAGCTTATTTACATAATACTTTATACACAATTATCTACAACAGTGTATCCCCAGCAGTTGAAATGTGTGACATCTTATTTCCATCTTTGCTATAGTTCAAAGAGTACTTTATGCTTCATGGCCTTGAAGCTGAATTGCTGAATCTTATTTCTTTTTTTACAGGGAAACTTTGGGGGACTATTGTCGTGCAAGACATCACCCAAGTCACCGTATTACTTAATTGGGCTTTCCAATTTTGAGACAGACTGGAACCAATAATTTATACTTTCATCCACCAGTTTTTAGAATGGATCTCTACAGAGATGGAGGGACCAGAAAGTACACTAAAAGAGAAACATCTACAAAACCGTAACAATGAAGACATCAAGTCAGCGGCAGTCACTGATCTCACTAGGGAAACAATTATCATGGAACCACCATACGTCCCACAGGAAAAAGTTCCCATAATTCTAGAAGCTGCAGATGTCCCGGACGAATCAACTCCTTTATTCCTAGGGAGCCTCCATTTGTTGCAGTTGACAAGTCATTTCCCTTGAGACCAAAATCGGAGGATAGACCAAAATATCGCTTTCCAAAGACAACTACTTTGTCCCCCACAATATGTTCCTCCATAAGCAAAAGTCACTTTGGAGCTGCAACACATCCCCCTAGAGACCCCTGCTCATCTAGAGCCACCATACTCCCCCCCCAGAGCCATCCGTCCACATAGAGCCTCCATACATTCTTCCTGAAACCACTGCCTCTCTAGAGCCACCATATGCTCTACAAGAGACTACAAAATCTCTAGAATCTCCATACATCCCTATGGAAACTACTGTCTCTCTGGAGCCACCATATACTCTCGAGGAGACCACCAGTTCTCTAGAACCTCCATACATCTCTCTGGAAATCACTGCCTCTCTGGAGCCCCATATACTCGCCTCCAGAAACTCTTGCTCCTCTAAAAACTTTGTACATATCTACAGAAACTCCTATACCTCTAGAACCTCTGTATATACCCCCGAAATCACATGCTCCTCTAGACCCTCCAAATACACTTCCAGGAAACAACCCCATTTTATAGATGTTATAAAAGTTGGAATACATAGTCTATTGTTATTTATGTTTTATTCATGTATTAAAGTGTTCTATACTCATCCAAAATGTATAGGCATCCTTCCTGAGATAGTTGCCTTACTGCAACATCTTTCTTCCTACAGATAACCAGTCATCTACTGTGGAGATCCCACTTGAATTTAAAAAAACCCTAACTTCAAACAGTCATCACAGGAATGGTTGTAACATGGGGACTGCTTGTTATCAAAGCATGATCATTTAAATGAGCTTCTAAAACGTGAGGTCTGCCACCTCCCGAGAAGGCCATAGGGGAAGCTTCCTTCCTCTGTGCTCTTCAGAGGGGCAGAGTCCAGATTTCAAACCAAACGTTTTCCCCCCATTACCAACAGACAGGCAATTCCGTTACTCCTGCCTACATTCGTCCCGTCCACCACAGAGTCAGGGGATGCGAACAAGCTGCAGGAGAGATTCTCAGGAGAAAAATCCACATACTTATGTCCTTTGATATATATTAAATGTATAGGCTGCCTGACTCCTGAGTGAGCAGGAGCAGCTTAAAAGTAAAAAAACAGCATATGAAAGGAAATGCAACTGACCAGAAGAGTGAAACCCCCAAACAAGTCAAGAGCCTTTTCTGTCATCATGTTCTGAGGTAAAAGTGGTCTGGAAAAGCACTTCTGCTGCCTGAAAATAAGAGACTCTGGACCATTTTGGCTGCTGTGAAGGAAATATAGGAAATCCGGCTGACCACCAGGCTGCCCTGATGGAGGCTCTTTCTGCTGGGTGGGGCCAAGATGCGGTGCTGGCCCTCCTGAAGCGATCCCCAGGCCTGAGGAGCCCCAGGGCACCCTGGAGGGAGAGGAGGCCGGGGAGGCCCTTGGAGCCAGGCTACAGAGGCAGCACCAGGGACTCCACTTTGAAAGGGAAGATTGGCAATTCCTTGGGCCCTTTCAGGTGGCGCAGAGAGAAAACACAGAACTGGCAGCTGACTGTGGCCACATCGTGGGGACAGAACAGTACTTCCAGTACTTTAGTGGCTCTCACAGAGAAGAGGGAGTTGACCTGCTCTCCAAAGTGCCTGTGGGCAGGATAATTAAGGAGAGATCCAACCTAGAAGTAAGGAGCTATTTTCTCCTTACCATTAACCAGTGGAATAGCTTACCTCCAGATGTTGCGGGTGCTCCATCACTGGAGATTTTAAAGAAGAGACTGAACAGCCATTTGTCTGGAATGGTATAAGTTTTCCTACTCAAGTAGGGGGTTCCACTAAAAGGCCTCCAAGAACCCTTCTAACCCCATTTTCTACATTTAAACTTTTTTTATATTACCATCAATCCTTACACTGGGTATCACTTCAAAGTCCTCTTATCCAAACAATTTGCCTATGTGCTGTACTTTTTGTTCATATTCTGCTGTACTGCAATTTCTATAGAAATGTTCAGAATTCATTTAATACTTTTGTGAGAATGTGCAGAAGAGACTTTTATCACATAAAGCTTCCAATTTCTAAGTAGACAACCTGTGCCCCATTGGGTTATTATTTCAGATATTTCCTTAACAAAAAAAATGACTGGGGGGGTGGAGTCATAAAACAGTAAGAACAGGAGCAACTTTTGACTTTCTGCTGGCCGCACCATTGAGTTTCCTTGTGGGAAGATTGCAGGGAGAAAATCACTAGGGAAATTCGTCTTTTTTTTAAAAAAAAAAAAGTGATAGTAAAATGAACAAGAACACAAGTCGGCATCGCGACATCTCCGCGAACAGCATTTTGGAGTTTTTTCCAAGCTGGATTTCAATTCCCATAATCCCCAGCTGAAGGCCATCCAGCGCAGAAGAAATGTCAACGCCTGCTCAGACACGGCGGACCGCACATCCCTTCCCGCAGCTCCTGGTCGTGTTTGGGGAGACTAACGGGGTCTTTCCGGAGGGCGCCCGGTTGCAAAAGGAAGCGGCATCCGCAGCCCACACGAGCAAGCCCGGGCACAGCCCGTCCAGAAACTGGAGGGGGGGGAAGCACGTTCTTTCCCTGCATTCTGATTGGTCAGCAGGAACGCCGAGAGCCCCATTTTGATTGGCTCTAAGTTGCGGACAGCCTCTTCCGGGCGGAGCAAAAGCTGACGTCGGCGCGCACGCGCGCTAAATATTCATCTCCCAGCCCTATAAAGAGGTGCGGGAGGCGGGTCGCGCGAAAAGTTTCCCGCTCTCGCCGTCAGGATGTTTGAGGCGCGGTTGATTCAGGGCTCGTTGCTGAAGAAGGTGCTGGAGGCTCTCAAGGACCTCATCACGGAGGCCTGCTGGGACCTGGGCTCGGGCGGCATCAGTCTGCAGAGCATGGACTCCTCGCACGTCTCGCTGGTGCAGCTCACCATGCGCTCCGAGGGCTTCGACACGTACCGCTGCGACCGCAACATCGCCATGGGCGTCAATCTCGTCAGGTAGCGGCCGAGCGAGGGCGCGCTGGGGGAGGGAAAGAAGCCGGGCCTGACGGAGGGGAGAGAAAGAATTCGCCTCATACGCAAAGGCGGGAACCACCATTGCCCGGGAAACCGCCGGTCGCGCCTCTTGTGAGGTAAACTCCGCGCGCCATGGCGGGAAGCGCCGGAGGCGGGGCGGTGGAGTGTCAAGCGGGCTTCGCGCGCTCTTTAGCCCTAATGCTAGTTCTGGAAGAGGATTGGCTGCGCCAGGCCCGCTCCTTCGCCGCGCTCCCGCCCGATTGGTCGCCCTCTCCTTCGGGGCGTGGCTTGTCTTTTAGGCGCGGGATTGTTCAGGTGTTCTGCGAGGCAGCATGGCGGCTTTTGCATTTGCAAAAGGAAAGGGGGAAGGCAAGGGCAGGCGTCCCTCTGGCCACTGGGGCGGATGCTCATCTTGCCCAGCCGAGTTGCCAGACAGCCCTTTGTGAATCCAAGCTCAAGACGGCATGTGGTGCCTCTTCCCAGGGTTGCCTGGCGTCTGTCATTTTGCATCTGGAGTTCGTACCCTATTAACAAATCTTAGGTCAGGGTTTCCCTGGTGTTCCAGAAAAGGGAAACCTGTTGCAAGTTATTGCAATTCCTGCACACGAAACGTTTCTAGATATCAACTGGGGACTCTCAGGTTAATCCTGTCAGCATCTACAACAAATATTAGAGTGAAAATGCCAAAAAATGAACCTACATCCCCTCTACATCATATTTTTCCAGCATCAGGAAAGCTGATTTATTTGCAAGAATGTATCCTAATGATAATGCAGAAATGACAACAATGTGCTTTCTAAATGTCCCCCTAGAAAGTATGTGATCTTCTGACCTCAGTAAACATAGATAGGCTGGATCAAAACCAATTACTGGAATCCGGAAATAAAATTGTGTAAATCTAGGCTGTTGTTTGATTTTAAAGTAATATCTTGCTGGATGGTGGACACCAGGATATTGTTGCATATCTGGTAAACCTTAACACAGAGCACTCAAACCTAGAAAAATGCTGTATAATAATTGGCTGTTGTGTTTCCAAAAAAGTAACAGAATTGCTTGCTGGGAAATTGTGGCTTGTGGGTCGAAGCAGGCAAGAAAGTCTGTTTTCTACCCCCACTTTGGGTACAGAAAAGCTTCTGCTTAATTTATGTGAAAATGACAGGCTTCATGCTCTGGAAGCTTTTACAAATGAATGTTGACCCACGGTTTCTCTTTGCTTTCCCTTGGGACAAAAGCGTACTGAGCCTATCAGCTTGCACTGACTTGTTCAATTTGTCTCATGCTGTGTATTGTCAAAATAGTACATTATATCAAAACAATGAGATGTGCATTTTCTTTTTCTTTCCTAGTATGTCCAAAGTGCTCAAGTGTGCTGGTAATGATGACATAATCACCCTGAGAGCTGAAGATAATGCTGACACACTGGTTTTGGTATTTGAAACGCCAAGTAAGTTTAACTGAATTATTAAAACTGTCTTTTCTTGGGAGTAGGTGTTCATTGTGAAACTAGAGGGGATAAGATAAATTCTGATTTCAGAACAGAGTCCTTTGAGGCTGGTCTCTTAGAATATAGAACATCCAAGTGTATCTAGGTAGATTCTACTGGCAGAGCAATATAGAATGTTTTTGGGTTTGGCAAGAAAACACATGGCAAAGAGTATTGCAAGCTATGAAATCTAATTGTTGCATAACAAATCACTTTGGAAGTATATATGTACAAAAGGCAGCATATTCACTAGTGTGTGATGTTCTTTTAGAACAAAGTTTATGGTGATCAAATATAGGCATGTTTTTTTCTAAATTAGTGGTGGTTCTCGACAGCTGCCCCTGGGTGAGGTATCAATATATACATCTCTGCCCCTGATGAATTAAGTAGTACCATGGATGGCTGAAGGCTGAGGAACTGAATGAGGAATGTCAGGCTTCAGCTGAGTCCTGGCAAGACTTGAATGATTTTGGGGCCTGGCAGTTTTAGGGCTGTGCCATCTTTGATACTGCATTGCATGGCTCCATACAGTCCTCCTGGACTCATGACTTTAGCTTGAACAGCAGGTGGCAGCCATGGCTAGGAGAGTCTTTGCACAGCTTCAAGTTGTTTACCAGTTGTGTCCATTCCTCAATTGGAGGGGGGGCGTTCACAGTTACTCATGTCTGATCACCTCTGCTTAGATTACTAATGTGCTTTACATGGGGTTGCCCTTGAAGAGTATCTGGAAGCTTCAGCCAGTGCAAATTGTAGCAGAGCAGGCATTATGTGAGCTTCTAAAACAGCAAATTTTAAGGCCTCCATGAGTTGCATTGATTGTCTGCTAACACCTATCCTCAAAATATTGTTTACTCCTATGTTAATGTCCTACTGACTGTTGACAGCTTACAATTAAAATAGAATATCCATTATATGATATATGAATAACGAACCATGCACAATCAAACTTAAATGTGCGTTTTAGTGTGAACAGTTTGGAATATAGAACATTTTAAAAAGTAATCCTAACCAGAAGCTGATTATATGTAGATTTATTTGCAACATTTTGAATCTACAGGTAACCCTTGGCTTATGGTTGCTTGGTTCAACAACCACAATCCCGGTTCTGGCTGTGGTCATTAAGCGACTGGAGCAAAACTGCCTGCAGGAGGAGGCTAGGCAACTCACCTTGCACAGAAGGAACTCCATCAGGTTGCAGAAACAAAGCTCAGATATTTGTGATTCACACTTTGTTTCTACAGGCCGCTGCAGGATTTCCCTTCCATGTGCAGAAGGGAACCTCTGCAGTGAGCTGCCGAAACAGCTTAAATCCCAAAGGTTCAACCTTCAGTTCTGCAGGCTTTGGCAGGAGTCCACCCCCCTTGGCAAGCAGTCCTTTTGCTCTGCAATGTGGCAGGCTGCAGCAAGCAACCTTCCCTGCCAGCTGCTCCATTGAGTTTCACAAGATTACAGGGCATTTGGCAACTGGTTCTAAGTGCAAACAGATTGCCAAGCATCCAGATAATGATCACAGACTCTGTGGTTTTGTTACTGTCTTTTATTTAATAGGTATTCAAATAGCTTTGCAGTTTATGGCTAGTAAACAATATCCAGTCAGGAAATTATTTTGTTCTCGTAAACAATGTTAATTATATAGTTGTTTTTTTATAGATCAGGAGAAGGTTTCAGACTATGAAATGAAATTAATGGATTTGGATGTAGAACAGCTTGGAATTCCAGTAAGTGAGTTTTTATTTCAAAGGTACTATTAATGAATTTGATAAATATGTTTGCTGTCTTTTGACTGAATCTATGGCTGCTGCAACAATTAAAATGTTACTATGCTTGCTAATGTTCTATTTTGCCATTTTGATACAGGTAGTTATTGCTTAATGACCCTAATTAAGACCAGAATTTCAGTAATTAGGTGAAACATCATGTGACCGCACCACTTAGCAATAGCAGTTTCTGTACTCCAGAGTACAGTCATTAAGCCAGGATCTCATGCTTCTCCTGTCCCGTTGCTTTCTCTTCAATTCTGTCTCCTGTGGCTCCGTTGCTTGCCCAACCTTGGCCCTTTGCAAGGCAACAGGGTGGCCAAAATGGCAAACGTGGAGGGAGAAGTTGAAGTATAGTCTGTGGTCCTAAATATATGGGCAGGCTGCTAAGCACCCAGATTTTGATTGTATGATGGGTTGCTGCCATAATGTAAAGGACTGGACATACGTCAGCGCCTTCATGACTTCATATGGATGCTGAACAAGTTACCATTCAGTAAGGACTGCCTATACATGCAGCTTGAATGGTATCTGTTTTTAATGGAGAGATTAAAAACGGAAATGTTAAAGGTGTTCTGTGTTGCAGAACGGTATAATAGTTTGGAAGCAAGGGTGTAATTAATACTTGGCCCTCATAAAATTCTTAATTTCTTAATTCTATACTTGAAGCCATTAGAAAATGCAACATTAAAGTATAGATAGTCCTCGATTTATGACCACAATTGAGCCCAAAATTTCTGTTGCTAAAAGACAGTTAAGTGATTTTTGCCTCGTTTTATGATCTTTTTTGCCACAGTTAAGCGAATCACTGCAGTTAAGTTAGTATCACAGTTGCTAAGTGAATGTGGGCTGCCCAATGACTTTGCTTATCAGAAAGTGGCAAAAAGTGATCATGTGACTGCAACTGTACACTGCAACTATCGTAAATACAGGATAGTTGCCAAGTGCCTGAATTTTGATCACGTGACCATGGAGATCCTGCAACATGTGAAAAATCATAAGTCACTTTTCAGTGCCATTGTAACTGAACGGTCATTAAATGGACTGTTGTCAGTCGAGGACTACCTGTAAAACTCTTGCAAAATATAAACATTTGCTTCTCTTGTAATAACTTTAAAATGTTCGTTTGATTTGTATCTATTTGCCCTACTTGGTTTCTGCCCATAAAAAATGATGAAACATTTATAATGGCTTTAGCCTAAACGAGTCCTAAAAACAATTCCTAAAGCTTACATGATTATCTTTCAGGAACAAGAATACAGCTGTGTGGTGAAAATGCCCTCTGCTGAATTTGCACGTATTTGCCGTGACCTCAGTCACATTGGAGATGCCGTTGTAATCTCCTGCACAAAAGATGGTGTAAAATTTTCTGCCACGGGAGAACTTGGGAGTGGAAATGTCAAACTATCACAAACCAGTGATGTTGATAAAGAGGAAGAAGCTGTAAGTAGGCCCTGAGGAAGCTTAAACTGTCTCTTACCATGCTCTCTTATCTTTTCCCAGTCCTTTAATCTTCATTATTTTTTGCAGGTAACAATAGAGATGAATGAGGCTGTCCAGCTGACTTTTGCTTTGAGATATTTGAATTTCTTCACCAAAGCTACACCTTTGTCTCCTACAGTTATACTCAGTATGTCTGCAGATGTTCCCTTAGGTAAGTGGAATATTGCAGGTCTCACTGAGAAATGGTGCCAAAGGCTATTTCATTGATTTGATTGATGGTTTCAGGCTGGCCATTAACTGTTTTCCTTTTCTGTCTCCTGCAGTTGTGGAATACAAGATAGCAGATATGGGACATTTGAAATATTATTTGGCCCCAAAGATTGAAGACCAAGAAGAATCGTAAGAAATTAAAGGAGGAAATGTGATTTTTGTGAGGCTGGTAGCCAGTGTCCCTTTCAGTTACTCAAGTCTTGGTGCACCACATGCACTTAGACCGAATTGTAGATATTTCTGTGTAAATACTTCTTTTTTTATTATGTGAGTACCTACTTTAAAATAATTGTAGAAGCTGTTTTTATTATTCAACTTGTAATCCATTTCATATAAAAAAGAATGTGGTATTTAAAAACAATTTCTGTGCGTGGAGAGCCCGTGACCCTTTAGTTGCTATCCCTAATGACCATGCATGAGAATCAGAATTTTGCAGTATTGTTGAACCATTAATTTTTCACCCTTTTAGTTAAAACAAGGATGCTAATAACTGCAAAAAACAATGTTTGGAGGAAAAAATGTTTTAATGGCTTACCTTCAAAAGGGAATCTTCAGAAACGAATGCTTTTCAATAAAGAATACTACATTTTTTATTTTGCTTCATGATAGTTTGTTATTACTGTCCAATGTCTTGGCAGGGTGGATAATGATTTTTTAAAATAAAAAAATAAAAAATGGATTTTTTAATTTAAATCGGGTTGTTTTTTTTTTAATCAAATTTATTTTAATAAAATGCTTTTGGAGTAAAATTCTATCTAAAGATAGTTTTCTATTTAAGATACATTAATAATTTAGTTTATTCAGCATGAAATGGAGCTTAGTTGTGTAGCATGAGGCTGTATATTCTGCAATATTTACACTTTTGGTAAACTCATTCAATGAATCCAAGCTCTGCAAGCTGAGATAACATGCACTGCATTGATGCATTCACACAATTTCACAGTAACCATGAGATAAATCATAAAATTCATGAATTTTCCTTTATCCCATTATTTTGCAAATCTATGATTGTTTGAAGAGAAATGCATCTGTACCAGGCTCTAAGTGTGAGGAGGAAGGAAGGGCAAGCAGTAAAAATGAAAGTGAAACCTAAGCAGCTTATAAACCTTGTGATCTTTCTGCACATAGCTTGAAGTGCTTTGTTCCTCCCTTGAGGAGCAAAATGGCAGCAGGCTGTAAAAGAGACCCATTTGGGGAATATTTTAATGAAGTTCCTCTACCTACGGGTAAAGCAGGTATGCATGCAAAATGCAAGCCATGCAACAAAGAGATGCAAGGCCTTGTGGCCCAAATGAAACAACATGAGAAGTGCTGTGATGAAAGAACCATGTTTGAAGAGGCAGGACCTTCAGGTTGGTAAACTCTTCATTTCACCATATTTTTAGACTGGTATTATTATGCTAAAGCAATAATATTGTGGGAAGTCACCCTCCCACCCCGAGAAAGAAATATTTTGGGGAATATTAAAAAGGCAGATTATATTTTCCCAAAGGAATAATGGAGATGATCTTTAAAAAGCAGAAACCTCCTCCACCCCCCCAGTCAGAAACTCAGCAGAAACTAGGTCTGTAGAAATGCGGATGTGATAATCCTTTCAGAAAGACGAGCCAGGAAGCATAGAGCTGATGGGATTAGAAAGTCAAAGATCCCTAGAATCAACAACCCCTCACCCAAAGCAATCCAACACAGGAAGTAAGCCATCAGCCACAGAGAAGTAGGATATGACCTTTGGGACATAATAGGGCTAACCCATCACCATTAGAATACCAGAAAGGCACACTCGGATCCTCAGGTCAAAGTACATTACACAGGAAATACAAAGCCTAAGAAGGTATAAAAACCTACCTCTCCCAGCTACATGTGGTCAGCAGCTCCAGAGCCTCATATCTTGTCCTGCTCTTCAATAATCTATCACCTTTCTAAAGCAGCCTCCATTTTGTTTATTCCCAGCTTGGATTGGACCTTAATGAAGACTTCTTTCAACAATATATATCGTTACTGCATGGCACTGCATTTTTATACAGTTGCCAAAAGAAATAATGTGTTGAAATATGCAAATATTCTTTTTAGGCTGTACTGTGTGAATACAATGAGAAATTCACAATAAGCATACATGATATAAATAATAAAATAACAGCATTTACTTTTTTTGTTTAGGTGAAACCACCATCAACAAAAGATTCTGGAAACTCCACTTTCTAAATCGTCATCTTATTCCACAGTTTCAGAGTTCTCTCTCCAGGATATTGCATCAGTCACATCATTTACACATATCTGCAATATATCACCTAAAAGAAAGAAACCATCTGGAACCACCACCATAGATAAGTTTGTGATAAAAACCAGCAGCTTAGAAAAAGAGTTAATTGATGAAAAAATTGCTTGGTTTGTTTATGCAACAAGCTCTTCTTTCCATCTCCTTGAAAACCCACACTTTGTTAATATGATTCAGTCACTGAGACTAGGATACAATCCACCACGTAGATTAGATGTTGCAGGGAAACTGCCAGATAAAGTATATCATGAAGAAATTATGCAATGTGCAACAAGTCTAGAAGGTAAAATTGTTAACCTAAGTCTTATATGATACTATTGTGCTTGTATAACAACAGAAGAAGGGAACGTATTCCTTGTAGAAACAGTTGATACTTCAGGAAATGCACATACAGCAGCATACTTAGAAGAAGAAGCAGCAGCAAAAGTTATAACGTGAACAAAAAATCAAATGTCAAGTACCCAGTTTGGTCACAGACAATGCTGCAAATATCCAAAACGAGAAGAAATTTAAAACAATGTGAAAAAGCTACCAAGCTCATTTGATGCACCTCCTAGCCAAAGATTTCTGTGTCCTAGAAATAAAGAGTAATGTTGAAATTGCTAAATACTTCCGTAACAATCATTCCAGAAGCAACCTGGAATTAAGGAGAAACTTCCTTACAGTGAGGACAATTAACCAGTAGAACAGCTTGCCTCCAGAAATTGTGGGCGCTCCATCAGTGGAGGTTTTTAAGAAGAGACAGCCACCTGTCTGAGATGGTATAGTTCTGCTTGAGCAGGGGGCTGGACTAGAAGACCTCCAAAGTCCCTTCCAGCTCTATTCTATTTTGCAGCATCAGCTCTGAAAATAATGGGTGGAACTAAGCTAACGCTCCCATACGGTGTTAGATGGAACTCTTTAGTGTACTGTTTTGAACAATATGTAAAAAACTAGCCTATTCTGATGACTGTTTCTGAGCAAAATTGAGAAAAAATAGATGGCACTATCACAGCCAAAATCCTCAACATTGGGCTTAAGAGAGATGTTGAACATATGCTGAGCATCCTGAAACCTGTTTCTGAAGCTTTAAACAAAATCCAGAAAAATGGTTGTTTTATTGCTGATGCTGTTGAAATTTGGAAGGAGCTGAGTGAGCACTTAGAAACAGAACTACTCACTGACAAGCAGAAATTACAAGATTTAAAAAAGCAAATGGGACAAGCACTGTTTCCAGCTCATTTTCTTGCAAACATTGTGTCAGAGCATACAGTCTTATGCTGAGATAACCCAGGATTAAACACAGTAAACAGTGGTCTATATTAAATAGTGATTTATCTTACACTATCTACAATATCATACAC
Organism: Azemiops feae; assembly: GCA_023970755.1. Classification (NCBI taxonomy): domain Eukaryota; kingdom Metazoa; phylum Chordata; class Lepidosauria; order Squamata; family Viperidae; genus Azemiops; species Azemiops feae. The sequence continues at coordinate 530,969 of JALGBA010000430.1, read as the reverse complement.
CAGGAACAATATACATACACCTGCTAATATAGCAGGATCCAACACACCAGTTATAGCAGGAAACAGAAGAGAGAACAGCAGCAGAGCCTTCCCTTTTATACAAAGGCTCTTAAAGGGACATAGACCCTGCTGAGTCATTCCCATCATTACATTATACATCTCACATTATACAAGCTGGTTAGCTGTTAAATTATTACCTTGATACATTGTCAATATCTGGTACCAGGGTCAAACCTTAAGTGCTGAAGAAGTGGAGTTAGCCAAGATATGGGTATCCAGCAATTATCCATCTCTAGTGCCAACTGAGAATCTCAATAATTAAAATGTTTTCTTTTTTCCGGGGGTGAAATTATTTAGCAGATTAATTGATGATAGGCAGGATATTTTCAAGGATTACCCTAAACACATTAGAATTACTCAACATCAAAAATGTAATGTGTTTCCCCTTCATTGGCAGAAAATTGGGCATACACACACACACACACACACATTACTCAACATCCAAAATGTAACATCTGTTTCCCCTTCAGTGGCAGAAAATTGGGGATAGATAGATAACCTTTGTCATTTTTACTGTGGGCACAATGGCACACATTAAAAATGAAAGTTGCTTGCTCTCAAAGTGTACATATAGACAACATATTTAAACATATATATATATATATATATGTATTAATATAAGTAGCATAAATATTAATCATTGTCCATTTTGAACACCTAGCGGAAGGAGGAAGCTTGAGAGTTCACAAGGTTAATACTGTATGGAACAAAACTGACTGAATCTGGATGTTCTGCTTCGGATACCACGAAGCCCCCTCCTCCCAGAAGGTAACAAGGAAAACGGGTCGTGAAGAGGATGTGTAGTGTCCCAGACAATCTTACAGACCCTGCTCAAGCAACGCTTCTGTACTATGTCCTGGATGGGAGGGAGGGAACCGCCAATGATCTTTTCAGCCATCCTCACCACTCTTTGCACCGCCTTCCTGTCTGAAGCAGGGATGCTTCCAAACCAGACTGTAATGCTGTATGATAGGATGTATACACACACACATGCGCACACACGCACACACACTCTTCTGGTTTAAATAGGTTCCAATCATTAACAAATATTAATTGGAATGGAAGCCACTTAAGGGATTTGGGAAGGGTGCTGTGGAAGCCCAATTATTCAGGAGAGTCTTCTGAGGTTGGACCATAAAAATGCTCCTCCTGTGCTTCAAAGTGGCAGGTAGCCTCTGGAGCTGGCAATGTAGTCTTCCTGAAAATTCCCTTTGTGGAGATGCACGGTCACAGGCTTCCCACCAATTTTGCTGGACTGGCCAAATATTGATACCATGAGTGGAATGCTACAGTCAGGCTGCATTTTCTAACCAAAATTTGTTGAGCTGAAATAGGATTCTGACAATTTTTCAGTTCACCCTGGGAAAAAAGGGCGTGGACTGAGCACACACCCTGAAGACTTGAGGGAGTGTTGGAAGGATAGCTAGACATTTTAGTATGCAACTAAATTGGGAAAGCTAAAAAAAGCATACATTTAAGAAGTTACATTCCCAAAGATGCAATACAGTTGTGTGCCTGGATAACTACAACGCTGGAGAAAACCATGTTTTATTTCCCCAGAAGAACTTATTCAACTTACACATTGCCCATCTCCCAGGCAATTTAGACCTGCCTCTGGCAAATAATCCTAATAAATCTGCCCTTAATAAAACCAAACCACTGGCCTTGCAGATAAATCAATCAGAATAGAGCTGGAAGGAACCTTGGAGGTCTTCTAGTCTAACCCCCTGATCAGGCAGCAGACCCTATCTATACCATTTCAGACAAGTGGTCCAGTCTCTTAAAAACCTCCAGCGATGGAGCACCCACAACTTCTGGAGGCAAGTCATTCCACTGGTTAATTGTTCTCACTGTTGGAAAGTTTCTCCTTAGTTCCAGGCTGCTTCTCTCCTTGATTAGTTTCCCTTGTTTCTTGTCCTGCTTTGGAAAATAGGTTGATCCCCTCTTTGTGGAGCCCCTCAAATACTGGAACATTGCTATCACGTCCCCCCAAGCCCCCCTTTTCTCTAGACTGGCCATTCCCAATTCCTGCAGCCTTTCTTCCTACGCTTTAGCCTCCAGGCCTTGCAGATGAAGAGCCTCCCAGTGGAAAGTCCTTCTGGGCTCCTTTGCACCGCTTCGTTAGTGGCTCGGCCCACGTGCCATCCAAAACAGAGGCGCAGTTCAGGGAAAGAACCGGGAAGACGGGCTGCTTTATCCGAAGCCAAAACCTGGGCGCAAACCCGGCTCAAATCCAAATCTATCCCTCCCGAGGGCGGAATCCCCCCGGGTGCGGGGGGCTTCGTGCACTTTGCCAGCGTGGATACAGACCGAGCGGTCCCCTTTGCACAAACAGGCCGGTTTCACGGCGACTGCGGTGCAACCCAAGTCCGGGCGAGGCGCAGCGGCTCCGTCTGTCTCGCGGGGGAAAGGCGCGCCTCGCCTGCCCGGGACCAGCGCCCTTCCCCGGGAGGAGGAGGAGAGAGGAGGAGGAGGGCCGGCGTCTTTCCGCGAACCGCCCGTGGGCGGCGCAGCCGTTCGGCGACCTGGAAGCGGCTCCGGCGAGCGAGGCCTCCGTCGACTTCCTGGGCAGGGAAGGCCGCCATGGCTGTGCCCCGAAGGTAGGCGGGCGAGGCTGGGGACGCGGGGAGCCGCTCCGGCCCGGGGAGGAGGCTGCGCCTGCTTCAGCCCGCCGCGCGCCCCGGGGGGAGCGGCCCGACTTTTGGTGGGCTGGGGAGGATGAGGATGCTGGGGAAGAACCCCGCGGGCGGGGGGAGAAGGGCCGGGTCGCCTCTGCCCCCTTAAGCCACGGGACCTTCGGTTCGTTAAACTAAACGGCAGCTGGCTGCCTTCCGTCCCTGGACTCCATGGCAACGACCTCTAAGCCCTCTTCCTCAACTTTGAAGGGGGGGAGGGGGCTTCAACTCCCAGATCTCCCCAGCCGCATAGAACGCTGGCCAGGGAATTCTGGGAGTTGAAGTCCACACCTGAGGTTGAAAACATTGGCCTAGCCCTAGCCCAACGCTCCCATCTCAGAAGCAAGGCTGGATCCTCAAAAGTCACAAAATTGCGAGCCCCCTCCACCTAGTAGTGGGCATTTGGGAGTACAGGTAGTCCTAAACTTAGAACAGTTCATTTAGTGACCATTCGAAATTACAACATCACTGAAAAAAGAGACTTATGACCATTTTTCACACTTACATCCATGGTCATGTAATCAAAATTCAGATGCTTGGTAACTGACTCATATTTATGACGGTTGCAGTATCCCGGGGTCAGGACCTTTTGCAACCTTCTGACAAGCAAAAGTCAACAGGGAAGCCAGATTCACTTAACAACTGTGTTACTAATATAACAAGTGTGGTGATTCAGTTAACAACTATGGCAAGAAAGGTCATAAAATGGGGCAAAACTCACTTAACAAATACCTCTCTTAGCAACAGAAATGTTGGGCTTGGTTGTGGTTGTAAATTGAGGACTCCCTGTATCTCATCCCGTCAGAGAGAGGGATCTTCTGAAAGAAACAGGCGTTTTTTTAAAGTTATGAAACTGCAAATATTGTTCTGTCCTTGCCCTCTTTTTATTTCTTCCTCCTGGTTTTATTCTCCCAGATGCTTGTTTCAGGCAGTCTAGCAAGTTTGGGTGCTTCTAAAGGCATCCCTACCCTACCCTACAGAAAATTATTCTATCGTTTTATTGTTTAAATTTAGAATGAAAATAAAATATTTATGAATATATGTTTACAGTAATAGATGCAGTCATTAAGGAAGTTGCTCATATTTCCTGCCCAGCTTTTCTTCCTCCAAATCACGTCGCAGAACAGTTCAAGAGCTAAAAGTAAAATAACAGAAGGGACCTTGAAGGTCTTCAAGTCCAACCCTCTGCTTAAGCAGGAGACCCTACTGGTGTTTCTCAACCTTGGCAGTTTGAAGATGTGTGGACTTCAATTCCCAGAATTCCCCAGCCAGCTATGCTGGGAGTTGGAAGTTCACATATCTTCAACGTGCCGAGGTTGAGAAACACTGCAGACCATTCCAGACAAATAGCTGTCTTGTCTCTTCTTGAAACCCTCCAAGGATGGACCTTTTTTGTTTTGTTTTTCAGTTTTGTTTAAGACTGTTTCTATTAATCATGCATTATAAACAATACAATATAGCACGGATGGCCAGACCAACGTTACCCTACTTCGGACCCACAGCATCAAGATCTCGCTTCCTTGGGAAGCCTCTAATGCTAGGGAAGGAAAGAAGGCAACCAACCTGCAGCAGGGACTCGGGGTGGCGATGGGAGCACCATTGGGAGACCTGGAGGAACAGGTTAAGGGCAGGTTGTCCCAGAGAAAAGCTGTCTCAGTGGCCTCTGTGGACACTAACTTGATGGCACATAACTAACCAATGCAAAGACCCAGCTGTCTCTCTCTGCAGAAGGCTGTCGTGCTGGGAAAGATGGAAGGAAGGAAGAGAAGAGGATGACCGGCAGCAGAGCGGATGAACTCTGAGTGGGGATGGGGGACCCCTGGCCGACCTGAAGGACCAGCTTAGGGAGAGATCACCATGGAGAAAATCTATCTGTGCAGTTGCTAGGAGTCAATTCTAGCCTGGTTATATGTAATCAAATGCAAATCAAATGATAATGATCTCAAATCATTATAATCTTTAACATAGGAGACCAGTCACCACTCAGACTGGGTGAGCGAGATGAGCGGTTAAGAAGCTTAATATATAACTACTGGTCCCAGGACACAAATTCATTTGTGTCTTCTATGAGGCAATGACTTGATTTTAACTAAACTTCCATCCTTTTTTGCTCACAGGCCTCTTCTTAAAGACTGTTGATTTCTAGTGCATTTATTTACCTGGGCTTTCATGCTATTTCATTCCCAAGATTAACCTCCTAACAATTCCTACTACAATAAAATAGGTAAATTTATATTTTTCCTTCTAGTGAACAATGGGTTCACTTAATAACTGTTGCAAAGAAATAAAAAAGAAGCTCATAAAATCGGGTCAGTCACATGGATGACCCACTTTACAACTGTTAAGATTTATGACCCTAGTGGGCAGCCTCCATTACCGTCGTAGGTTGAGGATTAGGATTATTAGCTCTCCACACCCAACCTACGAACAAAAGTTTGTTTTCTGTTGTTTCAACATGTCTCCACATTGCAGCTTCCAGCGATTGAGTGCTTGTTGCTATGGGACTTGCACAGCTTAATTTAAAGCACTCAGAGGTTCCTATCCACTCAAAACTTGTGTGGCTCTGATCCAGGTTGTAGCTGTGAGGATTTGTTGCTTCTGCTGAAGATGCCATCCAGAACGAGTTTGGCTGCTTCGATCCCAAGCAGCAAAGTGAAGTATTCTAAGCTCGCTTGCACGGATGAAGGATACATTGATCTGCAGGTAAAAGGAAGGAAGGAAGTTTATTTTATTATTATCTTTTTATCCTACCTTTATGTTGGATACCTCGAATGCTCCTGCTTCTGTTTTCCCCATAACCACAACCCTGCAGTGGGTTGGGCTTAATAGAAAGGGACTGTCCCAGAATCACCCAGTTAAGAGGGAACTGGATCTTCCGGTTTTTCACCCAGCATCTTCCCCGCTGCACCAGACAGACTCTCTTTTCTTCCGTGCGTTCTAGACGGGGGATCTGACCCGGGGTCTCCTCCTGCAGTGACCCAGAATTAAGGTCATTTTCAGACATTACAGGTCTGTAGGGAGGAAACCTGGGAGGTCTTTTGTCCAAGAAAGCTCCTGCTGTGTCTGACTTTCCTGAAGGTGCAGCTTCGTTCAGGGGCAGCTGCTTCTCCTCTCGGCCCTCTTTGCACCAACCAGGACAATGGAGAGAGAAGGCGGAGGGAGAACCCTTCAGGAGAACGGCTGCCTTGGCAGGGCCAGGCTGCTGCTGCTTATTGATTCACAGGCAAAGACCCTGAAAATGGCCAAGACCACCCCGTCTGTGGGCCTCTGTTCACAGGCCCCACATCTGAAATCTCCAAAAAGGCATCGGGATGAGGCTTGCTGACCCTATCTGCGGTTCATGTGAGGTCCCCCCTCCATGTTTCTCTTGCCTTTTCTCGTAGAACAGGTTCACATGAGGCAGATTTATGTGGGCAATGGTTTCAGACTACAGGCAGTCCTTGACTTACGACAGTTCATTTAGTGACCAAAGTTACAATGGCACTGAAAAAAGTGACATGACCATTTCAGCACCCCCAGGGTCACGTGATCAAAATTCAGACAATTGGCCACTGACTCATGTTTACGACGGTCGCAGTGTCCCGGGGTCACTTGATCCCCTTTTGCAACTTTCTGACAAGCAAGGTCAGTGGGGAAGCCAGATTCACTTAACAACCGTGTTACTAACTTAACAACTTCAGTGATTCACTTAACAACTATGGCAAGAAAAGTCGTAAAATGGGACAAAACAATGTTTTGCTTAGCAATAGAAATTTTGGGCTCATTTGTGGTCATAAGTCGAGGACTACCTGCATAGGGTAAGGAATCCCCAGGATCATTATCTATAGAGTGGGGTTTCTCAGCCTTGGCAAGTTTAAGATGTGTGAACTTCCTGAATTCCCCAGCCAGCATCGTGCCTGGAGAATTCTTGGTGTTGACCCCTACACCTTAAGGTTACCAGGACTGAGAAACACTGCTATAGGGAGTAAGGAAGATGCCCCCCTTAGAGATATGCAAGCTCCGTTATCAGGAGGACGTGATTTTAAGTCCACAGACTGCAAGGCAGCATTTGGAAACATCTCAGCATCTCCCTAAATTCACTGGAGTATAAGAAGGAAAAGGTGCAGCACATTCACACTTGCAGGATCCTGTTGTTCAAGTCAGTCTCAGTCTAAGTAGTCTTAACCTTCCTGTGGAGTTGTTTCCCTGGCGTGTCTACCTCGCAGGGTTGGCAGTATCTGCTGCTGTCCCCATCCAAATGAAGACTGGTGGAGGAAGGTGGGAAAATATCAGCTCCAGGGAGAGGGACGTAGAATTTTATATTTCCTCCTCAAACTCTGATGGAAAGCTGTGGTCATTGGCGAAGATTATGGGAAGTGGAGGCCTCTAGTGCTGGATTCCACCTGCTGGCGGTGGTTTTTCTGACTGTTTCATCTGTTTGTAGAGATGCCCACCAGGGGGCAGCCTTGTCACGGAACTTCTTCCCTTGAACGCAGGACTGCAGAGAAAATCTTTAAGAAAGTTATAATAGCAACAGCACTAAAAAGATCCCTCTTTAGCATGCCTCCCCCCCCCCGAAAAAAAAGTATGATAGAGAAGAAAAACCAGAGTGTATGAAAGCGTTAGAGAGAGAGCTTGTTTCCTACCTTAATCACAAATTCTGGAGTCGGAGCATGAACTTTAAGCCAGCATGATTGTAAATTTAGACGTACAGAGAATTCACCAGTAAAAACTTGTAATAAATTCCTACAGACACTCAAGAGGCTAAGATTTGTTGACACAGATGCAGGAACAGCTGTTTTACTACCTCCATTCTAACCTGTTCTTCACCCCTTCGTTTTATACCCGTTCACACAAAACAAGGTGGCTTGTTTTGCCGCAGGCTCTGTTCAGGAGAAGAGCGTCTTCCCGGGTTGGATCTCTCGCCTTTGGTTCTCTGCTTTAAATGTCCTGGGCTTTTTTTGTTTTTTGGCAGAAACGTCACTCGGTTGGCTTGTGTCATTCCTTTGAACTGGTGGTGAATTCTGAGAATGGAGATTTGTAAAAGTTGGGAGGGGATCTGGTTAGGGCCAGTGCTGAAAGTCTTCTTTAAAAGGTTATTTTCGATCCCCCTTCCAAGGAAAAAGATTTAGAATTCAGGTGTTTTTTATATATATATTGCTTGAAAACGGCTCTTAAAAAAGAACTTTGTGCCCCCAACTTGGACACCTTTCAGGTGCATGAACTACAGTTCCCAGAATTCCACAGCCAGCACAAGCGTTGCTGGGAACGTTAGGATTTGGAACTCGGGACGGGGAAGGCTGTTCTGCACTGACCCCGTTTTTCTCCTAGTTCAAGAAGAGCCCCCCCAAGGTTCCCTACAAGGCGATTGCGCTGGCCACGGTGCTGTTCCTGATCGGGACCCTCCTCATCATTATTGGCGCGCTCCTCCTTGCCGGATACATTAGCCACGGGGTAAGTCGCGAGCAGCGATTCCGCCTCGGCTCTCTCGTGGGCAGGTCTGTGCAGGCGTTCTGCGTGGCCCAAGAAGAGAGCCAGAGGAGGCCGCCTGAGAGAGCGGGCCATGTAGAAGGCCCCTCTAGGGTCAGAGAGGTCAGCTTGGGGTCCAGAATTCGGGAGGGCCGCGGTGGCTTAGAAATTTGGAGCTCCCTTGCGGAAGCCAACAGGGGCCTGGCTGATGGATTCCTATCTCGATGTTTCTCTCTTCACAACTCTCGAGAAGCTTGGAGCAATTGAGAGACAAATACAGGCAGTCCTTGACTTAAGACCACAACTGAGCCCAAACCTCTGGGTGCTAAGTGAGACATTTGTTAAGTGGGTTTTGCCCCATTTTATGACCTTTCTTGCCACCGTTGTTAAGTGAATCACTACAGTTGTTAAGTTAGTAATGCGGTTGTTAAGTGAATCAGGCTTCCCCATTGACTTTGCTTGTCAGAAGGTCGCAAAAGGTCGTACACTGCGACCATCATAAGCATGAATCAGTTGCCAAGCATCCAAATTTTGATCATGTGACCCTGGAAATGCTATAACGGTCATAAGTGTGAAAAACCATCAAGTCACTTTTTCAGTGCTGATGTGAATTCGAATGGTCGCTAAACGAATGATTGCAAGTCGAAGACTACCTGTAGTAAAGCACGAATAAGAACAGTGCAGTAAAAATCTAGGGGAAATGTTAATTGGTGTCATTAAAGTCAAAATCTGTTCACTTAACAATTAAAAGCTTAGCCAACAATATGGGCAACTGCTGTCAGAGTCATCCACTCTCCAGCAGTCTTTTTCCCCGAGAGAACGGGCAGCTCTTCCCATGGGCTGCTTGTGCTGCTTGGGGTGACTTCAGCAGGGCCCCCAGGGTGGCCTTCTATCTGCAGAGCCATCAGGCTGGATTCAGAAGCAGTTCCAGGGCTCTGAGGCTTCTCCCAACCCACCGCTTTTGAGATCATAATTGACTTAGATGAGGGAATAGAAGGGGAACTCATCAAATTTGCAGATGACACCAAACTGGCAGGAATAGCCAACAGCCCAGAAGACAAACTCAGGATCCAAAAACATCTTGACAAACTTGAACAATGGGCCCTATCCAACAAAATGAGTTTCAATGTGGAGAAAAGCAAAGTTTTACATTTAGGCAGGAAAAATCAAAGGTATAAGTACAGATTGGGCAAGACCTGGCTTAAAAACAGTAACCGTGAGAGGGACCTTGGAGTCCTAGTGGACAATCACTTGACTATGAGCCAGCAGTGTGCAGCCACTGCCCAAAAAGCTAATACAATCCTGGGTTGTATAAACAGAGGCATAAAATCAAGATCACGCAAAGTATTAGTACCGCTTTATAAAACCCTAGTAAGACCACACCTGGAATACTGCAGCCAATTTTGGTCAGCACATCACAAAAAAGATGTTGAGAGTTTGGAAAAGATTCAAAGAAGAGCAACTAAGATGATCAAAAGCCTGGAGGCTAAAACATACGAAGAACGGCTGAGGGACTTGGGTTTGGCTAGTCCAGAGGTAGGCAACCCAAAACACTCAAAGAGCCACTTGGACCCATTTCCCACCAAAAACAAAACACTGGGAGCCGCAAAACTCTTTTGATATCTAAAATGAAGATAACACTGCATATATCCTTTTTTACCTTTATTATAGGTATGTGTGTGTGTGTGTGTGTGTGTGTGTGTATGTGTGTATATACACACACATATACACACACACACACATAAAATAAAGGTAAAAAAGGATATATGCAGTGTTATCTTCATTTTAGATGTCAAAAGGGTCTCTCTCTCTGTCTCTCTCCCCCCCCCTCCCTCTCTCCGATCTTCTGTTCACCTGGCAAGCTGGCTTCAAGCTGTTCTGCAACAAGCTCTTTTATGACTCATGGACTTCAACTCCCAGAATTCCTGAGTCAGCATAGCTGGGCTAGCTAGCTCTCTCCTGCCCTTCCTGCTTCCTGCTTCCTGGAGAGACGCAGGAAAGGGAGGAGCCTCGCCAAGTAAACTTGTCGGCTCTTCGGAACAGGGTGAGGCTACTCTCTTTTTTACACACACACACACAAACACAGAGAGAGAGAGAGAAGCAAGCTCTGTCTCTGTCTCTCTCTGCAAATGGCAGAGGAGGCTGGGAGCCGCAGGGGAAGGCTCAAAGAGCCACATGCGGCTCCGGAGCCGCAGGTTGCCGACCTGTGCCCTAGTAAGACCACACCTGGAATACTGCAGCCAATTTTGGTCAGCACATCACAAAAAAGATGTTGAGAGTTTGGAAAAAATTCAAAGAAGAGCAACTAAGATGATCAAAAGCCTGGAGGCTAAAACATACGAAGAACGGCTGCGGGAGTTGGGTTTGGCTAGTCTAAAGAAAAGAAGAAATAGGGGAGACATGATAGCAGTGTTCCAGTATTTGAGGGGCTGCCCCAAAGAAGAGGGAGTCAAGCTATTCTCCAAAGCACCAGAGGGCAGGACAAGAAACAATGGTTGGAAACTGATCAAGGAGCGAAGCAACCTGGAATTAAGGAGAAAGTTCCTAACAGTGAGGACAATTAACCAGTGGAACAGAAGTTGCCTCCAGAAGTTGTGGGTGCTCCATCACTGGAGGTTTTTAAGAAGAGACTGGACAATCACCTGTCTGAGATGGTATAGGTTCTCCTGCTTGAGCAGGGGGCTGGACTAGATCAGGGCTTTTCAACCTTTTCACTGATTGTACCACTTTTAGGATATGGCAATATCCGAGTACCATCAGTCGCCTAGAAAAGTGTCAAAAACTTGATGACCCCCCCCAAAAAAGGAAAAAAGTGATAAAGTACAGGTAGTCCTCGACTTACAACAGTTCGCTTAGTGACTGTTCAAAATTACAATGGCACTGAAAACGTGACTTATGACCATTTTTCACACTTATGACCATTGCAGCATCCCCAGGGTCATGTGATTTACATTAGGATGCTTGGCAACTGATTCATATTTATGATGGTCACAGTATCCCAGGGTCATGTGATCCCCTTTTGCGACCTTTTGACAAGCAAAGTCAATGGGGAAACCGTGTTACTAAACAACCGTGTTACTAATTTAATTCACTTAACAAATGTGGCAAGAAAAGTCGTAAAATGGGGCAAAACTCATTTAACAAATTTCTCACCCCTCCTCCTTTTATATCCTCTCCTCCTTTTATATCCCCCCTCCTTTTATATCAGGGATATCAAATTTGATTTCATTAAGGGCCGCATCAACATTGTGGTTACTGTCGGGGGCGGGTGTGTGTGGCCAGCTCAACATTGTTCAGGTCAGGGGGTGCCTGTGGGGGGGATCCGGGGGTCTTGAGTGGAGGGGGGTGGGACTGGGGTGGGTGCCGGGGCATGGTCAACCGAGGGAGCCTCGCCGCCCCTCTTGGGCTCTGCGGGGGACTCCCGAATGGTGTTGTGGGCTGCCCGGAGCCCTGGGCAGCGGAGGGCAAGCGCCCAGGCCAGCCCTCGCACTCCCGGGACACCAGGACCCCGCAACCCAACCCAGGCCAGCCCCACATCCCCGAGGGGGCATCCGGCTGCGCTTACCTCCTCCTCAAGGCTGCTGCTGCTGTGCTCGCTTTCCTTGGCCCGGTTGCTCATGATGGGTGCAGGAGGGCAAAGTGTGTGGGTCAGAGGGAGGCCCACTCCTTCTCCATGTGAGGAGACACGCTTTGTAACCAAATCATCCTTAGCGATAGGATGGGAGACCACTAGGATAGGCCAGGAGGAGGGGACAAGGGGATGGCGAAAGGGCAGAAGGGTTGCTGTTGGCTAAGTGCTAAGGCAGGACTTCCTTCAGACCCACCCTCTCATTCCAATCTCCTTCCTCCCTCCCTCCCTCCCTCCATCCCTATACTCCTTTCTTCCTGACTCCCTCCTTCTCATTCCCATCTCCTTCATTCCCTTCCTTCCTGTTTCCCTCCCTCCTTCCCTGCCTCCCCCTTTCTCATTCCCATCTCCTTCCTTGTCTTCTCCCTTTCTCCTTACTGCTTCTCTCTCAAAAAGCTTTCTCTCTCTCTCTTTCTCACGCACACGTCCCTCCCAATCCTTTCCTCTCTCTCTCTCTCACCACTCTCTGAGAAAAGCTCTTTCTCTTCTGACTGTTTCTCTGGCGTCTTTTTTTTCCCCTCTCCCTTTCCTGCCTCCTTTTATAGCCCTCCTGTTTCCGCCCCTCCTCCTCCTTACTCTTCCGGGTGAGCCGGAAGTGCCGATCCCGGGGCCTTTGTCTCATCCCAGCAGCCCTGCAGCTCCTGAGGACTCTCATGGCAAGTCCTGCGCTGCGCCGCTTTGGCTCGTTCCCTCCCCCGCTATGCTTGGCTAGGCTGGGCAGGGCCACGTCCCACTTGTCACCTGCCAATGTACCACCGGTGGTACGTGTACCACCAGTTGAAAAGCCCTGGACTAGAAGACCTCCAAGGTCCCTTCCAGCTCTATTCTACATCTTGAGATATCTGGAGTTCTTCTTTGGGCCCCATAATTCCCACCAAGTGTCAGATGATGTCCATCATACCTGGAGGAGGAAACTGCTCCAGATCGAAAGTGCTGGGAAGGATACCTTTTCTTGGCTTCTGCTTGTGTTGGTGTCTATTACACAAAGATGCCTTGAACTTACCTACCTATGCAGAACACGTGTGTGGTCACAGAGGTGCAAAAACACGATTGCTTCCTTTTCTCAGACGTTCTCTAAACCAGAGACCTCCAAACTTTGAGACTTGTGGACTTCAACTCCCAGAATTTCCCAGCCAGCATTCAGGGAGTTGAAGGCCACAGGTCTTAAAGTTGCCAAGTCTGGAGACCCCTGGTGTGACTTGTTGCTGTTACATGAGGATGGGATGCTGGTTGGGTGTTTCTTCTGTCTCATCCATGCTTAATTAACTGAAAGACTAGCAGCGCCTTCTCCTTTCTTCTTCTACATTCATTTAGAAGAATGAAAACTAGCTAGCCAGGGGTTCCCGTGCAGGGGGGCAGGGGAGGGTCCTTGAACCTGGGGCTCCCTCCATCCAGCGTCTTCACCATTACCCTCCCCAGGCCCTGGGGCTGAGAAGGAGGAACTGGCCCAGAGTCATCAGGGAGCTTTTGTGGCTGAGGGGGAACTAGAACCAGGGTCTCCTGCTTATGGTCCATCACTGTCACCCTGGGGCCCTTTTAAAGACTGAGCCAGTCTCCCATTTGGGGGGGGGGCTAGTGTCTTTCTGCACCCCCTGGAAGACCTTGGAAATCATCGATGTTCTCCATCTTCACTGCTGGGTTTGAGGCCCTGAGCTGGCTGGTGACCTTCCTCCTCCTCCTCTTCTGTCCTCCAGGGAACCGATCGCGCAGTCCCTGTCTTGATCATCGGAATCCTGGTTTTCCTTCCAGGCTTCTATCACTTGCGAATCGCCTACTTTGCTTCCAAAGGCTACCGGGGCTACTCCTACGACGACATCCCAGATTTTGATGATTAGAAGGCTAAAGAACCTGGAGGTTTGGGCCATCCAGATCTCAGTCTGGCTCCAGAGAGAAGATGCAGAAATAAGCCCATTGAGTCATGCTCTCTTTGGACAATCGACACAGCAGCTGTTACACCCACTAAGGATTTCTTTTGTAGGCGTTTCTTTGGTGGGACTTAGTTTCAGAGAGAATGAAGGAGGTCTTGCGAGACAAGCTTCTGGTGTGAGATGGGAAGTTCTTGACAGCTGTGTTCCCACCAAGCAGAAGGAGGAAAAGAAACTCAGGGGTTTAATAGGCATTTCTGCTTCACTTCACTTCTCCCTCTAGAGCAGAACCTCTGCAAAGCTGACATCTGGATCCAGGGATGAAAGGTTGAGCACTAATTAAATTTGTCTAGGCAAGGGGCCAGCTGCAAGAACGCTGAGAGCTCCTCGTAAAGTGGTTGAATTGCCACATCCAATTGGGGGAGCCTTGAATGCTTCTCTGAGCTCCTTTCAGGGGGGTTACAGGGGTTACAACCTGGCCCGTCCTAGAGCTGAGGCAGAATAATTCTAGCGCTTGAAACATGTTTTGCATTCCAAAAACTCCCAGTCCCCCTTGGGGTGCAGCCAACAAACGAGAGCCAGGAGGGGTTTCATTTTTCATCCTTGGCAGAGGGCGGGGTGATGGGGTGGGCATTTCTTCCCTCTCACACTGGCATAATTTTTTGTTACATCAGGAAAAGTGAGCAGCTAGTCCTCTTGAAGCAACTAATGGAGTATTTCTCCAATCCCAGCTTATCTCTTCAGGGTCTTGGTAAAGAAGTGGTAGAGAAGAGCATTTTGTGATTAGATTCTGTTCTCACATTTCCGAGATTTTCAACCCATGTCTATGGATCAGGGATCCCTTCCTAGGATCCCCAGATCCCATTCCAGGACTGGTAGAATTGCCTCCTCAGAGAGTAAGCTGAAAGTGAGGTGGCAACCTCAGATGGAATTGGGCTGCAACCCTAACCACTCAGGGCCAGACAAGAATCCATCGGAAAATAATGTGGGGCACATTCCAGAGACATAAAAATGCAATGATATGAAAAATAGGTCAAATGCAGAGGCAGAAAATTAAATACTTGGTTAAAAAGCTCCCCTTTCTCCACAAACGAATACTCTGTTCCATGCTTTTTGAAACAGACATGTTTTAGTAAGACCAAAAGTCTGTATGAATCAGGGATGGGCAACTATGGCCCCTTTAGGACCTGTGGACTTGGCTGGCTCAGGAATTCTGGGAGTTGAAGTCCACAGGTCCTAAAGGGGCCATTACTGTCCACTGAGCCCTGGCTAGGTGTCCCCAGGAAAAGATGGAAAGTTTGTAAAGTGCAAACATGCGTGTGTATTTGCCCAACACATGCACACTCGAGCATGCAACCTGGAGCCCTCAAAGTGGTAACAAAACCTGTTTGAAGTTGGCACAAGTGTCTTATTGTCAGCAGCACCAAAGTGAAGCCACACTTATTTTTGCATTTGTTGATGTTGATGCAACCATGATTTCTTGAAGGGTATTTTTTTGACAGGCTGCCTGGACAAATGGCCTTGTGCTGTGCAGAGATCCTGGACTTCCTTTTGCCACCAATGAGTTATCGGCATTTCTTTTTCTCTCTCTGGATTCTCTCACAGGATTTACAGCCTGTGGAATGCAAGAGAAAGCTTAAATATGTGTTGAAAAGCTTAATCTGCAGATGCCGGTTGCCTACTTAATAAAGAACTTGTGATGTTCAGTCTTTACTTAATGTAATTTTTCACCCCAAAGGGGCCTCTGTTCTAGGGTAAAGCCGGGATAAGGAGCCATTGTCCTAGGAAGTTCCCTGTCTGATATTTTGGACTTTTGTAGCAAGGCTTTGGACTTTCACCAAATCCACCCAAGATGAAAACCCCCAAATCTGGGTTAACAAAACACAGTTGTTTGCCCCCCTAATATGCTATGTCTTAACAGATAAGCAACAATAATGGTCCAACTTAACTTGAAAATCTACTGTGTTAGTGGCATAGTTCACACAGTGTGCTAGAATCCTAGTTTTCTGCTTCATACTGAGCCAGATTTTAACCCAGTTTACATTTCTATAAATAAAAAAGTTACTGGGATGCTGACAGAATCATGGCAGAAGTAATGGTAGATGGATATAAGCCCTATTCACATAAAATGCTGTGCAACCGACTTTTTGAGAAGACACAAGTCAATTCCTGAAGAAGGAACGTAAGGCCTCTGTCACCAACAAGGGTGAGGCTTCTTCTTCTTCCATGTCTAGATCAAGCTTTAAATTGCCAGAATGAAGCCACCTTCTTGGATTTGTTGTTGGCCAGAAATAAGTCATGATCAGTACATGTTTCTGGTAATAGCCGACATACCAGCAGATGGGCTGGGCTCTGCGTCTCCGCATTCACACAGCATGTTGTTACGCGCTAAGAGTCTGCCCTTGAGCATATTGGTTTTACATTTAGGCACTTTGGTCTATGGCAAGGGTAGGCAACCTTGGCTCTTTTATGACTCGTGGACTTCAACTCCCAGAATTCCTGAGCCAGCCATGCTGAGGGGAAAGGGAGAGGTTTCCAAGCAGAGCCATGCTGGCTCAGGAATTCTGGGAGTTGAAGTCCACGAGTCATGAGGGGGCCATAGTTCCCCCATGCTGGCTCAGGAATTCTGGGAGTTGAAGTCTACGAGTCATAAAAGAGCCAAGGTTGCCTACCCCTGGTCTATGGGGAGGGAGGGAATGCAGTTGTCTGTCTGGCTTGTTCTCCAAGGTATGTAGGAGAAGGAGTGGCAGAACCTGGGGGTGGAGATAAAAGAGGGATCAGCCTGGAATCCCTACAGTCCCACAAACAATCTTAAGTCCAACCTCCCTTGAATTCCATTGACCCTTATCTAACGCCAAGCAGGCGCTAATCTGTAGTTAAGGTATAAGTAACAATAAATCGATTTAACTGGACCTTCCCGTATGGACTTGATCTTTTGCACCTGACAGATGATGATAGAAAAGGGGAAGAATTGTCCCCACTGGATCCAATGTTGTGTGAGACCAAGAAGTTGGCAAGTGTTCTAAATTCTTGTGATCAGTTCTGGTTTTGATGGGGTGTTTGGCCCCTTTGAGGAAATGGTGTCAGCGCAGAAAGGCTTTGATGATTAAGAGCTCCTAATTAAAGCCATAATGATGCTGTGCTCCCAGCAAAAATAATTGCTCAGAGGAGCAAGTTTTCCTCAAACCCTGCAGCAAACACAGCCTGAGATGCAATCAAAATGTCAATCTGGACTACAAAGGGATTGAGTAGGGACTCGGTAGGACTGAGAATTGTAGTGGGAAGAAGAAATAACCTTGAGGAACAGGAGGAAGAACTGAAACCAGCAGAACCATTAGATCAATCTGAGTCTGGGCCAGAACCGGAACCTGAAAAATGGGGGCAGGGAGAGGGGGGCGCATTCAGACTTTCAAGATTCTATTACTATAACCTGGTAATAAAAATAGGATTTGCATTCAGGACTTTGGTTTCCTAATCTGCTCTGTCTTGAAGGGCTGACAAGGGTGGAGCAGGTATCCACTTGCCCAAGAGACGGTCCTGATGGCCAGGAGAAAACCATCCCAATGGAGCCGCTTTCTTGGCAAGACAGGCGGATGGGGGGAGAGCAACAGGCAGGCAAAAATGTACCCCAACAAAGATCAGAACAATAAAAAAAAAATAACAGAGCTGGAAGGGACCCTGGAGGGCTGCTAGTCCAACCCCCTGCTCAAGCAGGAGACCCTAGACCAGGGGTGTCAAACTGCCAGCCCGCGGGCCGGATGCATCATAACAAAACTGGGCCCACCCCATTGCCGGCAATGGCAAAAAAGTCGTGACACGTCGTGACACGTCACATGACATTGTGAGTTTGACACCCCTGCCCTAGACTATTTCACCCAGGGGGCTGTCCACTCTCTTCTTAAAGGGTCTAGGACAGTTCGCCGTGGTCAACTCGCCTTGGCCAACTCACCACAGGACAATTTGCTGCGAGACAATAGTTACACTAATATCAAAGAAATGGTGGAAATGAATCATTAAAAAAAGGAGAATGAAATATGGATGACAAAAATTAAAATATTTTGTTATTTATTTTAAATAATTAAATTGAATTGTTAAATTGTCCCATGGCGAGTTGTCCCACAGCGAGTCGGCTGCGGCAGATTGCCCCTTTCCCCTTCTCAAAAGCCTCCAGTGACAACTAGGAGGGAAGCCATTCCACTGGTTAATTGTTAAGAGTTGGTCCACAAGATTGCATTACAATAATATAGCATAATAAAAACAAATTTATGATTTATTAGGTTCAGAAAACAACCCCGAGAGGGTGGGTGAGCTCCTTTCCCATAGAATCAACTTAATTTTGGCAGAACCCATCGATTTTCTCCAAGGAAAAAAGGTAGCCCCAGTAATCCAAGATGGACAGAGCAAAAAAATTCTCCAGGTTAGGTTTCATTTGCAATATCTCTGACGAACTGCCTGAATCTATTCACTGTAGAGAGCAGGATCCTCAGAGTAGATCAGCAGATCACTCGAATAAAAGATAACAAGTTTGTCCAACAAGTTCTGAAAAATATTAAATTTCATAAAGGCTTAAGGCCTTCCTGATGATCCAGGAAGTAAGATCACATATTCATATTTGCCATATAGATGGTCCTCATTTAGCAATCAGCTGGGACTGAAATGTTGTCGTTAAGCAAAGCAGCCTGTCGGGACCTCAAAACTTTCCTCTTCCCTCGGTCAATATTCTAGTTTTGGGGCCTGCCATTCTGCTGGGGGGGGGGAGCTTGCATGTGCTTGGGATAACTTTCGCTTTCTATATTCCCCTCCTCCCTCCATCTCAAGATAGGAATGTGTCTCCCTTATCACGGAGACGATTACAGAGAAACGAAAGCTGGAGAAGACCTTGAGAAGTGTGCCAACTGTGCCAGTTACCCCATCATACCACCTGTGGATTGGCTGAATTTCAAATGGACAATATGACTCTGGTGGGAGTCTGCCAATTTGGATCTGCCAATTTGGATTGACCGGAAGGAATGTGGGGTGGGACTGCCTGGGAACACTTTAAAACATTGAATGGTCAATGGGGTTTCTCAGATCCTGTCTAGCATGCCTTCAGTCAGTTTTTCTTAATAAAGATTCCTGTTGGAAAACCCGTTCCAAGAGTTCTGTCTTCTTCAGATGTAAATTGAGGAAACACTCTAATCATGACTTTTATAAGATATTCCTTTGGTCAAGTTACCAATTACAATTTGGGACCAGATCTGGAAGTTTCTAGAGTAACCTTCTGGGAACCATTCTCTATGATAAAGCTTTGATTGGTGTACCTCTATAAAAATAGATGTTAAATCACAGCTTTGCATTCTGTGTGAAGTCAGCAAATTGCACTTATCTAGTGAGCCCCAATTAGTCAAAGCAGGAATCCATGGAACACATAACACCCAGTCAGTGTGATTGTTTGTTTTGGCTCACTGTTGGGATACATCCAGCCAGTTGCTGCTGATTCAATTATCCATGATTTATTGCATTGGGCAGGACAGGTCATCTTGACTTCCTTGAGATATCTCTACCTAGCCATTATCAACAGAGGCCGAGTTATAGTTGGCTTCCTTTCCACCTAGTTGGGCTAATGAATGAAGCCTCCTGCTGGTGATCTGTTTTCCCCACTTCCAAGCCCCCCCCCCCCCCCCCCCCCCAGCTGATCTCCGTGCCTGTCAGAGAGGCTCCTGCGTTAATGGCCTCATTCTTTGAGCAAAACCCGCTTCCCAGAGGCACGGCTGACACACAGGGATGATTCAGCCTTCGGTCAGCATTTTTTTAAAGACCAAGATATATGGCATTTTCATTTCAGCAGACAGGGAGTGGGGGTGGGGGGTGATGCTTCTGGGAGGTGTAAGATTGGGGTCTTGGGATCGGGAACTAGATTCTAGAAAACCGAATGTATTGCTAAGCATTTCTTTTGTATGCTAAACAAGGAGGATTGCAGAAACTGGGTGTGGCTAGTCTAGTGAAAAAAAGGACTAGGGGAGACATGATAGCAGTGTTCCAGTATCTCAGGGGTGCCACAAAGAAGAGGGAGTCAAGCTATTCTCCAAAGCACCAGAGGGCAGGACAAGAAACAATGGTTGGAAACTGACCAAAGAGAGAAGCAACCTGGAATTAAGGAGAAAGTTCCTGACAGTGAGGACAATTAACCAGTTTGCCTTCAGAAATCATGGGTGCTCCATCACTGGAGGTTTTTAAGAAGAGACTGGACAGTCACTTGTCTGAGATGGTATAGGTCAGGGCTAGGCAACCTTGGCTCTTTTATGACTCGTGGACTTCAACTCCCAGAGTTCCTGAGCCAGCCATGCTGAGGGGAAAGGGAGAGGTTTTCAAGCTGAGCCATGCTGGCTCAGGAATTCTGGGAGTTGAAGTCCACGAGTCATACAAGAGCCAAGATTGCCTACCTCTGGTATAGGTCCTCCTACTTGAGCAGGGGGCTGGACTAGAAGACCTTCAAGGTCCCTTCCAGCTCTATTCTATTCTATTCTATTCTATTCCCACTGAGCAAATAGACAAGTGCTATTTTTATCATCAGCCTGGACATAACAACGCAAAGGACAGGAAAGAAAATGACCACGCAGTTCAGTCGTGTCTCCTCTTGCTGGGAAACTAGTTGGTCTGCCTCCAGATTCTCTTGTTCCAAGTGCATAAAGTTAATCGGCTTTTTCTTTTCCACGGTTGCAGCCACGGAGTAAGGATATGAGGAGAGGCCCAGGCAGAGCCTGGCTTGCTGCGTCTCATGGGAGAGACAGAGATATATATAGGCAGTCCTTGACTTACAACCCTTCATTTAGCAACCATTCAAAATTACAACAGCACTGAACAAAAGGCATTATGACCATTTTTCACACTTATGACCGTTATAGCATCCCCAGGCTTGGCAACTGACTCATATTTATGATGGTCACAGCGACTCAGGGTCATGTGATCCCCTTTTGCAACCTTCTGACAAGCAAAGTCAATGGGGGAAACCAGATTCACTTAACAACCGTGTTACTGATTTAATTGCAGCGATTCACTTAACAACTGGGACAAGAAAAGTCGTAAAATGGGGCAAAACTCACTTAACAGCTGCCTTGCTTAGAGGACATTAAACAGAAATTTGGGGCTCAGTTGTGGTCCTAAGTCGAGGTCTACCTGTGTTCCTTGCGGCTGCATTTATTGCATGCAGGCTGCTTTGCGTTTTTCACAGCTGCTGCTGCTGCGGGAGACTTAAGAGCCCGAAGGGACCTTAGCAACTGCAGAGTGCTGACTTTTTAAAAATTCCCTTTGGGATGGGATTACTGGAAACGGAGAAAGAAATTTGGGGTGGGAAATGTGATAGGACAGGACTGCAAAGGCTGGGTAGAGGGCCTGTTAAATTGCAAACAAGTCACCAAGTTCTAATCTAATGTGTGAACCTCAGTCTTGTGCTTCGTTTATGACTCAGGATGTCCTGCAAACTAGGAAATCGGTTAGCTGAGAAAAACAGAGTGTAGTTAGCCATGAGTTAATTATGTTGTGTGAAGACAGCCAATCACTTCGGGGGGTGGGTGGGGTTGGATTAGAAGACCTCCAAGGTCCCTTCCAGCTCTATTCTGTTCTATTAAACTCCTTTCTCTTGTGTTGATAGATGGGCAAGATTAGTTGAGCCAAAAAATTGTTTGTCTCCAAGAACCCAGGTAGGGTTTCCATTGTGGAAATTATGCTTCAAAGAGGTGATACAAAAAGCTTTTTTTTTAAAAAAAATCTCTTCCTTCCCAACCTTATGGGTCCTCCTCAATCAGAGGCCTGGGAGTTTGAAGGTTTTGTGCAGGACCTTAGCTGTTCCTAGCACTGGACTCTTCTGAGAGCAAACAAAAAACTTTTGATTAGCTGATCAATTATCTATCTCCTGTTTGCCATAATCGCCATTTCAATGGATCATTCAATCAATCAGAATAGAGCTGGAAGGGACCTTGGAGTCCCTACAGTCCAACCCCAATGCCCAAGCAGGAGACCCTACACCATTTCAGATACTGGTAGGTGACTGTCCAGTCTTTTCTTAAAACCCTCCAGTGATGGAGCCCCCACAGCTGTTCCACTGGTTGATTGTCCTCACTGTCAGGAAGTTTCTCCTTAATTCCAAGTTGCTTCTCTCCTTGATTAGTTTCCATCCATTGTTTCTTATCCTGCCCTCTGGTGCTTTGGAAAATAACGTGACCTCTTCTGTGTGGCAGCGTCTCAAATACTGGAACACCGTTATCATGTCATTCCTAGTCCTTCTTTTTTCTAGACTGGCCATACCCAATTTCTGCAACCTTTCTTCATATATTTTTGTCTCCAGGCCCTTAATCATCTTAGTTGCTCTTCTTTGAATTTTTTCCAAACTCTCAACATCTTTTTGGTGATGTGCTGACCAAAATTGGCTGCAGTATTCCAGGTGTGGTCTTACTAGGGCTTTGTAAAGCAGTACTAGTACTTCGCGTGATCTTGATTCTATGCCTGTTTATACAACCCAGGATTGTATTAGCTTTTTTGGCTGCTGTTGCACACTGCTGGCTCATAGTCAAGTGATCATCCACTAGGACTCCAAGGTCCCTCTCATGGTTGCTGTTTTTGAGCCAGGTTTCGCCTAATCTGTACTTGTACCTTTGGTTTTTTCTGCCCAGGTGTAAAACTTTCCTTTTCTCCACATTAAACTTCATGTTGTTGTATAGGACCCATTGTTGAACTCTGTCAAGATCTTTTTGGATCCTGAGTTTGTCTTCTGGGCTGTTGGCCATTCCTGCCAGTTTAGTGTCATCTGCAAAGTTGATGACTTCCCCTTCTATTCCCTCATCTGTCATTTATGAAGAGCTCTGATGTTATTTCTGGGATCTGTTGGAGCCACCTTCAAAACCTTGAAGTTCAGCTTTGCTTAGGTAGTTAAGGACAGGAGAAACATCAAAGTGGTGCAAGACACCCATCTGGTTTCTCTGCGGTGATGTTGTCATGATGACATGGAAAGAAGAAGGGATTCTCTGCCTTCTTTTATATCCAGAAGAATTACTTCTGGGTTTACAAAGAGTGATCATATCAGGTGGGGTCCTTCTTAAGCAAACCTGATAGATCAATGGGCAGCCCTCAATTCTCTTCTGGTCTCTCAAAGCCACACTCTTGCAGTTCAACAACATGTACACCTCCTCTTCCTCCTCCCCCCCAAAAAACCCTATCGTTTTCTTGTGTCCTCTTAAAGACAAGCTTGGCAGAAAATGCCATGTTCCTCTGTAAACGATCTTGAATGTGCCTCAAATCCCCTGCAGGAGAAAAAAAAATCAAGCCACTGATGCTATAATGCCTGTGAACCTTTGTTTGCTCAACCCGCCTGGCTGGCTCTGGGGGTCATGGCCCTGTTGATGCAAGGACAACCCGCTCCCAAAATGACGCCTTAAAAAAGAGCAAATGCTAAACAATGTCAGTATGAAGTCTTTTAGAGCGTCACACAATGATGCAGAAGCAATGGTCTCTCTGTCGCAGGGCCAACAAAAATTATCCCCAAAAGGTCATGATGCTGGATGAGAAATAGGAGATTAGCAATGCAAAATAACCCCGTTTGGTCCACTCCATTGCCTCGGGTGTTCTAAGCTGGAAACGCAAGCGCAGCACCATGGTCCTGGGAGCTGCAAGGCTGAAGGAGATGCAGGACGGGGGCACCATAAAGGGCAGCATGTGTGAATCTACCAGTGCTGACAACAGGAAGAGGGTCAAACAAGTCAAGATGGCACCTTTCACTCTGCAACGAGAGCCCCAATGTTGTTTTACTTGTGTCATGAGGGGCTCTCACTGAGAAAAGGGGGTCAACCTATTCTCCAAAGCAGTTGAGGGCAGGACAAGAAGCAATGGGTGAAAGCTTGTTAAAGAGAGAAGCAACCTAGAACTAAGGAGAAATTTCCTGACAGAACAATTAACTAATGGAACGGCTTGTCTTCAGAAGTTGTGGGTGGTCCATCACTGGAGATTTTAAAGAAGAAATTGGACTGCCATTTGTCCAGAATAGTATAGGGTTTCTTGCTTCAGCAAGGTCCCTTCCAGCCCTATGATTCTATATGATGCACGTAAAATAAACTGTGCAGTTCCCATTGCAGTGCAGGCCAGTGGCTGCCAACATGAGGAAGAACAAAGTGCTTTGGAATCCGGTTCATGTAGGCGCACTGGCGTCTTCAAGGCCGTTTACCCTGAGAGTAGAATTTCACCAGCACAAACACCTCAGCGTTTCCCAAAACATTTCGGCAGTGCTGGACTGGCTACACACGGGCGGACCTTGGAGGGGGGCTAAAGGGAACCGAGAGGTTAGTTCTGTTTTGGTGCACGAGACTTTACCACATTCAGCATCTCTTAGTAAAAGTGCCTTTTCACTTCAACCAAATGGAGTCGAGAGTTCCACTTCCTTAAGGAACCAGACTGGGGCAGGCCTGACACAGGTAAAATGAAGGAGCGGCTGTCAATTGGGTGGGAAGCTGTCAGTGTCAGAATCACTCAGTAGTGAGATGGGCGGGATAAATTTAATTGGCATTTGTAGCTTTGGATGCTATTATCAATTCTGCCAAGAAGTGAATTCTCTTTTCTTGATTTGTAACAGATTTGTATTGTTTCTTCAGAAGCACACAGCCACTCAGACACCCCCTCCCTCCCACCCACCACCCACCCCTATGGAGTGCTCAGCTGCCTTCTCTTTATATCATTTGAGTTTCCTATTCAGTTTACTCTTGTCCTCAAAGCTGGGTGGAGAATGTACTGTACATCCTGCCTTTTCTCCAGGAGCTGAAAGAAGTTTCTAAGGGGCCCTCACAAGAGTTACTCAGTAGAGGCAGGTTGAACTGAGAGCCTTTGCACAGCTGAGAGTAGATTTGAACTTGGCCCTCTTGCTCCTAACGGGGGGGGGGGGCTGAGCCCCAGGACCACCACAGTCCCATGTCCTTTTGGTCCTGGAAGCCCTGGGTCACCTGCATTGTACAGGAAGGGGGGCCTGTTCATGGTCACCTGCTGGACATTTGCCACAGACTCTGATGCCATCCAGATGCTTTTGCACTGCCTTCTCCAGGGGAGGCAACGCAACCTTGTGTTGCATGAAACCGAGCAACCTTCTGCACTGCAGAGTCCCCACCCTTGCTTTATGCAGCCACATGCAGGTCTGCATTCGGTCTGCCTTCTTTAGCAATGGGCGTTTGCAATTGATGCACGTTTTAAGAGTTGCTCATTAGAAATGCGGCATTAAAATCATTGCATGCCCTGCTGACATGCACAAGCTAAGACCAGCTGTTCTGAAGAAGCCCCAAGGGGCCAACATCCACTTTTGGGCAAATGAGGTCTGCAGGAGGTATCGTGTCCCTTCCAGGATGAGTGACTTTGCTCAGACACTATTCCTGCTTCTGGTAGTTTCTGGAATCTTACAAAGCCTTCGTCATCTCTAATGCAATGAAGTGATGTCCCCAGGCTAACCGTAACCGTGTACGAGCCTTTAACAGGGGAAGGTAAATCTATATTGTTGTCATTCCCCGCCTAGCTGAAATAAGTCTAAATAAGCCTAAATAAATAAAATTTCCCTTCTCCTTCTCCTTCCTCCCTTCCTCCCTTCCTCCCTTCCTCCCTCCCTCCCTCCCTCCCTCCCTTCCTTCCTTCCTTCCTTCCTTCCTTCCTTCCTTCCTTCCTTCCTTCCTTCCTTTATTCATTCATTCATTCCTTTCTTCACTTTTCCTTCTTCTCCTTCTGTTGTTCCTTCACTGGGACATTTTATATTGTACAATATTTTTTTAAAAAAAATATGTTTATGTTGTGGTATTACAACATGAAATACCCGTTCTTTTCAGACATACTTTAAAGTCTGAACAAACTGTTTCAAATGCACAGATAGTCCATGTTTAAAAGCAATGGCAATCTGAAGACCAATCTTTGTTGTGTGATATAGGCATGCAGATATGTTTTTACTGTATGAAAACAATTTTTACAAGATTTTAATAATCAGTAAAATTGAGAAAGAATCATTCTACTTCCCAAGGTACAATATCATCATGTGGCTTTAACTTGTGTGTGGCTTGAATTTAGACATTTTGGTTAGTATTAGTAAACCAGGTTTTATAGATTAGTATGCACCCAAACTACTACATTTCATTCAGTACAGTTTATTGACTAGATCATTATTAAACAAAACATAGCTAAACATAATGAGGTAACTGGCCAGACTTTGAACACAAAACACAGCAAATTTCAAGGTTTTCCTCTCTAATAGACCTTAGAGAGTCAGTGGCCTTTCTACCATGGTCCATCTATGTTAACTGGCTGCAGCTCACTTCACTTCCTGATCCCCATCATCTGCAAATCTGAATAACTAAATCTAGCAGTCAGTCTTTGTGAAACAACAGCCCTTCCTGAGACTTAAAAAAATCAAAATTACTGCAAAGGTGGCTCACCTATAAATGTCAAAACCCCCAAATGTATTTTGAAAGAACAAAGTTCAGTTTCATATCTAATCTCTGTATTCTACTAGCACACAATACTATTTTTGCAGGACCAAAGGAATCAAAGACTTACGCATCCTCTGGCCCGCAATGCGTTTCTCCTGGGTTCTACATGCCATTGTACAAGGTCTGCTAATTGGCTGGAAGTGCAGTACAGAATTGTAATGTTTTTTACTCAGATGAGGGCTGCATCTTTTCATCTCTGTGCTAACTTGCTGTTAAATTTGAGATCATTCCTAAGATCTGTTCTGACCAGGGATTGTTCTTTGGTAAAATGCTTAATTCACCAACCAACCAACCAACCAGCCAACTAACCAACCTGGTATATAATTTTTTGCTGACTGGCATTTTCTTCCACATCGCAAACCTGGCCTTGCATGGTCAGGGCTTCACAATTTATGGCACGAAGATATAAATCAGGAACAGAAAATGTGAAGGACAAAAAGAGGTCAAATGGGGGAAAACAAGACAACACATTGTGATGTATGAGGTCCAAGGCCAGATAGTCATCTGACAGGCATGGAGAATCTCTCGCTCACTTGCCCAGGCAGCCAAACCAGGATGTGGGTGACCAGAATGCCAGGCTTGGCTTTGAAAGAGGGACCCCAAGTCCTACAGGTACCATTAATAAGAACTATGAGCCGGTGTACTCGAAAGTTTATTTTTTTACCTCTTTCCAGCTGCCTGGAGGGCAAGGGAAATGTACCACAAGATCCAACCAGCAGACCTGGCCTCGGAGTCTGCGGCTCAGAAGGGGAGGTTACTGAAGGCAGGCAGAAAAGTCACATTTTGCAAAATCACTGTCAAATGAATTGCATCAACGGCGTGCAATTCCAGTGCTGTGCTATGTCTGTCTTCTCTGTTGAAGCCATAAGTTCTTACACTGAGACCTGGGTCACACCAGGATTGCCTGCTTCCATTCAGGTGGTTTCCCAGGTTTTCCCCTTCCCCTGGCCCCTAATTTATCTCTGGACAAGACCCTAATGCTGAGAAAGAGGAAAGAGGAAAAGAGGATGACCCGCAGCAGGGTGAAAAGACATGGTTAACATCACGTGCTTATATGTTAGTTAGAGAGCTAATGGCTGCATTTGTTCAACCTGCCAGGTTTGGCTGGAATTAACCTCGATTTGATGGGGGAGAGGGCTGCGCATATCCTGCAAAAAAGGCCCACTTGCTTGGTTTATGGTTCAGTGTGTTGCGCAAATGCAAGATATGGTTAATTGGGTAAGCATGTCTGGTGACTGCAACCCTTGTGTGCCTCTAAAGTATTAAAAGCATTCTAGGTCACAACAGCAAAGACTCCGAAGCTGCACATTTTGATCTTGTCTTAGTGGGTGGTAGAACCATCCAGGAAGTTGTGTCCAAAGGCCCCTCAAAACAAACACCCTGTGTGTTTAATAGTTACTTGCATCTGGAGTTGTTTCATGATCCAATGCTTACAGGCTATAGTGATGGACAATATTGTAGCGACATTTTTTTAAAGTCATTGGTGGATGCCAGTTTTTAACGAAACTAAAAAGAGTGAATCTATTCCCTATATGATGTCCATGATTTTAGAAAGGTAGATTCAGATGCAAATTTTGTAATCTTAATCTTACTTTACATTTTGTGTAAACTTCACCATGCCTGCATCATTTATTCTGAAATTAGCTGTATTTTACATAGCATAAATGCACACAGGAACAGTGATGGTCAAAGAATTATCTTCTACGAATAAAACAAACACAGAAATAGCACAGTCTCTGAGAAAAAAACCCTCTAACTTATATCAAAAATCTAATCCATTTCTTATATGTAATGTGGAAAGAAACATTTTCTATTTATTCATAAATAAATGCATAGCTAAAAATGAGATATCCCACTTTTAATAACGCCTTGAATTCCCTGAGAATATTATTCGAACCACAAGATGAGCTGCAAATAAATATGATAAATACTTTGACTACAAATAGTGCTTTGAAAGAGAGCTTAAAACATATTTATGTTTTGCAATTTTAACTGACATATGAAATATGTTTATTGGGTATTATTTCAAAATTTGACATATTTTCCTTCTGAGGTTATCCACTAAACCTTTTCCTCATTAAAAATGCAAAGAAAACAGAAATGTCTGACTGTGTATCTATGCATGTATGCACACACAAACATCCAGGGGGATGCCGTAGGAATTGAGAAGTCTGATGTATTAGAATTTGTTTTATAAAGCCTTAGTAAAGCCACACCTGGAATGCTGCATCCAGCTTTGGTCATCACATTACAAAAAAGATGTTGAGACTTTGGAAAAAGTGCAAAGAAGAGCAACTAAGATGATTAAAGGCCTGGAGATTAAAACATATGGAGAATGGTTGCAGGAACTGAGTATGGCTAGTTTAGAGGAAAAAAGGATTAGCAGTATTCCAGTATTTGAGGGGCTGCTACAGAGAAGAGGGGGTCAACCTATTTTCCAAGGCACCAGAAGGTAAGACAAGAAACAACGGATGAAAACTAATCAAGGAGAGAAGCAACCTGGAATTAAGGAGAAACTTCCTGACAGTGAGGACAATTAACCAGTGGAACAGAAGTTGCCTCCAGAAGTTGTGGGTGCTTCATCATTGGGGAGTTTTAAGAAGAGACTGGACAACCACCTATATAAAATGGTGTAGGGTCTCCTGCTTGAGCAGGGGTTGGACTAGAAGACCTTCAAGGTCCTTTCCAGCTCTATTCTGATTGATTGATAGAAGCAATCATTAATATTGATTAACTTAAACTAATGAGCTCCAGAATGTTTAAAGAATATTACAGAAATGATAATGAGTATATTTTTATTCTCATCCTTTTTAATCAAATACCACCTCGGTTTTCATCCCAATGACAACTGCTCATTTTGTCTACACAGGGGCCCAATTGAGCGACATGATTGCTAGTTCACACTGGGATGATGCTACTCACACATTGAACCTACTAATAATTGCACAGCAAGCTGAGGGCGTGATTTGCATATCGCGTGGTACACAGCTTCAAAATAACCCTTCCAATAAAAGAATACAGAAGTGGAACTGAGAGTTGCCAGTGTGGAAGAAAGCAATTTGCCCTTTGAATTTAAAGAAAAATAAATAGCCTTCATGTATACTGCTAAAACAAGCTGAAATGTCTATATTTGGTTAGTGTGTTTAACACTGACAAACGTATCAACGTATTTCTGCTTCTATTGATTCATCTATCACAGGGGTCTCCAAACTTGGCAACTATAAGACTGATGGACTTCAATGCCCAGAATTCATGCATGGCTGGCTGAGGAATTCTGGGCGTCCACCAGTCCTAAAGTTGCTAAGTTTGTAGATCCTTGCTCTATCATCTGAGTGCAAAACTATTGGCTCCTTGGACTTGAGAAGTTGACTTGATCCAGAATCAGACCCTTTCCCCCCCCCCAGGAAGATAAGTCTTATACATTGATAAGACCCCTTTTTTCTAAGATGAATCCAAAGTATTTCCAACCCGCCCACCCACCGATGCTGGTGGGCCAGGCGCTTACAGAAAGCTGCTTAAAAATGCAGTGGGATTCCCAAGGCTGTCTCTGATGTGACCACCTCTTTGAAAGGCTGGGCATCAGAAATTCCTTTCCCTGAGGTGGGTCTAAACCTGGCAGGCAAGTGGTTGATTGAAACCTACTGTGGATTAATGTCAAGACCTCGGAGGATGGAAAATGTAATCCTTCTTTTACCTCCTCCTCCTCCTCCTCAGTGTCTACTCTGCATTTGGCCAGGAAAACCGAATGCCAAGTCTTTCTGTTCCATGCAGCGGTAATAGGGGATATTTTCTCCCACAATTTAACAGAACTTACAGGTGGTTCTTGACTTATGACCACAATTGAGCCCCAAATTTCTGTTGCTAAGTGAAACACTTGTTAAGTGAGTTTTGCCCCATTTTATGACATTTCTTCCCACAGATGTTCAGTTAGTAACACGGTTGTTAAGTGAATCTGGCTTCTCCATTGACTTTGCTTGTTAGAAGGTCACAAAA
The DNA here is from genome assembly GCA_023970755.1 of Azemiops feae. NCBI lineage: Eukaryota > Metazoa > Chordata > Lepidosauria > Squamata > Viperidae > Azemiops > Azemiops feae. Next base: position 500,821 of record JALGBA010000430.1, on the reverse strand, counting down.
GGGGATCACGTGACCCCAGAATATTGCAACCGTCATAAAAATGAGCCAGTTGCCGAGCGTCTGAATTTTGGTCACATCAGCTAAGGAATGTTGTTAAGTATGAAAAACAATCATAACTCACTTTTTTCAGTGCTGTTGTAACTTTGAGCAGTCACTAAATGATTGGTTGTAAATCAAGGACTACCTGTAGCAGGTACTATGATGGAAATTCACTTGGTGAACAGAGCATCGCAGGATCCTGGAGGTGCCCCCTGGAATGAGGCTCCCCAAAGATCTGGGCTGCCCCCACCCTGATGGTGTTTCAAAGGTGCTTAAAGCCCAGACTCTTTGGAAAGAGAGAGGAGACCTCTGGCTTCATTCCATCTTGTTGCTTTTGCCACCTTTATTGATTTTATTATAATTTCTTTGATTGTTGTGAGCCACCACTTGTTGAGAGTCAGCAGAATAACAAAGTAACAGAGTTGGAAGGGACCTTGGAGGTCTTCTAGTCCAGGGCTTTTCAACCTTTTCACCAATTGTACCACTTTTAGGATATGGCAATATTCGAGTACCAACTAGCAAGGTGTCAAAAACTTGGTGACAAAAAAAAACCTGTTCAAAGTTGCAATTGCACTGAAATGACTTATGACCATTTTTCAAACTTATGACCATTGCAGCAACAGGGTCATGTGATTTGTATTTGGATGCTTGGCAACTGATTCATATTTATGATGGTCACAGTGTCCCAGGGTCATGTGATCCCCTTCTGCAACCTTTTGACAAGCAAAGTCAATGCTGGTGGCCAAGTGCTACGGCGGGACTTCCTTCCCTGCCTCCCTTCCCTGCCTCCCTTTTTCTCATTCCCATCTCCTTCTGAAGGAAGAATTTGAACCCCCCCATATTTTCCCTCTTCCATATATTGATCAAACAAGGAAAGGCCTCCAGAGACAGAAAAGACAAGCTGCTGAGTGAACTAGCTTAAAAAGGCACTTCCCCTTTAAGAATTAGCTACTGGCTAGAAGGGAAAGTAAGGAGCCCAGCTGGCACTTAAAGAAGAAAAAAAAATGTAAGTACTGGCTGCTGGCTAAGGCAGCCTCCCCAAATGGCTCCATTCATAAGTAAAATCTGCAGCTCCAGAGGACTCTCTCACTGTAAGTCTTTGCCTGTGCTGGCTCTTTCCCTTCCCCACTACACTTGGCTAGGCAGGGCTGCGTACCACCTGCCACTCATTAATGTACCACAAGTGGTACCACAGGTTGAAAAGCCCTGTTCTAGTCTAACCCCCCTAATCAAGCAGGAGGCCCTACCCCATTCCAGACAAATGGCTGTCGGATATCCTCTTAAAAACCTCCAGTGATGGAGCATCCACAACGTCCGGAAGCTGTTCCAGTGATTGTTGTCGCTGTCAGGAACTGTCCCAGCAATGCAGTGCAAAGCCGCTGCCCAGGAAGCCTGGTAATGCACTGTAATGTGAAGCAGCCACTCAGCAGCGCAACCTAATGCAGCCGCACCAAGAAGCCCCAGCTGTCCTGCCCTCTGGGACACATGTCGCCCGCCTCCCCGACCCCAGCTGGCCTTGGCTGTCTTCTTGCTGCTGCCGAGGTCTGCCCGCCTGGTCCGTCAAGTGCAGGAAATCGGGAGTCCAGGCAGTTCCAATGAATATATAGGTTTATTGCAAGCTTAAGCTCTCTACAAGAATCTGAACTCCTAATGGTCAAAGCAAATATGTGGTAGCCAAGAGTTAATGGAATTAATGCAAGAGCCGTGGTGGTTAGAATGCAGCATTGCAGGCTGACTCTGCCTCACTGCCAGGAGTTCGATCCTGACCGGCTCAAGGTTGACTCAGCCTTCCATTCTTCTGAGGTCGGTAAAATGAGGAACCAGATTGTTGGGGAGAGTAATATGCTGACTCTGTAAACTGCTTAGAGAGGGCTGTAAAGCACTGTGAAGCGGTATATAAATCTAAGTGCTATTGCTAATTTAAGGTGGGCTGGACTTAGCTCTCTTGTGGGTGCCAAGGGACATGAGACTGATGACACGTTTGACACCTCCCTCGGGCTCAGCCTTGTCATCTCCTACATCAGACATGTCAAACTCGCGACGTCATGTGACGTTGCGCAACGTATCGGAGCTTTTTCTACATTGCCGGCAATGGGGTGGGCGCGGTTTCCTGATGACGCGTCTGGCCCACGGGCCAGCAGTTTGACACCCCTGTCCTATATGGTCCTTTCCCAACTGCTGGCCACTTTCCCAAGTCTTCCAAGGAAACGGGTGCATGTCTGGTCAGCAATGGGAGTGAGAAGATGGTGAAAGTCAGCTAGGGTGGCAGGGCCCCTAAAGGGCATAGATAGGGGGAGGCAGGTGGCGTGGTGGTGGTTGAAGTGCCCCTGCAGTTGTAACTGTGGGTCGGCTGTCAATTGCCCAAATTCTGATCACATGACCACAGGGACACTAAGTTCAGGGACTGGTCAGAAATCCCTTCATTCAGCACCACCAAAACTTTGAACAGTCATTGAATGAATGGTTGTAAGTCTACCTTTATTATTTTGTTGTTGTTGTTTTTATTCGTGCATGGAAGTGAACTGTGGGCTAATTATGAAGCAATGTACAGTACAGCGTATAAAAAAACTGGTGTTATCTAAGCTGTGAAGCTCTGTGAAAGGAAGAATCCATAAATTGGCGATAGTTGCACTCTGGAATTACGCCCAGGGCCAACAGAAGGATCAGAGATGGACTTGGGGGAGACTTATGCAATATTATCCCCATTACACATCCTGAACCAACGATTTGGGGGAAGTTATTGTGAAAGGTGATGTTCATTGATGGTTTATAAGAGAATGCAAAAAAATTGGTCCTTTCAGAGACCCCGAAATGAATAAGAATGGTGATTGTTTGGTGAGCATCTGCTTAGAAAAAGGTTTGTTTGTTTTCAAGAGGTAATTTAAGCTGAGCCTATTCATGCATGAATACAAATCTAAAAAGCCTGGCTGATGTTTTTTGTTTAATGAAAGATGACAGATTCTGAAGGTGGGACAGACCACTTTTTTCATGGTTCAGGAGTGGATTTTAAGAAAAAAACAAATGTGTAAGGAAAGGAAGAAAATAAGAATGAAGGCAAAAGATGACTCCTGTTTGAGACAAAAGAAATGAAGATAGATAACGTTCTCACTTTAAGCAGAAGGAATGGAAAGGGGATTGTGAAAACTGCTTGGAACAGAGAGGAAACAATTCAGTTAGGGCAGTGGTGGTGAACCTATGGCACGGGTGCCAGAGGTGGCACTCAGAGCCCTCTCGGTGGGCACACGCGCCATGCCCCGGAGATGGCAACCGTCCCTCTTCAACCAGCTGCCCGCTAACTCGCCGAGGTCCCACGTGGCCAGATGCATCCCAGCACGGCTGGTTTCCCTCCCCCCGTCCCATCCCTCCTGGCCTCTCATGCTCTCCTTTTACCGGGCACGACCCACTGCATTGCCTCCTCAGCTGTCGGCCGTCCGTCCAGCTCAGAGGCGGCTTCTCTGAACTGTTGGCGGTGGGCTGCGGAGCCCCAGAGTGCGCCGGTCGAGGGGCCGGCAGGCTGTGGCTGCTGACGGACACTGTCGGCCCCCATGCACTTGCTGGCCTCTGTGTGTGGGGGCCGATGGTGTCCGGCAGCAGCCACCCGGGCCTCTGCCTCACCGTGCCCTGCGACAATGGCACCCCCGCCCTGCCTTGCCTTGCCTCGCCTCACCCCACAGGACGAGCCTCCTGCCCACCGCCCAACCTGCCATAGACCCCCTGGATTTCCCCCAACCCTGCCTGGCCCCCACAGGTGTCCCTCCCCATGAGCAACATCGAGGTGACCACGCCTACCTTGGCCACACCCACCCAGTCTTCCATGACCACCACAGCCACGCCCACCCAGTAGGCCATGCCCACCTGGCACCCGGCGATAAATAAGTGGGTTTTGGGTTGCAGTTTGGGCACTCGGTCTCTAAAAGGTTCGCCATCACTGAGTTAGGGAGTCCCACCTCAGTGGAAAATGTGGAAAGGCCTTCTTGGTAGATGATGCTGAAGTGGAGGAGAAAATAAGAGGCATGCAGTACAAGGGAATGATTGGTGCAACAAATGGCTAAAAAAAGATATTGTCTTCACTTCGACTTGTGACTGCTTGGCAATGGTTCAAAGTTATGATGGCCTTGGAAAAAGTCACTTGTGATCAGTCCTCGCAGTTATGACTGTTATACCACCCCTGTGGCCACATGATCATAATTCGTGTGCTTAGCAAATGGCTCACACTTATTCATTAAATTTATTTTACTTATAACTGGTTGCAGCATCCTGCCATCACACTAACACGACCAATTTATGACAAAAAATTGCCGATTAGGGAAGCTGGTCTTGTTTAATGACCATGGTGATCTGCTTAATGGCCCTGTAAAAGTTGTCATAAAATTGGGTTCAACTTGACTTATGACTGCAATGCTCAGGACAGCAATTCTGGTCCCAATTGTATTCACAAATCAAGGATTACCTGTAATTTGGTTTTTATATTTTATTTACTACAAGAATTTGTAATAAATTTATTTCTTATGTCTGTAGAAATAAAAGTAGCTGCAAAGAATATAAACCAAGAGGGCAAAGGATGGTTTCTCCACAAATAAAATACAAAGTGATTCTGAGGAATATAAAAATTTGTTTTTGTCATGGAGGAAGAAGGGATAGAGACGGAATGGAATTAAAAATAAAAAACAATGAAAAGATTTGGAATGAAACTAAGGGAAAGCTGGAAGGACTTTTCTGAGATTTCTGTGGGAATTACAGCTATGTGTCAAAGAGCAAAATTGACATGAGTGCTGTATATTTTTGCAACCCTACACAAAAATTGATACAGCACAGAACATCATCAGAGCTGGAAGAGACCTTGAAGGTCTTCTAGTCCAGCCCCCTGCTCAAGCAGGAGACCCTGTACCGTTTCAGACAAATGGCTGTCCTGTCTCTTCTTGAAATTTCTGAAGGCAATCTTGAAAGAACCAGGATAGAAAGACTAATGATGCCCTTGGTGTTGGAGTGGAATCCAGAGAATATCATGGATAGTTAAGAAAATCAACCAATGGATGATCAAGGAATTCAACCCAGAATTCTCACTGAAGGCACAAATGAATGGGCTTACACTGTCCTAATTTGGACCTGTTATGGGAAGACTTAGCTCTCTGAAGAAAGCTAACACTGGGAAAGGTAGAAGGAAACGAAAGAAGAGGATGACCAGCAATAAGGGGGAATGGATCCGATCAGGGCACCATTGGAATACCTGAAGGTTCAGGATGGGGACAATTCTTCTAGGACAAAATCTATCTTCTGAGTCAACACTAACCTGATGATGCACCATCAATCAACTAGATGCTTGTCAAAAACAATTGTAAAACAAAAAGCAAATAAAAATCCTATAATATATTTCAATATCAGAGCTATTTCTTGGGTCCCTAAGCTAGCCATACCAACTAAGATGGTGAGAGTTGTAGTCCAATGCATCAACAAGAAAACTACTAGGGAAAATAGCTGCAAAGACAGAAATGTAGTTATTATTATGCATAACAGGAATTCTTGAGGAGAAAAGAATAACCCGTTAAAATTTCCCATAGTTCATAAATAGTTCACAAATCCACCAATGTGAAAAAAATGGTAGGGGAAAGAATATAAAAAAATCTGTTTTTTTCTTACAGCTACCAAAATCTTATTTTCAAGGAAATTTCCTAATATAACATGAATAGAAATTTACCCTGGAGATAAACCCCCCTCCCCCCCCAAAATCTCAGCACTGTGATTGGCTTCACACACCATGTTAAATCCCAATCATTGGCTTCACACAACACACATTTCACTTAACTGATGTTTATCCAATAATGTGATTATGCAGGTAAAAATGCTTATCTGTGATTTGAGTGTGATTTTCTTGGGAAAAAATTACTTTCTGATCTGAAATAGAATTATTTTCTATTCTGAAATAGAAAAGAAAAACACCCCAAGATAATAAATAAATGAACAAAACAAAACAAACAAAATAAACTATAACTACAGGACAGAGACAGAAAGTAAGAAGAAAACCAGGGTTCAAACACACAAATATTTAAAGTGCTCAAGATTAAGACTTGAGGAATCATATTGCAGTAATCAGATTTCCTACAGGATTGGTGGAAAGTCTGTACGAAGGAGGTATAAATAGGATTTTGGATGTCCCATGAATGCAGCTTGTGTATTCTGTGTTTTCCTTTTTTGGGGAATCCACCCGGGTGGATAGGGACATCATCCCAAATCAACCCAGGAACAACCTGGCGAAAGACCGGGAGGTGCTGTATATGGCTAACACATAAAGATGAGGCGGCACTGCCCCAGACCCAGCGTGCAATCTGGATTCACAGCTCCTTCTTGAAGAGTTGGTGGAAGCTGTGGCTAGGAGGCCCTTTGCCATCAATTGTACGCATTTCTGGACTGGGGGCTCCTGCTTATGGTCACTCATGCTCTTGTGATCTTCATAATGGACTACTGCAATGGGGCTTGAAAAGTGTTTGGAAGCTTCACCTGGGGCAGAATGGGGCAGCCTGGGCAGTGTGACTTGGCACATGTGATGCCACTTCTCCAGCAGCTGCATTGGCTTTCAGTGTGTTTCCATGGTGTACTTCACCTTTGAAGCCTTCCATGGTTTGAGACTGGGTTATTTACAGGACTTACAGAACTTGTTAGCTTCCTTAGATAGTGAATTATAACGTTTATCCTCGTGCAACTTTATAGCACCATATTATGATTTTATCATGGTTCTACCTTAATTTAATATTTTATCTCTTGTATTGTCCCACATTTTTTCTCTCTGATTATATTTTAATTACTCATATTTGTGTTTTATTAGTGTTGTATATTAATGATTGCATGACCTATGTGGATGCCATTCATTTAACAACTGTCTGCTTAGCGACGTAAGTTTTGGGTTCAATCGCGGTCGTAAGTCTAGGACACAAGGTCTCGACACCTGGGCTCCGCGTGCCTGGACCCTGGGACCCAGGCCATGGGACAGAGTCCGTCTCCTGGCTGTGTAGACAACTGGCTGGATAATGCTTGGCAGCTGTTTTAATTCTTATACGGGGCATTGCATGCATTTTATTGCAATCCACCCAGAGTCGGGGAGAAGTGAGATAATGAATGCATGTGCAAAAGGTGATGTATGGAGGAGAGCAGCTGCAAACAGCTGGCACATGCGCACAAAACTGCGATCCAGGCGCGGCGGGGGCACCAGCGAGGCGCCTCGTGCGGTTCGCGTCGGTCGCGACTGACGTCAATTCGTGCGATGACCTCATGGCGTGACGTCACCGCGATTCCCAGGCGCCGCCGGGCTCCAGCCCAGCTCGCTCTTGCAAGCGCTCGCCTCGGCCTCGGCAGACCAGAGCGCGGCGCGGTGACCCATAAGCCACGCCGAGAAACAAACGCAGCACCGGCTTTTCCGGCAGCGGCCGGTCCGGCCGGGACACGTGACTCCAGTGGGCGGGCCTGCAACCCGAGCGGGCGGGGCCGAGCGGGCCGAGAGCCGCGGCGCGCGCCATCTTCCGAGGGCGGGCCCAGCAGCCGCGCCACGCCCCCGCCGCCGCGCCCCCGCCCCCTCCCCTCACGCCGCTGCGGGTCGTGGCTCGCGCGCTCCAGATCCGCCGCCGCCGCCGCCGCCGCTGCTCGGTCCTTCGCCTCAGTCCGCCGGCGCCGGCGCCATTTCCAGCCGCTGCTCGTCGCGATGGCAGGTGAAGGGATGGGGAAGAGGGACCCCTGGCCCCCGGCCGCCCCTCAGGCGCGGACTCCCACTCCCATCATCCCCCGCCGGCGCCCTGCTTGCCTCACGAGGTGTCCTCGCTCCCTCCCCCGCTGGGCTTCCTCTCTTTCAGCTGCCCCTTCCCTCCCTCGGGGTCGGTGCTCCGGCCCCTGGAGGCTCGCGGGTCGGCCGGGCTGCTCCGTCGCCTTCCTCCGCAGTCGGAGCGCGGCTGTCACGCCCCTCTTTCGGAGGGCTCCCCGGGTCTGCCCCTCCCCGCGATGCGGTGCCTTCTTGCTGCCCCTCGGGGCCCCCCTTCGTCGCCGGCACCCATGGCCTCGCCCCGCGCTTCTCCTCTGGCTCCGACTCGGAGCCCCCCGTTTCCCCCCGGATGGACCCGCAGCTTCCAGCCGGCACGCCGAGACCCCCCCCCGCCGTGCCAGAAGGCCTCGTGCCCGTCCTCCACCCCCCGGGTTGGCAGCCTGGCGGCGGGGGTGGCCGGCAAGGGGTCTCCTTTGGGAGGGGGGAAGGAGGGGGTGGGGGGTCCAGGTCAGGAGAGGAAATGCTTTCTGGGGGGGCGCTTCTTCATGTCTACCTCCATCTTCCTTTGCCACAAAATGGGTGGCTGAGGCGAGGAATTGGGGCGAATTCACCTGTGGCGAGGCAGGCCGATCTTGCCGGTTCCCCTGACATTGCTGGACCTGCTTGGAAAGGGATGTGAAGATGATCCATTTCCTATATGGGAAAAGGTGTGTGTTGCAGGGCGAGAAATCCATTCCCATCTAGTTTAGCCAGCCATAGGATGGAAATCTCTGTCTTGCTTGCAGATGCAATATCTTTTAGCTATCTTATCTGTTATCTTTTATATTACATGTGTAGTTTATATCTAAGATATCTATATGTATCCTATATATATTTACAGGATAGACAGTATATAATAAATATAGACACACACAGTCTATCTAAGATATATAAAGATATATGATAATAAAGATCTGTCTGCTATCTCTCTTCACACACACACACATATTCCATGCATCCATCTGGAATGGTGAAAATTCTGGCTTAATAGCCAGGAGGGTATGAGTTCTAGGCCTTCCTTAGGCTTAAAGCCAGCTGGGTGACCTTTGAGCCAGTCACTCTTTCTCAGCCCAACCCACCTTATAGGGTTATCCAGGCAGGGTAAAAATATAATATTGTACATTTTTTGAAAACTGAATAATGCACCCATTCCATCTTGTGACTTTAGTCATAAAATTATTAAGATCTGATACCTTACCATACAATGCAGTGTGATTTTTATATCCCCCACTCTTCTACATTTCTGATAAGCTGTTGACCTGCTTCTGATAGTTTTGTTTCTATGGACAGTGTAATTTGTCAGATGAGTAGCTGTTTCCCCAAACCCACCCCCACCGCAGACCTGACACTAGTACAATATTGGGTTTTAATTACTATAATTCTGTATATCTTTCTATTCTTGCAAATCTTCCTTGTTTCTATTGCATTTATTTAGCACTTCATACATTACCTTTTCAGTTTTCTCTTTTTAAGGACTATTGCCCTACAGAAAGCCAGGTTTTCAGAAACATATTTGGGATACTCTTGGTTGTCCCAAACACAGTTCTTTATCAAGAAGCTGATATAATTAGAGTTTTAACTGCAATGTGGATTAATCATTCTAAATTATTGGTCAGAGTTGTTTTTCCTCTTCTGATTTATTCTCTTTAATTATAGCTAACAATTTTACTGCTCAGATGGAAAGGTTCTGTTTTGCAAAAGTTAAATCTTTATGCATAGCTAATAGCTTTAGGTTTTGAATGTGTCAAGTGAGAACCCAAACAAGAATTCTACCTATAGATAGGGCTATAGGTTGTTTGTCTATAAGATAGTCAGCCTCAATGAAGCTAGACAGACAGAAACTTTATTTTGGTCATCGATCAATAAAAATATAGTTCGATATTTAAAGAGCTACAGAATAATATTAGCACATTTTAATGTATTATCTACAGCTGCGGTATCTGAAACTATAAGAAAATCCCATGGGAAGATTGCCACTGCCTGTGCAGAATAGACCTTTTTGAAACCATAGCCATTTTGGTTATGCAGTGTGATATTTTTCATTGAGACCTCCATATTTGTTGCCCAATTCTGTTAATATTAATTCTTCAGGAGCTACTGTTGGGTCAGAATGGTTTGATTTCTCTAAATATTTTTGAATGTTATGTTTCCCATAGAATTCTTTTGGAGTTGACTGGAGTTAATTATGATTGAGGTTGTCAGTTTTTAGTAAATCTATTAGTTGTGTAACTTGCATGTTTGTGATCTTTACCTTAACAAGAATAACAACATACTAACTCCATCTCTGACTTTCTTGGTGTTCATTTCCCTGTCACTCTGGTTTTATGATTTGATATTTAGTTATTTTCACTATATAATCAAATATTCCATCTTGTAACAGTATGATCACTTTTGTATTACGTCCTGATCCAGGAATAAGGTATTTTGTTGTTGTTAGTTGCGAAGTCGTGTCCGACCCATCGCGACCCCATGGACAATGTTCCTCCAGGCCTTCCTGTCCTCTACCATCTTCTGGAGTTCATTTAAGCTCATGCCTACTGCTTCAGTGACTCCATCCAGCCACCTCATTCTCTGTCGTCCCCTTCTTCTATTGCCCTCAATCTTCCCCAGCATTAGGCTCTTCTCCAGTGAGTCCTTCCTTCTTATTAGGTGGCCAAAGTATTTAAGTTTCAAAAGGTATTTTAAAATTTTGTAATTATTTAATTTCTGTGTTAGTTTTTTTATGCAAATGATTTGTTCTAAGCATTTGCTTACATTCGTTCAATCTTGAAAATGAGAGCATGAACCAATTTAAGCAATAATCTAATAACTTTTTATTCTCATCAGAATCAATAAGAAATAGAACAGTGCCCAGAATGATAGGGAATATTATGTTAAAAAGATAATGAAGCCTGGTGTGAACATACATCTCAGTATATGACTACAGTATTGAGAATGGTGACACAGAGCTGAATCAGCAGAATGATCAGCAGAATAGCATTGGAAACTTACAAGATAGAAGCAGAGTCATCTTACATAATTTTGTAGTGGTTTGCAGTCTGTAATACTGTTAATAGCCTGGAAGAAACAATGACATATTTTAACAATAGAAATATTAGCTATCTTGGAGTAAGTTTATGGGTTGGTTAATCATTTACAAATGAGGATATTTCATGAGAACCTGGAAAAAACCTAGACAACCCATGTCCTGTTGCGTCATTGTTTTGAAGATAATTCCTCAATGCCTTCAAAAATTGCAAAGTTTCTGATGTTCTGGAAGAGTTAAAATTCAGGGACTCCGGCCGCTGGAGGCCCAGGGGTCATTCAGAGATATATTTGCCCTGAAAGTATCTCATTTTGAACTGTATACTACAGTCAAACATCAGCAATTGACCACAGGAAATCTTTATGACATTTTGTATTATGTCATGAAATGCAATATGATAATTTTTATGCCATAAATGTTTTATATAATTTGCCAAATTTCAAGGGAATCCAGATGTGTTTTGTAAATTAGCCCATTTGAAGTATCTTAGTTGAAAAGGTTTTGCTTTATGTTGCACTATTTTGCCCAGTTAAAGTTTATAGTCATGAGCGTTTCAGTAGTATACTGTATAGATGAGAGGTGACACCTTGCTATACCTTTTCATCTGCAACTCGTGCAAGTTACACGTGTATTAAACAAAATATTAGATAATGCCCTACATATTTCGGACTTTTTGTAATACATTAACTAAACCCTTAAGGTAGGCCTCATTGAATGTGTTTTGTGCCTGAAATAAAAGGAAATTAACAGGAAATGCTACTCTCTCTCTTTTTGGTTAACTAATCTGCTTCCCTTTCATTTTTATTGAACCTAAGTTGCTGATTTCCACATATCTTTCATGAAATAGTAGCTCAACTGTCATAATTGGAAATGTGCATGATTAAAGACAACCAATGTAATTGGATGGAGCTGCAGGAATAGGACATAGTTTTGATTCAATCTTTTTGTTGTTGCTTGTGTCTGTATCTATAACTCAAAGATAGGAGAATTGATGGGTAAAAAATAATGTATTGTGCTTGCTGTTTGTGAGGCCTTGGATATGCAGTAATATTTTTGCGAATTAAAGTTTTTCAAATCCTGAAAATAATGATGTGAATACACTGAAAATTCATTTTGCATAATTATTAAAGAATATTATTAAAGAATAAAGGGTTGTATTAATAACATATTTCAGGAACTGCACAAATCATTAAAAGATGTGCTGATTGGGTTAACCCAAAAAAGAAAGTGTGTTACCTGAAAAGTGCTTGGATCGGTGAGAAATAAAGTTAATCAAAGAATCAATGATAAATCTGTAAGCTACTCAGAGTCGCTTTGTAGTGGAGATAGGCTGCATAAAAATTTAATGTAAAAAATATAAAGCTGCTCAAACAGCTAATTTGAGTTTTATCTTACTCAGAATCTATAGGATGTTGTGATGTAAAAATTGGGAACAAAGTAAAACATGGAAACTGAAATTATGTGTTTAATTTGGCATAAGTGCAACATGTTCTATTTTTAAAATGTTGATACCAATAACACTCTAACCACTGCGCCACCAGGACTCTAAAAGAATTACAGAAGTATAGTGTGAGAATTTTTACAGTACTGTTTGTTTCTATACAGATTATTGCTATTCAGTATTAATCAAGGAACTGCCAAGGACAAAACAACACTCCCACCAACCCTGACAGGGCAACGTACTGTATATAAGCATACCCACTCTCTTCTAGCACTGAAGACATTACCTGGCAGGGCAACAAAATATCTGCAAGAAAACAATTAAGCTCAGAGAGTACCAAAGGCTCCACCATTAACACAGTTGACTAGCAGAGGCTTTTTCTGGTTTTCTGGTTTTGTTTTGTTTTGTTTTAATGGCAACTAATGAAAGGTAACTCAGTGTAAATATGTGGTATCTTAAAACTTTTTTTCGGATTACACTTTAATGTAAACAATGACTTCTGATTATACTACGGATTGATTTTCTTTGTAGGGAAAAACATGCAGAAGAAAAGTTACTACTTTGCACAATAGTTCTTAAAATGATATTTTAAATTAATTTATTAAGATATAAATCTCATAGATAAGTGTCAAAAATAATTTAAACTTGTATTTTACTCATTTATTTAAAATTATTTTAGCCACCCAACTTTTTAATATTTTGTATTCTGTACGTGGCTTTTTTCTGTTAGCCATTTTGAGTAAATTGGGAATTAGAAAGTACAATAGTAGAATTCCAAGTCTTTCTGGAGTAGAATTGAGCTCCTAGTGATAGCCATGGACACATTTTCCCATCTACAGTATGAAAGTAGTTTACTGTAGTGTTCCTGAGTTTTTTTTCAGTTTCCCAGGTTAGCGTATGACCCTGAGATTTTCTGGGTATTTCCCATCAAAGTACTACCCAGGCCTGATATCAGCTTAGAGATATTGGAGATCAGCCAAAGCTACCTCGGTGCTGCCATCTGCTGTCTGGGACACTGTATACAGTACAATGGATTGAAATAATGTTGGCAATGTACAGTGCAGTATTACTCAGTAGAAGCTCATGAAATTCTAGTGCAGCTTAGTTTCATTACATTACATTACTTAACCTAAGTGAGCCTCAATTTAATTATATATACTGAAGTGTGTGTGTGTGTGTGTGTATTAGAAGACAGTCATTTAAGTCCTGGATTTAAATCCCAGTTGGGTCATCCAAAGAACACACAGGCAAGTTGCTTGGAGCAGAGCAAAGTTTATTTGAAAGCATAAAGTGAACTATACCAATCAAAGATTGCAGCAATGTTACAGGTTTGAGGTATATCGGTTGGCTTAATATTGCAGCTGGAGGTGGCAATCACACAGAGGAAGGTGCAGTGTCTGATGTCCTGAAAGGAATGTTTACCTGGATGGGCTGTCACCTGTGGCCAATTTCATCCGCTTTGTGTGCCTTGGTGTTGACCTAGGGCAGGGGTAGGGAACCTTGGCTCTTTTATGACTTGTGGACTTCAATACCCAGAATTCCTGAACCAGCCATGCTGAACCAGCCTGAAAGCTTGCACTTTTGATTTATCTGTCTGTAGAATGTTTTTTCCAGTAATTTGCATGGTCATTCGGATGCTTTTTGGCAAGTTTGAGACAAGGTATTTGGTAAGCGATGGCTGCTTTGCTACTGTATCACCAATCCCATTTTCTGATAGAGTTATGAGTGCTGACGTAGAGTCCAGATTCCTGGATTTTATTTATTTTTGATATTTGTATGCCACCTGATAGAATAATTCTTGACGGGTTACATCTCATAAAACCATTAAACGTGCAACACACACACACACACACACACACACACACAAGATGAGCCACAAAAATTAATCCTCATCAAAAGAGTTGCTTTGGTTATGTTGCCTCTTGCATTCTGAAAGATAAGGAAAATGCTGTCTCAACAGCCTTTCAAAATAGTAATAGGAAAGGGCTGTTATAATCTTCCAGGGACAGATAATTGAAGGGTTAGCTTTTATTCTATAGACTAGTTTCCCTCTAGATATTAGGTTGACCACCACTGTCTTGGCCTTTTTTAGAAACTCATGAATATATAACTATTCTGGAGGGCCTATGGCAGTGGTGGCGAACCTATGGCACTCGGAGTCCTCTCTGTGGGCACATGCACTGTTGCCCCAGCCCCGCCTCCTCCCATGGCCCCCTCCTCACCAGCAGCCCTCCGGAGGAGAGTCGCCTCCGGGCACAGCCCATGCAGTGCTGCGCAGCCATGGTAGCCGGGCAGCGGGGACAAGACTCCGCCCTTGCACCCCATCACGCGCAGATGATGCTGCAGGACACGGGCGGAGGGCGTGGCCACCATGGCGCTGCTGGGCTGCCTGGGTGATCTGTGGTGGGCCGTGGAGGTGGTGGGTGGTCCAGTGGGCACGGCGGAGTGGGGACGGGTGGGGGGTAGTTTTTGGGCACTCAGTCACTAAAAGGTTCGCCATTACTGGCCTATGGTGAGTGATATGATATCTGGTTTGATTATTTTTATGATGCTTACTTAATTTTATACTTATATATTCTACTTTCTACTGTGGAGCGTTTATTTAAATGACTGTGTTGTTTGTAATTGAAGTAAACCAACATGACGGTTATACATGCAATAAATAAACAAAAGTCCTGCCTTGAGGCTTTGGCTTCCTTAACATTTCAGGGTGGGGAGGAATCCAGAGCTTATCCTTTTGGTTAGGACATATCAGATGAGCTAATTCCAACTGGCAGAGAGTCCTATCCAGATGAGGTCTTCTGAATAAACAGTCCTGTCTGTCTTGTTGAGACTCATCCTAAACTGTTTTACCTCATCCAGTACTTCAAAAGCCTCCAGGCACCAGATCAAGACTTTGACTTCCTGCTCTGACTAGGATGGGCATACATAGCTGGGAATCACTAGCATGCTTTACCCCAAATTGATGAAGTCCTCCTCTGGTGGTTTCATTTAGATCAGTGGTTCTTAACCTTTTTGAGCCAATGAGGAAGTTGTCATCGCCCCCCTCCCCCAACGTAACCTCTCAATCACAACATAGGAAATAATTCTTCAATTTATGCAAGCACTTTTTTTTTTGTTTTCTTTAAAATTGTCATCAGGACATATTGACGCAAATAATATATTTCCAGTCTTTTTCCCGTATCTCAACTGTGTGAAAAAATTTGGTGCCACCCGTCACTTTATTCCCAAACTTCGTGATACATGTATTTCATTATTATCTTATTTATTCAAGACACTTAAATGTAATGACCACTGAAAACAAAATTCAATTGCAAGAAAGTGAAATGCCCGAAAAGAAAAACAGTAACATTTAATGATTAAATGACAAGTGAAATTTAAGACGCAAAAAGAAATATAAAAAGGGCATAAGAACAAACCGCAATGCAGGAACTAAGAATTTCAAGGCGAAAACTCTGAAACTAAATTAAGATTTGAGGAAAGTATATATAAGTCACACACACTGTAAAATGGATTAAAAAGACACAAAGAAAATATAATATCGAACTGGAGTGCACGCTAAAAAAGTACAATACAAAGAGACACAAAAAATGTTTTAGAGAGAAAGGAATGTGATAGGTAACATTGAATATATACAGCGATTCACTATACGAAAAAGTCTCAAAAGTGTCCCCAAAGCTTCTCGCTCCATCGCCCCCATATCGCCCCCTTTTCGTTCCTTCGCCCCTGCGTCGCCCCTTTTCGTTCCATCGCCCCCCTGAAAAATGAAATCGCCCAGGTTAAGAACCACTGATTTAGATGATTTCTTGGATAATTGGCTGCTGCTGTTAAGAATGACCATTTATTTCTGATGATTTATTTTTCTCTCAAATCATTTCTATGACTCTGCATTGGTGAAAGCTTAGAAAAAGTTTCATAACCATATCCATACTCACGACTACATTTACATTGAGGGAAAAAATATTTGATCCCCTGCTGATTTTGTACATTTGCCCACTGACAAAGAAACGATCAGTCTATAATTATAATGGTAGGTTTATTTTAACAGTGAGAGACAGAATAACAACAAAAAAAATTATAAAAACACATTTAAAAAAATAAATAAATTGATTTGCATTTTAATGAATGAAATAAGTATTTTTGTTGTTGTTATTCTGTGAAAGGGGATCAAATAATTTTTTCCCTCACTATATAGAAAGATCTTCAGAACATTCCTTCGAGTGGGGCAAGGTGTGCTCTTAGAATAATGTTTCCCAACCTTGGCAACTTGAAGACATGCTGACTGGGGAATCTTGGGAGTTCAAATCCACAAGTCTTCAAGTTGCCAAGGATGAGAAACCCTACCTTAAAATCTGGGTGATGAGAACTTTAATGGAATAAGGGGAGTCACAGATTTAAAAATGTATATAGCAATAGCACTTAAGAGTTATATACCGCTTCATAGTGCTTTACAGCCCTTTAAGCAGTTTAAAGAATCAGCATATTGCCCCCAACAATCTGGGTCCTCATTTTACTGACCTTGGAAGGATGGAAAGCTCAGTCAGTCTTAAGCAGGTCAGGATCGAACTCCTGGCAGTGGGCAGAGTTAGCCTGCAATTCTACATTCTAACCACTGGGGCACCATGACTGTATGTCTCTTATGGCTCTGGGACTCCCTCAGATGTTTTGTAATAAATTTTATGACATGAAATGTTTTATAAAATTTGCAAAATTTCTGTTCCACGGGAGTCATGGATTCCAGACTTTTGAGCACATTCTGTAAGTTACCCCATTTGAAGTGCCTTGGTTCAAAAATTGTTGCCCTAAGATGCACCATGTCACCAAGTTAAAAATTACATAGAAACAGGAGAATTTTAATAGAATATAGCAATGTGTGTGTGGGTATGTGTATGTATTGTGTATGTAATATGTATATGTGTAGTCACAGAAGAAGGGAGCACTTAGCCAGCCTAAGCTGATGTTGGAAATGCTAGACAGAGTTCAGCCTGGTTAGGACTTCAATGGATCCCATTACCCTCTTGCAACTAGGAACCCAACTGCCTTTACCGGCTGCATAGTTGGAATGGCTTCACCAACATTTACCTTCATTTAGAAATAGAATGTGGGATTTCCATTGGCTTTTCTGGGCTGTATTTGAAACATTTCAGAGTATACAAATTCCTTTCCCATCGTTGATGAAAAAAGTAATAGACAGTAGAACTTGGAGGATGGGGGTAGGGATGTTTTGAATATAATATTGTATGGTAAAATAATACAATAAACATGGATACAAATAGATAATTATATTCATTTCAGTGTAAGTGACATTTTGTCTGTTAAAATACGGCTGGCCAAAGCAATATATATATACACACAATCCTGCTAAGAGTGTAGCAAAAAAAAAGAAAGAAAAACAAATGAGCTGCAGCAATTTGTCATCAAAATTAGACAGCCCAATCTCAAGAGACTCTAGATTAGAGGGGCAAGATAAAACAAATCAGCATTCAGACACAGCTTTGTCTTCTTTGATCAGGTAATATTTTATGGCAGTAACAATCATAATTCCGTTATGGTTTCTTGTTTGAAATAAACCATGATTTCTTAAATAAAATATCTTAATGTGATGTCTGAATTTAGCTACTTTGGTTTATTCAAGAAGCTCTTGAAACCAAAGTGGGCATAAATTTAATCTGTGTCTGAATGTACACGTTGTCTGGGTTCCCATATGCTAAGCCAAAATAAACTGCTTTATGATTTAACATAGTGTATGAGTTTTGTTCCTTTTTTATTTTTTTGCTGTGATCCTTTAATTATTGAATTAGGTCAAGCATTTATTTCACTAAAACAAAGAAGGATGCTTTTATCTTGATTGTAGCTTAATTTTAGAATCAAAAACTTTCTAGCTCTTTTCAACACAGTCACTAATGAAATTTATTGCAAATAAAATTATTAGAATTGGGGCCTTATTTGTGCTGTTTCAGTTTGCAGTATAAATACATAAAAAGTAAGAATTGTCTTGTATTGCAGTTCTTGCACAAAGCTTTAAAGCAGCTCTTGGAAATGTAATGATGGCTTACTTATTTCCAAGCTGCGTTGGTTCTTAGTTTTGAATTTCTTTAGATATTAGAATTTGTGGAGAAAGCACATGTTTCAGAGTGGGTAATATTTAATCAGTCATATGCCATGGAAGAGAGACAGTGGAGGACAGGGGGGCCTGGCATGCTATGGTGACTCCATGGGGTCATGAAGAACATGGAACATAGAATAACAGCTGGAAGGGACCTTGGAGATCTTCTAGTCCAACTCCCTGCTTGACCAGGAGACCCTATAGCACAGGCATGTCAAACTGCCGGCCTGTGAGCCAGATGCGTCATGCCGAAACCGCGTCTATCCCATTGCCGGCAATGGGGAAAAAGTCACGATACGTCGTGCGGCGTCATGTGACGTCGCGAGTTTGACATGCCTGCTATAGCATATCAGATAAATTGTTGTCCAGTCTGAGTCAGACATAACGACTGAATAACAAATGCCGTGGGATGCTCTTGGTAATGTTGGAGTTAGTGGAGCACTCTCGTTGAACTCTATGCTACAGTTCCATGCTCTTTAATAGCAGGGAGTAAGAGTAAGCGGTATAGGGAAATAGGCTCCTTAGAAACCGGTTAGTATCCTAGGGAGAAATTTAAATTGTCCATTCTTGCTTTTTTGCATCATTGCTGTTTCTTTTGCTTAAACAGAAGCATTCAAAAGTACAAACACAAATTTTGAGACATTTATTATTAGAGATATTTATTACTACTTTAAAAGCAATATTGTTATCTTCTAGAAGTTTGTCACTTCCATTGTTATACTTGAATTGCCTATACACTACAGCTATGCCTAGTGCTTTAACAACTTAAAGTAAAGCCTTTAAGTAAAATAGTTATTGTTATATGAATGGATGTTCTTGCTCGTTGTATAAGTAGGCAAGTTGCTGGCAGTTTTGATATAAGGAAACTCCAGCCATAATTAGGAGCCAAAAAAATTTAGAAATTGATGCCTTTGACTTATCTAAATCATTTTGTCATCTGATTTGAAAAATTCAATGGATGTTCTGTTAGAGAATGTAGAATAGAGTTAATTTAAAATTTGTATTTGCAAGCCATGTTGAAACAAACAAGTTGTTCAAATGATTGGACCTTCCCCTTCTGGTTTATTATGTGCCAAGTCTATTTCCTATTCTGCTGTATTCAGTGTTACTCAGAATTATATGCTTGGTGCAGCTACCTCATTTTGTTTCATGCTATGGATTGAAAACACTGAATTTGCTCAAATAAGAATTATCTATACTTTCTCACAGTTATTTTTTCCCCACTAAGAAATCCCTAATTTTGTCATCCCACTTGCAAAATAAGGAAGTAAAGTGGACATAATTGTGCCCTTTACTTTTTGTTAATGGAGCTTTATTCAAGAATGGTGAGCTTGCATAATGGTTCTTCTGTGACATTTTAAGAAAGTCTCCTCAGTCCTGCAAGGATTCTTGTTCCCGATAACACCCTCTAATTTTCCCACCAAAGAACAACCTTGCCAATGCCCCAGCATAAAAATAAATATAAATAGCACGTGGCCTTGGACAGATAAGTTAACTATGTTGGTTACTATTGCTTAAATTACTGCTAATATTGCTCATCAGCATACTCATCAGATTTAGTTATAGTTTAAAACTCTTTTTGCTGTGATTTTATGAAGTCTGCCAGAAATAGTAACGGCAGCACTTTTTTAATTTCTGTGAGTTTTTCTTGCAATGCCCCCTTTATATTTATTATAAACTATAAGCTTTTTGGAATTTGGTTCTGTTCTCAAATATTTTGCAGAGCACTGTTCACAACAGCAAAATTCTTTAAGTGTATCCCTAATATTGGTTATGGCACACGCAAAGAAGTGGATATTTTACTTTGAGATTAGACAAGCTATCTTCTGTCTTTGCATTACTGCTACTCAATCTTTTCACTTAGCAATATAGCCTAGATTTTTAATCTTAGATTACATTCTTTGTGGGTGACTATAGACAATATTCTATCGGTCAAAAATAATTACCTTGCTGGTTGTGTTTGATTGTATCTATTTTCTGCAGATTCTGATCATGAAACGAGATGAACAAGATAGCACTTCCTCAGATATAAGGAATTGGGCTTATGGTAAATTTAAGCATGTGGCTGGCTCATTATGTGATCTGAACTAGTTCATAGGAAGTCTAAGCAGCATCTATTTGTGAAACAGTCATCTTTATAATTGGCATCTCAGTCCCTAAAATAATGAGACTCTCCCCAAATAGTAGAGAGATCGTGCTCTCATTTTTCAACTACTTTGACTATCAGTTTGCTGATTTGTGCTGAGGCTTAATTCACATGTTGGGTAAAATCCAATACTGAAATCCAATATCAACCAGGCTTTTCCTCCCTTTTTTGCAGAGCTCTGAACATTCTCAAAGCCTACTCTGAAGTGGTAGATTCTATGCAAAACAGGAGGTATGTAAACAGAGCAGAAGCAAAGTTCCATTACCAAGGGTCTGTTTGAGTGACTTCCAGTGTTGCTCACTGTTGCTTAAATCTACAGACAGAAAATAAAGTGTGAAAGAGAAACGGAGCTATATAATCTAGTTTTGCCAGTGTATAATGTGAGAAGCTACGAGAGATGAATTGCTGTTAAGTCACTCACAAATATAATTGCAACATAACTGTGAACAAGTCTAATGGGGATTTTTATTCCCAAGCTAGCATCCTACATTGTTGTATATTAAATCTTATCCTTCTATACAGACCTGCAGAATTTGCTTCCCTTCCTCATCTTTCATTAAAATTAGCTTCCTTTTTAGCTTTTCTGCACATAGAGATGGCAAGAACAGATTGCGTGCCATTTCTCCACACATTTCACATAAGGAGGCCTTGCTAAATTGGGCCAAAGTCTGTTCCCCCAAATGATCAATCAGCAGCAAATATTGCCATGCTGTATTGTTCTAACTGTTCTGGGAGAAGCTTTGGGGACAATCTCAGTCCTTTGAACCATCAAATCTGTGTGGGAATCGGCGTGTGAGAGATCAGTATTCGGGTGGAGACCCTTGATTATTAAACAGAGCAGCTGCCAATTACAGTTGCTGTTTCTTGTTGAGAAGATTGTGGATTGAAGGACCAGTTGTATTTTTGGACAGAGACAAAACTTGACTTCACTGATTGCATAAAACCATCATGCACTTCATTTGTTTAATTTGGTTTAGTGACATTATAAAGCATCCACTGGCAGCAAGAGACTATATCCCATTTGCTAAGCTGGAAAGGTTGCGTTCCTACCTGGATGTGAGTTCTCAACTATGCTTTATTCCTAGAAAGCAGCAATAAAAGTGGCAAGTGGTTAAGATGCTTGCTTAAGTTCAGGAAGGTCCGGGTTCACGTACATCCTTAGCCATGGAAAATTGCTGGGTGGTTTGAGGCCAGTCCCTCTCAGTTCTGTCCCTTCTGTAGCTGATTATTGGCAGTTAAAAATGGAAGAAATAGTGTTCTGTTTAGTGCCTGAAGCCTCTGAAGTAAAGTATATACTGTATGATTTATGATTCAGTATTGTGTTTACTCAGGTAACTTTTTCGAGAGCCTATCTTGCTGCTGAATGCCAGATTGATTACAGGCAGTCTTCGATTTGTGACCAACAAAATTTATGTTGCTAAGTGAAACATTTGTTAAGTGAGTTTTGCCCCATTTTACAACCTTTCTTGCCGCAGTTGTTAAGTGAATCATTGCAATTGTTAAATTAGTAACACAGTTGTTAAGTGAATCTGGCTCTCCCATTTACTTTGCTTGCCAGAAGGTTGCAAAAGGGGATCACATGACCCTGGGACACTGCAACCGTCATAAATATGAGTCTGTCGCCAAGTATCCACATTTTGATCCCCTGACCATGGGGATGCTACAATAGTTATAAGTCTGAAAAACAGTCATGTCACTTTTTTCAGTGCTGTTGTAACTCTGAATGGTCACTAAATGAACTATTGTAAATTGAGGACTATCTGTATTGGGAAAGCATCTGGAATTCAGGATTTGCTCCTGGGTGAACATGTTGGCTTGACAAGTCTCATGGACAGCTGGTTAGATAAAAGAGGAATGACTGAGTGTGGCCACCAACTTCCTCAACATAGCAGAAGGAGGCTTCAGGAAGTCCCAAGAGTAACATAGTGTTCTGGACTACTTGTTCTGCAGGATTTAAAGTTTATCCTCAACTCAGTTAGCTCGCTTGATGATGTGGTCCAGTTTAGGTTTGTGTAGTTTTGTAACAGGAGTGCTTTATAAGCACCTGTGTAAATAGTATTTAGAGCTCAAGGATATGTAAACAGGAAATAACGTTTGCTTTACTTTACTTTTGACTGAGAATGGAATGCTTTCCATCTTTTGTTTCTGTCCAAGTTCTGTTCATTTTGTAATGCCAAATATGGTTATATTGCCTTGTCTGTAATTATGGCATAGTTTTGCAGTAATAATTTCCCACGTAATAAAACAATTACAGTGAGGCCTTCTTCATCTGTTATTTTGAAATCACCTACATCCACAAACACCTGAGAGCTTTTGAGTATTTATAACTGTCGTAAAATGAATGAATCTGGGCTTGTCCTATTCTGCTTAGTAATAATTCTTGTGCAATGGTATATTTAAAACTAAACATTATATAAATGGAAGTGTGTTCTGGAGATGCCTTTTATATGCTGAATAATATATTGGTAGCAGTTCCAGAGGTTTGTGAGATTTGTTTTATAAATGTTAATATAAAGTCTGCTACATTACAACACCATGTTTGTAGATATTTGTAACCCAACTGGTGCAAGAATCTTGGGCCCACAGTATGCTATTATGTTGTTATTCAAAAAATGTCAGTAAGACTTAATAGGGTATTTCATCTAGTTCCAATCCTAGTAGTATTACATTTTTCTATCTGGCTGGAATTTGCAGAGGATGGAGATTTTGAAGTTTTAAAAAATTGTAGCTAAGATTTCCTTTAATCACTTCTGTAATGTCAGAATGGCCATCAAAACTTATTTAAAGAGGGTTCCAGTGAATCAAGAAAAAGCCTGTCTGTTGCTTTTGGTGCTGGTAGTAATATAGCCATCAAGGTTAGTGATAGTTATAAGCAGCAACATCAGATAATACAATTCCATATAGTTTAGTTTCAATTTCCTGTTTAAAAATTGAATTCTAACAATTTATATAAATCTAAAATTTTTGAAATTGTATAATTGGAAATTTTGAAATTTGGACTTGCTGTATTTTTATTTTTGGTTATTTATTGCTTAATTTTTCTTAATTTTTAAAATTTTTGTTAAACAAGTTATTTTGAGTACATTCAGGTCATGAAACGATATGAAGGAATAGAGTAGCAAGTTCTTCAAAATGACTCTTGTGCAGAGGTCGGCAACTATGGAAAATTTTAAGTACTGTGGACTTCAGCTTTCAGAATTCCTGAGCCAGCCGTGCTGGGAATTTTGAGAGTTGAAGTCCACAGGTCATAAAATTACCATAGTTGCCCAGCCCCTGTGCTTGAGGATGCAGGTGCCTGAGATCATATCTTTTAGAATTAGTAGGTCCCAGTGAACAGAAATGTTAAAACAAGCAGGTCAATGTTTCTCTTATAGATGTAGTGCTGGGAGACATTTAGGAGCAGTACTGTGAAATGCAACATCTGGAAAAGACACGGTGCTATTGATTAAGTTGATTGGAATGTGAAAGTTGGAGAAACAGGAGCCTGAGGTTACAGCACAGTATGGATTGGATAAATACAGCAAAGTAGAGAAATGGGTTAATAAAATTTTGCAAAGCTAATTCTTCGTTCATTGCTGGTACCTGCTTCAAGCAATATTAACAGTCTCTGCATCTAGACATCACCCAGTGGGAAGCATCAGAATCAAAAAGGAAAGATAAGAGAGTACAAAAGTATTAGGAATTACATAATAGGAAAGACAAGAGAGTACAATCTAAATTTGACTTGGAGAACATGCTATCTGAACTTGACTGAAGCTTCCTGGGGTCTTGACATGGTGCTAGCAAAGATATTTATTGTATGCTAGGATTGGAAGTTATAAATTCTTGAGTTTAAATTTGGCATCTTTTCTTCCTGTCCTTTCTATGTTTAACTGGAGCCTGCTTTGTGCATCTCACGTTCTATGCAAGTAGCAGCTCCGTATTGTTGTCCTGGGAGGTTCTAAGTACACAAAGCATTTCCCACACATGCAGCCGTATTATAAGGTCAGTGTATGGAACAGATTGCTTTCACTATGGGAAGAGAGGAAAGATGTGAGAACTGAAGTAGAACAGAGCAACATTTCAAAAAGGAAAAACCCCAAATGGTGTTCATTATAAGCTCATAGTTTTATAAAAAGGGATGATGAAAGCCTAAAGCATAAAAAAGGACATATGATGAGTGAACACAGCCTGGTTCAAGCAAGAAAAAACAAGCAAAGAGTGTCAACAATAACAAGAAATAATCAGAAAAAGAAAGTAAGAGATTGTTTCTAGAAAATCAGAGAAATCAGAATAAAATTTACAGCTAAGGTGTTACATCAGTAATTATGTTACAGAATCTAGTAGAAGCAACTATAATTAAAATTGTGGGCAAACCAAAGAAACTAATGCCTAGTTACCCATTGAGGAATGGCAAATCATTCTGAGTCATAGTCATAAGACAAACATCTAACATCAGGGAGCAGTTCATACCCTACCTTGCCCCAGGCCTGTTGGAAAAAGATTTTTAAAGCTTTACAAAAACAGGAGCTGTATGGATTTTAGGCTTGCCAAAATACTAGAATATAAGTCCATGATGAAGAAGGGAGATGCGGGAAGACTACAGGCTATTGCATCTTCATATAAGGAAAGATTTGTTCAAGGTCTAAAAAAAAGATTAGTCGTACATGAAGAAAAAAGTGCCACATGAACCTGAAATAAGGCCGTGTCTTGTATAAAGAAGTTTTAATCATTTTGGTACCAGCATTGTCAGTTTAAACTGAATCTGCAGCTGCATTAAAAAGTAGGCACAGTTGTCAGCTGGAATTAAATCTTTACCAAAAATTTCCCGGGTAGGGGGTTGGCACTTTCCCCATAGAACAACATGATATTCTTTGTTTTATATGTCTGGGGGAGGTTATGCATAATACTTTATTAATAAGTGGTATCCCTAAGCTGGAGTCACTTTGTAACATTCATGCCACCCACTATGCAGCTGAGCATCTTTTATTGTAATCTTCATCTCATGAAATTAACTTCCAGTTTTGCTGATAAGAGGAATCTTCCACAGTTCCACAGTTACCTATTACCTATTTTACATGGATTCAGGGTGCTTTGCTTAGTGCTATAGGGATGTTGATTAGGTGTGAGGAAAGATAAGACGATAAGATAAACCGTTATTGTCATTTTTTTACTGTGGGCACATTGGCACACATTAAAAATGAAATTTAGTTGCTTGCTCTCAAAAGTGAACACATAACACACACTTAAACATGCTATATACAACATATGTATGAACCTACACCCTAACATATAAATAATATATAAATATTAATCACTGTCCATCTTGAGTACATAGCGGAAAGAGGAACCTTTAGAGTTCATAAGGTTAATACTGTATGGAACAAAACTGACTGAATCTGGATGTTCTGCTTCGGAACAAAGCCCCCTCCTCCCAAGAGGGAACAAGGAAAACTGGTCGTGAAGAGGATGTGTAGTGTCCCAGACAATCTTGTAGACCCTGCTCAAGCAACGCTTATATGCTACCGTGTTTCCCCGAAAGTTAGACCCAGCCCGATAGTAAGCCCTAGCTTGATTTTTGGGAGTGGGCCTAATATAAGCCCTACTCCAAAACTAAGCCCTAGTTTTGGGGTGAGGCACATCGCTAAAATTCAAGCTAGGATGGGCGTAGGGGGGCTGAAGCTGCCCCATGTGCCCCGTACCCGCTTACCTTACCAGTAGGACCACCGCAGCCAGGCTTCCCACACCCCGACACCTGTTGCGCCGCTACTTGACTTCTGTGGCTGCTTGCCGCCACTTGTGGCCGGCCGCCATGTGGCGCATTGCGCTGTTGCCGCTCCTCCCAGTAGGACGCCGCATGGCGCTTCGAGCCGCTTCCGCTGCTTGCACAGCGCTTTGGGCCGCTTCTGTTGCTCGCGCACTTCGGGCCGCTTCTGCTCCTTGCACAGCGCTTCAGGCCGCTTCTGTTGCTCATGGCAGGAGGCCATGTGGCACTTTGGGCTGTTTCCATTGCAGAAGCGCACGAGCAACCGAAGTGGCCTGAAGCACTGCGCAAGGAGCAGAAGCGGCCTGAGCAACAGAAGTGCTGTGCAAGCAGTGGAAACAGCCCGAAGCGCACGAGCAACAGAAGCGGCCCAAAGCGCCATGCACGTCCTGCCGGGAGGAATGGCAATGGCGCAATGCATCACATGGCGTCCAGCCGCAGGTGGCAGCAAGCGGCCATAGAAGAAGTCAAGCAGCGGCACGACAGGTGTTGGGGTGTGGGAGGCCTGGCTGCGATGGTCCTAAGGTAAGACATTCTCCGAAATTAAGACGTGCCTCTTTTGGAGGCAAAAAAATTATAAGACCGGGTCTTAATTTCAGGGAAACACAGTATGTCCTGGTTGGAAGGGAGGGAATTGTCAGTAAGAAAATCAAGAATCCAGTAGCACAAAGCAGTGTTTAAGCCTAAAAGGCCCAGTTTGTCTACTAGATGCTGGGGAATGATTGTGTTAAATGCTGAACGGAAGTTGACCAACAGCAAACGCACATGAGTATTTCTTTCCTCTAAGTGCTCCAAGCTCAGATGGAGAACAGAAGAAATAGCATCCTCTGTAGAGCGATTTGGTCGGTAAGCAAACTGAAGCGGCTTAAATGCTGGCAGGAGGCTAGATACAATAATGTCCTTTATCAGCCTCTCAAAGCATTTCATAATGATGGATGTCCGTGCAACCGGATGGTAATCATTGAGGCCTGTACTTGTGGACTTTTTTGGCATTGGCAAAATAATGGCCGTCTTAAAACATGATGGGACCACTGCCTGCTGCAATGAGAGACTGAAGCTATCTGTAAGAACACAAGCCAGCTCATCTGCACATTCCTTAAGAACCCGCCCAGGGATCCAGCAGTCCTATATGCAAACTGTAGCCTACTTAGCACCGAGAATAGCTTTCATTTACAGAATGGCAACCCATGTTCATTCTGTGTCCTCCTGAGCTCCAGTTGGTTTTTTCCAACTGCCTGTCTGATGGCCGGATGCTGGCGAAGTCCTGCTCTGTGCTGTGCTGCTGAGGTACCCTGGCACAGTGATTGGCGCTGCTACAAGATTAACCACCCCTCTCCTTTCCACGCTCCCAGGTTAGTTAAGAGTTAAGAGTATTTCTCCTGCTAAACCAACAGAGAAAAAAAGCTCTTCTGCGTGTCTTAGAAGAAAGGAGTATACAGGAGAAAACGAATGTGAATGAATAATGAGCGCATGACTAATTGAGTCTTTTATATGAAAAGAATTATGCACAGGAAAACAAAGTTTTAAACAGGGAGGTTCCATGAATGAGATTTGCAGGGGGGGGGGAATGTAAGTGCAAGGTCTTATTACCTATTATTTACCTAAGGTGCAAAATGGTAAACAAGTCAAGCATACAAATCTGTATTCTTCAGTCCAGGTGTCCAAATAAGTATTCCCTTTGTGGGCATAATAGTGTGTATTTTCAAATATGGAGAAGTGAGACCTCATTGGCTATTTGGCCATTGAGCAAATACCAAAGGGTAGGAATGTAGCTTGACAATATGGCTGCATTGAATAAAATAGGAAGGCAGAATTCTTCCAGATTCTGATCTGGTAGGTAACTGTTGCATGCCACTATGATCACTTTTGTTGGATCCACCCATTATCATATGCAGATAAAAACCACATAAGGTGCTGTTTATGGTTTGCTTAGTATATCATCTGAACTAGGGACACTTACTTTTTTCCATCTCTCAAAAGTTAGCCATACACCAAACCATTGTATTAGAATGTGCATGCACACACATGTATAGTTTTCATTGTATATGAACTGAGATAGTTGTGGTTGATATAATATATAATTGAACAGAATGTGACATTGTATAATGTACAAATCTACGTATACACATCTACAAGTAGAGAAGCTTTCTCCAGAACAAGATTTTATAAAGTAGCAGCTTCACTATAGAAAAAAGAATGAAAGAGTCATACAAAATTAGATCTGGAATGCAGTGCCAGTGAGCAAGAAAGAGATGAAGAAGGAAAAACAATTTAAAAAAATAATGTGGTACAAATATTAGTGAAGTGGAAGTGAAGTGGAACAGTTGCCACAGTTGTTAAGAGAATCACTGCACTTGTTAACATAGTAACATGGTTGTTAAGTGAATTTGGCTTCCCCAGTGACTTTGCTTGTCAGAAGGTTGCAAAAGGGATCACATGACCGCAGGCACTGCGACCGTCATAAATATGAGCCAATTGACAAACATCTGAATTTTGATCATGTGACCATAAAGATGCTGCAGCGATCATAAATGTGAAAAACAGTCACTTTCTTCAGTGCCGTTGTAACTTTGAACAGTCATTAAATGAACTGTTGTAAGTCAAGGACTATCTGTAATCATTTCATATTTTTCCATCCTTGTGTGCAGGTTGAAAGAGAGAAAAAATAAAAACAGATGGCCTTGCCTATTTTTATATATCTGGTATATGGCACTCTTAATGATATAGCTGTAAATTCCACAATTTTTATTATGAAACCTTACATCTTCTGCCTTATACTTAGGCATATTATTTTTCTGGAATTTATTATTGCACATATTCACTACTAGATGCTTTAATGACCAGGAAATTAATCATAAGGCCACACTTAAATTAGTATGAATTTTTAGAAAAGAGGAATGTGACAGGATCCTCAGATCATTTTCTGTGAGAGGGCACTTGTGGGATTTTGAAAGCTTGCTATGTACATTTACTGCAGGCATAACTAGGAACTGGAAACACTCCTCCAATTTATTATTACTTTAAACCAGGCATGTCAAACTGCCGGCCCGCAGGCCGGATGCGTCACGACGAAACCGCACCCACCCCATTGCCGGCAATGGGGGAAAAGTCGCATACATCGGGCGATGTCACGTGATGTCGCGAGTTTGACATGCCTGCTATAAACCATGGATGGAAAAAAAGTCTGCTTTGCATGAAGGAAGCTTACAAGACATACTGATCTGCTTCCCCAATGCCATCTTATCAAACAAGACTCTGACAATAAGAGCTTGTGATGTAGGATTGCTATTGTTGCATACTGGATGAGGGCTATGTAGGAATGTGAGGGGAAAAAAATATTCTCAGGTTTTAAACATGCTGTTACTGAATAAAGCAGAAGCTCAGTGAAGTTATAATACCTGTGGGTAAGCTATATTCGGGATGGGATGGGATAGAATAAGAATAGAATAAGAATAGAAAAATAAGAATAAGAATAAGAATAAGAATAAGAATAGAATAGAATAGAATAGAATAGAATAGAATAGAATATTCTTTATTGGCCAAGTATGATTGGACACAAAGAATTTGTCTCCGGTGCAGAAGCTCTCACTGTACATACAAGCAACAAGTGGTAAATCATGATCGTAATCATAAAATAATTAAAATGATAGAAAGTACTGTATATGCAATTGTAGGAGTAAGAGAGAAAAGGGTGGAGAATGGTTATAAGGGTCAGGAGGTAAAGTGTTTTTAAAACTACTGTACAGAGAATCTATCCCAGAGTGCTATCCCAAAGGGCAGAAAACCCATTTTTATGCAACCTTTTTATTTTAAAAAAGGAACGTACTTAAATAAACAGTGGCTTATGCAAGGGGTAGGAAATGTTGGATGAGAGGCGAGGTGCAGAGTAAAAAGCTGTTAAACATGATACACATAATCCACTGGATTATTTGTTGTTATCTAATGTTCTGAGAAGTCCCTAAGATAAATTGTGTTAATTTCATCCCATCTTTTTCCTATTTAGATCTGTTTTATTTCTTTTTCAAATATGTCACTACGAGGAGAGAATATATTATGAGGGATGGAAATATTTTGAGTATTACCATTTCTGATTCCAGATTTACATTCATTTATCTTTTATATGCAGGGACTGATTCCCACAAAAAGTGCCTACATTGCAAACAGATGACGGCTTGTATATAATTTGGGGACAGGCAAATGTTTTCCTGATGCAATATTTAACATTTTAATGTCCTTTAATGTTTTATGAAGATTTGCTGCAAGGATAGGCCAGTAGGTCTTCATTATTTACCGTCTGCCTGAAAGAACACACATCTTTTGAAAGAGGGGATTATAGATCACTGAGGATCAGTTTGAATGGTATGGATTGGGATCTCAGTGATAGTCCATTTTCTTTTCTGGGTCTGCTTTGTTGTCCCTGGGAATCTACATAGCCCCATTGATCTGTTTTTCCACTTCACTGGATTCACTGAGAAATGCCTGATTTGGGATCTGCACAGTTGTGCTTGTATCCATCTGTTCTGTACATGGAAAAAAATGTATTGTACCTTTTTTTATCAAGGTCTAATTAAAAGAAAAAGAAAAACTATTTTGATCACGTGATCGTGGGGTCGCTGCAATGGCTGTAACTCCGGGGACTATTCCTTCAGCGCTGCGCTGCTGTAGCTTCAAACGGTCACTGAACAAATGGTTGTTTAGTAAGGACTACCTGTATCTTAAGGAAATTCCTTCATCAAAAAAATCTCCCATGACAATAAGGAATCAGACAAGAAATACTGTCCTCTTATTCATATTGACTGTTAATAAAAAGGACGGTTAGTAATGTTGAATGTCTTATTAAAGTAATCCTCTTATTATAATATTACATTAGCCTTCAGATGTGTGTAGATTGATGGTAAGAATGGTATATAAAACACTGAATGGCATTTTTTTCAAGATGGCGGCAGCGTAGGAAGCAGTATTGGATCACGGGGAGAGGAGTAACTAAACTAAGTAGGAAGGTACTAGGAGAGGGGGGGAAAAAGGGAGGAAAAAGAAGCAGAAAGTTAGATAAGGAAGATAGAAAGGATAAAGGAAAAGAAGAAATTGGGGCAAGGAGGAAAACACCAGCAAACAGGAGTGCAGTGAATGAATGGCTGCACATGGAGTCGAGACAGATAGCAACAGAGAACAAGAGAGCCAGCTCCGGAGCGCAGCTAAGCAGGCCAATGCTGGAAAAAAAGGCAAAAAAGGAGAAACGCAGCAGCAGCAGCAGCAACAGAGACACTTCCAGCCAGAGAGCTCTGATTTCTCAAGCTGAATGGCCGGCTGAGAGGAGCAGACCAGACAGAGCAGCTGAGCTGACCGGGAAGCTGAACAGAGGCCTGACCAGAGTAGAGACGAGCACCGAAGGACAGAAGGGAGCCAACAGAGAAAATGAGGCCGGAGCAGCGAGCAACAGAAGTGAAGGCAACAATTAAGTTTGAGGTCCCAATAGGAAGGGAGGGAAGACCCCCAGTAAAGAACAAAAAGGAATTGGAGCTCAAAAACTTTTTTAAAAAATAGAGGGAGGAAAAGGAGAAATAAAACTAACACAATAGTAAGAAGGTTAAATAAATAACAAGGTAGCACAAACAGGCAGATAAAAGGATAAAAAAATAGGCATAATTACCCAGAACAGAGAAGCTAGAAACAAGGCTAACAGCAAAGCACATCCACCAACCAAAAAGAGGGATTTTCAAACAAACACATGGAACAGGTGACTGATACTATTGTGATATGCAATACATGTTCCATGTATGTGCTTATGCCCAAAGAACACCCAAACTGTACATGCATTAGATGCAAATTATGTGAACTACTACAGGAAAAAGTTAGGAATTTAGAGGCAACTCTGGCCAAACCCCAATGTATGAAAGAAAGCTATACCCAAACTGAACCAAATAATGAACAAATAACTCCTAGAGGATTTGACCCTACTGATAAACCCTTGGAGGAAGACAAATGGAGGTATGTCACACACAGAAGGAAACACAATACTCAAAGAAAGAAACAGCATACAACAAACCCCTTCTGCCCAATCCAATCCAACCAGAAGCAGCCCCATTAAAACTGAGCAATCGGTTTCTCCCCTTAGATGGAAACACGCAGACCCACAACCTCCCCCTCAAAGAAAACATGCAGACGCCTAGCAAAGAAACAACTTCAAATATCCCTAAAAAAAGTCACTTCAAATATCCCTAAAAAAGCCACATCAACAAACACACCTTAGATAAACAGAAAAGCACCCCAGACTGCAGCCCCCAAAAAAGGAAGGCAAGTATTGGTAATAGATTCTATCCTCAAAGGAACAGAATCATCCATCTGCAGACCAGACATACAATCCAGGGAGGTATGTTGTCTCCCTGGAGCAAAAATCAAAGATGTGGCTGAGAACCTAACCAAAATAATTAGCCTACAGATTACTATCCCTTTCTCCTCCTCCACATTGGGACAAACAACACAACAAAGAACCTGAGTACAATAGTGAGAGATTACAAACAACTAGGCAATAAAGTTAAGAAGCTAGGAGCACAAGTAGTGTTCTCATCAGTACTCCCAACGAAAGGCCAATACCCATTGAGGGAAAAAAGAATTTTAGAAATAAACCATTGGCTAAAGGGTTGGTATCGCCAAGAAAACTGGTTTCCTGGATCAAGGACTGCATTTCCTACGCAAAGGACTCATGGCAAGGGATGGGCTGCACCTCACGAAAACAGGCAAAAATATACTTGGAAAAAGACTGGCCCAACTCATCAGGAGGGCTTTAAACTAAAACTGAGGGGGAAGGATGACCAATCTCTAGCATCTCTAGAACCCAAAACCAATCACAAATCTCAAGAAAACAAACAATGAGGTAGGCAGTGATGAGAAAAAAGAAAACTCAAACAACAATCAGGAGATCCAGGAAACATACCAACGGACAGGCATAAAAATCTTAAATGCTTACATACAAATGCTCAAAGCTTGGGGAACAAACAGGGTGAACTAGAAGCAATAGTACAAGAGGGAGTGTATAACATAGTTGGCATAACAGAAACCTGGTGGGACGAAACCCATGAATGGAATGGACTGATGGATGGATACAAATTATTCAAAAGAAACAGGTCTACAAAAAGAGGAGGGGGAGTTGCACTATATGTAAGAGAACACTACAAATCTACAGAAATGCACATGATCAAAGATAAAATCTCTCCAGAATGTATAAAAGAGAAAAAAAGTGACATTGCCATAGGTGTATATTACAGGCCACCCAACCAATCAGAAGAAATAGATGAACTCTTTGCCAACCAGTTAACAAACGTATGTAGGAAGCATACCACAGTAGTAATGGGAGACTTCAACTATCCAGATATCAACTGGGAGACAAACTCTGCAACAAGTGAGAGATCAAACAGATTCCTAACCAACCTAGCCGACAACTTTGTCACCCAAAAGGTGGAGGAGGGAACTAGAAGTAAAGCTATACTGGACTTAATCTTTACTAATAGAGAAGAAGTGATAGAGGGAATTGAAACTGCTGGAACCTTGGGTAAAAGTGACCACGTCATACTGGAATTTAATATAATGCAAACACTAGCAATAGAAAACAATCCAACCAGTGTCTTATCAAAAGAGCTGACTTTAACAAACTCAGAGAGAACCTAGGAAAGATCCCATGGATGAAAATCCTAAAGGGGAAAACAACCCAAGAAGCGTGGGAAACCCTGAAAAATGCAATCATAAAAGCCCATATCAGCACAATACCATTGAGAAAGAAAAACAAGAAATTCAAGAACAAACCAGCATGGCTGCACAAAGATCTCTCTGACAAACTGAAGGACAAAAAGGACAAATACAAAAAATGAAAAGAGGGGCACATAATTAAGGCCGATTATCAGCAGACAGCCAAAACATGCAAAGATGAAGTCAGGAAAGCAAAGGCTCAGAACGAACAAAGACTTGCAACAGAAATCAAGGATAATAAAAAAAG
Organism: Azemiops feae; assembly: GCA_023970755.1. Taxonomy (NCBI): domain Eukaryota; kingdom Metazoa; phylum Chordata; class Lepidosauria; order Squamata; family Viperidae; genus Azemiops; species Azemiops feae. Next base: position 466,548 of record JALGBA010000430.1, on the reverse strand, counting down.
TTTCTTTCAACATATTAACAACCAGAAAAAAGTCAAGGAAACTGTAGGTCCTCTAAAGAGAGAAGATGGCAAGGAAATAACAGGCAACAGGGAGAAAGCAGAGCTGCTTAATTCATACTTTGCATCAGTCTTCACACAAAAAGAAACTATAGTCCAACATACCAAAAAAAACACTGCAAAAGACATACTAGAAACAAAAATTAAAATAAGCAAGAAAATGGTAAGAGAACACTTATCCGACCTTGACGAATATAAATCACCGGGACCCGACAGAGTTCTGAAAGAGCTGGCAGATGTTATCTCAGAACCATTGCAGGAGCACTGGGGAAGTGCATGAGGATTGGAAAAGAGCTGATATGATTCCCATCTTCAAGAAAGGGGGGGGGGGAAACGGACCCAGAAAACTACACACCAATCAGTTTAACATTAATACCTGGGAAGATCCTAGAAAAGATAATCAAAAAATAGATCTGCGAACAACTAGAAGCAAAGTTATAACTAGCAGCCAGCACGGGTTTGTTAAAAACAGATCATGCCAAACCAATCTTATTTCATTCTTTGATAAAGTGACTAAACTAGTAGACCAGCGAAATGCTGTGAACGTAGTATACTTAGATTTCAGTAAGGCATTTGATAAAGTAGACCACAACTTACTTCTTGGTAAACTAGAAAAAGGTGGAATAGACAACATCACCACCAGCTGGCTGACAAGCTGTACTCAACGAGTAGTCCTCAATGGCACTACATCCACATGGAGAGAAGTAAGCAGTGGGGTACCACAAAGTTCCATCTTAGGCCCAGTACTTTTCAATATCTTCATAAATGACTTAGATGAGGGAATTGAAGGAGAACTCAACAAATTTGCAGATGACACCAAACTGACAGGAGTAGCCAACACCCCAGAAGACAAACTCTGGATCCAAAAAGATCTAGACAAACTTGAACAATGGGCCCTATCCAACAAAATGAGTTTCAGTGTGGAGAAAAGCAAAGTTTTACATTTAGGCAGTTAAAATCAAAGGTACAAGTACAGATTGGGCGAGACCTGGCTTAAAAACAGTAACTGTGAGAGGGACCTTGAAGTCCTAGTGGATGATCACTTGACTATGAGCCAGCAATGTGCAGCAGCAACCAAAAAAGCTAATACAATCCTGGGTTGTATAAACAGAGGCATAGAATCAAGATCACGTGAAGTATTAGTACCACTTTATAAAACCCTAGTAGGACCACATCTGGAATACTGCAGCCAATTTTGGTCACCATATCACAGAAAAGATGTTGAGAGTTTGGAAAAAGTTCAGAGAAGAGCAACTAAGATGAAAAAAGGCCCGGAGACTAAAACATACGAAGAATGGCTGCAGGACTTGGGTTTGGCTAGTAGTCTAAAGAAAAGAAGGAATAGGGGTGACATGATAGCAGTGTTCCAGTATCTGAGGGGCTGCCACAAGGAAGAGGGGGTCACTTTGTCCACCAGAGCACCAGAGGGAAGAACGAGAAACAACGGTTGGAAACTGACCAAAGAGAGAAGCAACCTGGAATTAAGGAGAAACTTCCTGACAGTGAGGACAATTAACCAGTGGAATAGCTTGCCCCCAGAAATCGTGGGCGCTCCATCACTGGAGATTTTTAGGAAGAGACTAGACAATCACCTGTCTGAGACGGTGTAGGTTCTCCTGCTTGAGCAGGGGGCTGGACTAAAAGACCTCCAAGGTCCCTTCCAGCTCTGTTTTATTCTTCTTCATTTCCAGACACATCTTTGTGAGTCCAAATACTGTTTTTATTCATGTTTGTCTTGGATTGAAATTCTAACATAAGCTAGGATTCAGCTCTTAATGCGAGCTTCAGATTGTGGTTTGTTCAAGCCATAGCATAATATACCTGTGAACTCAGCCAGAGGATCTTAATTCCTTCCTGATTACATACAATAAGATAGCATCTCAAATAGCAAATTGTAATTGTAATTACTTCCAAGTCAGGATTGCACAACAGTGTTTTCAGTATTTGGTTTCCTGTTACATCCAAACTAACACACTATAATTTGTGTTCAAGAGGAAGTAAATTTGTATTATTTGGGAAAAGATTATGTGTTTTTCCTTCATAGAATAACAGAGTTAGAAGGGACATTGGAGGTCTTCTGATCTAACTCCCTGCACAAGCAGGAGACCCTGGCCTATACCATTCCAGACAAATAGCTGTCCAATCTCTTCTTGAAAACCTCCAGTGATAGAGCACCCTCAGTTTCTGGAGGCAAGCTCTTCCATTGATTGACTGTTCTCACTATCAGGAAATTTCTCCTTAGTTCTGGGTTGGGTCTCTCTTTAATGACCTTCCAAGTAACTTACTAGTTTCCTCTGCATGGTTGTGTGGCCTGTAGTATTCGCCTATGGACATTTTCATTTTGTTCATAAAAGGATATACAATGTTAAAAGTTGCAAAGAATATAGTAATGGAGGCAACTTTTCCGATCTTATTTTATAGGACGAATCATCTTGCTTTTACTCATTTGGGGGTCTGTAGGTACTTGGAGAAGATGAGATTTTACACGTCTGAGAATTTATTAGGTGGTGTCTGTGTCAATGTTGTGTTTCCAACATATCAAAGTTGATGTTAATTTTTATGAAGCTTCACATGTCTCCCCCCCAAAAAGCCCACCCTGTTCAGCTCATAACCATTAAACCATAAACTAGATTGTAGGCAGATGGTTAGTTGTGCAGCTGGTCCTGCACTGTTTCTGCAGCAGTGCTGCGGATTGTGGCAGAGCCCGAGGAATCAACCAGCCGCTTTGCCTGCCACATGCTGCACGTGCAGAGTCAGCCCAACGTTATTTGGTTGCGAGTCAGAACAAAGAGAAGATAGGGATCAGCAAAGAAGACAGCAAATTTCATGCCAGTGCAGTTTTCTGCTGACTCAAGAATGGGTGGAGTTGGGAAAGGACCAGTGAATGTTCTTGGGTGATAATCTGGAGAGAGGATTTTGCGGAACAGTTGGAAAAAATGGGGGGGGGGCGCTAAACTACCTTTCTGAAGACACAAGCAAAAATGCTCCAAGCGTAACCCCCTCCTCCTCCTGTTAAGATAAACAGTTCTTTCAACATTCACATGATCATTGCAGTCAGTATTTATAAGGAAGAAATCTGGAATGATGCTTTAATGGTTGGGAGGAATATTGAGGAAACTATTCAAGTTTCATTCGTTATGAAGATAAACTTGATGGTGAAGAGGAGCTAATATAACGGCCTGAGACTTTTAGAGTTATAGGCAGGCAACGATACAGTAAAATTAATAAGTATGGCAGTAAAAAGCAAAATCTTGTTTATTTTAATAGAACCGCCCTGTGTTGTGTTGCCCATGCTTGGTCCATGTTGTTTCCCAGGCCAGTGTTCAAACACAGGCTTGATGTAGATAAAGCCTCCCACTTAAGGTGGGTGGGCAGAAACTCTTTTTGTCTTGTGGGATAAAAACAAGCTCTGTAGCAGCCCTGCTTTGTATGTGTGTGGCAGAATAAAAATCCGTAATCATGATGCCATTGCTTTGAAATCAGCAATTAAATCGGCATAGTTTGTAATTTGCATTAATTATGGTATAGACCCTGTGTAATTGCATTCTCAAGAGGCAATATGAAATCCTTAGTGAGTTAAAGATGCCTTGAGGTACTTGTATGGAGAGACTGAAAAACTATATTTTTCCAGAAAAAATGATTTTGGACACTTGACTGCATACATTGACAGTACATGGTAAATGCATTGATAATATAGCATTAGAGCAGCATTAAGAAAGGGAAGGTTACATATTTTTTTTAAAAAACATATATCTTAAAATCTTAACAACATCCTAACCAAGGAACGACCAAGACTACTCCCACCATTGGCAGGGCAAGCCCCTTACATATAAGCTGAAACAAACCCCACTCCTTTTCTAGCACTGATGATGCTACCTAGTTTGTGAATGAAACGCCTGCAAGAAAACAACCAAGCTCAGAGAGCACCAAGGACCAGTCATAAATCTAAGACTTCTTATATTTTTGTGGCTAAACGTCCAAGTTTGATTATTTATTTATTTGGGGGGGGGGGTTAAATGTTGGTTTGAAATTTTTTAAATGATAGGCTGTTTTATTACTTACATAGTATAAATTCATTTTAAAAATAAAAACTATTTGGCACGCATAAGAAAATAAAATTTCCAGAAAGTGGTGTGTGCATATACTATGTGCCAGCCATCCTTATTTTAAAAAACAGTAATAGAGGTTTTCTGGTCAGCATAATTCCTTTACATAACTTTCCTCTTTCTCCCTCTGTAACAAAAAAGAATTTTGGGGGGAAATTGAAGTATGGGAAATGTAGGTTACCAAACCTAACTTTAGTTTAATATCCTCATGCATTTATTTTTCCCCAAACACTTTCACCCACACTTTTGTTCAAAAGTGCTTGCTATAGAAGTGAGGGAAATTTTGAGAATGTAGAGGATTATAAAAGAAAATTTTCCCCAGAGTACTCTTTTAAGTTTCCATGCATGTTGGCCTTTCTATATGTATCCGTGTGCATGTTATTTCCTTCCCACCCTGGATTCTCCTCCAAACTTCTCATGTGTGTTTCCATCATATTTTCACTATGATGTTACTTAACTTCTAAAGTGCTATTTCTGTGCTACTTCTGAATGAATGTACATTCAGATCAACATATTTGGCCTCTTGATACCAGCAATACGCAGCAATTGTATATTACTTGGTGTCAAGGTTCCGACTAATGGAGCACTTTGACACTTAGTTTGGCTTCCCATAACCAAGTCAATAAATTTTGACTTCCTGGTTGTGGGAACACGTCCATTTGTGGTTTATTCAATAAAGTAGACAATCCAAACTGTCAGAACTAAGGCAGACACCTGCCAAAGGCTTTTCAATCCAGGGTTCCCATTTTACACCCTGTGCTATTGTCCACAGTACCTTCTTTGGTGACATTCAGTATAATTTGCCTGGTCCATGCAGATCCATCCCAGGCACTGAAATGTGTGGAAAAGCACCTAGTTGTACACTTGCTGTTCGGGCCTGTCTTCTCTTTAATGCCATGTCAGAGAAAAATAATGTAGCCTATCTGCAAATTATAGCAAGGATTGGATCAGTTCAGCAATACCTTTGTTTTAATTGATGAAGATAGAAACTAATAGCAAAAGAAACTGCTTGTTATTCACTTGCTCACAGCTGCTTCTGACATCATCTTAAGACATGTTTAGGACTCCAGTGGCAGAGTTGCTGTCTTACGGGACTGTAATCGTGGTCTTACTGATCTTGTGACATTTCTTCCAGCTGTTAATTTGATACACTGGATCTCTCTGAAATTAGCAACAGAAGAGAGCCAGAGCATTTGCTGGAATGATTCTCATTCTGCAGAAATGGATGTTAATGTTTTTAAGGAGTTGGCAAAATTCTTTCTGAGTTTTCTCTAATATGTAACTTTAATTTTAGGGCACATGACATAACTTGTTCAGAGAAATCTTTTTAACACTACTTTAATACTTAGAAAGTCTTATAGTTATGTCAGACATTTATACCAATACCGTGTGACCATGTGGTGTTTTTAAGTAATTGTGCAATATAAAACACCTGATTGGATACAGTTATACAATATTTAAAACTTAAATTCCTTCATCATTGTTCTGTTACCATAAAAGAGTTCAATAGCTGGCAGGAACTGATAGGAAGCAGATGACTTTTTTTTTTTTGCATAAATCATATCCATGCTAATATCCTAAGGTAAGATAATTTATTGAATGAAATATGTAACTAATATAAATGAAACGCTCAACTATTGAGATGCCAATAGCAGTTATATGCAATGCTAAATTTTGATATTAAAAATATTTTACAAATTGGATTTTCATAACTTGAAAAGGACTTTTTGATTAATAGTAAAGAATACATCAGTGTATTTTAGCATTTTGAGATAAATCAGTATCTTATATATTATTTTTTATAAATACCTTGTAAGATTCTTGTAATGACATGGCTTTACAGAAATAAAGCATTTAACAGATCAATCTCTGAGGATGAAGGTTCATTCTCCGAGCTTGTGGGTTGGTTTCCAGACGTTTCGTCACCAGGCTAGATAACATCTTCAGCAGAGTTTAGGGGATCAATCTCTGATTTTAAAAATTTGCTTTGGCAATTTTTTCATCTTAGCCTCACCTATGCTATCTATGTTATGGGATTTATTTATTAGATTTAAATGCTGTTTTTCTTTCCAAAGCTGCTAGTGACAAATGTAAGTACTCCCTTCTCTGGTTTCTCCCTACAACATTTCAGGAAGTAGCTTGGGCTGAGAGTGAACATCTGAGCCAAAGTCCCCAGGAAGCCTCTGTGACTGACAGGGGACATGAACCTGTGCCACTGCAATGCCTTCACCACTGTGCCATATTGATTCTCCTCTTAAACATTAAAGTTCACCATTAATGGGTATGAAATGTTTTGGATGTTCTGAATCAGGCATGCCAGGTTACAGCTTCCATAACCTTAAGAAAGCATGGCATCTTTCAATAGGCCTGAGGAAACTCAAGGTCAGATCTACCCTCGGGCATTGAAATCCTTGGGGTGGTTTTGGGACAGTCATTCTCTCTCAACCTAACCTAGCTCACAGGGCTGCTTTCATGGGGATAAAGGGAAGAAGGATCCCCAGGTAAATTGCCTTGAGCTCCAGGAAGGCGGGGGATCTAAATGTAAAAAATAAACCAGATGGCATAGCTATAGTGGATGATAGGAGCTGTGGTCCAACTCATCAAGGAACAGTGCATCAGACAAAGGGAAACTTAAGCACTTAGGTGAATTGAAACACAGAAAACGAAGACTCTGACTGACGTGGGAAATTTGGAGTAAGATGCCAAGAACAATTGAGGAAAAAAAGGATAGGAAGATTTGCACATAGGAAATGTAAGATTTAAAATATAATGAAGAAGCAAAATAAAAAGATTATTTTGATTGTTGATTGATTGTCTCATCTGGAATATTATAGTGAGCCATTGCTGAATTCTGATTTCTGGAGTATTGCTTGACTTAAGAGACTATTTGCAATATCTTTGCATTGGAGTGAAATGGTTTCATATAGCTTACATAAGTGATATTTTTCCATCAGTGAGCCCTTATTTGATCTATGCCTCCTCCATTTGTCACATCTGGGAGTAAGTTTCTGTCCTGTGATCTGGACTGACTATCATCCCAAAGTATTCTACTCCTGTTCAGGATGCACAATCAGTTGGAACAGTGGAAGAGGGCCTGTTGATTTGGAGATGCTCTTGGGAAATTCACATAATATTCTTTTGGATGTCATATTCAGTCTGTATTTCTATTTAAGAAGACCTTTGAACTGCAGGTTGGTTAAACTTTTCCTTTTGTTTAGTAAAGTCACAACAAATCATGTAGATTACTGGCAGTTTTATTGCATTTGAATAGTTTCTTTTACTAATGTTTTTTTTATAACTGCCTTAAGGGTAGAATATAAAAATATTTATCATAAACAGGTACATAATAAAGTCACTGACAAATAGGAATGTCCCTTTAAAGATGACATAGATATAGAATACTTTATAAAAAACTGAAGTAATGAAGGAATAAAAAAAAAACAGAACGCAATAAATATCCACAGTGAATATTGAATTATTCTTAGAAGTAGCTTAAATCAGAAATAGAAATTGAAAATCACATTAGAATAGTTTTAATGGAAGGCCCTGCCCTTTGTTTTCTTTTCACTTGTATGACTATGCGGTAGTGGTACATTCTGGAGAATATTGGGGCAAATCACACAACATAGAACACATATGTTCTGTACAGTTCCTCCTGTTCCAGCTTGCCTCAGTAAAGAAAACGTGTGTTCCTTTTTCAGTGGAGTTTCTGTCGGGTGCAAGCGATCAGATCCACAAGAGTAAAGCTGAGCACTTTATTGTATTCTGCCTATGGTACAGGAATCTACCCAGACTGCTTGCCTTCCCTTGGGAATATATAGATAAGCTTCTGTGACGCTGGGTGCGTGTGTCAGTCCTGGATCTCTTGTGACTGCGCAATGACTTCCATGCTTGATCCCTCCTCCCTGTCTGACAGTATCATGTTCTGTGATCTGCTTTAAGTCCACTTTGGAAAGCCACTATAGAATGTTATTCTTTTCTGGTATTACTTTAATTATTGTCATTTTTCAGCTTTTTCAGTAATACACCAGCAGGGTCAAAGAAAATGACCTGCTAGAGTAATAATGACCATATGGACATGTTGGCAATGGTGTGGAAGAGGTTTGTCAATGCCTTTTCTTGATTAGTTGGGCTTCCTGGCCTATGATTTGCCGGTGGATTCTTATCCAAGCACTAACTAGATCTGCCTCTAGTTAGCTTTTTTGAGATCAGCCAAGTCTCTTTTTCCAACTGTGGGCGGTTTTAGCCTTAAAAAAATCAACATGTATTTAAATGATTATTGAAGTACTTAAGGTATTGATAGCCTTGGCAGTCACCCTCATGACTTTCAGAATTACTGCAAATTATTTGATGACAATATGTTGCCTAAAAATTATTTATTTAAAAATGTATATGACCACCAAACTAAAATATGAACTCTAGATGGTAACCGCAATTAACAGAAACGTTATCCAGTAATAAAACACTGAGCCAAATAGAAAGCAAAATAAATCAGACTTAGCCACATCTGCCATCCTGGCCCAGCCCCTGGGAGAAAAGCCAGCTCCTCACAGCCTTCTGGAAGGCAGTCAGGGTCTTCTTTGGAGGAGGCTGTCCTGTGTAGGGGAAGACGGAGCCTAACCTCCTCTTAAGCAAGATGACATTGCTTAATCGAGGGGACCTGGAAACACGTATGCGTTTAATACATTTGTACCTTTATTAAATAGAGAAGTGGAATTATTAAATACTACTATCTTTGTGTAATTTCAATTGCATTTAAATTTAGAAGAAATTAAATCAAGGTGGTCTTTTTTTATCCAGGTCCCATCATTAATCTTTTTGGATTGTGGCTTCTAGCGTTTCCTCAGACCAATTGTGCCTGCCGTTCTAAGGAAAAAAAGTTCAGCTCAGGATTATTGGGACACTCTAGTTTTTGTCACTTGTCTTGCCCTCCCCATTCTGCTCTTTCTTCAAGCTAGCTAGAGGGATTGTGGGAAAGCAGAGGGAGCGGTGTCTGAATGTTTATCTCAAAGAATACAAGAAAAAGCATTTCAAACAGACTCCAGTTAATATTCTATAAAGTTATCTTTCTTGCTTCTTTGGGCTTGACAGCCAGTGCTGTCCTTTTTTTGGTCAAATTCAAGATAACCCAGTCCTATGAAAATCTGAAGCACTGAAATCCCCTATTTTGACATTTAACTTGATAGGAATTTTTGTTGTAATCTCTCTGCATAGTCTTCTCAAAATAAAGAAACTGAGACTGAAAGGACAATTTGGTTTGACCAATATTCCAAGTTTCATTTTTTTCAAATAACAATTTTGGGAGAAAACAAAATATTTTTTGGTTATGTAGAATTAAATTCTGGCAGTCTTTTTATCCTGCCCAATTATCTTCTTTGCTTGTTCAGAATACTTCAAAGTGTTTTTGTTTTGTTAATCTGGACATTCTGTGAAAACCTTTCAAACTGAATCTGGTTTGTTGGCTAATCTAAAGCTCTTTTGATACTAATGCCAGTTTTTCTTAACTCTTTGCTTGCTCTGCTGGCAACTGCCTCAATTTTATTACATTAATCCCAACTTTTTTTGTCCCCCTTTCCCTCTCATCTCTTCTCATGCAGAAATTGGGATAATGTTCTGGATTATTTTTTTTGCTAACAATTCAGTTAAAAAAAAATTCCTAAGCATCTGTGGATGGCTAGATGTTTCTATGGTTGCACAAACTTTCTGCTATTTTAGAAACAAGAAATAAAAGTAGCCTTGTCCACATGAATTTATATTAGAACTGACAGGGGTGACAATTCAGTTTAGTGGAGTGATTCTATTGTGAGAACTTAATGGTGTCCCTTACTGTAGGGCTTCACAACTTGCAGTCTGTAAGCAGACCAACAATTTGTCATTTTCCCATGAAATTTCAGGCTTTGAGAAGAGTTTGCCTCTTAGGAGGTGTCTCTCTTCCACTCACACCATTGGGCTCCTAAACTCCCAAAATTATAAAAAAAGAGGCAAAGATTTAGCAGCCTGCCCCCAGAGAAATCACCGTCATACATCAGAATTCCCCCTGCATCCTGCCAGCCAATTAGAAGCAAGTTATGGCCCCAGGTTTGAGAAAGAGGCTCCTTGCCGTGCGAACTCAACGTGTGGCTGTGGAAAAAAGGTCTCGGTGTGTATGTGTGGGTGGGTGTGGGGGCACCAAGATTCCAAAAGTTGGCACAGTCCCAAGATATGGGGGGCTCACTCATTCTCTGTGCCACCATGTGTTTACTGCCTGCCTGCTGTATTGTGTAAACTTAACCAATTGATTTATTCAGTTGTTTCACTAATGAAAGTCTTTAAAATCGTGTGTGAACTTTGTCATTGTGACTAAGCAGAAACTTGAATCCCTTTTTTTTCTCTTTGCACTCCCATAAAGGGCTGCTTTGACTTTGCAAAACAAAAATTATGCAAGTCTGCACTGTATTATAGAAGGAGCATCTGCCTGTTTCTTGCTTTTAAATATGCCTTTACTCAATCTTTCTAGGTAGTTTTTTGAAAGAAGGGAAAGTACATTTTTCATTCGTTTAGGAATTTGTGTGAGGCTTGTCCAGGAATTTATTTCTAAGTGCAGGGCTATTCACTGCTTTTTCTGTCAGAAATTTATCTGAAAGTGCCATAGGCTAATTTTCCAATTTCTCCAATAAACAGATTTATTCTCGTGATTGCCTTTTATAATAAATCACCCTTGTTGTGTCTTTTGAATGGAACAGTTTTTCTTGCTCTTTTTGGCTTTGTGGTTTGTTCTGACTTCTTTTCCTGCTTTTGTTAGCTCCTTTCACTTCCTCTGTCTTTCTGATCGAATTTCAGAACAAGCAATAGATTTTTATTAGTCATTATCCCCCGACAGAGGGAAACGAAGCATGGGGCTGATTTGGTATGACTTGCTGCTTCAGTTGGGAGAAAGGGCAAAGTCTCTGTAACCAAAGGATGAGAAATCAATTCTTGATTGAACTGCTGTTTCGTGACAGGAGATATTTATGTACCCTTAAGAACAGTAAAATTGCCTATGTAGGGCTCGAGTCTAGTCTTTATGGGTTTCTGATTTGATCCTCAGAACTCTCATTCCCAACAATTCCTGCTTTCTCCATATTGCATATTAATCTGAAAACTAAGAATTCATTAACTTGAACTCTTGAGTAATGCACAATTTCCAGTTGTGATGGCTTTTTGTGAGCTCCTTCTATGCATCTGGGTAAGAAAGTCCTTTAGCCTACAAAGACCAGTGTTAGCATCTTTCTGTAACAAAAAGAAAGTTGTGAAAGAAACTTTGAAGATGTAATGACTGAAGGGAAAGAGAGCTTGCCTGACATACATGGGCTGCTGGACAGAACTAATTTTGCTGTCTAGAGGAGACATTCATTAAAGTTTGGCTTCAATGGGGATCTAGCATACAACATAGTAACCTTCCCTCACTTTTGTTCTCCCAGTTTTCTGCCTTTGGAATGGGACAACCCACTGCAGCAACTCACCACGGCCAGCTCACCACGGGACAACTCGTCACGGGACAATTTAACAATTCAATTTAATTATTTAAAATAAATAAAAAGTTGTTTTAATTGTTGCCATTCATGTTTCATTCTGTCCCTCCTCTTGCATCCTTTAATGATTCTATTCCACGATTTCGTCGATATTAGTGTAACTCTTGTCCCACGGTGAGTCGGCCCGCAGTGAGTTGGCTGTGGCAAGTTGTCCCGCAGCGAGTTGGCCATGGCGAGTTGGCCATGAGAAGCTTCAACAATGAAGCTTCTTGGATGAGAAGCAAAATGTCTTCTTCCTCAAGGAAAAAAACATAATCCAGCTCTTTTGAAAAAACACCTTTGAGACAACCATGACACCTAGATGACTGAGAATCTCCATAGACATGTGAATATTTTAACAACTGAAATCTGGGCTTTTGTAGTTTTTTCTTTCTTTCAAAAATTAGATCCTTTTTAAAGGTAATTGATATATTTTTATCTGTCCTAATTTTAAGTTGAAACAATGTGATCTTTTTGGTATAATTGTCATAATTTTAACCCTCAGATTAATTGCAGTCATATTTTGGAGTCTGCTTCTATTTTGATTGGAAATACTGGATCGGATCAGCTTTAAATAGTGATTTCTGTTGTATCCATTGTAGGATAAGAGCTATGTTAATCTATATCAGGGTTAGGCAAACTATGACCCCCATGAGCTAAATCCTGCCTCCCAACCATTAACTACAGTCCGTGAGCTGAGAAAGCACGAGAGGGCAAATGACAGACCGCAAGGCCCAGCCTCAGTCAAGCTGAGGAGTGGGGACAGGGCATTTTGGGCAGTGGTGGCCTTGGCTTGTGGAGAAGCAGAGGTGGAAGGGTGAGCTCTGTCCCTTTACATAAAATGTTTGCTGACCTCCGATTTAAAAATTCAGGAGGAATCCGTTAACACACTGAAGCTCCTGAAAGCTTTTTTGTCTGAAAAGATGCTACCAGATGTCTTCTAATTTTTAGATTTTTATTGATATCTATTCTATGATAGATATCTTATAGATATCTTATAGATATCGTATCTGTTGAAAACAACTTGATGGCATATAATTGGTATCGCCAAAATAATTCGGGAGGAAATTGTCATTAACTATCTTATGGAAGGAAATCTTAATAATTGAGTGACATTCGTCATGTAAATAATCAGTTATAGGAACTCGGCTCTCGGTGAAGATTGTAAAATGCTTGCAAATGTCTTTTCATTGCATTTCATCTTTTCATTTCTAGGGACCATAAAGAGACAGATGGGGTGCAGGACCTAGTGCTAAGGTATTCCGATACGGCTCTTCTCCGCTGCTTTCCTTCATACTGAAAACCCAACGTCTGCCCATATAACTTAGTTGCCAATTAAATTTTCTGAGTATTTTGGAAAACCATGGGGATTGGCAAAAACACTACTTCGAAATCTGTAGAAACTGGAAATCCAGCAGAGGCCAAATATGAGGATGAAGCCAAGCACACTGCTTTTTTTACATTGCCAGTAAGTTAATGTTTAGAAATGTTAATTTGCTTTTGGTAGTATTGTGAGGCTGGTGCATTTCATCTGTGTAGTCTTCCTTAGAAGTCATACTGGGTTAAGCTCTAGTTCTCCAAAAAGTGAGTCATGGAAATACATTTTTACATGGCAGAACTTTGAAATCAGCATAGATAAGTAGTGTCTTGTGATGTGCTTTTCACTGATGTCACAATCCCTTTCTGACAGGTGCTTCCTCTGAAAGCTTTTGATTGCTGAGTTTTGAAGGAGGACAGTGTCATAAAAGCTGTCTGGGTAAATCAAATCTATTGAAGGATAGAGTTGAGTGTATTTTTGAGCAAGAGGAGTTAAAAGAAACAACCATTCCAATCTTATAAAATTAATTTGACAACTGCTTATGAATGACTTATTTTGTTCAGAAAGCTGATGCAATAGGGTTGGCTAATTGGATTGCTCAAGTGACCACAGTCTTATCTATCTGAATGCATTAAATGAGATTAAAAAGATTGCTTCCAGCTATTCCTAAGGATGTTACAAAGCTTCTTTGAAGGACTGCAATTCATTGAAGGTCATTTGAGTACTGGTTGCTGCACCACAGATTATCCTAGAGATGAAAATGATACAGAAATGCATTACTCAAATCCTTTAGGGCAGGGGTTCCCAACCAGGGGTGCTCGCACCCCCTGGGGGTATGAGATGAGATTATAGTGTATATGCATAATTTGTTATTTTGAATTTTTGTAAGGGGTGCAAGAATATATCAGAAGCATTCTAGGGGTGCGGGGTATAGAAAAGGTTGGGAGCCACTGCTTTAGGGAATGGAGCAGCTAAAAATGGCAAGGATATAAAGGTGTAAATTTATGCATCGTGTTTAAGAATTAAAAATAAAACACTTGCATAACATAAAAAGTAAGGTAATCCAATAAAAAATACTGTGCTTTGGGTGAAAGGTTCATGATAAAAAGAATCTTAGTATAGATACATATCTGCATATTTAGTACTTTATATATAATTTTAAAACTACACATTATAGTGGAATTATTCATTCGTCAAATTTAGAATCTACATTATAATTGTAGTTACATACTTCTATATAGCAATTGTTTCTCTAAAATATTTTTTACAATAACAAACATCTTGATTTTATTAATCCCTATTCAGTTAACTTTGGATGCAACAGACAAAATCTGATTTAATTCTTCACTCCAAATAACAGAAAAGTTTGGACAGTTTGTCTCTAATTTTGGGAAATTTGCATTTTCAGATTTTTATTTTTGACTGACACTTCTTACCCCCAATTAGTCAGCTAAGTCAAAAATCATCTGTACTTTATGTTGTTCTGTGTTTGTTTATATTATATACTCTATAATTATTTTAGAGTATTACTATTAATTAATAATTATAATTATTTTTTCTTAGGTTGTAATGAGTGGAGGAGCAACTTCAAGTGGCGATCAAGATACAGAAGACACAGAACTCATGGCAATCTATACTACAGAAAATGGAATTGCAGAAAAGGTACCTTAAAAAGTAGATTAAATTTAATATCCTGATACAAATGAACTATCATAATTCATTTGCACGTTTGCTCAATTTGGCTCCTAACAATGCCCTACGGAGTTCTTCACCAGTTCAAACTGATTTCTGTTGAATGGAATCATTAAAGGAGGGCCAAAATTACTATTCTAAGGCTATATGGCTTAGTAAAATTAGGTTTGGAGATAGATGAAAATAGATGAAGGCACTCCCAATCTTTTCTCAACCAGGGCAAGAAAAAAAAAATCTATAAGACTGCAGGCTCTGATAAACTACAGAAGAAAGTGAATCAGAGCCTTTGGGCTGATAATAATGAAAAACAAAGCTGACTCATTCAACCTTGTTTATTGTAAAATGTATGTTTGCTATATCTTGGTTTGATGGGAAAATATCCAGTAATAGTGTCTGTCCTCTTATCATATGAAAACTTTATCGAATAGATGAAGCTAATGCAGTCAAAGACTGCTTCTGCCCTTGGGCCCCAGGAGTCATTAATCACAAGATTGTTGTGGTTTCTGCTGCAGCAGATTGGATGCCAGCAGTGCCCTTGGTTGGATTCTTCACATTCTGTAATCTCCACCTTGATGAGGTTATAAAACCTTCAAAGGTTTTGTCCGTCCACTCCCTTCAGTTCTGGTATTTATGGCAGAGATTCTTGTCTTCTGCAAAAGCTTCAAGGCCATGACTCTTGTAATACCTTTAAAGCCAGTGGTTCTCACTCTTGGCAGCTTAAAGATGTGTGGACCTCAACTCCCAGAATTCCCCAGCCAGCAAGGCTGACTGGGGAATTCTGGGAGTTGATGTCCACACAACTAAAAGCTGCCAAGATTGAGAAATACCGATTTAAGCAGCTGGTGAGGTCTAGCCTAAATCTTCTGAAAGGGTAAATCCAATATTGCCACATTTAGAATGTTTCAAAGTTTGGAATATTTCAGGAAAGTGTAGGAAGCAAACAGAAGTTAAAAAATTACATTTCATGGAACTCTTCTGGAAAGGGCATTATATTTCCAAAATCTCTCCCCTGCGCTCCTCCCTCCCCCAATACCTTATTTTTTAAAGGATAAATATGATTAGGATTTTAAATCCTTTTCACAATTACAAAGGGTTCACCTGACTTGTATAATTTGACTTATTTAATCTATTATCCTGACTAAGATGTCATGTAACATGTCAAGAGTCATCATTATTTGACTTTCAAGATCAGATTGTTTCCTATGAGCTTGGCAGATGTTTTGTGTTAACAGAATTCAGTTTCAAGTGGATTGCACACCTTTAATGTACAAAGTTGTAAATGAAAATTTTCAAGTTGTATATTCTAGGAAACATCCAAATGCTGAAATTAGAAGGTCAAGTGGCTTTTTTTTTCCATTTAAAATAATGAGATTTTTAGATTTATTTTTGAATTAGGGCAAAATATGTTTAGTTCTTTACCTCCATTCATTTTTCAAATTCTGCTTTCTATTTTTGATCCACAGTCAGGTAGAATATCTTGTAGAAGAGTTATCACTTTCCACACATGATCACACTGTCTTCAACCATAGTCCTGATCATCTTAGCTTTGAGAGCAGGGAGGGTGCTAAACAGAACTTCTCAAAGTAATGACTGAATTCATGCATTGCCATATGGCAGAATAGATTGACCACCATTTATTTTAAAAAAAATTTTTTTTTACAAAGAACAAAAACTAACAAAGTGCAAAAGAAGCAAAGAAAGAAAGAAAAAAGCAAAAGTGCGGAAGAATAAAAACAAGTAGAAAGGTCATCTAATCCAACTCTCCACTTGGTGGAGGAACTTCTAAAGCATTTTAGCAGATGACTTTTTTGATGAAAAGGAACATACCATTTCATGAGGCAGCCTATTCCACTGTTTGACAGTCCTTACCATGAGGAAATGTCTCCAAATATCTAACCTGAATCTCCTTTACTGTAGTTTGAATGCAATTGCCTATGTTCATGCAAGCATTTAAGCCCTAAATCATGATTTTCAAAATGCAGTGTCTGTGTCCTGGTATCATATTGAGTCAAACCCAAACATACAGCTATTTCCTGGGCTCAAGTTCTTCCCAGGTAAAGTTGCACCTTGCAATACAGGTTTTCTATAAGCTCTGTTGTACACATTCTCCTAACTCTTTTGAAAACTTGGTCTTCAGAGGAGGTGAGAGATCTAAAGTTTGAGTTTAGCTGTTTCCTATAGGAATCCATTGGCATCAGCTGTTTTCTAGTGGGACCCACTGATACCATGCCACTACTGTGGAAGGGATTGGGTTCTGATGCCTGAAATAACTACAGCTACAGTGATAGCTTCAGAACATGCTCTCTTGTGAAATAAAAATTACTCCTTTGTTTGATTTTCTGTTAATCCATTTGATAATGAACACAGCATATACATATGAGGAAACAGGAGGAGGAAGCTGCATGTGCTTAAATCATACTGGACCTATGGTTTAGAGCTTAAGAAGTCATGTTTGAAAACAAGATACTCTGCAATCAAGTATGGATTAAGTCAGCACTTTTGTTATATAAACCAACGTTTCAGCAAAATCTGAAACTGCTAAATTAAATAAATATTTTTCCCCCAAGGGCTGTTGCCAATAAAAGGTGTTAAGTGGTGTTCCTGTTTTCACAGCCCTTAAATAACAAAAATTTTAAACCATTTATATGAAAATGGCACCGTAGCCTATGCAAAGCTATGGCCTTTTGAGATTTGCAATGAATATTTATTTTGGTCTTTAAACCTCAACATGCAACACACAAAGCTTACACTTTTTCATTTTGTGAGCTTCATATTTTTTTCTTTGCTCTTTTTTCTCTATCCATCTTCTTTTTCTCTTCAGAAGTGTACTGCATTAGATAAGTAATCAATTGCTTGCATTAATAACTTCATTATTAAAGAGTGAACTACTCTCCACTTTTGGACAAAGAATTGTGTGTCTTCCTTGCTGACCTTTCATATTCACTGCTTATTTATCTTCAACATTGTTCCTCATATATTTAATTTGACCTCATGTAGCTTTTGGAAACTATTACTTTCAATCTAAAGCCTTAGTAAACCTTGAACTTGAAAAATCCCAGTAACTAATTGCAGAAAAACAATGCCTTGGGTCTTCCTTTAGAGAAGTGAAGGAAAGGGTACTCTACCAAGTCAGATTGTTTAGGTCAGTATTGGCCATGCCAACCTGTAACTTTCCACTTAACAACTGCTTCATTTAACAACTGCAGCTGGAACTGATGTCTTAAGTCGGTGTGGTCATGTGAAGTTGCACTTAACTAACTCAGTGTGTAGCAGTTGGTGAGTGAGGGTTAACTGTACATGTAAAGCAGATCTCACACAAATTTAATCTTCATCCTTGGTTTTATTATATTTGATTGCTGTGTAGTTTTTGTCATAATTCTTTTGAATATTTATGAGGCCAAAAACACTTTTCCACTAAGAACCTCAAAAAGGACTCTAAAACTCAGATTTGCCAACCTTTACACCTCATTGTCTTCCCTAAACTCTGAATCTGTTCCAGCCATGATGTGATTGACATGAGGCACATAGCATTTTTCTTACATCAAGAGAATTATAGGTTGTAAATTATGGGAAGTATTTGTGTCCAGTTTGGAGGCCCTTAAGAAGGATTCAGTCAGATTGGAGGAGGTTCAGAGAATGTTCAGGGGCTTGGAAACTCCAGTCCTATGCAGAGAGCTTAAGGAAAGTGATTGTGTCTGGTCCTGAGAAGAGAATATGGCTGTATGATAGCATACTTTAGTAATATTCCACATTATCTGTCTATATGAAGATCAAAGTTGAATTAGTACTAAATGGTCCCTTCCACGCCTATGGTCAAATTTCTAGCAAAGCTATATATATTGAAATAAATGAAAGCTCATTAGAAAACAGTAGAGTATTGTCATAAATCATGGAGTCTGGATCTCTTATGCAAGTGTAATCTTTCTTTTTTCCAGAAAATATCCCTTAACCTCTAATCTACCATCTACATTTCTTTGTGTAAACAGTTGGGCACCACAATCTTTTTTTGGCACAAGATATATGGTGATTATATCATAGGAACAGAATAATGCTTTGCTTATATGTAAAGGCAGAGGTTGGTTACGTTAAAGAGACGGTGTCCATGTAGTTTAGCTGATTACTAGAAAAATAAAAGGTTTTTTTTTTTTGCTATGTGAACTGATAGTGCTTTGCAGCAGGCCACAGATCTTCTCAGGCGTATCCCAGTAACATATTAATAGACTGTTGTATTAAATGGTGGCTAATTTAATGGTTGACAGAGTTCTCTGGCAGAAACCCTTGACAGCAGTGGAAGCTCAGACGCACAAAGAACAGACATGATCTACACAATTGAGGATGTTCCGCCCTGGTATCTCTGCATATTCTTGGGGTTACAGGTACAATTTGTTCCAATATATTTTTCATTGAAATGCTAGTGAGCAGTTAAATCAGAATTTAATTTTAAAGTATTATTTTTAGAATTACTTAGCAGGGACCTCATGGGAATGACACTTTCACAGGACTCGTGTTTGGCAGGGTAATTCAGGCAGCAAGGAACTACAGATAATTTATTCCTGGTTTCCTTCTCTGTTGTTCTGAACAGAAATGCGTGGGGTCTATCAGAACACGGTGATGGTGTTTCTGGCCATAGTATTTTCTTCTTGAACAAAGAATTTTCTGCGTCGCTATGAAGGCACACCAGATTATTTCAAAAAACATTTCCAAGAGGGCCTGAATTCTGAAATTATTTAGGAATGTAAATCGTACCTCCTACATTTTTTGTACTTGGGAACTTCACTAGGGTACCCAGTTGTGCAGTCTTCACAGTTTTGCAGCCAGAATGCTTCTCTTCTAGCAGGGAGGGGATGTGTTTGGATGCCCTGAAGAGCAAGAGGATGGAAGGGAGGCTTTAAGCATGGATACATTCCATGAGAATATTCTCCTGCCCAGTTCTTGAATAGAATGAAGGGGTCATATGTGAGCATGTTAAATAAATAGTCCTCTAACAAATCTTTCCATTTTAGTGGGCTTGTACAGCTCAGCTTCCTATTGATCTTATACTCTGGAAGTTAGTGAGAGGTTATGCAGTGATATGCTGGAGCTGGCTTATACCAGCCTGCATTGGTGGATGTTAAATCTTCTGTAATTTTGTAAGCCGATTGAGTGCAGAGTGAGCCAAGATGCTTAGTGCACTGATCAGCTGTCCAGCGGTTAGTGGCCTGGCTTGGCAGTGGCAATGGAGCCAGCAGAGATGGTTGTTCAGAACTTACCAGTACAAACTAGAGGTTGCCTTTGATTAAAGATTTTGGTTTGCCACACTAAGAAAATTGCTGAATGTAAGAATAAGTTATTCTGGTGAGAAGAATTCAAGAGAATAAAATTGGGGCTTTTCATGTTTCGTGCAGTATCAATATGCAGATTGGAAACTGCTTCATACAAAGGTAACACTTTTGATCCATCCAATCTAAATTGATTACTTTTGACTACCAAAGAGTTTGTTCAAACTCTGCTGTCTGAGATCATTTTAATAGGTATGAGATTTTGATTCTTCAGCACAGAGTCTGAATCCGTAACTGAGTTGTGGTCTCCTCACTAACATCTGCTGGATTCTCCCCAATAGAAGTTTAGTTACTATTAGGAAACTTGATAGCATATCACTAGTTTTTATTTTGGACTGCCATTTTCTAATCCTTAACTGAGATCATCAAAGTGTGTTTCTTTATTAAGATAATGGTCATTTTCTAATGGATAAAACTATCCATACAGAATTATTAATTGTCTTGGTTTAATCGTAATGGTATTGCAAACATAGGGAAAGCAATTTACACAGGTGCACACACACACACAAAATTAAAAAAAATAACCCTTTGTTCTTTGCAGCACTACCTGACCTGTTTCAGTGGCACTATAGCAGTGCCCTTCTTGCTAGCAGATGCCATGTGTGTTGGATTTGATCAGTGGGCCACCAGCCAGTTGATCGGGACCATATTTTTCTGTGTTGGAATCACAACTTTGTTGCAAACAACTTTTGGGTGCAGGTGAGTTACTCTTTGGTGATGTGTTAACTGCATATAACTTTTCCCATGAACTCCGGGCAGTAATGCGGATGAACAGCAAGCATTATGTCTCGATTAAAGGCATAATACTTTGCCTGGGGAGAACCAGCTTCAGGTCATCTTTCAACTGTGAGACTCAAAGGGTGGCTTTGGATTAGGCTCCATTCCTAGGGTGGTTGTGAGGTTTGAAATAAGGGAGAGGTCTGTGTAAACTTCCTTTAATTGCTACTGAAAGGATGGATATAAAAATAAAAAATAGATAGGAGTTGAAGCCTATGTTGTCTGGCAGATTATGGCTAGCTATGAGGAATGAATGTTCAGAAAGCTGCTTCAGAATGGTGATGGAAGTATTTAGCTTATGTAAACAAATTTAAAAGAAAAATTGTCTAATTTATATTTCAAAATTTCAACTTGCCAACTAGCATTCATTCAAAGCATAATAATTCAGTAATAATTAAACAGTTCAGGAAACAGGCAGATAATGTGCAAAATTAAAAACAGTCATATTTGAGTCTGATAATAAAATGAAAAACATTACTTAAATTATACCAAGTGCGTTGAATTAGTGCCTAAATTAATTAGCAGCTGCTCCCCAAATTCTCAGCCAGAAAACGTTTCTTATTCCTGGAGCCTGAAATCCTTCCAGCAGAGATTAGAAGGACTGAAGACACTTTTATGCTCCAGGCACCTTTCATTTCCATGTAATGATCAGGCCAAGCATTCTTTCAGCACAGATAATAGGATCGATACATTACTGTACAGGCTCTTACTTCTGGCAAAAACCGCCTCATAGTGAAACAGTAGGTGTACTTAACAGCTTCAAAAAAAGGTTGGAAAATTGGGTGCAGTCATATGATGACCCATTTAAAGACCATCACGGCTTACAAGCAAAGTTACTGGCTCAGTTATGGTTGTAAGTCAAGGACTACCTGTATATTATCTGAGGCTGGCAATGTATTATGGGGTGAAAGGTAATAAAGCTTCATTGGCGTCAAACTTTGTGCACTAATTCTCTATAGAAGCTGCGTCCTGCAGTGGTTAGAAGGAGCAATCATGTACTAGTTAAACTCACTTGATATAATTTACGTCTCATTTTGGATAATGGTGGGGCTGACCTTGTCAGGATTGAACATTTCATCTTCTGAAAGCCAGCGCAACAGAGGGACAGCATCAAAATCACGTGAAGTATTAGTACCGCTTTATAAAATCTTAGTAAGATCACACTTGGAATACTGCATCCAGTTTTGGTCATCACAATATAAAAAAAATGTTGAGACTCTGGAAAGAGTGCAGAGAAGAGAAAGAAGAATGATTAGGGGGCTGGAGGCTAAAATATATGAAGAATGGTTTGCATGAATTTGGTGTGTCTAGTGAAAAGAAGGACTGAGGCGACATGATAGCGGTGTTCCAATATTTGAGGGGCTGCCACAAAGAAGAGGGGGTCAGCCTATTTTCCAAAGCACCAGAAAGCAAGACAAGAAACAATGAATGAAAACTAATCAAGGAGAGAAGCAACCTAGAATTAAGGAGAGATTTCATGACCGTGAGAACAATTAACCAGTGGAACAGGTTGCCTTCAGAAGTTGTAGGTACTCCATCATTGGAGGCTTTCAAGAAGAGTCTGGACAGCCAGTTGTCTGGAATGGTATAGGATTTCCTGCTTGAGCAGGGGGTTGGACTAGAAGACCTCCAAGGTCCCTTCCAACTCTGTTATTCTGTATGAAAAATATGCCGTGCCAGCCAAGACCTGCTTCCCTCTGCCAGCATTTTTGCAGCCCATGTGCAACCCCCAAAGAATAGCTTCAATTGATACACCTTTTCCTACCTAACCAACATTTCTCTGTATGGTTGCTGGAGTTGATTTGTGCTCAGCATGGGGAACCGGCAGAGGTACCCAGAGCATGTAATGTTCCTTTAGTGGGAGACTTACGGTTTTGTTTCTTTTTAAAACATATATTTAATTTTTCTCATTTCTCTTATTATATACGTGGTATTAGGAAATTAACGATCAAAGCAAAATAAGTTTTTGATTTTCTCTAGTGTTAAGAGCATAGAATTTTCCATCCAGTTATAATATTCTGTTATTGTAGAAAAAAACAATGTACACTTTTCACCTTTGTACAAGGGCCAAAATATGTTAAGTACCTACATCTATATTATGTTTATTCTAGACAGGATATTAAAAAATAACATAGAAAAATAACAAAAGAATGACACAGTCATATTTTACTTTAGGTCTAGCCCCTCCAAGTACAATTTTATTTTGAAGCCTTTCTTTCAAAAAAATATTGAGTATATTTACCTACGAAAGAGAATATTGGGTGGGGAATGGTAACTCAGTAGGATAAAAAAAGGCAGGCCGGTTTAAATAAACTAGTGAAGATTATTGAAGGATACCAGCCCAAAGAAAACCTCCAGGATTTGTTCAGTATCTTTCTAAGTTTCCTGAATTAGAACAGGCAGTCTGAAAAACAGGATCTTGTGAAAGAAAGGAAGTGCGTATTTTTGCTTGCCCATAAGGTTTCCGAGTTGGGTCCTTTTTATCAACCAAGGTGATGGTACAAAAACCAGAAAGCCAATAAAGATTGTTATGAATTGACCCAATGAGGACCCAGATTGTTGGGGGAGCAACATGCTGGCTCTGAAGCACTGAAGCGGTATAGAAGTCTAAGTGCTATATATAAAGTCTTCGTGAAAATGGAAGCCAGAAAAGAAAGCATCCTCTTTGCTTGTTAAATCATTATCAGTTAAGTATCGTTACTGATAACTAGCAGTCTCCTCATACGAAGAGAAGAAAGGTGTGCCAAGGGTCACTAAAGCTCTCCCTAGTTCAGGGGTAGGCAACCTTGGCTCTTTTATGACTCGTGGACTTCAACTCCCAGAATTCCTGAGCCAGCCATGCTGAGGGGAAAGGGAGAGGTTTCCAAGCTGAGCCATGCTGGCTCAGGAATTCTGGGAGTTGAAGTCCACGAGTCATAAAAGAGCCAAGGTTGCCTATCCCTGCACCTAGTTCATCATGCTGTTCCTAAAAAGAGCCAAGCAGATTCTGGTGAGCATCTACCTCTCTACTCCTTATTACCAGAAATGTACACAAGAGGACACCTGTTGTAGAAACAGAAATTAGATGGTTTCTTTTTGAATTGCTTTGTTAAGCAAATTCTGTTTGGTTTGATAAAGGATCAAGCATATCATTCTGGAATAATTTTAGAAATTATCCTTTAAGAAAGGATAATATTTTGCAAATATTTTAAAAATATTGACAGCATGCTGTCTGAAGAATTTTGGGGGTTGAATCCAC
The DNA here is from genome assembly GCA_023970755.1 of Azemiops feae. Lineage (NCBI taxonomy): Eukaryota > Metazoa > Chordata > Lepidosauria > Squamata > Viperidae > Azemiops > Azemiops feae. Next base: position 442,513 of record JALGBA010000430.1, on the reverse strand, counting down.
ACATCCTAAAGTTGTGAAGCTTGAAACAGGCTGAAATCAATCATTTAGGGAGTGATCCTGCAAGAAGGAGAGTTTGCTTGCAAAAAATAGAGCTTTACACTTGGCTTTCTTTCTTCGTAGATGTGCTTGTAATGATCCTGTGATTACGCAATGGATATTTAGTTATTTGATCATTCTGGATGCACTCCTTCTTTTAAAACCTTTTTACTATTATGAGCCTTTGCAAAGCATTTTAATATGAAAGTAAAAAATGTATGTCTCTCACCCATCTTGTTTGCTAAGTGAGATGATTTTGCCCCTCCAAAAAACAGTTGTAATTATGAAGGAAGATCAGCTGTATCCAAAATAATCAAATAAACAAATGGTAAAGTGAACAAAATACATTCAGGCTACAAAATTGAAAAATGTGTGTCAGTTGTAGCCTCATTTTCACTGTAGCCAGACAAAATTTGGCTGTAGTATTGATACTAGACAAAATTATGCTGCCCGACATGGCGATGTATCCTTGGCATTCCAGTGCCACAGATCTTGAGCTGTGACCTTGTAGGAGCTGCCAATTTCCCCCCCAAAAGGAACGAAAGGACACAGGAAAGAAATTGTGCTCTTTGATTTCTGCTGATTGTATGTTTTATTGGCCAATAAATCTTGATTCTAATCTGCCGTACTAGAACAGATTGAGTCATGAAGAAAGGAAAAGAGTGGAGTAAAGGATTCTATGTTGTGCACTGTTGGGGCAGTTTCTGTGGATTCTTGTGGAAGGAGGGATCCATGTAAGATGGAGTCTTGTCATTTTAAGACTGTGAATATAAGAAAAGCCAGACAAGTTAAGGGAAATTTATGGCCAGCATTGCTTTCTGTTTATGCTCTCTGCCTTACCAGAGTTAGCCAGACAGCCTTACCATCTGGAAGAATGCAGGAAAAAAGGTAATCCCCAAACTGTCCAGGACTAAGGTATTTAGGATTCCCTAGAATCTGATTAAAACTAAGAAATAGCTTATGCCCTCGGAGTGATTTATAGTAAATTACTATTACTGTCTGTCCCATTCACTGTTATCATTTAAATCAGGGGTCTCCAAACTTGGCAGCGTTAAGACTTGTGGGCTACAATTCCCAGAATTGTTCAACTCCCAATGCTAGCTGGGGAATTCTGGGAGTTGAAGTCAAGAAGTCTTATCGTTGCCCAGTTTGGAGTCCCCTGGTTTAGATAAAGAGGGAGGTCTCTGTTTCGTTGATGAGATTGTTGTCCTAAAGGCCTTTATGACTTTTCAAAAACCATCAAATTAGTCCATGCAGAGCCTGACGTCAACTCTTTTCCTTGTTCTCTTTGTTGGTTTTTGTGATTCGGTCAACCATAGAGTAACTCTTTAATTTTTAATTGTTTATATTGCTTGGTATTCATATTTATGGGCACTATAGTCAATTTAGATAAATTAGATTTGGAAAGATAAATTTAAATAACTAGTAAAAATAACATTGAACAGGTGACTCTTCTTGCATGCTGTGGCAGTGTTTTAAATGTGGGTTTTTGCCTCTTTCAGGTTACCCTTGTTTCAGGCCAGTGCTTTTGCGTTCTTGGCTCCCGCTAGAGCCATCCTCTCTCTGGACAAATGGAAGTGTAATAACACAGGTGAGCAACCATGCCTTTGGTCATTCAGGGCAAGAGCTGAAACGGAGGAAAACTACTTTTTTTAGGCTGACTCTGATTTATAACAGCCTTGAGGGGGTCTTGCCTTTACAGAACCTACAGAGTTGTTTACCAATTCTGTAGCTGGTCCAGAAGATCCCTGAAGGAAAGACAGAACAAAAATGGCTTTTTGATGCAAATTTCAGGGCAGTTCTCCTGGTTTCTCAAGGGACAGGCAACACACATTCTTCCACAAGAATTTCATTGAAATTGTTCATGGGAGGAGTTTCTGAAAGTTGGGGGGGGGGACCTCATTGGCCAATTTACTTACTGAGGCTGCTGGATGGTTTTGCAACACCTTCAAGTTCAGAGGCAATAAATAGCCAAGGAGGAACAGCAGGAACAGAATGTTCCCAGAGGTTTGGGGGTATATATATATATATATATTGGAGCCCTCAGAGCTTCCTGACTTTAGTTGAATATTGACATTGAGTGTCAACGATTCAGAAATGGAGAATACAGGAAATCTAAATTGCATTCCATAAAATAGGATATATACACTCCAGCCTTTATAAACTAGGAGAAGAAAAGGAAAAAAAACCTTAATTTTGCATTATTGCTTCACCCACTGGGTGAGCTGTAAATAAATTTGCATCAAGTATAATGAACAATAATTAGTGAAGCAAGTTTTATAAACAATTATTTAAGATGGTTTGCTTTTAATCATAATTAGAACTAGCTTGCCTAGTTTAAATATCATAGGCAAGTTTCAGTCTAACTGTTGACAGACCTGCCTGAATGAAAGGTCCTGAGTGAACACCTTGCAGCTCAGCTGAATCAATATTCCCTGTCTATGCTGGATTAGTGCCCACAATCCAGCATGGAAAATGCTGCATTAAACAGGGGCTTCATTATATGCAGATGTAGTCATAAAACAGAATTAGTTCCCAGAATTGAAAGTAGACCATATATTTTGCTTTCAAACTTGTTTATATAGAATTTTTCAAATTTAGTTTTCTATTAATTATTGCCAGATAAGTCTTGCACACATTTAGGTAATTGGACTTTGGCAGATGATTTTGATGATATAAGGGCAGTTTAGTTGGGACTGTTTCCCCAACCTAAGTGCAGAATATATAAGTAAAAGCCCTTCAGAGGATGACAAGCACTTATTATAAAATAACAGTGAGGTATTCCAAAAGTAATTGGCTTGCATGAAGAAAAAGTAATCTGTTAATTAGATGTCAGATGGATCAATCCCAATGACTCAAAGCATCACGCCGTAGGTGCTTTGCTTTGAAGTACAGTAATTTGGAATCAAATCAATTTTCTGGTTCCCAAAAATATCAAAGAAGATTGTGTGAAAAAAATGTGCAGTGGTGATGCTGTTAATGTTTGCCTTTTATTCTCCAAGTAATTGGTTTCTGAAAACTCTGTGATTGTTGTCAATTTGCATCATATAATCATAGAGCCGGAAGGCACCTTGGAGGTCTTCTAGCCCGAGTTTTTTTCTAGTCCTCTGAGAGTCTTCCCCACCCCACCCCACCCCAGTGCTCCAGGAGTTCAGTGGTTCTGAAATCATATCTGCCAGCTCCTCTAGTACTCTGGGATGTAAACCATCTGGTCCTGACAGTTTGAACTTGTCCAGAGTGGATAGGGTTCTTTTCCCAATTTCTTACCTATTTTGACCTGCATCCCTGTTCTGTCTCCTATGATGCTACTTTTGATAACTTGGACTATTTTTTTTTCTTTTGCATGAAAACAGATGCAAAGACGGAATTGAGCAGTTCCACTTTCTCCCTTCTGCCCATCTCCTTCTTGCCATTTTCTCCCATTAGAGACAGTTCATTTCCTCAACCTTCTTCTTGTTCCTTACATAATGAAAGAAAATTGTTATTTTTGGTATCTTTTGCAACTTAGTTCATTCTGAGCCTTAGCTTTCCTGACCCATCTTTGCAGATTGAGACTTATTTGCTGGTATTCTGTTTTAGCTTTGTGTCCCATGTTTCCATTTTTTACTCCTTTCCATTCCCTCAGTTTGTTAGAGATCTCTTTGTGCAACCATGCTGGTCTTGTGTGGTATCTTTTGTTTTTTTCCTCTGTAGTATTTTGTTTTTCAGAATTTTCCAAGCATCCTGAACTGTTTTCCCCTCTAGGATTTCCATCTGTAGAATCCTTTCTAATCTCTCTCTTAATTTGTTGAATTTGGCTCTCTTAAAATCCAAAACACTAGTCTGACTTCGTTCAGTTACCCGTGGCAGATTCTAGTATGACATAATCACACTCCTCCAAAATTTCTACAACTTCCACTCCCTCCACCATTTCATCCTTGTTAGGATTAAATGCAGTATCCCTTCTCCGCCTTTTGGGTGATAAATATATCAGCTGGGCACATCAATTTGCAGCAGCCATGTATAAGTTAGGCTTATTGTAGTTGGAAAAGATGCTACCAGATTCCTGATTTTTTTTTTTTTTTGGACTAACATGGCTCTCCTGTAATATCTAACATCAGGCTCCTTTTTTCCCCATTATGAGCAAAAAAAGATCCCTTTAAATAAATGTGTTAGCCATTAAACTTATATTAAATTCTGGTTTTTATTTTCCAAAGACAAAACACAGTCAGTAAAGGCAGCTGAACAGGAATTTGATTTTTTTCCCAAACTAAACATTTCCCAGAGAAATCTTATTTTGCATCTAGAATATCAGCTTTTGAAATATCAGGTTTCAAATATTAAATAAGAGAGAAATATGTTACTAATTTCCACAGTTATCTTGTTAGGCTGCCAATAGGCAACAGCATGTATAGGCGTAATCATATTTTACTTGAGATAGGCCCTAGTATTTTGGCAGTGTTCCAGACTCTTCCAAATGAGTAGCTGTGAACATGCATGAGTTTCCAAATTTCTAGAAAAAGAGACTTTCAGAGTTAAGGTCAAAAATTCAGATCATGTTCACATATTGTGTTAAGCCATAATGTAGTCCATTTAGTTTTGGCATTTGGTGTATTTGCAACCCCAACTACTAGTACATGATAGTTAAATAATAAATCTGACTGGTTGCAACTTCTTTAATAAATAGTGCTTAGTATGCCTAAAATGTGTATTTCTTATAATTGCATCAGTAAAGCTTTCTGGATTCAGACATAGATTTTCTCCCCACCATGTAGAAATTCAGGGTACGGTACAAGGTCAAATAATGTGATTATAGATTTTAATAAATCAGGATGGTGACATTGCTCTTTGCCTTCAGAAAAAGCTAGAAACTTTGTGGAAGTTAATTGGGTAAGTAGAGAGCATTTTGTTTATAAAGAGATCTCTTGTTCTGTCTTAGAAGCCATCCTCTAAGCAGGAGGCGTCAGACAGGAGCTGTTATTACAGTCTAGCCAGCCAAATTAAGTAGCGACATTTTTGTGACATAACACACCCGAATCACATCTGTGCTGTGAAATCATCCTCCGAATCATCCAAGTGAACCTCTGCCTTTTTGTGCTCACTGGGGGTTGCCCATTCTGGGATAACAACCGGTTGTAGCAGCACAATGTATGAATGCTATAAATGCTGCCTTCTGGGACCATTTTTACTTACCATGAGAAAGCCTATAGTGATGGATTAGAAGGAACCTATCCATTGAGAAGAAGGTAGCCAAACAGACAAACTCAACTGGTGGAAGGAAAATTAGGTTAGGGAAGGAGTCGGGCACTTAGAGCTGGCTAAGCAAAGGCCCACAATTCATCCTTGATCTTTCTTCTTAACCTCGTGGAATGCAGAGGTCTCCTCTGGCTGAATAGATTTCCCCAAACTCATTTATTGGAGTGTTTCTGTGAGAACCTGGGTAAGCAGGAAATACCTTCCTTGTGGGGGTCATCATTTTGAATTTGCGCCTCCTTTTCCCCTCTGCCGCCCCTCGCAAAATATATTTCCTTGCGTTCATTAGAATTTGGTCAACTAATCTTTCAGTCAAAACTCAGGAGAGAGGGGATTAAAAAGATCAAACAAGACCAGGAAGTGATATTCTACAGTTCACAAAAAATAAGGGCAATTCACAATCTTACATAAGACAATTCATAAAATATTATACACGACACAATGTGGCTTGCTACCAGTTAGTTCGGATTTACTATTTGTGATTGTAATGTGGGAGCAGCAACAAGCTATTTATCTGCATGTAACAGTTACTACTTTAAAAAACTAGAGAAGAGATCTTCTTTTGCTCTACCTGAGAATAAGCTGGACAATAAATGTGTTCCTAACACTATTATAAAAAGTACATTTTATCAGTACGTGCTACAGCTTCAATTGCCACCATCTCACAAAGGCATAATTTCAATTCCATAGGTTTTTTTTATTTGACCTTCGGTGTCTGTGGGGAAGCAGTTAAATTGACTAGCAGAATGGATTTTTCTATATATAAAATGTACTATGTATATATATGATGAGCGGCAGTAGGGGGTCAAGTAGGAGAAGAAGCTAACTTTTTGTGTATGTTAAAGCTGTTTATTTTGTCATAACGAGAGGTATTTCTTTTTAACCTTCCAAGCTGTAATGGCTACAAATGGAACATCGGAGCTGCTGCACACAGAACATATCTGGTACCCCAGAATACGAGAGGTAACTTGCATAATGTATTCAGCACTGTGTCCTCTGTTGGGCACTTCTCCAGATGGCTGACTCTCTCCGATTTCCTAAAAACTCCTCATGTACGGAGTTTAACCTTGCCTGTCCTTTTCTTTGTGGTTGCAAAGTTCCCAACTGCATGAGATCCAATCCATGATTGCTGAGGATATGATTAGTGATTATTCTCTGTTTCATGGCATGCAAGTGCTTCTCATCAGTAATATGTGCATTAATGAAATAACCGTTAGGGTCACTCTATGTAGCAGTGCAGTCAAAGGCTTACAGGGAGAATAATCTACACTGCCTTAACTGTATTTTTGCTCCAGAAAGCCACGCCGAGTTAGAAGCACTGCCTTGCTTTCTACAGATTATTTATTGGTCTTGCTGCTCTATTTCTCTTTCCCACCTGACTCCCAATAGTTTAGGTGTTCTTGGTCCTTACGAATCTAGAACAATTAATAGTAATAAAATATAGATCCAGTGCACACCTATGACATGGAACTTTTCACCCATCCCATTGTTTTGGGCTGCCAATTGTTCCTCAATTTAAAACATCCCCTCTCTCTTCCCCATCTTCAAACCATAGCTCCATCCTGCCAAGAGGCCTGCGGCCAAGGGGGGCTGGCAGTCTCCTGAGACCACTGCGCTGCTCTATGCCAGCTTCTAAAGAGCACGTGTGACCAAATGCATCATACACTCTGCCCCTAGGAGCTAAGAGCATCACCTTCGTGGCATCACCAGCCCCGGCCGGTTCGATCTGAGAACTTGAAAGGTTAGCTTGGAACCCAGGTCTTCCTGTGTGACCGTGTGATGTGCTATTAACACAACTGCCAGATTGGTCTAATGACCCCGTTGTGTGTTACAACCTAAGCTTTGTGCTTAAGCAGTAAGGAGTGGATGAGGTTAGTAATCCTTCAGTTGAATCATCTTCTGGTGATAACATAGCATGCACCTCTGAACTTCAGATGTTCTTTAGTCTGGAAAACTTGCTGCTTAAGCACTCTCTTGCATAACACATGCCATTGCCCAGTTCTGCCTAGTCACTTGATTTTTTGACTTGCAGTTCATGACCCATTCCAAAATCTCTGCAGAAATATAAAACCTTCTCTGTAAAAAAAAAAAAAAAAAAACACTGGAAAGAAGGGGAGGAATCTAATGAAGGCTTCTCTCTTTTCTCTGTGTTCAGATCCAAGGTGCTATTATCATGTCTTCTTTGATAGAAGTGGTGATTGGATTCCTGGGCCTGCCCGGAGCACTCTTGCGATACATTGGCCCTCTGACTATCACACCCACTGTAGCTCTCATTGGGCTCTCTGGGTTCCAGGCTGCAGGGGAGAGAGCAGGCAAACACTGGGGCATAGCCATGCTGTAAGTATGCTTGGTCATCCAGCTGTCAATATTGTACAGGTGTCACTTGATAACCTGAGCAGGAGAATGTCAGTATCAGTATGGAAGATGGCCTTTTGCCCACTTAGGCCACTCTCCAAAAACAATATATCTTGTAAATAGGTCATCCTTGGTATGATGCCAATACTCTATTTTTAAATTGCTTTTGGGGGGAAAAATTTACATGGCAATAACAGAAGAGGTAATGATGCAAATTGAAAGATGGTAAAAGAAAACAATGGCATCCAGGTAACTGGCCCGCAGAGGTCCCAGCAAAATGCAGTATTTAAAATCCAGAGAGGAGAACCTGGATCTTGGCTGCTAAAAGTTATCTTAGGATAATTGTTACCTAAGGGTCAATTACATTTAATAATATTTGTGCTCTCCTCTTTATGGGATTCAAAGGCACCGTGCATTCCAAATGTCACTTGGTGCGCAGTAGGGTTGGCGCTGGTTCAACAATATACACTTTGTGTAGCTCCTCCTGGTAATTGTGCTACCAGTCATGCGTAAGAATAGTAATAGCAGAACCTAACCTGGTGATTGTTTGTGTGGCTACAATCCCTTTTGCAGCAGAAGAAAATGCTTAGATGTAGAACATAGAACAATAGAGTTGAAAGAGACCTTGGAGTTCTTTTAATCCAATCTCCTGCTAAAGCAGGAGACCCCATGCCATATCAGACAAATGGTTGTCCTTTCTCTTCTGGAAATCTCCAGTGATGGAGTATCAGCCATTTCTGGAGGCAAGCCTTATTTTCTTGAGGCAAATAGGTTTGAGGTTACTGTTATGGAACTCTGTGTGTCTCTGATATAACTATTTTTACTTGAATGATTCCTTTAGCTAAGTGCACATTATGAAGTCCTTTCAAGAAAGAAATCACAGCATCAACCTAGATTTGGGAAAGGCTGTTAATGGTGCAAAAGCATTTGGATGAATCAAAATTAGTGATTGATTAAACATTATAATTAAAATGCATCACAGTAAATGATGGTGAATAGTAGATAAAATACTTTCTCTGTATTGACTACCGAGGTCATACTGAGCCGCCAATATATTTAGTTTACTTGATTTACTGAACCTTTTCAAGAGTCAAAACAAGTAACAAAAACTTGAAACAGATTAAAACACATTACAAACATAGCAGATGAAATAGGGACCCAGCCCTGCTATCCTTTGCCTCAAACCTTTAATAAATTACTCTGCAAAGAAAACACAGTGGAAAAAATTATGTCCTTTGCAGTCCTATCGAGGTGGAGAGGAATTTATTTCACATTTCTTTCACTGATTTTTATCTGTTATATCTGTGGAAATGATGGACTAATAGTAATTCTTCTTCATCTTTTCAGGACTATTTTCTTAGTGCTGTTGTTTTCTCAGTATGCCCGAAATGTCAAATTCCCATTACCCATTTACAAGTCCAAAAAAGGATGGACTGCATATCGCTTGCAGCTTTTTAAAATGTTTCCTGTAAGTAATCTGTATATTGATTATTATCAGTATAGAAGCATCAACTGTGTGTGTGTGTGTGTGTGGTTTTCAAATGTAGAAGAGGTTGTAATTTGTAATTTCATTATAATTATATAACAAAGTCGTTGCTAAGGTAAGCTTTGAGAAAGAATCTAACCCACGGGTGTCAAACTGGCGGCCCATGGGCCGGTTGCGTCACGCGGAAGCCGCCCCCGCCCCATTGCCAGCAATGGCAAAACAGTCCTGATACGTTGCGCGACATCACGTGACGTCGCGAGTTTGACATGTCTGATCTAACCTGTTTAAAGTCTTTCCTAGAAGATTGACTTGGTAAACCTTATGCTAAATATTGGTAAACTAGAAAAAAGGATAGAAGAAAAGGTAAATGTCACCCCAAACCTGTTAAGTATGTATCTGTAATTTAAAACCACATATTCTATTTTCATCACTTAAAAATGCAGCGAAGTTAAAGAAGACACAGAAAAAAGTTAAGAATGATTTCTAGGTTAGGGGAAACTATCAAATGAAAACTATTAAGTCCATCTTTTTAGCTAGAGGGGAAAAAACAATGTGGGAACATGAGTGGTTTTCACTTGCAAATTGTATGCAACATGTTTCTTCACATACACTAGAATTTCACTTTGTAAATAGCTGCCACCGGGAACGTCTTAAAAACAAATTTATTTCATTATTGATATTTTGCCTGTAATGTCAAAACATTTCTAAAAATAGGAATAAAGTATAGAATAAAAGTATTTTAAACAACAAATTTAAATACACAACAAATTAAGCCAATTAAAATGTATTCATTAAAAAGGTGATTGGGAAGGGAAAGGCATATAGACACACATCCCCCCAAAGTCTTTGAACATTTAGCACAGGAAGGCTAGGATGAAGAGGTGAGTTTTCAGCAATGTCTAAAATAAGTTGTAGCAGGCATCTCCCAAATTTCAAATGAAAAGCATTCTGGAGTGCAGTGCTACTGCAGAGAAGGCATCAGCTGACAGTCAGCATTCTTAATATCTTTAACAGAACAGTGATCTCTGGGACTGTTCAGGTCTGAAATAGTCTCATTACAGACCTGACCAATCCTGGAGGCCACTAGAGAAATCCTGCCATATCCCAAGATGTCTGCTTACCTTCAAGCTAACCCACAAGTTTATTGTAAGGCCTAACAATAACGATTAGTTGCTGTTCTCTTGAACTCTCTGCAGCTACAAAATACCTCTATTAGATGCTGAGAACTAATGGGATATCTGTAATCTGGAAACACCGTGAGTTTTTCCTTGGCAAGAGTAATAGATAATGTTAAATTCAGTGGATCTTCGATGTGTGGTCCCACTATTACCTCTTTCTTTGAAATCTTTGGTAAGGATTCAGTGCATCTGTTGATCAAGCTCTAGCATCTTTTTTAAAAAAAATTGCTTCTCATTTGCAGTCAGTGATCAACTGAGTTTTTTTTTCTGATCAAGGTGCACCATGTGTAATATGACTAGCAATCCCTTAAGTACTTACTTGGAAATTTTCCCAGTTTGGGAAATTGTATGGAAGACCCATTTAAAATGCAATACTTAACAAAATGCTGCAAGTTTTTCTTTTAATCTGTAAATAATTGTGCTGTGTTAAGTATAAAAACCTCTGTCATCAAAGCATGTCTTCATTTTTATTTTATTTATTTGTATCCCACCTTTATTACTTTTACAAATAACTCAAGGCAGCGAACATATTCAACTTTCCCCACAACAACGACCCTGTGAGGTATATTGGGCTGAGAGAAGAGGACTGGCCCAAGGTCACCCAGCTGGCTTTCATGAACAATGCGGGACTGGAACTCGCATCTCCTCCTTTCTAGCCTGGTGTCTTCACCATTAGCCCAAACGGGCTCTCACTGCTCGCTATCTTATTTTATGTGCCTTCCTGTCCCCCTTACAGATCATTCTGGCTATTCTGGTTTCTTGGCTGCTATGTTTCATCTTTACTGTGACAGACGTCTTTCCGCCTGATAACACTAAGTATGGATTCTACGCTCGCACTGATGCCAGGCAAGGGGTTCTCCTAGTAGCTCCATGGTTCAAGATTCCATATCCCTGTAAGTGAATCTAGCAAACATTCAGGAGGAGGAATCTCCCTGAATATTTTGCTTTTTGGGTACAGTCACTATAGTCTTTTTGCCTGTGAATCTGAAGATGCCAATTTAGGTGAACCGGCTCTGGTCTGATAGTTAATTTTTGGTTTTCAAGTATTTGTATAATTGTAAACTCTGAGACTATACAAACGCTGATAAGCTCTGACTTACCCAGTTCCATTCATGAGGAAAGAGCATATTCAAATATTTTTGAATATATATTTGTTTCGTTTGCATCTAAACTTTTCTCTGACTGGATAGTCTCTCAGAACTTCCTGACCGAAGATTTGAATCAAGCTCTCCATGGTGCAACTCAAGCACCTTAACCTTCATTTGTACTACTGTATACTGATTAGTGCCCATATATGCACATATTTGTTCATAGGAAGTCTTTCTAATCAGAAGGCACCAATTTATTGTGGAGATAAACTATCTAGGAATAATCACTTCTGTAGCAAAGTACATTTTTGATTCCCAGTATTCTGAATAATTGTAACTACCTTGTCCCTAGATTACAGAAATTACCTGTCCTGTCATGTAGGGAAGTATTTTACATTTTGAAAGTGCTTTGCTTTTTAAAAGAATGAGGAAATCTGTATGTAATGATGATGAACTTCTAGTCTAATAGATCATGTTCTAATTGTCTGCAATCCTGATAGTTCACCAGCATCTGTGGCTGGCATCTTCACAAGCATACTATTTGCTGTGCAGCTGACAGGCTACTGAACATGAATGGATAGTACTCTTGTGTTTATAACAGAATTTCTCATTGGACCATGCCAACGGAATTCTGAAAAACCAACCTCTGATTGGCTTTCTGATTTATCCAGGTTAATTTGTAATTGGTCTGATTGGAAGAAGTTTGAAAGGAACTGCATTTGATTGTTCTGTCTTCGAATCAGCTTACTGTGGTTTCTTCGTGGGATTGGTGAATTAAGGGCTGTGATGTAAAGATGGAAAACAAGCTTTGTAAACCTTCAGACTCTTTTCCTAAACTAACAAAAAAAAAATCCAAGAAATGATTTGATCACCTACACTTTGCAGAAGTCCATTTTCATCATCAATTTATGGCATACTTTGTAGTTGTGGACAGGTGTATATTGGAACTATAAAATAGAGTATTGATGCCCAGCTAAAAGAACATAAAAAGATCCTTTTGACTAGGATGTCATGAAATATCAGCAATAGCTGAACACAAGCAGCTATTATATCAGAGGCACAATTTTAAATGGAAAGACCTACAAATTCTAGCAATCATGTCAAATCATCATGCTCAAATACATAGAGAAGCTATTGAGATTTATAAAAGTCCCCAGAATTTGACAAGAAGAGAATCTGCAGATAAAGAAAACCAGGTTTTTAGCTTTACATCACACCAAAATAAATTAATAAACCCCATGTGGAATCTAAAATAGGGTGTTACAAAGACAGACTAATCAAACACCAACTCCTTTGGAATTTCTTCAGATCAGACCAATTACAAATTCTCCAGGATAAAGAACCAATTATAGTCCATCTTTTCAGAATTTCATTGGCATGGTCTAATGAGAGATTAGTTCTGTTACAAGCATAAGAGCGCTATCAGTTCCTGCTCAGTTGCCTGTGAGCTGCAGAGCAGATTGCCTTGCCTCTGAAGATGACAGCCACAGATGCTGGAAAAATGTCAGGATGCCAGATAATTAGACCACAATCAGTTAGCCCAGAAGATCATCATTGGATTGACCCTACATCAATATAAAATTGAGTGTCTTTGTATTTACAGTTCAGTGGGGATTGCCGACTATTTCAGCTGCTGGTGTGATTGGGATGCTCAGTGCTGTGGTTGCTAGTATTATTGAATCCATTGGTGATTATTACGCCTGTGCAAGGCTATCTTGTGCTCCTCCACCACCCATCCATGCAATAAACAGGTGAGCCTCCGGGGGTGGCTGTCTGGAATCAACGTATTCTTCTATTTTTCTTCCCACTGTGCTGGAGTCAAAGCAGAATTAAATGGTGATTTTCTTTGAAGGTTCCAATATTATTCCAGTGCCAAGATCAAACTCATTTTCTGATTAAAAATAAATTGACATACAGTAAGTGCATGGACCAGGGAAATTGGCAGCATCAGCCAGTGACATGGACATTCAGAAATCACTGCAAATCTTTTTTAAATCTTTGTTTTAGAATTATTTCAGGCACCTTTCACCAGAGGCTGTTCACTCTTCATCTGCAAGCCCTGGTGAACTGTCAGAGTTGACTTATCTTGCGTGAAGCAATATTGTTTGTGTCTGAAATTTATCTTAGGAAATCCAAACCATGAAATGAAGAAGATGGGATAGTCTGCTTTTCTCAGCTGCCATAAAAGCTTTTCTGTGATCCTGTGTTCTTTGTTATAAATACTTTTACGTTAATTCCTTTGCCAAAGAAAGTGAGTCCCCAGACTCCCAGTGATGCAAATATATTTTGATTAAGGCTATTGATCACTCTGCTTTTATTGTCATTGGATGCTTGATACAATGCCTGCTTTAGGATTGGCAAGAGGATCAACTGACAGATCAGTCAAGCAGGCAGAGGTTTTTAAGCTTGCGGTTCCTAACATATAACCTGAAATGGTGCACGTGGAAGCTTTTCCAGTGGTGCAACATGGAAATGTTCATGTCATGCAGGAAATGAGCACATTGTGGTTCTGACGTTCTGGCTGGAGTTATGGGTCAGCCAGAACGAAACCTGGCTATTGACTATTCTGGACTTCAGCAGGATATTTTGAGCCAAATAGGTCAAGGATTTCCATTCTCCTCCTCATGGCCTGTGTGCCAGCTTGCCCACCAATCTTTTAATACTTTCCTTGCCCTTAGCTGCAACCATGCTCTAGCACAGTAAGCCAACCAGCCAATCCACCTGTGTGCCTTCCCAGTCTTCCCAGTCTTTCTTCTTTTTAATTAATTTTTATTGAAGATTTTTTTACAGAATAAAACACTTAAAGTAAAAGAAATGTGGTGAAAAAGGAATGAAAGAGAAAGGAGAGAAATGGACAAAAAGAAAAGGAATAGAAAGAAAATAGAAAAAAACCCTAGAACATAGACCATAGACTCATGGAGCTGGAAGGAACCTTGGAGAATCCATCCACCAGATGGATTCACAGTTTGCTGACCAGCCACACCCAGCATATAATCCTCAATGGAACTACCTCTACATGGAGAGAAGCATGCAGTGGGATACTTCTTGGGCCCAGTACTCTTCACCACCTTCATAAATGATCTAGATGAGGGGTAGACGGGAACTCATCAAATTTGCAGACAACACCAAGCCGAGAGAGAATTGCTAACACTTAAGGCTTGTTCCAGAAGGATCTTGACGGACTTGAGCGTTGGGTCCTATCCAGCAAGATGTAGTTCAGACAAGTACAGTCATGCACTTAGGCAGGGAAAACCAAATACATAGGTACTGAATTATTTCCGATCTTCTTTATAGCAATGATAAATACATTCAGTTTTTATCCTCTCTAAGGTTGTATCATGATTCCTTTCTTTCCATAATCTGCACTTTTAGTCATCAGATCCATAAATCACAAGTATATCCATTTGCAGCAAAAAGTCTATAAAAGGTTTTCAGTTGCTAACACATTCTAGTTATTCTCTTTTCTCTAATTAAATAAATCACCTTTACCACTTTTGCAAATTCTGTCACCTTCTCCAATCACTCTTCCACTGTAGAAACTTTCCGTTTTTGTGCATATACAGGTAGTCCTTGACTTGTGACCACAATTGAGCCCAAAATTTCTGTTGCTAAGCAAGAGAGTTGTCAAGTGAATTTTGCCCCATTAACAACTTTTCTTGCCACTTGTTAAGTGAATCACTGCAGGTGTTAGGTTAGCAACGCGGTTGTTAAGTGAATCCAGCTTCCCTCTTTGATTTTGCTTGTCAGAAGATTGCAGAAGGGGATCACGTGACCCCGGGACACTGCAACTGTCAATAATATGAACCAGTTGCCAATCATCTGAATTTTGATCATATGACCATGGGGAGTGTGAAAAATGGTCATAACCTTTTCCAGTGCCGTTGTAATTTTGAACGGTCACTAAACAAACTTGTAAGTCGAGGACTACCTGTAGTAATTTTGCAGCAGTTACCATATACAACAGCAATCCTCCTTAAGTCTTTTCTAATTGTTTGTCCATTCGTCCCAGCAAGAAAACCTCTGGTTTCAGTTATATATTGGTCTAAAATTCTTTATCTTATGATATGCACTTGAACCCTAAATTTTCTGGTTTTTTACAAATCTACTTGGTATGACACAATGACCCCTGATGTTTTCCACAATTCCTGTAACTACGGCTGTGTACCGTCACCGCTGGCGACCTGCCTTGTTCCCCACCATCTCCAACATAAACTCTTGGATCCAGGGGCAGAGTATCTTGCCTGTCTCTAAGAGCTCTCTTTACAAAATACAAACATTTAAAATGCCAAAGTCAGCAAGATACTGGTTTCAATTAAAAAATTATGCTCAGTGCTGTTAACTTGCATTATGAATGCACACATATATTACTGGTTGAGCAGTTGATCTCATTACTTTAATAACTGCATCCAATTCTTTACAGAATATTGTAATTCTTTTCCCTTGGGTTTAATTTGTTTTAAAGTGAGATATGTCCAAGGTCCCTTCCAACCCTATTATGTTATGTTCTCTGTTATTTCTTTATCTCAATATTTTTCTTTCTGGCGCAGGGGTATTTTCATAGAAGGCCTTTCCTGTGTATTAGATGGAGTGTTTGGCACTGGAAATGGATCCACTTCTTCTAGTCCTAACATTGGAGTTTTGGGAATTACAAAGGTATTTTACATTCATTCAGCAAGCAAATTTCATTGGCTTATCGGTATTCTTGACAATATAAACTGTTCGCATAAGCCCACAAAGTTGCTTAATCATGGTTCCCTGAATAAATTACAGTTGGCTGAAGTCATGCAACACTCTGCACAATGTGTGTTTTTTAGCCTAAGGGTTCTTCAGATTGAGAAGCATTTGCTGAGGCGCACAGTTGAATGAGTGTGATTTTTGTTTTCAGCGTATACTCGGAATACAGGGCTGGGCTTGCATATTTTAAGATCCTTCATTGTTGATTAGATTCCTTTGGAATATTAACCTACGGAAAATTTGGTAAAAAAAACACCAAGTGGCTTCATCAATTCTGAGCATACATTGGAATAAAGGAAGATTGATAAGCTGCTTGAGCCCAAGTGATATGAAATGGAATGGTTATTATGAAGGAAAGTAGTTAATTAATACCTTGTTAAATGAAATTTAATTATGTAATGAATTTTCAGAACCCTTGTTCAGACAGAGCAAACAAAAAAAAGAGCCAGTGATACTCCAAAAGGCCATTGAGTCAAACCAGATCTCATGTGGCAGACTTGTGTCTTGAACCCTGGCCCTGCCTTGATTCCATATAGGGCCTGTATAATTCAGAGTACAACAGATCCCACACGTGGAGAAGTCAAAGTCAAAGTCACTTTAAAAAAAAGCCATTGAGAAGTAGGTTGAATGCAGGTAAGACAGGGGTTTGTGCTTTAAATTGTAGCTCATACAGTTCTAAGTCCATTTTACTCATGATTAGGTCTACTAGGACATAGGTTAGCCTGTAACTACTCCTTCCCCCTCCCTAGGTATGGTTTTGCTTTTGAAGTCCAGGTTCAAACATTGCCACCTACTGGGTGCATTTCTTTGAGAGAGAAAAAGCATGGTTTGGACTGATTTCTGTTTCCATGGCCTAATTTTGTATTAAGTGAGAAGCATTCAGAGAAGCATTTGTATTTGATATTGTGTTACTATGTCGATGGGTAGACATATAGCATCATATAGCTAGGTCAAAAATATCAATTGTTGATAGCCCCAAATAAGCAGATCACATTGTGGCTTAACCACTGTATTTGTGTAACAAAACTGCATTCTATTCTTGTCGTTCTTCCTTGGCCTAATCCAGCCACTAAAAGAGAACTCAGAGATAAAATAATTGGACTACTTTTTAATTGGTGTCCTATCAATCAAACTCGGAAGGGAATGGGGTTGATTAAGCCATTGCTGCATCAATACTGTGATACACGTCTGTTTTTGAGTTGCCTTCTTGGCAAACTGAAGACTCGATAAAGCTTGTATATTTTGTAGTTCCTGCATAAAGCAGATTGTAGCCCTAAAGAAAGATTTGTCAGTAACATCTGGTTTGCCACATTAATATATTCATAAAAGTAAATAATGCTAAGATTTGATCAAATGTATGCCAATATTTGCTGCACAATTCTATTTTGCAACTGCATAAGGTGTTTAATTTGTAACCATAGTTTATATAATTTTCTCTTGTATTTTAAAACAAAACAAAATATTTCACACAAACATGGCTATATAATGGAAAATATATTTTTGATACTTCCTGTTCTGAAACAAGGACCCCAAAAGTTTAAAACAAACTTTACTTTTGTATAAACTAATTGGAGTGCTCAGTATCTTTAACAAAATATTTTCCCTGAGGGTTTAGGTGTTCCAGTAGCTTTCTAGTAGTGTACAATTTTTATTTGAGCGTCTGTAGTAAAATTAAGTAGCAAATCTATAAGTTCCATATTTAAAAAAGAATAGCATTTAAAAATGATTTTAAGTTTCAGTAGTAACCAATAACCTGCTATGTTTTACATACAATATTATATGGCACATCATTACAGAATGATGTAATGTTTACATAGGGCCAGAAAGTGTCTCAAGCATCTCCCCATGGCTACCACAGTGTACCTTATTTTTATTTATTTTTTATTTATTTGTAATCATTTCCTGTGAAAGATTTTGAAGCTCTGAGTGCAAATTCGATGCCAATCGTTGTTGGAATCTTGTTTTTTATTCTTCCCACATGAATGTTTTATAGGTTGGAAGTCGACGGGTTATTCAGTACGGGGCTGCTTTCATGCTGCTACTTGGAACAGTTGGCAAATTCAGTGCGCTGTTTGCATCTCTTCCAGATCCAGTGCTTGGAGCTCTGTTTTGTACTCTCTTTGGTAAGTGATTATCACTCCGTGTGTTTGTGTGAATTGTGCTTTTAATATCTCCTTTTTAAAGGAATTCTGGACCATCTTAAATTCCTTTTCTTGTTAACTTCTCTTAGTAGGGGATCTTGGCAATTGTTAGATGTGCAGACTTCAGCTCGTAATTCCCCAACCAGAAGGCAGTTGAAGTCTACACATTGTAAAGTTGCCAAGGTTGAGAAACTATGGTTTAGAATCAACCCAGGCTAGCAGAGAGTTCAGTGCCTGTAAGAGTACATGTGAATTGTGGGCTGAAGCTGCATTTTCTTTAAACAGAGTTCTGAACCCTATAAAATAATCCCCAGAGTACTTTTATCCCCAGAGTATGTAATAATTAACATAATCCAAGTACTTTTGAGTTTTTTAATGTAATGCTGTACCAGAATTTCTGGCTTTAGCCCATATGTCATTTTGCCGACATATAAAGTAGGTTGTGTTATGATTTCCATTTTCCAGGTAGCCAGACAATAACTTGCAGACTGTCATATGAATATGAATAGTTTGAAAATCCTGTCCCTTTCTTATTTAGGGATGATCACTGCAGTTGGACTTTCAAACCTGCAATTCGTTGATCTGAATTCTTCACGTAATCTTTTCGTTCTTGGATTTTCTATCTTCTTTGGACTGGTGCTCCCAAGTTATCTTCGGCAAAACCCACTTTTTACAGGTACAGATATATTTTATATATATATATATATATATTTCCTTAGCTACGCATGTAGCTTTCAAATAAAATAAGAAATTGACTTACAACCAGTCATTTAACAATTGTTCAAAGTTAAAAGACACTGAAACAGTGAGTTATGGACCAGTCCTCCCACTTAAGACCATCACAGTGTCCCCACGATCATGTGATTGTTATTCAGGTATTTGGCAACCAGCATGCATTTAACAGTGGTTGCGGTGTCCCAGGTCATGTGTTCACCACTTCCGACCTTTCCAGCTGGATTCTGAGAAGCAATGGGGAAAGTTGGATTCGCTTAACAACTTTGTGATTTTCTTAATGACCATGGCGAAAAAGATTGTAAAGTTGGGCACGTGATGTCCCTGTAGTAATATTCTGAAACATATATTCACACACGGCATGTGGAAAAAGATCTTTCCAATATTTCAGCTTGCACTCCATCACCCTAGAGTGGTGTTTCTCAATCTTGATGGCTTGAAGATGCTGGCTGTGGAATTCTGAGAACTGAAGTCCATGCATCTTCATGGTTGACTGCAGCTGTTCACCAGGGAACTGGGGTGATTAGTTAATTAACTTTTTAAATCCAGATTAAGCCTGGCTCTGCCTGCTTGGTCAGCTTCCCAAACTGAGTGTCCTCTGTAGCTAAGGATTTTGGAGCGCCAAAGATCTGGAAGGCTCCCCAGTTGGCTTAGCTTCAGTCCAGTTTATCAGCCCTAATTCCCTCCCTGTGCACCACATTTAATCAAAAATAGGTTTTAAACTTGGGCTGTCTTCCAAATTGAAACATTTTCTGTTTTTCATTCCTGTTTGACCTGCAGGGAAAACTGGTTTATTCCAGCCTTTCTCAAGTTGTCATCCTCCAAATGCTTGAGACATCTGATACAGCCTACTGGTTTGGGCTATATGAAATTGCCTTTTTTTTTTTTTCCAAATTCCTCACAGAGGCATCTTTCTAATTAATTAGAAAGTTAATTAGCCATCTGCTTAAAAGTCACAGGTAATCAAATTAATTACCTGACCAATCTGGTTGCCCAGGTTCATTCAAGAAGCTTCCAAGAACTCCATGGGCCCTCCCACACTTTTAATATTAGCAGGAGCTAGCCTCTGACTTGCCGAGAAGCAGTAGGATGCTGGATTTAGGGGGGGCTTCTGCCAATCCTCCAGAATATTTTTAGCAAAATGGAAATCCTCCCCCACTTCTAGGTCATGTTGACTGATTCTATTGGTTGGCTGCTGAGTGGACTTTGAGCATCAAAGGTGGGCTCCATCATTCGCCAAGGGCCACTGGGGGCAACCAAGCTTCCACCTCTCTTGTACTGAGCAGTAGAAGAGAACTCTCCCCTCTTCTAACCTTCCCCAAAGTGTGAGATTCCACTTTTATCTTCTTTTCCACTCAGACCTCACCCATCCCCAATGTAAATGAATGGAGATACTACTGTTTTTCCTTGCAGGCGAGAAATTAGGTATGCAGGTGCTTCACAATTGACTGGTGGGAACAATGGCTGCTGCTGGGCAAGCTGGTGATCCCAGCCCTGAACATTTCAATAGAGAGAAGTTCAGTAGGAACTCAGCCACACTCTGCAACTTTGGGCACATGGGGACTGGATGCACATGTGTTTCTATGAAGCTGGTCATTCTATGTCTTGGTGCTATCTTAAAGATATCCCAGCTTGCCTTTCTATGTATGTTGCATCTATTCAGGTTCTGACAAAACCCGTTTCCCATCTCCTACTCTTTCAGGAATCGACAGCATTGATCAAGTCCTAAATGTCTTGCTGACTACCGCTATGTTTGTTGGTGGCTGTGTAGCATTTATTTTAGATAACACCATTCCAGGTTAGTCATCCAATTTGCTCTCTTCTTTTTGCCCTGCTTCCCCTTCATCCTGAGGATACCAAATGCTCAAGGAGAACATCTCTATCACCAGCAGTCATTAGCATGGGTCATAGACCGCCAGGATATTCTGGTATTTCATTGAAAGAAATGAAGGAGTGTTGTGCAGCTAGGGTAATTTCTTTTTTCTTTTTTTGAAGTGCTTGTACAAGGGAACATTTTGGTGCTCCTTAGGTTAGTTTTGAGGATCTTCTTCTATGGCTTCAAACTTCTCTTTCTAAGGAAGGTTGTTCAGAAGGCAGATTGGAGGAAATGGATTATTTCAGTCCTGTGTGTGGGATTGAAACAGCATGAATTGCGATGGTGGGTGACCTCTGGTGGGAGTAGGATGGAGTTGGTGTTTCCATCCTTGCTCTCTTTGATCTCTCAGCAATTTTTGATACCATTGACCATGCTACCAATCACCTCTCCTGTACCAGCATTGGGGATTGGGAATGGGTGAACAGCGTGTTGTGCTGGTTCTCTTTCTTCCTTTGGAACAATTGCAGTCGGCGCTGATTGGGGGAACGATCTAGCCCACAGACCCTAATTTATGGGGTGCCTTAGGGCTTGAGACTCTCTCCACTCCTGTTTAACCAACATGAAGCTGCTGGGTTGAGTCCTCTGGTAGCATGGGATGAAATACTTGACTCCAGGCTGACTAAATGATACAGTGGAGGCTCTGCCTGGTGTCAGGAGGCTGTGGGGGGTCTGAATGGGAAGGAACAGTTCATCCCTAGCAAGTCTCTTTTAGGGACTTTCCATTGCTTGTTCTGGATGGAGCTGCATCAGTTTCCAGTTTCAGGGACCTCCTGTTCAAGGAACAGACCACAACTGTGGTTGGAAAGCTTTTGCACGTGTTGTGTGCCAGTTGCACCCACCCTTTCCTGGACAAGGAGGCACTGCTCATGTCACTCATTCATTAGTCATCTCCCAAGTGAATTACTGCAATAGATTGTATGTGGAGATGCCTTTGAAGAGGTCACTGGAAGCTGCAGCTGGTTGAAAATGTAGCAGCACAGGTGGCACAAGCACTCCTCCTGTGCACATGTTACACCTCTGCTCCGTGAGCTATGTTGGCTACCCATATGCTTTTGGGTACAGTTCAAGCTATTGGGATCCCCTATAAAGTCCTTCATGGCTTGGGGCCAGGTGTCCAGCTTTGTGAACTGGCGGGGGGCGGGGGAGAAGAAATGGTTCTGTGTGAGCGGCAGGTACATGTGTTCGCACGGGCAGCTCCATTTGAGCGGCAGACACGCACGTGAAGCTCCGTGTGTGCTCCTGCCGCTCGCACAAGTGGAGCTTCACGCGTGTGCGCGAATGCATGCATGTGAAATGGAGCTGCATGCGCACTCTTGCCTGCTGCTTGCGTGGCCTGGTTCTGAACGGGCCGTGGCCCAGTACCAGGGTGAATGTAAGGACCCGTCCCCAGTTGGTCCCTCAGGAAAGTAAGACTCTTGAATCCATGTGGATGAATCAAAAGAACTTTTACTGAGAGAAAGTGATTGCAGTTTAAAATCAGGCGGAATCTGAAGATCCCACGCAAAGTACAAAACTATTCTTTTGTTTTCCCCAAGTCCCAAACCCCTGACCAGTCCACTGGCAGCCGATATGATGCCGCAAAGATGTTTTGAGAACACTCAGGTGTTGGGCAGGTAAAAGGTCACTTCTCAGGGCAGGACGGCCTTGGGACCAGGCTGGAACTTGTCTCCAAAGACAATCCCCCTCCCTAATTCCCAAGCGTTACAGCAAAGCGAAATCACCCCAAATATGCCAATGTTCCTCCCCCTGCAGAATGGCAGGACACGAAGGTGGACCTGACAGTGGCCCTGAGGTTGGGGGCCCCTGCTATGGGACATAATATATTAAATTAAGATGAGACCATAATAAAATCACCATAGTACAGAGTCATAGAATTGCAATGGGATAGTTGTTACACTTTGATATCTGAGGAAGCTAACCATCTAACTGCTTCTGGTGTGGCTGAAGTGAGATCATCCCAGGTGCCCTGAAATTTCCTGAGGGGCCTCTGCAGGTTTGTTCCCAGCTATGGGAGTCGGACTGGAGAGGCAGTTGTTGTAATCACTGACTGACTGGATTTTACCTTGGGTGCTGCTGGTTTCCTTCGTTCTGTCACCGCTTTTTGTTTTTAACTGCTGAGAGTCATCTTGGTGAGACGGGCAGCCCTTTGAATTGCCTAAATCAAAATAAAATCCACAGAATCTTTTGGCTGTCATCAAAATGACAAAAGCAGTGTTGTGCCAGAGTATGTGTGTGATATGTTACCTCTCTTGACAGTCCTCTGCCACGCTGTTGCTGGGGGCCTTATTCTATGGGAAAGGAACAACAAGCGAGTGCAGCGTTTTCTCCCGTGTGCTGCACAGAGAGACGGGCTGCTTCCGGGGGGTGTCTGTGCCGGCCCTTCGGCCTTCTTGCTTTGGGTTCTGCCTTGGGCCTGGGGTGTCAAAAGCCAGGAGCCCCCCCTGGGCAGAGAGTCCTCTTGCAACTTCCCCGTCAGCCCATGACTGTGGGAAGCAGGACCAACAGCGCATCTCCCCCACCCGTCCCAATCTCAGGAAGTCCCACAAGGAGCTTGTGTCTTTCTTGTTCACCTCCTGACACTGTTGTTGTTTTGAAACTCAAGGAAGCCCAGAGGAAAGAGGAATCCGGAAATGGAAGAAGGGAGCAGGCAAGGGCGGCAAATCCCACGAAGGCCTGGAAAGCTACGACTTACCTTTCGGCATGGAAATCGTCAAGAAGTACAAATGCTTCAGTCTCCTGCCCATCAGCCCCACCTTCCTGGGCTACAGCTGGAAAGGCTTCAGGAAAAGCAGTAACTGCGGGACTTCAGAGGACGACTCGGAGGCCGCTGTATAGCCCTGGCCGGACCTCGGTCTCCCAGCCGTAGTAACAGCCCCCTGTGCAGTTTCTTGCTATTTTACTGTGTTGTATCGTATTGTATTGCATTTTTATTTTATTTTTATTTTGTATATTTGCATTTTAAATTCTGGACCTAGAGCTGAGGCAGGTGATACAAAATAGCTTTCCCTATTGTAGACGGTGATAGCAACCTATAATGTCTCTCTACAGTTACACGGTGTTTGTGTGGGCATTCAGGAAAAAAAACACCTTTGGGGATGAGGTGCTTTTATATTTGGCAAAACTGCTTTCCTTTAGGAACAACCCCCGATAAGATGGTTAAATAGCACCTATGTAGCAGCACTCAGCAGGCTGGATATACCCTGTTTACAGGTTCTACATTCCATTTATTTTTAAGCCTGCATCATCTTAACCCAAGCCCTGCATAAGTCATTGGTATTATTTATATAAACTGTTGCAGCAGAGCCTATTATTTTAAATCAGGGCCGGGGGGGGGGGCAGCCGGGCAGAATTTGCTCCCTGACCAGCTAGAAGGTTGCAGGCGATGCTCCTGAAACATTGCAAGCCTGAGAAGAAAGGGACCCTGTGGGCCCCACTCAGTCCCTTCATGTTATATTTTGACAATGGGAGAAGGAAACCTCACCCCTTTTTCAACCTTCTATTGCAGCACAAAAATTCAAAATCGGAATAACTGAAATCTTGTTGGCTGGTCTCAGACCGTGGTTGTCTGTTCAAAACTTTGGAAGTTGGAATTATTTTTCTATGCCACCCGCTCCCGTTTTTAAGCCAAGCAGCGCTTTCAGTGTTTTCCGGTTCTGGCTGCAGTGGATAATGGAGGCTTTGCAGTAACCCTTGCCCTGAATGCATGAAGAGCGAGCCAGCAAGCCTCCTGCCCCTGGTACGCCTGGGGTGGAGAAGGAGCAGAGGGGGCTGCGCATTCGAAGGGCAGCTGCCATCAGGTTGGGGTGTTTTTTACACTGACAGAGTGCCCAAGCAGTAAGACTGCACAGCACATCACGTTTGATTCCCTAAAAACGTTTTGGGGTGCAGAGGGGCAGCCCCGTGGTTGTAACGCAAGCGCCTTTGTTCCCTGGGACGGAGTGGCTGCCGCAGAGGGCAGGTGGGGGCCACGCTCCCAACTCTTGGGTGCTCTGGAACACTTTTTTGGCCTTGCTACTGAAATGCCTCACAGTTTTATTAAGAGATTCATTGCCTATGGTACAAGTTGGTTGTATACAATAATAATATTTATTAGGTGCATGAGTTGAAGTAAAACAGTCACTTTGTCTCCAGGCCTCTCCATTTTCAGACATGTTTGCCAGCCCGCAAAGCCAGCAGCAGTCAATATTGCCTTTCCCATGTTCTTTTTCCAAATGGCGCCCAGGGTCCCTTGCAAGGAGAGGAGAGACGCTATGCATGGCATCGCTGTCTGTCAAATAGTTTTAACGGGTATTGGGGTGCCTCTGTGGGCCCCATTCAGCCTCTTCATGTTGTGTTTTTTCCCCTGAATTGATCTTGGCTCTGATATTGTGCAGTTGTTGAAACCATTGTAAGAATTTATTCCTATTTAATGTTCTCACTATAACAGCTTAGTTTGTAGATACAGGTGAGTTAGCTTTTCTTGCTCTTTCCCCCCCAAAGGTAGCCCCCAAATTGTTCCTTTTTTAAGAAAAAGGGGAAAAAAAGTTGCGGAAAGATTTGTCAGAGAGGCATTACAGGATTTTATGGCCAGTACACACTGAGCTGCTGCTCACGAACGTCATTGTGTCGATAGCCAATTCTGCAGATGGTTGGTTGGTTGCTCAAGGCTGGCTAGTAGAGAGGAGGGCCAAGCAGTGTCCAAAGGACGTAAGGAGCTCGAAGGGTGCAGAACAGAAACAGGTCAGTGGATGGTAGCCGTTTCCTGTCATTTCTGTAGTTCCCATCAGGAGCATTTCTTTTCTCTGATATTTTCTTTGAGAGCTTTCAGTGCTTTGCACCTTTAGAATCCAGCCCGCCAGAAAGTAGAACATTTCTCTTAGTTGTTTTTTTTTTAAATCAGAATTTGTGCTCAGTTCTTCGAAAACAAGACCTCCCTTGGCTTGGAGGACTATATGACACCAAGTCCCGTGACCTCTGCAGGAAGTCCCCTTAAATTCATCTGGACCTCTTTCTGAGAAAAGCTTCATAGGTTCGCACTATAAAGCTGCCTTCGTAGGCATATTTAAATAGGAGTTAATGCAACTGAGCGTAGCTACAAGTTTTGAATTAGTTTAGACAGACCAAGCTGCATGTTTAGTTGCTCCCTTATATTTAGGTGAACCAAAGAAAGAAAGGTGGAAAGAACAGCTGCCATGTGTTGGTGGTGGTTGTAATCCTGTAAAATGCCAAAGCCCGTTTATTGTGCAGCCATTACAGAAGGAAAACGTCGTATGGCCAGAATATTGGAAGAAAGCAATATATTCTGATTTGGGTCCTAGCGTCTTTTTTTGTCTTCTGCTTTGATGCTTTGCTAAAGCAAACCCCAAATGACCCTGACTATGAAACAGTGCTATCCCTCACCCTTGCACATTTGTTTCCACAAGCTTACCCAAGAGTGCAAACGCATAGTAAATAAAACAGCTTCTGGGCCCACCGCTGGTGAGACATGTATTTTGAGCACTGCGGTATCCGAATAACAACTGTGGCACAATGCAAACCTTAGTTTCCGTGATTCCACTTCAGATGAAATTATGATCTGCCTATTCGTACATTACCGAGAAGCAACAAAGGAGCAACTCCATCAGATTTATTCCTACTATTAAAAACACACGGTCTTGCTTTTCTGAGACTTCCTCATCCAGAATGTATTGCTGGTATCTTAATCTTAGCTAATTCATTTGTAGTAGCTGCATCAGCAGGACTGCAAGCTGCAGGAAATGCTTGGGACGTGCAGCATTTATAGTGATTTAATCGGATTTGCTAAACAATTCGATCATGAAATTTGTGAGGGAAGCCAGGCCCTCCCGAATAGCTGATTTTAACATAAGAACATGTTTACGCTATGAGAGTAGCCAGGAAATGGCCACATCCATCTGCTGTAGCTTCCTGCATTAGATTTGGAAGGGCTGCGTGGCAATAGTGAAGGCACCGAGATCTAAATTCCAAGGAGGTTCAGCATTTCTGCAGCTGTAAGAACAACAAGAAAGTGAACGTCAGTCCTCAGAGACTTGGTTTGACTGTTTAAATTTAAGCTCTTTTGGGGGGAGTTGGTAGCTGAATTGCAGTGTGTGTGGCTGGAAGTGGTTCCGTGGAAGGATGAGGCGGCAGTAGCAGCAGCAGGAGTCTTAGCCAAGGGAGAAACTTTTTTTCTGCATCTTTTTGTTGGTTGATAAAAGTTGCATGGATCTGAGCTGCTTATGGGTGGGCTTCAAGTGCTGTGTCCTGAGCAGAACGTAAGTGTCAAGAATGGGAATCCCTAAATCCGTTTACTCAGGAGAGAGCCTGAAACCAATGGATACTCCTTGGAGTGAGGGGTGGGGTTGGGGGTGGTCAGATGCCTCTATGTATTTTAGCTGAAAAAAGTAAAAGCAGGACACTTTTAATTGTGTCTTTGTGTATAGCTATCTGGCTTTCAGCCACCTGAGTGAGAGAGTGTTGTGTACAGAGAATATGTAAGGGAAGAGAAAATTTATTTCATTTAAATTAAAAGAAATATTAAGGAACACTGCTATGTCACGTTGAAGATGTAAAAAAAAATATTCAGACCAAACTAATTTGAAAAACTTTGTTTTTAAAATAAAATATCATGACTTTTTTTGTTAAATTAAGTATTTTGAAAAAGATGTTTGAATGTGTTTTATAAAACAATGCCTCTTGAATTTATATTTAATTGTTAATTTTATCCATGAATAACAAAAATGTATTAATCAGAATAATCTGTATCAGGGAAAAAGGTTTTTAAATTTACACTTTGTTTTACACCGTTTAATACTGACTTTCAATGTGACAACTTTGTACATGAACATTGCAGTATTTTGTTTCCATAAACTTAAAAAGGAAAAACAAATAAAACCAATATCCAACAAGTGACATTTCCACCTAGGATAATAAATATCTGACTTCCTGGGTGGGAGTGATATGATTGTCATGACAGTGTCATGTGATAAATTTATTTCATTGACAAATTGCTAGCAATTGTGTATACTTTATTTACCCATGTTTATCCAGTATCCTTCAAAGAAGATGCAGGACTTCTTGGCCAGTCCCTCCTGAGACGAGGATGCTGGCAGTGTAGGCCAGCACTTGCAACAAATGCTTTGCAGCACAGAGCTGGTCCAGACACAAGGCAAGATGTGTGACCATCTCAGGTAGCGATTTTTGATCTTGACTACCATTCAGGGTAGAGATTGGGAGAGATCCTGGCCAAGCAGGAACAGTCAGACTCCTCCTAATAAACAGGCCTCATTTGGAGGGAATGAGAGTTGCCGTGATTTGGGCTCAACTCCCATTGAGCCAACGTGGGTTGTGTAGGAGCACAGCCCAATGGATTGGACCCCACGTTAATTAATATGGGTCCGCATACCTATTGCTTTGGGGACTTTCCGTCTCAAGTATCCAGATGTCTTGTGCCAACTCTGCTGATTAATAAAAAAAATGTTAAGCAGATGCAAAGATTAAGCAGTTAGAAACATCTTGCCGGTGGCACAGACCACTCTTAAGCTTCTATCATCTCTGTAATGCTGGTATAAATGTCAGGCTGTTTCCATGTTGCAGCTTAAATGTTGGGCAACTCCAGATTCTTAAGACCTTGGCCTTTCTGTTGTTTCTGAGCTCCCCTTTGCTTTCTGTCCAATCCTCATCCTGTTAGCTGTGGGTTACATTCCTGGGGGAAGAAATGGGGACCCGTCAGAGCAGAAGTGGTTAGGTTAGAGCAGTGTTTCTCAATCTTAGGAACTTCAGGATCTGTGGACTTTGATGTCCTGCATGCCGGCTGGGGAAGTCTGGGAGTTGAAGTCCACGCGTCTTAAAGCCTCTGAGAAACACTGGCTTAGATCATTGGTAGAAACTGACCTATCTTACCTGCTTAAAAATATTTCATATTAATGCACTCTCTTGAAGCAGCAGTCGTGGAAATGGTGGCTAGGCTGTTTGCATCTGCATACAGATCCTGAACATATTTTCAAATAGCTATCAGGATCTCATGAGTCATTAGTTTCTCCCAGGTAACTCCTGCCTCTCCAAGATGTTTTCCCAGGAGGCCCTCTTGGTCTTAAAGAGCTTTCCCCATCATAATGCTGATTCTCAGGAAGCTCCATCAAACTCAAAAACTTCTGGAGTAACTATATTGTCCCAAGGTCTCCAGGGCCCTTCCAAAAATCACAGGGGAGAAAATTAAATATATCAAAAGAATTCCCATCAATATTCGCTTTCATTTAACTGTATTTCAATAGAATAGTTTATTGGGCCCCAATCCATTTTGGAAGTGAAATCCTTGGTATTCCACTCCAAGGCCTGGTAAACTAACCCTCCCCCAAAAAACTTTTAGCTGTCAAGCGGATAACCATAACTTGCATTCGATATGCACCTGCATTCCAAAGCAATGCAATTCATCTCGGGGTGTGTGAGACAGGCCAGCACCAAAGGAGCTTCTTGTTTTGTTTGTGTTTTCCCCCCAGTGGCCTTCTTGAAGAACACAACCAGTCCTTAAGACCACCAGAAGGTGGTCTTAGGAGCAATTCTCTACAGAAAACAGGGGCTTTGTTTTTGTTTTGCATGGTGCCTGTTGCATACCTAGAGAACCTCGCTGGAAAGTTTCTTAACTGGTCTGGACAGAGGTCAGCTAACATGCTGGCGCTTTGTCTTTTGCAGTTCAGTCCCTTTGTCCTTTGCGAGGAGGCCACCACGGGCTAGCCAGCATTTTGCTTCTGCCCATCGGTCTCTGCCGTTGCCATGCCGGGCTGCTTTTAAGTATTGGGAATTCATCTCCAGCAATAGCCAAAGCACTCCTGTTTGGTTATGATTTGTGGCTGTGATTAGTCATTCATACATATTTGATAGCAGAAAATTGGTTACCTTGTGTATCGCCCAGCATCTGTTCAAGTAAACCATCTTGCTACTGATTTAAGCTAGACTGCATTTCCTCCCCTCTGTTCATAACAATTTTTGCTGTAACAAACTCTTAACTGTTTTTTGGACAGTGGGAATCTCTCTTTTCATGAGTTTTCTGTGAATGACCTTAGCTACACAATCTCATGTTACACACCAAGTTGGGTTTTTTCTTTGAGATGTGTAGTTCTTTTATTGAGATTTTTATGGATTTTGTTCTGTTTTATTTTTTCCTAACAATTGCTTTATTAAACGTTAAAATATTTAAAAATATGTAATATTTGGACCAGATGTTGTGAATAATAGTAGATAAAAGCTATTTTATTCTGTATTTTTAAAAGCTGTTCAGTATAAATAAAAGTTGACATAGATGCAACTTTGTAACTGGATTGTGGTGATAATTTTGCAAGTACACAAAACTTGACACTAGATCCAACCAGTTGCCTTATTGTCCCAAAACTGCTGAGAAAAAAATGCCAACAAGCCTTAACATTTTAGACCCACCCAGTATTGACAACTCAGAGCTGCAAAAGAGATACTGGCTGCGTTTGTACTCCTGATCTATAAAAAAAAGTAAAAGTTCCTCCTCTGAAAGAGATTTGAAAAGCAAATTGTTTTTTCTTAAGCAAAAGATAAGACAGCTGGTACTGTGCATAAATATAAATATTTTATATAAATACAAAAGTATTTTAGTACAACAGTGCTAAAGCATGGCTATGTGTTGAATAAACCACAGTTGACTGGATTGATATAATGCATCAAGACAAAACCAATCAATAACACGATGAAGTGGTTTGCAGTGTGAATCAAGTCTCTGTCTCTACTGCATCAAAGGTGGCAAATGTGATCTTTTTTAAGTAGGTCATCCTTGAATTGATTACATGGTTACAACAATGCCATTTACTTGGCAGTAATATGGAATGGTTTGCCATGTCCTAGACCAGAAGTCTCCAAATTTGGCCCCTTTATGACTTGTGGACTTCAACTCCCAGAATCCCTCAGCCAGAGGAATTCTGGGAGTTGAAGTTCACAAATCTTAAAGTGGCCAAGTTTGGAGAGCCCTGCCCTAGACCTGGCTATTTCTCAACAACAGTCTTTCCTCCGAATAAGTTTCATCTCTTTCCAGACAGTCTCTAACTGCAGTACCTTGGACAGCTCCTGTACATCTAGAGACCACAGCAATTCTGGGGGCAGCTGAAGTTACCAAGCTAGCGTGCTCTCCATATGTGGGGCCTTTCTTCCCGGAATTCCAAGCTAACTGCCAAAATTATCAGGGGATTCTGAAACCGCAGCCCCATCAAATCTGGAAAATGCTTTTGGAAGGAGGCCAGTCTATCAGAGTTGCATTTCTATCCGCACCTGTGAAGTACCTCTGATGCCCCCAGTTCACAGGCTTTGGATCTCTCCTGGTCTCTGTTATGCAGCAACAATTACATTACTTTACAATATTGCTAAGTGTCGAGTCTGCTGAACAAGTGGAGCTTAAGAGGGCTTCTCTGTTCGTTGCCTTTAGGGACCATCCTAAACTGAATTCCCTGAAAGCGATATGAGCGAGTCACCTTGAACTCATACTGGAAGTAGATGACGAGTGAACCCAGGTTATTCTTTACATGGCATTTTGCAGGCTGTGTGTCAGGCCTGACCTCTGGTGGCAGGAACCCAGCAAGGCGCCAGGCCAACAATGGAGATCCTGATATTGTGTGCTAATTTACCCACAATGGTCCGGCTAAATAAACCATGCTTGATATGTGAACTCAGTGCTTTGCATTTGAGTGCACTGTCTCTGCCAACCAAAGTTGGATTCTGTATAAAAGAACATTACAAAGAGAGGCAAACAATTGGGTAGAAAAGGGTCAAGAATATAACCCCTACGTGTTAAAAGCCCACTGATTGTAAGTCAAAAGAAAAAAAGAAGAATGGCTTAATTCTTCAGAATAAGCTGGATAGCAATCATTAAATATCTAATCTGCTGTTTTCCACCAAGGGCCGTCTCCTTCTGGCTGTTCTTGCCCCAGCATCAACTGAAGGCCAGTTGGGATGTGTGCAGGGCAGGGGGCAGCACAGCAGCACCTCCACCACCGAAGCCCTCCTGTCTTACAAGCATCTCACACACACACACACACCAAAAAAAGGGGGGGTTCAATTGCACGGTCCTGGCTGCCACTCTTGACTGTTTTTACTTTTTTTCTTGACACCCCAAGGAAACTCTGCCCAGCTGAAGAATCAGAAATGGTGCCCTTTAGCTGTGCATAATAACCAAACTGTTCAATCATCCAGTTTGGGACAGGACCTGTTAAGGGCAGTCCTTGACTTAAACAATAGTTCATTTAGTGACCATTCAAAGTTACAATGGCACTGAAAATAGTGACTTATGACCATTTTTCACACTTATGACCGTTGCAGCATCCCCATGGTCACGTGATGAAAACCGAGATGCTTGGCAACCGGTTCCTATTTATGATGGTTGCCATGTCCTGGAGTCACGTGATCCCCTTTTGCGACCTTCTGACAAAGTCAGTGGGGAAGCCAGATTCACTTAAACAACTGTGTTACTAACAGAACAACTGCAAAGATTCATTTAACAACCGTGGCAAGAAAGGTCATTAAATGGGGCAAAAATCACCTAACAAATGTCTCACTTAGCAACAGAAATTTTGGGCTCAATTGTGTTGTAAGTGGAGGACTACCTGTATTTCCAAGATTGCTAATTTGAGTAGGAGATGTTGATAAAGAAGACACTTTTTACCAGACAAGGACTGCCTGGACTTAATTTTCACTGAATTTTCACTGAATGCATTTTCTCTCCTATAACATGCTATAAAAGTTGACAGATATATACAGTATGTATATGTGTGTGATGACTATGGTTCAGGATTCAGTGTCCCTTGCTTAGAGAAAGGGAGGGGGGGGAAATCTGGTGAGCAAGAAATTCAAAGAAACTTTCATATTTTTTCCTTTCTTTTGCAGAATGGATGCTGTAGGAGTTTTCCTTTCACTTTGACAATCATGAGATGGGCCAAAGAAAGTGGGCACAACTACTTGAAAGTTGTGACCAGCTGCTTTTCTGGCTTGTGACTTTTCAGCAGGCACACAACTGCTTTTAACCAAACCCTAACAGTCATACAGACTAGAAGTCAGTCCCTTAAAACAACAAAGTTGTGAGACACAGAGAGTTGGATTTGCAGAACCACGTCCTACCTTTGGGTAAATCTCAGCCCACAGGAAACCTTTGCATAGTTGATTTCTGAGAGTTTTTGCAGGGAAACTGAGAAATAGCAGCTCGCTCACCCACCCACTCATCCTTTGCTTCATAGGTCAGTGGAGATTTGAGTGTATGTAACTTAATGATTCCTCCATCACCGTGAATTAAATATGTGCAAAATGTGAGTTTTCTCAGCTGGAAAACACATTACTTCAACTCAACTCATCCCCTTCCCTTTTTGACCCCCCCTTTTCAGTTACTCTGTATATGCTGCACATTCACATATAGTACTTGAGTGCATCAGTCAGATCCATTCACTCTCCTTCCATTTGACCATTATGTGTTTTGTATCTGGAGCATCTGTCAGAAGTCTGCATGAATTGTTAAATTGGTGAGGTACAGGAAATAGTATTTTGGTTTGCAAGGGGATCTCTAGACCAGGGGTCCCCAACCCCCGGTCCGTGGACCAGTACCGGGCCGCGGCATGCCAGCAACCGGTCCGCACAAACAAGCAAAGCTCCATCCGCGGGATGCAGGCAGCACACAAAACCACGCACCCCACCCCACCCCCCCCGGTCTGCAGAAAAACCTCTCTCCACGGAACCGGTCCCTGGTGCCCAAAAGATTGGGGACCTCTGCTCTAGACCAAAGCATCTAGCTTGAATAGAATATAAAAGTAGTCTATTCTTGGTGAATTCATGCAAGGAAGCAAATGTGAAGAATTCATCATGAATAAAAGAACTGAAATGTATGCCTGAAATAATGAACTGAAATTAGGAATTTCATAATTTCACATGATGAATTCGAAATGTATATCTGAAATTGAAGAAAGAATGAAATGACTGGAAAATAAAACGCAATGAACGATTGCAGGAACTAAATAGATCTACTGAAGAGAAGGACCAGGGGTGACTTGATAGCAGTGTTCCGATATTTGAGGGGCTGCCACAAAGAGGAGGGGGACAACCTCTTCTTCAAAGCCCCTGAGAGGGCAGAACAAGAAGCAATGGATGGAAACTAATCGAGGAGAGAAGCAACCTGGAACTAAGGAGAAATTTCTTGAAAGAACAATTAAGCAGTGGAACAGCACCTGGAGGTTTTCAAGAAGAGCTTGGACAGCCATTTGCCCAATGGTAATTAGTATAGGGTCTCCTGCTTGTGCAGGGGGTTAGACTAGATAGAAGATCTCCAAAGTCGCTTCCAATTCCGTCATATTGAATTAATGTCATATTGGTTATTATTGGTATGGAAATAAAAGGAGGAATCCATAGGATCGTGATTGTTGCATGTAAGTAGTGAAAAATTGTGCAATGTTCTAAATGAGTGCAATTGAGGAGAACAATTATTCTGCCAGATGTTTGATAATAAGAGGAGAATATGGAATACAGGATGGGAGCTATTTGTAATCTGAAGAATGAAGGAAAATTTGGGAGAATCGCTAGAGAAAGCTCTGTTTTGAATATGTGGTTTGAGCCTAATTCTGTTCATACATGCATGACAAAAGAATAAATGTAAATGTAAAAGCATGTCTGATATATTTGTTTATGATGAAATAAAGAATTAATGAAGAATAAAGGGTGATGAGAGTTTCTGAATGAGGGGTAGCTCACTTTTTGTAGTGTCATGAGTGAATCCATAAAAAAGTGGGTAAAAATAGAAGGATTTCAGGAAGTAAAATCCTGTGTGAAAAAAGAATTAGATGAAAGATTAATCTCCTAAGAGAATGAATGGGTGAGGATTTAAAGAATAATGTGGTGGATAAAAGAGTGAGAAGAATGAGGTTACAGGCTGCAATACGATGAAATGCTGGAAAAAGGAGGGCAAGAGATAAAATATTAGGTGAAGAGCATCTTGAGGAAAAGAGTTACAAAGAAAGTGGCCAAAGAGAGCAAGGAAGCATTAAGGTTAAAAGCAGAGAAAATGCAGAACA
Organism: Azemiops feae; assembly: GCA_023970755.1. Classification (NCBI taxonomy): domain Eukaryota; kingdom Metazoa; phylum Chordata; class Lepidosauria; order Squamata; family Viperidae; genus Azemiops; species Azemiops feae. The sequence goes on along the minus strand of JALGBA010000430.1, from coordinate 407,619 downwards.
ATTTTGATGGAAATTTTTACAAATTGTTCTGAAAGTGGCTAAAGAGAATTCAAACAAGGAGCCTCCAGCCGAGTGAAGTGGAATTGAAAACAAAACTGATGAGAACTGAGGGGAAAATGTCGGAAGGGGTCTTTGAGGGGCACGGTGTGCATGGCGTGTTTAAGAGTGGAACTGAAAGGAAAGCAACACTATTAAGCTTTTGTGCCCAAGAGAGAAACAATGGAAAGGAAATAATTGATGTGGTGGAGAATGTTGAAAAATGATCAGGCTGCAGGTGTAAATGAGATCATTAGAGAAGGTGAAAACAGGAGAGTAGTTGTGAAACAGCTTGGCAATTTATTTTACAGGTGTGCTACTATTGTTCACCATTCAAAGGCAAAGGGAACAAGAGTGAGTGCAAAAACTATAGAGGGATTTGTTTGTTAAGCATACCTGGAAGAATTTGGCAGAATTAGGAGCAAACCTGGGAAATGCAGTGCCACTTGGTGCCCGACAGGGGGCACAAGGAACAGGTTTCTCCCCCCTCTTAATTTTGAAAGTTTTAAGTATGTGAGATTGTCCTTCTGATTTAGAGAGAGCATAGGAAAGCACATGGGGGTGTGGCATAAATACTGGAATTGGCGGTTGCTGTATGTAAGAGATACATGATGGCGTTAAAGCAGTTGAGTAAATGGCATACTAAGCGAATGGTGAATGGTTCAGTTTTGAACAGAGTAAGAGAAGGATGTGTTGATCTCCCTTTGCTTGTTGAATGTATTTGTAGATAAATATAGAAGGAAGTTTGAAGGATGATGTTAAAGATTCACTGATTCAAGGTACGGATGTGTGTATATGCAGGTGTAATGAACGGTGTGCAGGAGTGATAAAGTCAGTCTGAAGGAGGGATCATGAAAATGACTCAGGAGGGGTCCTCCCTAATTTGGAAAGAGTAAAAGTGGGGGAGGAAAGAAGGAATACTTTCAGACTTGCAAGAATCTGTTAATGTAACCTTGCAATAAATATAGAGCTGTTACACCTGGGTGTGCTTCTTGCCTGGACTACTTCGCAAGGCTGACTCTTCAAGGCAGGAAGATGAGTTGAAATTTGACAGTTTTGTGTAAAAGTGGGACTGTGTGCATGTATGTTCACAGTTTGGGAAACTGCTATTCCTTTTATGAATTTGAGAGCCTAGGGTTGAAAACCTGAGTAATTGGTATTGAATGTTAATCCATACCATACCAGGAAGAATATGGATTATTAATATTAATGAATATTAATGAATTAAAGACCATGGCGATTTTCTCCCATAGGAAAAATAAACAGTTACAAATTATACATGAGTAAAATGGCAAGCACTAAAACCAATAGATGAAATTGTGTATTGTGGTAGACTTTTACCAAAGACAGGAAAATGAATGCAGTAATTTTAAGATGCACAAATCTATTAGAAAAGCAATGGGAAATAATATGCATTCTGTTGTGAGGAATGGTTGTCAAAATTGATGTGTTAACAGCAGGTTTCTGCTATTTTGTTAATGTACAGAAATGTTGGTTATGTCAAAGAGGAAGATGAAAGAAATTTTAATATATCAAAATAAGTGTTAAGAAATGTGTGCAGTAAAATAAAATGATTTTAAAGAAGCCAGAACAAGCAAAAGGATCACTGAGTGAATTCAACCCAGAATTCTCCCTCGAGGCACAACTGACCAGGCTCACATTATCCTGCTTTGGACACATTGTGTGAAGACTTGGATAAGGCTCTGATGCTGGGAAAGATGGAAAGAAAAAGAGAGGAGGACAACCATCAGCCGGTGGATGTATTCAGTTATTGTGATGATGGAAGCACCTTTGGAGATGCTGAAGGACCAAGACAGGGACAGATTGCCATGGAGAAATTCAATCTATGTGGTCACTAGAAGTCAATAATGACTTCATGGCACATAATCAAAACAACGAAAGTATGCAATATCATCAAGAGAATAAAAGAATGGAAATGGAAATGGGCTGGTCACATAGCAAGAAGAACTGACAGCAGGTGGACCAAGGCAGTCAAAGATCCCACTTGATAAAAAGCATCCACGAAAGAGACCCAAAGCAAGATGGATCGACAACATCAGCAAGTATTGGGGGCCCAATTGGCAAAAGAAACCTCAGTCAGGACCGTAGTGGTTGGAAACATGTGGAAGAGGTCTTCATCCTGCAGTGAATAGACGATGGCTAAAATGATGATGAAACAAAATAAAGAGAAAAGGGATGAGGGATGAATGAAGGCAAACTGAATGCAGAAATGAATGACCACTTCAGGGCTCTGCAAGGAGAATGGATGGAGACCACACTGGAAAACAAGGGTTGAGAGGAATGGACAACCGAAGAGGTTGTGGTTGGGTGAAATTGACAAGATTATGAAAAAAAGAGATGAGATGTTTATACAATGAAAGGACATACACGAACTTTATATGGATGTCATACAAAACACGTGTGCAAAGAGAAAATGGTATGGAGAGGTATAGTGAAAGATGTTTGTGTCAACCAGGTATTCGTTTGATCTTGGCTTAATGTGTATCTGAATTTTGCCACAGTGAATTGTAATCCCTCCTTTATGGCTTCACTTATATGCATGCCCAGTGAATTGTGCTTTATTCAAGAAACCATTTAAGCCATCAGGTTGCACAAAATGTGATCCCTGTCTTTGGGATCTATCTGCAAGGCAATTTGGCCAAAGTAGGTGTTGTGTAGCATTATGAGAAAACAGCTAATACGTTTTTTAAAAAAAAAACCTTAAAAAACACTTCAGGGGCCTGTTTAGCAAGCTAATCTTTCCAACTTCACCTGCTCAACAAAATTATGCACTTTTCAACTGTTACTAGCCTGTCCTTTAAAAATCATTTAGGAGTTGATGTGATAGTGTCTTATCCCTCCAAGATCAATTTGCTTCTTTAATTTGTCCTTTTCTTGCAAACCTCTAAATTATGCAAGGCTTGGGGACATTTCCTAAGAAACTGCTTAGGATTGGCTTTCAGAAGTCACAATAATTTAGCTTGCCCCTTGGAAGCCCTGACAATAGAAGAAACTTGCCCAAATAGAGTTATGTGAATATTTAATATTATGATGCCCAGAGGAAGTGCAATTAATTACAATCAGAAAGCAACCCTTAGTGGGAAAAAAAAGCAAGGGATTTCAGTGGCAGGCAATTAGATACTTGATACCAAAGGCAGACTGCAAGCCTGGGGATGATTTCTGAATGTTTTGCAAAAATGCACGTGTCGGTTTCCAAGATGAGCAAAACTCACACCAAGACTTGAACCACAGAAACAAAACAGGAGCACAGAAACCCGGTTCTTCTTCCTGGGTATATTTTGAACTCTTTTGAAGCAGCAGCAGCGAATTTAAAATGTGCATTATGAAACATGAGAGAGAGTGAAGCACGCTTAAGCATTAAAGCCAATCAATCATGGTCAAATAGTATCTTGATTTTATTCCTGGCATGTCCCCCTGAAATTGTTCAGTCTCCTCAGAACTGGAGTATTGCATAAAGGCCTTCAAAGTGTTTTCCAATGATTCGTCATTATACTCTTGTGAAATGGGAGCATTTCTTCCCCACACAGGCTACTGCCACAAATACAGCGGTAACAATTTGGAAGTACGCATTGCCCTTACTGTAGCATCCTTTGCTTTTGACTGACTCCCTCGGTTGCATGATACAGTGAGTCCCATGCTGGCCAACTGGATGTATTTGTTACCTTTACAGGTAGTCCTCGACTTTCAACCACAACTGAGCCCAAACTTTCTGCTATTATGTGAGACATTTGTTAACTGAATTTTGCCCCATTTTACGACCTTCCTTGCCTCAGTGGTTAAGTGAATCACTGGAGTTGATGTTAGTAACCTGATTGTTAAGTGAATCTGGCTTCCCCATTGACTTTGCTTGTCAGAAGGTCGCAAAAGGTGAACACATGACCTCGGGACTCTGCAACCGTCATAAGTACATGACAGTTGCCAAGTGTCCAAATCTTGATCATGTGACCATGGGGATGCTGCAATGGTTGTAAGTGTGAAAAACAGTCATAAGTCACTTTTTTCAGTGCCGTTGTAACTTTGAACAGTCACTAAACAAATGGTTGTTAAGTCGAGGACTACCTCTTCATCAAGAGCAAAAGGCAGCCTATGCAGTTCTTCCTCCCTTTGTCCTTTAGAACAAGGACAAGAGAGCGACTGGCTTAAAGTCCCCCACAGAACTTGCGTGACTGACAGAACACCTGAACCCAGGCCTCCTATACCAGGGCAGAACTTCACCTACCTAGGTTTCATTTTAGCTACATTTTACCTGACATGCTATGCAAAGCTGATCCCTGTCATGTATTTGTTTTTATTGGTTTTTAATAATTCGTTTTTTAACTGTCTCTGTTGTACCTCACCCAGAGTCACGCTTGTGAGAGAGAAATTTGCCAAATAAATAAGTGGATCAGTGGTCTTCTATGTCCTGAAAACTGGCTCGAGGAATTGAGTAAAAACTGGACACGTTCAGACTTGCAAGTTCGAGGATCGGCCTCCCCACGTAGACCAGACAAGAAACGGACCGAATGAGCTACTGGTCCCTGACTGCCCAGCCGCCTTCACAGGATCTGCCGGGTCCGCTCCCTTTACAAAGTGAGGACGGGGGCCTCCTCCTCCAGCCACCGGGCAGCCGATGGCAAAGCACCTCCGAAGTCTGGCCAAGAGAAGCGCGGGGCCCGGGCCAGCCACGGACCGGCAGTCACGGCTCGCGGAGGACCCCCCCCCGAAACTAAACGGCCGGGGGGAGGAAAGGAGCGCCCGGAGCCCCGGGGGGAGCCTGGAGGCCTTTGGCGAAAGGAGGGAGAGTTCCACCCTCCGGGAGGGGCCCCTCGCCAGCCTGCCGGTCCCGCCCCCCCCTCCTTGCCGGCAGACGAGCCGCCCGCGGCAGAAGAGCGGAGCCCGCGCAGCCCCCCACCCGGCGCCCCCCTGCCCGCGCCGGCGCCAATCAGCGAGCAGGAGGCCGGAGGGGGGGCGCGCGGCCATTGGCGGGCTCGGCGCAGAGGAGGGGCGTGAGGCTGGGGGCCGCCCCGCCGCCTGATCGGACTTGGCCGCCGCCCGCGCCGGACCAGCGCCCAGCCCCGCCGGCCGGATCGCGGATCGCAGCGCGGAGCCGGATCGCTCGCTCGCCCGCCCGGCCGCCTCCCGGTAACCGCTCGCTCTGTGCCGGCTGCCCGCCGCCCTTCCGCGCCTGGGCGGGGCCGGTCCCTGTGGCCCCGGGCGGCCGCCTCCCGCGCCCCTCGCCGCCTGCCCGACCCGCGGCGCCCCCGACCCTGGCCAGGATGCTCGGCCCCGGCGGCGCCCCAAGAGCCTCCCGCTGCCCGGTGGCCGCTGCCTGTTTCCGCCGAGGGGCGAAGGGCCTAGTGGTTAGAGCCCGGTGGTCCTCCGGCCGCGTCTCCCGTCCGTTCCGCCAAGAAGCCCAGAGAAGAGCCGCCCGTAGAGAAGCGCTAACTCGGGTTAGATTTGGGGGAAGGGAAGTCGTGGGGACTCGCCTCCCTCCCATCTCTCCCACTTAGGGGCACCGGTGCTTGGGCGCGACTCCACCCAGCGCGGCACGAGCTTGTCTGGGGTTGTGAACTCAGCCTTCGGGGATGCCTTCAGGTGTTTGGTGTTCTTGCTTTTCGCTTAGCGTAGCAGTGGACTGAGAAAATCTTGGCTTGTTAAAAGAAAAGCTAGCTTAGAGGGTGTGCGAACTTAGCCCGTGAGTTTAGAAGCCAGAAAGGGCGATGTGGAGGGCAGGTGGAGGTCTCTTTTCTTCTGCCTCCCTGCTGCCCTGGATACGCTGCCTTTGAGGCCAAGGGGAGGCCTTCCCTGGTTCTGCTCTAGGTCCAGATTGCTGATCTCAGGAGCCGGAAGAAGTGGGGTGGAAGGAAGGAAGGTGAAAAGAGGAAGCTGGGCTGGCAGACATCTGCAGGGCTGCCTTCCGCACTGCCTGGGCGGCTCAGGCGTGGTGGTGCCAGTTCCTCTTGGAGAAACCTTCACTCTGCTGGTGCAAGGAGCATCTGGAGCATCTGGAGCCTTGTGTTTTGGCAGGACCCAGGCAGGTGAAATGCGTAAAAAAAAGCCGTTCCTCCTTCCTAAAATTGCACTAGACTGAGCCTAGTGAACAATTGTTGTGATTGTGGGTTGTAATGACCGGAGTTGTAGTCGTGAACAAATGGAGAGCGGCACATTAGGCAAGGCGGTATTTGATAACTTCAGGCGTCCTTGTATTTATTTTCCTCCTAGTTTGTTCTATTTCCATTTGATTTTTGACCCAAAGATATAAGTTTTCTTCTGATGCTATTCTGCCTGTTGTTTTTCTTAAGACTTCGTTTTCTGGTTTTGCTTTAAAATAGTTGCTAAAATAACTGGAAATGTTTATTTTGCTAGAGTTTTACCTTGGTAACTGTTCTGTTTTGAACCGCTACATAAGGCAATGCCACCCTGCCTACATCTGTTGCAGAAAAAGGAGCAAATAGTTTGCATATCCCCATTGTTTGGTCTAAGCCAGGGGTCTAAGGGGTATATGAATTGGGTAGAACTCTCCTGGCAACTTTAAGACTTGTGGACTTCAACTCCCAGAATCCCCCACCCAAGTGGATGGGATGTGGCTGATCAGGCTAGGCTGAGCCATTGCTGATCACAAAAGAAGGAGTGTGCTTTGCATACAACGGAGTCCAGAGGGGGATCCTGGCAGCTGCTGGTGTGGTCAGGAAATTGGTAGATATCAGGTTAGTTTGGAATATAATGACAAATCTCTAGGAACCAGAATTTGAGTTGATTTAGCAATAAGGACAATGAAATGGTACCTTCTTTAAATTAGCCTGCTGGAAAGAAAAAAAAACCACTCGAGCAAGAGGTGCCAGAAGTCTGAAAGGATTTGTAAACCCTCTTCTGGTTCCAATCCCAAATTCCTGAGTGGAGAGACACCATGTTCGTTCGTTCGTTCGTTCTTGGCGAATGCCTGCGTCTGAGCCCCGCTCGCACATTGTTTCAGTTGACTGTCCCTGAGAAGTTATTTGAAAACAAAGTAGATCTGTTCAAGTTCGCTTCCTCCCAACTGCAGATTCTTGGCCTGGGACTAAGTGGAAAGATGGAGTAAATGGAGTTTTATTTTATGATCCTGGGAACCGAGAAGGCTTGAATGTTATCCAGACAAAACAAAGGGAATTTAATGTTCAGAAGTGTTAATCTTTATGCTGATGACAAAAGCAAATTAGCTAAATGATTCTGCGGAAGAGTAACTTTTTTAATCATCATAAATTATAACTTCACACAGTGCTAGGGAAGGTTTTGATAAATGCAACAATTAAACTCTTCTTTTATTTGGTTTTGCTCAAGGACAATAAAGGCCATTCTGTAGTTGCAAAATATTTATTGAAGAAAGGCAGAACAAAGCAATGATCGAAACACAACAAATGCCTCATTTTTAGTTAACTTTTTCAAGCCACTTTCTTAATTCAGAAAGAGGGGTTTGGCAGCAAGCCAGTTCTTCAGATGACCATGCTCTGGTCTGAAAGAGTCTGACAATATTTGACCTATAGTGATATCAGTGAGTGTTTACTGACTAATTATTTGAAAATATTTAACTAGTTATTTGGTCCTTCAGTCCAGAGATCAGCCTGATTTTGTCCCGAAATGCTTTGGAGTCAGTAAAATACTTTTCCAGTTTTATCTTCAGGTTTTTCCTTCTTGCTGTTTCCAAGCTAATTAGCATCCCCCCTGTAGGAGTGATAAAAAATGTCAAGGTGGCAGCTGTGAACATGTGATCAGAGCCATGCCTACAAGGGGGTGGGGTTTTGCAGCTGCCATCTTGCTTTTTTTCACTCCCCTTGCAAATAAACCAGATCATTTTCATGGAATCATCTGCTGTGTCTACAGAGTGGAAGGAAGAATGGACAGAAATTACTAAAGCAAATATGGAATGGCTGTTGATCTAAATAGTGCCAATAAAACAACAATTGCTAAGTACTAGAAATTGTAGGGAAATAGTGAAATCCTTAAATGTGCTCCATAGAGAACAAAATTTTTGGTTCCAAGCTAGATACAGTTCTTCAATTTTTAGCAAGCGAAATACAAACTGGAAGTTGTATTTAATATAACGTTTTTCAATCTTTTGCAACTTCAAATGCTCAGACTTCAACTCCTAGAATTCCCTGGCCAGCATGCTGGCTGGAGAATTCTGGGAGTTGAGGTCTACACATCTTAAAGTTTGAAAAATTCTGCATTAAATGGTAGAGAAAAGCCATCTGGTTTTATAAAAGTCCGGCAGACACCCAGATGCCCCCCTCCCACGAATCCTAGGTCCAGCTTTGACCAGCACTGAAATTCTGTAGCATATTTTCCTGCCCTTTTGAAATGAGTTGAAAATATCAGTCAAATCCTAAATGAGGATTAATGTGGGTTGAAAAGCAATTTTTAGCTTCTTCTTGCAAAAGATCATCCTAGGAAGATAATGTTCCCCCCCCCCCATGCACTGTGCATCATTCTTGCATCCACTGTGCCTTCACTCGTCCCAGAATGTTAAGTGGCCTCGCAACTAATTCAGGAGAAACAAATCACTGAGGGAAATTAAAAGGGAGAAAAAAGAGGGGAGAAGGTTGATCATCTTGTCCAGGGAAGGGGTGTCATTCTGGCCAGAGTTGTGTGAGGCCAGCAAGGGCCTCTGTCCAGCTGCCAACGAAAAAGGAGGAATTCCAGAGGCTGGCATGGAGTGGGCAGGGCTTGCCAGAATCTGGACCTGCAGAGTTGTAAACTGGGCACAGGAAGAGGGCAGAGAACCTGGGGTGAATCTATGTTTAATCCAAACCCCAAGGGCGTCTAGTGTTTGTGGTTTTTGACCCCAAAAACAACAAACGCTAGACCCCCTTAGGGTTTGGTGAGGTCAACTGAGGTCATTTATCTGCTGCTGCTGGTTGGGGACCCAAATAATCATACAGGTAGTCCTCGACTTAACAACAGTTCATTTAGTGACCATTCAAAGTTACAACAGCAATGAAAAAAAATGACTTATGACCATTTTTCACACTTACAACCATTGCAGCTTCCTCATGGCCATGTAATCAAAATTCCGATGCTTGGCGCTGACTCATATTTACGACGGTTGCAGCATCCTGGGGTCATGTGATCCCCTTTTGGGACCTTCTGACAAGCAAAGTCAGTGGTGAAGCTAGATTCACCTAACAACTGCGATACTAATAGCTGCAGTGATTCACTTAGCAACGGTAATAAAAGTCATAAAATGGAGCAAGGCTCACTTAACAACTGTACTGCTTAGCAACAGAAAATTTGGGCTCAGTTGTGTCACAAGCTGAGGTCTACCTGTATAGACAAATTCCCCGAATCGTATTGGCTGAATTTCCTGAACCAAATTGTCGCAAAGTTTGAGTCGTTGTCTTGGCTGATCAGCTCTGTCCTCCCCTGCTCCTTGGGGGCCTGTTTGTAGGTCAGGTTGTGCTGAGGGAGGATTGTGCAGACAAGGGTTGTCTAGCTTTCACTGAATCTTGACTTTTGCTGCCGACAAAGGAAGTCCTGCTTGGAAAGATGTAGGCCGCACCTGCTCCTGCCTCAGTCGGGCCCCACTTTCAGTGGCTGGGCTTGCCACCTTCCGCCGTTCATAGCCCTCCCCGTGGCAGACGGTCCCCAGTCGAAAGCAGGATGACTTTGCACTGTGGGCGGAAGTGCCTGGTTGGCTGAGCTGCGCCAGGCGCCTCTGCGGAAACCCTGGCCTCTTTTCTCAGAAGCGTGGGGCTGCTGTGTGCTTTACTGCACCTGTTGTTCTGTGTGTGTGTGTGGGGGGGAGAGAGTGGCAGCAATGGGTGGAGAAACAAGCAGTGGGACTGAAGGGGGCTCCAGGCACCCCATTAATTGGAAGCTGCAGGAAAGAGAAGGGGAGAGGTATCCCTGAGGTCTCCTCCACAGGTGAGCTCACCTGAAAGATTCCTGGCCAAAGACACGACAACAGCATAGTTCTTGGGTCAGTACTCCAAAGATAGGACTGGTTCACACATTCATCTGGAAGCTGTTGAGTGAGGAGCATGTGTGAACCAGATCCAGGTGTTAAAGTGTGCAGAGGGCGTGAAAGGAAGAGCAGCTCCACTTTTGCTGGGGATCGACGATCAGGAGGTTATTTCCCCAGTCTGGTTCTCCAGAGATGAGTTGACTGGAGGGTACGTGTTTGTGAGGAAGGATATTGGCTGGGCACCATGGGATCTGTGGTCTGACACCCCCAGAGCATTTCACATTGGGGAAAACCTGCTCGGTGCCCTGCAGGGGTTTTGCTTCAGGCAAGAGATGAAATCTTAAGCAATCAGTTATATTTGCACCTCTGTCTTGAGAAGTAGGATTTTGTAGATAGTCAAGAAAAAGCTATCAGAACAAAAATATTCTAAAGACGATTTAATCTGACCCTGAGGCCATTTCATGTGAGCAGCAGCTGCTCTTCTGCAGGGCAGTGGGGTGACTTCTTCTGAGGCAGGAAGTGGCTTTAGAGTTATTTCTAGTTTAGCTTGCAGCTTTCAAGGCCCTGTTGGCCCCAAAAGGGATTGTCTGAATTGGAAGTAAAGAAACGTTTGGTTCTGGTGCCTTGGGCCTGCTGCTCTAGTTCCTGTTGGTGATCACCTTTGTGGTTTCCAAATTTAACATCTGTGTATGAAGAATGGGATTCCTTTTTAATCTGGATCGTGCCCGTTCCATGCACCTGCTTTCTACCACCACAGATTTTTGGCGCTTTCGATGCCGTGGCCTTGCCCAGATGTTAATTGGATGTTGGCAGTAGGTAATAGCAGGAGGCTGTGGCAATTTATGGTGAAAGACTGAAATATCAAATGCAAAACAAATAGGAGATTAACATAAGCAAGAAAAGAAAACTAAGAAGTTAATAACATGAGCATCAGCTCACCAGACAGCAGAAGTTCAGCCTGTAGATATTTTCAGGGTTAAACCAGAGTCTTCCTGAAGTAAGCAGACCAAGGAAATTATGGCAATTCTCCTAGGTATTTCTAGTGTCAACCCTTTAAGGTAGACCAGATGAGAAAACAGACTTCACGAGACTATACTTTGTTGAGATAGGCTACAATAACAGTCTTGCCAGCTTGTCTATCCCTTCCCTTTCCTCCCCTCCCCTCCTTGTAATTATATTCTCCCAACCACTGAAAGTAGCATGTTTCTTCTGCTCCTAACGGCCTCTGGATTCCTTCTCCAAGGTCTCCTTCGTGGCTCCCTACATCTAGAGATTGCCCCACAGGTGAGAAGAAAGCGAAGGCTTGCCAGGGATGTTGGTCATAGTCATCTCAGAGGCTTCCATGGGAATAATCAGGAACTTGCTTCTCCAGGGCTTGGTGCGCTGTCTCTGATGTGGCTCTGCCAAGTCGCATCATCATCATCAAAATGGAGGCTGAGAGGCTACAACAGTTTAAATTCAAAACTGTGCTCTTTTCCCAGAAGAAACAGTGAATAAGTGGGCCAAAGATCCTCCTGTAAGGCAAGGTTTACCCTGAACTGGCAGATTCCCTATCCGGCCTCTGCAGACCCCAAGGCCAAGCTCCTGCTGAAAAAGAGCATTTCACCCACAGCAGGAACACAAAACTATCTTCTGGGTAATTTAAATTGAACTTAGTGTTCTGATAGACACACAATTGTGCTCTCTGAAGCAAAACTCTCCATTGTCCAAAATCAGTTCTTCTTACTTCTATTTTAAAATAAGGCTCTTTAGATCTTTGGCGTCCCTGTCCTGCTCAGAGTGAGGGCTATTTATTTCTAAGCAGTGAAGGCACTTAGAGAATGAAACCCTTTTTCTCTGGAGTAGTGGATGCTCAATTTTTCTTTGCCACAGAATCCTGATGGGCCTGCCTGCCTCAGAGGTAGGTCCTTCTGTCCCCAAGGCAGACAAGTGTAGTCCTTCGGCAGACCCCCAGTTCACTTTTGGACAGAGGTGGAGCCATAGAATGATTATAAAGTTTTAAAAGAAGAGGAACGTTCACCCTTAATGTTTAAAGTGGACATAGAGGCAGAAAGTGTCATCTCCAACCGAGCATCAGAATAACAGCATTGCAGTTGATCAGCAGAAATGCTAGCTTCCCACATTGGCATCCCAAAGGTGATTTTCAGGGGGCAACTGGACTTTCTTGTTCCCCTTCTCATCCCAGAAGCTTCTTCAGCTCTGACTGGATGGTGGGGGGATGCAAGGATTTATACTCCTGCAGACAGCTGTTCATTTCCATTCTTTTAGCGGGTCATTAAGATAAGCCTCCAGGTAGCTAAAAGAATGCAAGTAAACAGCAGGAGTATAGATCTTTCCATTCCCCACCACCCGGTCAGAGCTGAAGAAGCTTCTTGGATGAGAAGGGAAACGTCTTCACAGGAAAACAAGGAAGTCCAGTTGCCTCGTGGAAAAGCATCTTTGGGATAACTATGACCTGGATGACTGAGAATCTCCATGGACATTTTCCCACAGCATCTCACTAGGCCAGAGGAGGGGAACGATGGCCCTTGGATGACTTGTGGACTTCAACTCCCAGAATTCCTTAGCCAGCATGTTTGAAGTCCACAAGTCATCCAAGGGCCATCGTTCCCCACCCCTGCACTAGGCCTTGGATCAAAAGCTGCTTCCATGTGGAGGTCCTTCATCTGCCAGAATTCCTTTCTGTCAAGACATGCAGCCCAGGACAGTGGCTGGTCCTGAAGCTGTTTGTTACTCACAAGACACATTAACTTCAATTTCCCGGTCAATCATTTTCCATGCCGATGCCTCAAAATGCCATATATTTATAACATTTGGAAGACTCGCTTGTGGCCTTTCTGGGTCCTGGAGGGAGAGTGATCCGGGCACAGGAATTCCCAGGTTGGAATTAAGGTTAACAGTTCTGAAAAAAATCCACTTTTCGATTTTTTTAAGTGTACAATAACTTGAGAGGCCTCAGAGGCACTCAGTGAACTCAGCTTGTCTGCTTAGCTGATGATTCACAATTTGCATTCATGCAGTTTCGTTTCGTTATTGAATTGGTTCTTTCGGGAACGAGGAGGATCTTGGAGCATAAACCAATCAAGCAATGTGGGCTCACTAATAAAAAAAAAACTAAACATAAAAATAACCAAGTTTAGCTCTTGTGCCAATGTAGGCATTACATCTTTAACTGTCCTTGATCTAGTGTGCAAGCCCCAAAAACCTGATTTAATAGACCATGATTCAGTTAAATCGGGGGTCTCCAAAACTTGGCAACTTTAAGTCTTGTGGACTTCAACTCCCAGAATTCCCCAGCCAGTTGCCAAGTTTGGAGACCCCTGAGTTAAATGAAATCTTCATTTCAAATGACAAATATGTTACGGGATGCTATTTTCAATACTTTGCCTTTATAATGAAGAAAAAGACCCTCAAAAAAGGAAGGGGCTCCTCCAGGAATTTTTCAGCTTCTAGCCTTTCCCCAAATTTTCATATATCTATTTGAGACAGAATGGATTATTCAACTACTAGATCAAGATTTCTGATTTTTTAAACAATGAAAAACAACTTCTAGTGTTCGTCATGCCAGGTATACTGCAACCAATTTTGGTCACCATACTATAAAAAAGATGTTGAGACCTTGGAAAAAGTTCAGAGAAGAGCAACTAAGATGATCCAAGGCCTGGAGACTAAAACATATGAAGAATGGCTGCAGGACTTGGGTTTGGCCAGTCTAAAAAAAAGAAGAAACAGGGGCGACATGATAGCAGTATTCCAGTGTTTGAGGGGCTGCCACAAAGAAGAGGGGGTCAAACTATTCTCCAAAGCACCTGAGGGCAGGACAAGAGGCAACAGATGGAAACTGACCAAAGAGAGAAGCAACCTGGAATTAAGGAGAAACTTCCTAACAGTGAGGACAATCAACCAGTGGAACAGCTTGCCTCCAGAAATCGTGGGCGCTCCATCACTGGAGGTTTTTAAGAAGAGGCTAGGCAGTCGCTTATCTGAGATGGTATAGGCTCTCCTGCTTGAGCAGGGGGCTGGACTAGAAGACCTCCAAGGTCCCTTCCAGCTTTATTTCTATTCTAAGGTATGAGCGTGGGCCAGTAAGATATATGCCTACCAAAAGGGCCAGAATTAGGTCTTGGTGATGAGGAATTTCACTCTTTTTTGCCTTCCTGCCCTTCACTAATTAGGGTTTATTGATTCAGAGGCAGATGGCAAAGCTTTTGAAAGTATGAGAACGACATAAATTATACAAAGCAAAGCAAAGAAAGAGACGTAGGCTGTAATTTAGTCTGAATGTCATCTTTGCTGGATTTCCCAGACAAAATTCCCAGTGTTGTTCAGTGGTATATTGGTAGCGTCTTGTTCCATGTCAGGGAAGACACTGAGGTGACCCTGGTTTTAAGGATGGGAATGGGGGCGTTGGGGGTGCCATTCTGGTGATCTTATCAACCAGCAACCTTCGCATCGGGCTGAGCTAACCCTCCAGGCAGGGTGTAGGACAATGAGTCATTGCAAGAATTGTCTATCTAGCAAAGCATATCTCAGTGATGTGTGAACTGATCGTTGTGTTCTGTAATCTTGGTGTACAGTAGAGATCCCCAATCTTTGGTGAGCAGGTAGGTTGAAGGCATGTTTTGCAATCCTATTAGGGTTCCCACAGAGCCAAAATGCAAACATGTAGATCCGTCATCTCTGCTTCATGGGTTATGAAGAAGGAAGACCAGGCTGGCTGAGGCTTCTAGGGATTGTTGTCCAGGTTGGACTGGAGGTTTTGGACTTTGCATGTACAAAGGCATTAGTAAGTGGAAGATGCTGCTAAAGTCCAGTTTGCAAACTTGGACAAGCTGGAATGAGCCAACCTGTCTGGCCTCTCTGGAGCCATTTCATAAATGAGCCTCATTGTCTGCAGCCTCCCGTAATGAAGACATAGCTCAGGACAATGACGGGGAGGTTGTGGGGTGGAGTCATGAACACACTATTGTGGCCATCGACTTTTTTTACTGAGCCTTGTTGCCGTCCCTGGAAGGTCCTCTTGATCTTGAGAAGGAATGGGCAGTCGAAGCCATCTGTGACTCTCTTACCTTTCCAAGAACTCTTCATCCCACCTTGTGTCTCTTTTAGGCCTCGAGGACAAAGCCCTTGATGTTTGCAAGGAGCTTCTGCCCTCCATGCTTCTATGTTTCCCAGTATTGTTGGGAAGTGTTAGAAGAATAACAAAATAACAGAATAATAGAGTTGAAAGGGACCCTGGAGGTCTTCTAGTCCAACCCCAGCTCAAGCGGGAGACCTATACCATTTCAGACAAGCGGCTGTCCAGTCTTATCTTAAAAACCTTCAGTGATGAGGCACCTACAACTTCTGGAGGCAGGTTGTTCCACTGGTTTATTGTTCTCCCTGTTAGGAAGTTTCTCCTTAGTTCCAGGTTGCTTCTCTCCTTGGTTAGTTTCCAGCCATTGATTCTTGTCTTACCTTCTGGTGCCTTGGAAAATAGGTTGACCCCCTCTTCTCTGTAGCAGCCCCTCAAATCTTGGAACACTGCTATCATGTCCCCCCTAGTCCTTCTTTTCTCTAGATTAGACATGCCCAATTCCTGCAACCGTTCTTTGTATGTTTTAACCTTCACTCCCCTAATCCTCTTTTGCTTCACAGCCGTTTCCTAGTGCTCTGGAAACATTTCCCTGCAATATCTTGGGGAGTTTGGTGTGGGGAGAACCCCTGGCAGATGCTGAGCTGTCTGCTTGTGAAGGACAAAGGCTGCCTCACTCGGAGGCTGAGCAGCTGCTTTCCTTGCACGTGATGCGCCTGCATTTCTCACAGGGGTTTTGTGTGTGTCGTGAATAATAGTGCAACTTGGTATTCTCTTTGCAGGCCGGCCCCTTGTTCTTAATTCCTGCGATGACACTGAATGATGATTTCGCGGTTGCATGCAAATGACTTCCCAAGGATGTCGTGGCCACCAACTTGGTGTTTCCTTGGCAAAACGTAGGGTGCCTCAGATGCTTTCTGGAATGGCTTCTGCCTGATTTTCTGCCTGCCTCCTCTAGTGCCTTGGCCAGATTCAGACGGAGGCCTGATTGGAGGCCGTCCCTTGCGCAGACCTTTCCCTAGAAATCTGGGGGTCACTCCCCAATGTACCCAGTGGTGAGGAGGAGCTCATGCAACTCTAAGGGGAAGAGGAGATGGCGGGGGGGGGGGCAGCAGGGGCTTTGTGACATCTTCTCTTGAATGACAGAGGACATCATTTGCATCGTTTCCTCAAAGATGCTACTAAGCAGACGATGCCCTTCGCCCCTCTGCAGATGCCAGGCAGAGGAGCCCAGCGGGATGGCAAGGCCCGTATGGCCCTTTCGCATAGTGAGGACTCTGTTCTGGCCCGGCACCCGTTTGCCCCCCCCCCCCGAATTCTCCAGACAGCATGCTTGGCAGCTTAAAGTTGCCAAGGGTGAGAAACACTGCATTGTAAAATACAGATAGTAGTTGGATACAGTGGTATTTATGCAGTATAAACAAGACATTGTTCACAGCATAGTCTGAACACATGGAATTAAGAACGGTGGATAAAAATCCATCAAAAAGCACTAAAGTCTGGACATAAAGGCTGAATTTGCAGAATATGCAGGCTCCAACCACAGAGCCTGCTTTGATCAGGGCCACATGCAAAATAAGGGGGGAGTTTCTGTATCTTGGGGACTTGATTCAGGCCCCCCAGCCCCAGCTGCCCCCTTCCTCTTTCCCTCTGGGGGAGCTGAGATGCATGTTGGGGCTCCATCAAGGGAGGGAGATGAAGTCTGGTGGGGCAAAGGCACGAAGAGGCGGAAGGAGGGGAACGTCTGCAGAAGGAAGAGAAACTCAACAAGCGCCTTCCTTCTCACACCCAGTTTCTCTATATCGCAGCTGAAATACAGGTAGTCCTCGACTTACAACCCTTCATTAGTGACCATTCAAAGTTATGACAGAACTAAAAAAAGTGACTTATGATCGCTTTTCACACTTATGACCGTTGCAGCATCCCCATGGTCACGTGATCAAATTTCAGGAACCGGGCAATTGGCAGTTGATCTATAGGAGTGTCCCGGGGTCATGTGATCCCCTTTTGGGACCTTCTGATAAACAAAGTCAATGGGGAAGGCAGATTCACTTAACAACCAGGTTACTAACTTAACAGCTGCAGTGATATACTGAACAACTGTGTCAAGAAAGGCCGAAAAATGGGGCAAAATTCACTTCACTAATGTCTCCCTTAGCAACAGAAATTTGGGGCTCTATTGTGGTCATGAGTCAAGGACTACTATTGTGGCATCATGTTATAACTTTCCTTTGATTTGAGTTCAGCCCATCCAGAGTCTGAATTTTGCTGCTGCTTTGAATGTTTATAGTGCTCATTGCAGAAGCATCTAGCAAACCCTGGAAGAAATGTCAGATTCTCCCTAAAACATCCAGAAAAGGGCAGAGGTTTCCCAGATTTTTCTGGGAACTGTTTCTTCTTTCACAGTCTCTTGGGAGAGAGGAGTTGTGTTTTGAAGGATGTAAGAGAAGGCAGAATTTTGTCCAAATTTTGTCTCTTTTTCCAGGCTCTGATCCTCTCTCTTCCCCCATAAATGCAAAAGGGCAGTTTTGGCAACTGCTTCGATGGTTCCAGGATCGGGGATTATGGAATTGGGGGGGGGGAGGAACCAGACGGACAAGGAAAGCCAGTTTATTGTAATCTGAGAACAAACATCTGGATCAAACAAGATTCTTTGCTTGGGAAAGCAAATTTCCCCTATGCAAATGTCTTATGCAGCTGCTGGCTGTTTTTTATTATTATTGTTCGTGGCAAAGTCAGCCAGATGTTTACACCGGATTTGGCATTTTTGTCCATCCATTGACTCCACTACCAACCCGATTTGCTTCTGCATATGGAATTTGGAGGGCCCCCTTTTTCATGGGCGTCTGGGCTCCAGACCCTTCATCTGGCTCTGATGCCCCCAGGGGCACCCCCTTCCCCTAGAAGCATCTAGTCAGGCTCCCAGAAGGTCCGGTGGAGCCTCCTGGCCATGACCAGCACCTTGTTGTGCTAGTTATGAGATCCGGCAGGAAATGCGGAGTGGAGACAGCTGCCTTGCTGGGGCCTTGTGATATTATTAGTACTTCTGCTCCCTTTGTCTCCTGGCCCCCCCTCCGGAAAAACAATGTCTTTGCGGATGCAACGCTGGCCTTATGCTGCCCCGCTTCCTGCTTTAGGGGTTTTGCAACTAAAGAGTCTCTGTCTCGTGGACAACTGTGAATAACAGAGGCCAGACAGAAGAACTGCAAGCAGTTGCACCAAGAATGTTTTGTGTGCTGCAGAACCAGGGAGGTGCATAGGAAAGCGATTCCTCACTTTAGAACTTTGCCTTTTTAACCTTAAAAATAGGTTTCAAGCTCTTAAAGCCAGCAAAGGTGTGCTTGAAATTTTAGAAGCCAGATATAAAAGTCCGAATAAGTCCTCCAATGCTTTTGGATTCAGTCATTGATGGGCTCATAAGTCTGATGCATTCACTACTTCTGTAGGTAAATCTTCCCAGGTATCATTTTTGGTCCACCTCTCCTGAATTTAGTGATTGCTACTGTTGAAAGAAAAGTCTTCATCGTGGTTCAGTCCAAGCTGGGAATAAACATGGCGACTGCTTTAGGAAGAAGGTTGCAGTTTATTGAAGAGGAGAGCCAGACAGAAAGATGGCTCTGGCAGAAAAGAGGGAAAAAAGGGCTGAGCACATGTAGGGAGTGGGTTTTTATACCCTCTGGAGCATTTTGTTTGGAGTTGTTTCCTGTTCCTGTCTTGAGGCTTTGT
This sequence comes from Azemiops feae, assembly GCA_023970755.1. Classification (NCBI taxonomy): domain Eukaryota; kingdom Metazoa; phylum Chordata; class Lepidosauria; order Squamata; family Viperidae; genus Azemiops; species Azemiops feae. Next base: position 388,846 of record JALGBA010000430.1, on the reverse strand, counting down.
TATTTCCTGTGTCATGTATTCTGACCTGAGTCTGGGTGTGCCCTTTGGCATCTGTGGGTTAATCCTATTATGTCCTGTTTTAAGAGTTTGGATGGGGTATGTAGATTTTAGGTCTCTTTGTCTTCTTAATCTTCTAGCTGGAGGCCTTCATCTGCATTTCTACAGAGCTGGTTTCTGCTTGGGGAAGGGAGACCTGGGGCTATTAAGAAAAACTTTTCTGCCTCTTCAAGATCTTTTGAGGAAATATATTTTTCTGCCCTTTAATATTTCCTTCTCTGGGGGGCTGACTTCCCACACTACATTGCTTGGTTACCATCTGCATGTTTTCCTTGGCACAAAATTCCTCTGCAGGAGGACTGGAGATTGCATCACACCACTGCAATAGTGCTTTTGTCCATTGCCTCCCCCCCACACACACACACAACTGCCCCTGCGGATCTCCCCTGCCGGGCAATCCAGAATCTGGGTCAAACAGAGCAGATGCAAATTGCCCACTTCCTCAGTTTCCTTTGTAGTTTAATTTTGGATCTGGCTATTATAGATTCTGGATTTGCCTCTTCTGGATTTGGATCTACTTGTGGTCCCTGGAAGGTTGCAGACTGCCTTGCTTTCTTTTTTTCTGGACAGAAGGTGAGGTTGCTAGGCAGATGCACCCTGGACCACTCTTAGCCCTGGCAGATGATCTTCTCTGTAGAATTCCAGCTGGCTGGCTGGGGAATTCTGGGAGTTGAAGTCCACCCATCTTAAAGCTGTCAAGGTTGAGAAACACTTGTCTGTAGAGCAAAAGCAGGTTTGGAGAGTTCACAACTTGCCACCTGCCAGTTTTAGGAATAAAAAACTACTGCTGACACTCCACTCGTCCCTTGGTTCTTAAACACCGGGCTCTTCTCCTGCACTTTTGGACATTTTGCTGTTGATCAAACATAATTTGGAGTTTGTCATTGCATTAAGTAACTTCTGGGTGCCGAGATTCTTTGCCCCTATTTAAGTCAGAGATAAACTAGGTCTTTTCTTCTCTTCACACCCAGGCCTGCGTTCCTCATGCTATTCTCAGGATGGAGTTTGACAGCGAGACCTCTCTGGTCCCTTGTGGGCAAGACAAATACATCTCAAAGTAAGCCATTCCTTGGTTGTCTCTCTGTGCGAGTCTGCGGTCGGCTCTTAGAGAAAAGAGCGCCAGGGGACAGCAGGCAAGATGGCAAGCTCAGGAGGGTGAGCAAAGCCCTGCCCCTTTTGCTCGCCTGTCAATCTTCCGAGCATGTGCAAATGGGCAGGGCTTTAATCATGCTGCCATGTGCACCATCTTGCCTTTCCTGACCCCCACATCCCCCCCGCCATTAATTGATGGGTGCATTTCCTGGAACAGAAAGGATGCGCAACGCATTGCAGGACTAAGAACATGGTTGATTTCCATCAGCTGTGTGTGCAGGAAGGGGTCAAAAAAGTCAACATGGCAGCCACAACCATACAGTTGAAACCCACCTCCTTTTTTTGCACACATTGTGGGTCTCAATGCATGTAAAAGAGGGCTGGGGGTTTCAATCACCCGGGTGCGGCTGCCATGTTGACTGTCTTGGGACATCTTTACCCCGTGGATATGCCTCATTTCTTGATGTGGCAGCCTCTTTCCACTTGCCTGAAGATACACACCAGACTTTTCAGCCCTAGACAGGGCTTTCCATGTAAGGTATCTGAACATCACTGGCCAAAGGTCAGAGAAATAAAACAGAACTATAGAATGTAATAGAAAAAGGCTGTTACTTTAAAACACTGTGTTTATAACCAGGCACATATCCCAGTCTCAAAGATTAAGATAAATTGGCTTAGTACTAACCATTTTTATCTTGTTAAAAAGGCTGAGTATTTTCCCCCCCTAGCTTCTGATCATTGCAGGCATGTCTGAATGATATTTGGTGAATTGCAGTTGCAGTTGGTGTAAGCAAAATGCTTGTGGGGCCCCAGATCAGTCAACCTTGGCAATTTTAAGATTTGTGGACTTCAACTCCCAGTATTTTGGGAGTTGAAGTCCACAAATCTTAAAGTTGTTAAGTTTGAGAAATACTGCCCCGGTTGATTCCCTTAGACAAATGTCCCTAACTTGCCTGCCCATTTAAAGCAAACGTGGCTTTAACGCTGAAATTTGGGGTGATATTGGGTCTATTGCCATGGGAAGGGGTTGGACTAGAAGACCTCTAGGGTCCCTTCCTGCCCTAGGATTCTATGGCTGGCTATTTTTGCAGATTCTTTTAATAAAAATCAATTCAGGAGGAGGCTGGCATCCTGTAAAGTGAGCCAGCATTTCTAGTATGATTTGCATCAGTGTTTTGGACTACAAGATCTTCCATCGGCTCCCAGAGACCGTTTTGCTGAAATGTAGGCGCTGCAGCCAGCGTGGTAGGACCTCGTGCTGTGTTTGCTAGAAGGTTCTCGGTCCCTGCCATCAAAGTCTGGGTTGTGCGACTGGCTCTTGCAGGCAGTTGGAGAAGAGGGTCCCTATCTGTGTTTAGAGAAACTGTGCCCCCCCCAACTGTACAGGTAATCCTCAACTTACAGCAGTTCATTTAGTGATGGTTGAAAGTTACAACAGCACTGGAAAAAGTGACTTATGACCCTTTTTCACACTTACAACCACCACGGCATCCCTGTGGTCACGTGATCGGAATTCAGCCGCTTGGCAAGTGACTCATATTTACGACGGTCACCGTGTCTCGGGGTCACGTGATCCGCTTTTGCCACCTTCTGACAAGCAAAGTCAATGGGGAAGCCAGATTCCCTTACTAGTCATGTTGCTAACTTAATAATTGTATTGATCCACTTAACAACTGTGGTAAGAAAGGTCGTAAAATGGGGCAAAATTGTCTCCCTTAGCAACAGAAATTTGGGGCTGAACTGCGGTTGTAAGTCAAGGACTACCTGCATTTCCATTTGACTTCCCCAGGCTCCCTGTCTCCTTCTAACTCCTCCTGCCCCTCCCTCCTTCCAGGAACGAGCTCCTGCTACACTTGAAGACATACAACCTCTACTACGAGGGCCACAACCTGCAGCTTCGGCATCGAGAGGTAGGAAAAGGACTCGGTCCCCAGATGCACAAAGGGCGAGAAATCAGGAGCCGAGGAGAGTTTGCTGCAAGAGGAAGGCAGAGCAGTTCTGGCCTTAGGCTCCCTTCAGCCAATCATACTAATACTAATACTAATAATTCTCCTCCTCCTCCTCCTCCTCCTCCTCCTCCTCCTCTTCTTCTTCTTCTTCTTCTTCTTCTTCTTCTTCTTCTTCTTCTTCTTCTTCTTCTTCTTCTTCTTCTTCTTCTTCTTCTTCTTCTTCTTCTTCTTCTTCTTCTCCCCCTCCCTCTCCCCTCCCCTCTTCTTCTTCTTCTTTTCCTTCTCCTTCTCCTTCTCCTCCTCCTCTTCGTCTTCTTCTTCTATAAATTGTGGTTATACCATAAAGTATGAATGTTTCATCTTTGCTCATAGCATATTTCGGGTGGCTCATTGAGGGTCACACTTCAGAACGAGGTGGACCACAATCCTATTGGCAGAGCTGTGGGGAAGTTTGTAGAACAAAGTGGTCGTCCCTGAGGGCCCCTTGCTCTCCCTCCCCGCAGGAAGAAGGCGAGTTCATCGTGGAGGGCCTGCTGAACATCTGCTGGGGTCTCTGCAGGCCCATCCGCCTGCAGATGCAGGACGACAACCAGCGCCTGCGCCCGCCTCCTTCCTCCTCCTCCTGGCACTCTGGCTGCAACCTGGGCGCCCACGGGTCAGTACACACCCCTGCGCGGGAGGCCTGTGTGTGTGTGCGTGCACGCACAGTCGTATTAGTCATGGCTGGTGCCTGGAGAGAAAGGCTAATGGCAGGTTGTAGGGAAATGTCTGATGGCTCTTTTGTTCAGAGAGGAGATGCGAGCGAGCGGCTGTTCTCTGCACCAGATTCCCCCCCTCCGCTCTGAATGGGCTTTTCTCAGAGGTAAAGGTGCTCCTATAGCCTGCTTGGGGGGGAGGGGATTTGGGACTCTGGGGAGGACAGGTAGCCCCTTTGGAACTCTGTCCCCACCCCCCACCTTTCTCACCTGATCAGATTATTTTTTCCAACGTTTCTCTGTTTGTTTGTTTTATACATATCCTACCTTTATTGTTTTTATAAATAAGGCAATGAACATATCCAGCACACCTTCCTCCTCCTCCTGTTTTCCCCACAAACCATCCACCTGTTTGCTGGAGTGGGCTGAGGGAGTGATTGGCCCAAAGTCACCCAGCCAGTTTTTGTGTCCAAGGCGGGACTAGAACTCACCGTCTCCTGGTTTCTATCCTGGTACCTTAACACTAGAGTCCCAGGGGTAGGCAACCTTGGCTCTTTTATGACTCCTGGACTTCAACTCCCAGAATTCCTGAGCCAGCATGGCTCAGCTTGGAAACCTCTCCCTTTCCCCTCAGCGTGGCTGGCCCAGGAATTCTGGGAGTTGAAGTCCACGAGTCATAAAAGAGCCAAGGTTGCCTACCCCTGGCCTAGACCAAACTGGCTCTTTTGATCCAAGAATTATGAGGGATTCCTAGCACTCCCTGGGGAGATTTGTTGTGGGGCTTAGCTGAGTTCCACAATGCAGCCTGGCCGTTTTGGAAGGACAGAGTTTTACACGGAAAATTCCCCAAACCTGCAGTTACGATCCTTTGTGTGATAACATATAATTCTTTTTTGCCTGTTTTAATTTTCCTGTTTGGGTTTCAAGATGACTCTCTGTAATCTTTGACTTAAATAAAGGTTTGGACTGGAGGGAAGGCTGACCTAAATATGAAAATATCGTCGGATGAGAATTTCAATTTCAATTCCTGGAATATTTATTTTATTTTTTATTTTATCCTGTCTTTTTTAGTTTTATAAATATCTCAAGGTGACAAACATACTGAATACTCCCTCCTTCTGCTCTGTGAGGTGAGTTGGGATGAGAGACAGAGCGACTGGCCCAGGGTCACCCAGCCGGCTTTCATGTCTAAGGCGGGACTAGAACTCACCGTCTCCTGGTTTCAAGCCTGGTGCCTTAACTACTAGGCCAAACAGCCTCTCTCTCACCCAAACCCACATCACAGGGCTGTTGTTGTGGGGAAAAGAAAAGGTAGGAGTATTATGTATGTTCACTGCTTTGAGTTATTTATTCATAAGATAAATGAATTATTTATTATAAAATGACAGAATATTACTATAATATGATATGATATATAACATAACAATATAATCTATTTCAATTGACATTATTTGATTGGAGTGGAAATTGGATTTTGTCTAGGAAGTTCAGCTCATTTGGCTTTGATACACTTAACTTTTTAAATGAAATTGGGATTATTGAGAGTTTTACCCCTCTTTCTTTCTTTCTTTCTTTCTTTCTTTCTTTCTTTCTTTCTTTCTTTCTTTCTTTCTTTCTTTCTTTCTTCCTTCCTTCCTTCTTTCTTTCTTTCTTTCTTTCTTTCTTTCTTTCTTTCTTTCTGTCTTTCTTTCTTTCTTTCTTTCTTTCTTTCTTTCTTTCTTTCTTTCTTTCTTTCTTTCTTTCTTTCTTTCTTTCTTTCTTTCTTTCTTTCTTTCTTTCTTTCTTTCTTTCTTTCTTTCTTTTTCTTTCTTTCTTTCTTTCTTTCTTTCTTTCTTTCTTTCTTTCTTTCTTTCTTTCTTTCTTTCTTTCTTTCTTCTTTCCCCCAAACAAAATTCATGCAGGCACAAAGGCTGGTTCATCTATGCCTGCAGTTACCCAGATTATAGCTTTACATCCTAACCAGCTGCACTATTGTAGGATGGGTTTCTCCGGCTTGGTTGCCATGATGCTGTCATCCAAATGAGCACAGATTCCTTGGAAATTGACAGCTCAACAATGGGAAGGCCTCCTCAGAGGCTTCTTGCTGCAGAGACCAGCCTTTCAGCACTGGAAAGTTTTGGCCCCAATAAGCCAGTGGATTGAAGACCTGATCTTGTTACTCGGTACCTGTGGATGAGTTATTCACAATGTAGATGCAAGTTCCTTCATAATCCCCCAAAAGTTGCTATGTTGAGATTTTGATAATGTGAAACTATATATATCAGTTTAAAGATGAATTGTCAAAATTGCCTTCAATTCAAGTTTGTAATATTTATTTACTTAACCAATTTATATGGCTGCCCATCTTGCAATAGTGACATCCTGGATTAATGGTCCCCCAATCCTCCAAGTGATGGAACTCCCATGACTGCGGGATGCAGGTTGTTTCATAATTCTCACAATCAGGAAGTTCCTTTCAGCAGAGGACACCTCAATTCATGGATCCAATTAACCTCCCTGTCCTCTCTTCCTGAAATTTGGCACCCTTGTTGGAAATCTGGAGCTCAGCTTGACTATCTAAATGACCCTTTTTGCAGGACCCCCCATGTGAGATGGCAGAGCAGCTTGTAGTAAACGTTTTACAGTCCCGTAAAACGGGGGTCCCCAGTACTGGGCCGCGGCCCGTTCAGAACCGGTCTGTGTATGCAGCAGGCGCGCGTGCTTGCGTGTGCAGTTCCATTTGCGCAAGCAATGGGCCCTCGCGCATGCACGTGCTCACTGCTTGTGCAAATGGAGCTGCGTGTGCAAATGTGCGTGCCTGCCACTCACCCAGAACCATTTCTTCTCCCCCTTCACCCGCCAGTCCGCAAAGCCGGAAAGGTTGGGGACCACCACTGTAGACCAGGTTCCATCCTGCGTTTCTTTCTCCTGCCCTTTCCCCTTGGAAGGCTGAGTGTGGCCCTCTTTGTGACCCGTGGCCAGCTGTGCAGGGCTTCCATAATGGAACTCCCTTGTTGCGACTTTCCTCCTTCCCACCTTCAACCCCAACCGATGGACTAAGCGTCCTTTGATGGTTGGCATCTTAATGAGAATTGCTTGCTTCATAAAGCTTGACAAAGTCCTGTTGGCTATTCCTACCCCCCTGGGTGTTTACTTCTTTCTCTCTTTCATCCCAAGGTCTGTCATTAAACCCACGACCTTGCCTGATATTCAGGTCACAGAGGCTGAGCCCACATCCGAAGGGGACGGGGACGCGACAGATGGGAAAACAGGTAAGATTGAAAAGGAAGCAACTGCTGCGGAGACCAAGGGGTGGGTGAAAGAAAGAAGCTCTTTTTCATGAATTTCCACCAGTGGGATAAATTGCTATAAAAGAGTTTCCAGGCTGGATGATTTTAAAAATAGAGAGCATTATGGCAAACAGAACTGTGATTGCTTAGCCCTGAATTATGTGCCCGAATATGCTGTCAGTTGGGAAATGACAGTAGGAGACCGGCTTTGCAAGTATGCACACATGCGTACGTACACATGTACATATGGACAGATTCCTGCTTGTGGGATTGTGGCATCTGTGGAGAATGAAATCCCCATAGATCTTTGATATGATCTAGCAGAGCTCTATGGCTTAGGAATTTGCAAGACCAGCACTAGAAACTAAGCTTGTGTACACACACACACACACACACACCTGGCACCCAGGGATGTGAAGGAATCAGCTTGGCTTCTCTTCCCCTTGGCAACAGAATCCTCCTTTCTTGCAACACAAACCATTGTTCCTCTGAGTTGCCATCGCTCTCCTTCCTGTTTGAGAAAACAGGAGAGCTGCTGATGGGCTGCGAGGCTGAGGAAGGCTGGGATTTCTTTGCCATCAGAATTAGTCAATAAGCCAGCAGCTTATTGTAGCTCATAGATGAAACATACACTTTTCTGAACATGAAGCAGCCTTCTCTCTATCTCTCTCTCTCTCTCTCTCTCTCTCTCTCTCTCTCTCTCTCTCTTTCTGTCTCTCTGTCTCTCTGCCTCTTTCTCTCTCTCTCTCTTTCTGTCTCTCTGCCTCTCTCTCTCTCTCTCTGTCTCTCTGCCTCTTTCTCTCTCTCTCTTTCTGTCTCTCTGTCTTTGTCTCTCTCTCTTTCTGTCTCTCTGTCTTTGTCTCTCTCCCTCTTTCTCTTTGTCTCTCTCTTTCTCTCTCTCTGTCTCTCTCTCTTTCTGTCTCTCTCTCTTTGTCTCTATGCTTCTCTCTCTCTCTTTCTGTCTCTCTGTCTCTGTCTCTCTCTTTCTCTCTCTCTCTCTTTGTCTCTGCTTCTCTCTCTCTCTCTCTCTTTCTGTCTCTCTGTCTTTGTCTCTCTCTCTCTTTCTCTCTGTCTCTCTCTTTCTCTCTCTCTGTCTCTCTGTCTCTCCCTCCCCCCCTCTCTCTGTGTTTGTATGTGTGCACGTGCACATGTGCAGAAGACCTATTGTGCATTCATCTCCCAATGAGTCCTTCTTATCCCAGAAAATAAGCCGACCTCCCTCTCGATTCTTGGGGACCCTTCCCCCCATCCCCTAGTTGCTCTGGTTAGCATTTGCAAAACGTAAGCCGTGCATTTTGCCCCTTTGCTTCCTCCTCCCAGGCAAAGTTTTGGCCCCAACCACTATGCGGTCACGGAATGAATGACGCTGGGCTGTGCATGATTTGGAAATGGCATCTTTGCCCTCTGACTTCCATAGGGCCAGAGCTGCTGTGCTGGCCCTACACAAATAGGGCGGAAGCTGTGGCTGCTGTGCAGCGTCCGCTTATCTTGCCATCGACTGACGGTGGCTGATAACTTCCCCTTCTTACTTCCTCCATTAACTGCCGGAGTCCTGCAGCCCAAGAGCTGTTGCCAAAACATCAAATGCAGGAAGGGGCCAATTGCAGATGGCAGCTTAAGTTTCACCGGCTTTAATAATCAGAGAACAGTGTGACAACCCAATCTAAGCCAAGTCATGTTTAAACCTTCCCCCCCCATTCGCAGAGGGCTTTCCCCCCGTTTTGTTAAATGAGGCACCAAGAAAGGAGGATATTTGTAGGGATCCTTGCTGCTCGCTGAGCTTGGTGGTTTTCTGGCCGAAGTTTCATGACCCAAACTAAGTGACATCATCAGTGCTAGTTAAACGAGGAAAAATAAGCGGCTTTTCTACCCTTTCGCAGTGTTGAAAAAGGTGTCGGCTCTGGAACCAGTGGCACTGCAGCTGGGGCGGAGAACTGCCTTTGCCCAGCCAGTGGTGTTCAGTGCAAACAGTTCTGGCGAGAGATGCAGAAATGTCACTGGGAGAAAAGAGCAAACCAACACCTAAATGGGTCAAACCACGCTAGGATTCGTTCCCTGTCGGCCCTTTGAGGTAGGCCAGGTCAAATGACAGGCACGATGGGGATGCCCCAAATATTCTTTACTGTAGCAAAGTAGAATAAATCTTGGAAGCCTCTCCCAAACTTTCCCATAAAGTCAAATGGCCCTTCCGAATCTCTTGCACTTTCTCCTCTTCCGGGGCTGAGCAATGGCGGAGGGACCTTCCTCTGCATTCCCTCAGCACGCTCAGCATCACACAAGACACAGCCACACCTCAGCCTGCCAGGCCTGGAAGATGGAGATCCAATCAGCTCTGGCTCTTCCTTTGCTTATACTTCCGGGACAGACTCTCGCCAGACTAAAGCTACAGCCTAACCCAGGGGTAGGCAACCTTGGCTCTTTTATGACTCGTGGACTTCAACTCCCAGAATTCCTGAGCCAGCATGGGGGAACTATGGCCCCCTTCATGACTCGTGAACTTCAACTCCCAGAATTCCTGAGCCAGCATGGCTCCGCTTGGAAACCTCTCCCTTTCCCCTCAGCGTGGCTGTCTCAGGAATTCTGGGAGTTGAAGTCCACAGGTTGTAAAGTTGCCATAGTTGTCCACCAATGAGCTAGCCCAGGGGTGGGCAACCTTGGCTCTTTTATGACTCATGGCTGGCTCAGGAATTCTGGGAGTTGAAGTCCACGCGTCATAAAAGAGCCAAGGTTGCCTAGCCCTGACCTAACCTAATACGGGTAGTTTTCAACTTACAACCACAAATCAGCTCAAAATCTCCATTGCCAAGCGAGACAGTTATTAAGTGAGTTTTGCCCTATTTTATTACCTTTTCTTGCCACAGTGAATCACTGTGTTAAGTGAATCACTGCAGTTGTTAAGTTAGAACGCAGCTGTTAAGCGAATCTGGCTCCCTCAGTGACTTGTTTGTCAGGTTGCAAAAGGGGATCACATGACCCTGGGGCACTGCAACCGTCATAAATACATGCCAGTTGCCAAGCATTTGAATTTTGATCGTGTGACCATGGATGGGGAGGCTGCCACGGTCCTAAGTCTGAAAACTGGTCATACGTTATTTTCTTTCAATGCCGTTGTAACTTTGAATGTTCACTAAACAAGCGGTTGTAAGTTGAGAACTACCTATAGATCTACCCTGGGAGATTCTAGGGTGTGGCTACCCTGAACCTTTTCCTCCCCCCCCCCATCCATTTCAGGGCTGTGGAATCTGCTGCCTCCTCCCCGGGAAGCTGGGGTGCTACTGCTGATATCCCCCCCCCCAACTCCTTCTCCAGCTGCACAACCCATCACAGACCCCAACCTCTCAGTTTTGCAGCCTGACATTCAACAAGTCTTCCCATCTGCGGGGTGGACCATGGGCTCTAGAACTTTGTTTGTCCAAAACGTCCTGCATCACCCTGTATCAGAAGAGAAAGGAAGCCATGGGGGTGACCCACACTTTTTCTGTGTAACTTCCCCCCCCCCCGTTCTGCTACCAGGGGGCAGAGAAGAGAGTCTGGCTTTGAGCGGGGTGATCTGGGGCATGCTTTCCCCTTCCTGGGGCATGGGGGATGGAAGCCAACAGGATAAAATGGAGAAATCTCCATCCAGGGTTTGGGCAAGGGTGCCTCTGAAGGGACCCAGAGATGCCTAGCCCCCTCTTAGGGATGATGCCTTGAGAAAGGATGCTTTGGCTCACCTTGCAGGTCCATGAGAGGCCTTGGAAGCACGGTCAAAATTCAGACGCTTGGCAACTGACTCATATTTATGACAGTTGCAGTGTCCCAGGACATATAATCACCTTCTGACAAGCAAAGTCAATGGAGAAGCCAGATTCATTTAACAACCGTGTTACTGACTTAACATCTGCAGTGATTCACTTAACAACATGGCAAAAAAATGGGGCAAAACGCACTTATCAATTTTCTTGCTTAGCAACATAAATTTTGGATTCAATTGTGGTCATAAGGCAAGGACTACCTATAGTATTTGGAAGTGACTCAGGCAGATTTCTGGGGCGTAAGGGGGGGGGCGGGGGAAAACACAGCACAGTCAGATTTGCACAATTCTGTTCCCACAGCCAAGCCAGTTTTAGCCTTCCAACCAAGTTGACTGTCCGTCCTGCTTTATAACCTGGCGGGGCTGAAAAGGGACGCGGTGCCTCCCGACAATTGCTGGGGATTCAGTCCTGCTCTGCGGTCTGGAGCTGCCCAGGCCCATCGCGGTCTCCGATCAAAAGTCAAGGCTGAAGGAGGAGGCAATTAAAAATTGACTAGCAGGAATTTCAGTATATTGGGGAGCTGCACCAGAAATCCCACGGGAGCGCCACAAAAGCTCTCCAGGGACGGAATATAACTCCAAAAGCTGTTGAATTGGAGCCCCGTCCCCGGTTCAGTCGGGCAGCGGGCCCAGGCAGTCGCTATTGCAGAAGCAGAAGGTCCCTTTTCAGACCGGGGGGGGAGGAGGGGGGGTTCTCTGCTGCACCAGGAGCTGAATCCTCAAAACAGACCCAGCTGAGCCAATTTATTTGCATCAATAACATTGGGTGTGGTCATATTAACAGGGAGGGGTGATGTTAAGGGTGTCGTATGGGCATGGGGGAGCCCCAAGAAAACTTTAATCCCCCTTAAGGATATAACGAGAGGAAGTAATAAACCTCCAGCTTGCTTTCAGGTCTTGCAGGGTGGTTGTGCGTAAAAATGAGAGGGAGCGCTGCGAATGCTGCCTTGAAGGTTTGAATGAAAGGAGGGATAAAAAGGGATAAAAACTATGTAAACAGTGTTCTTCTTTCCCATCTCCTTATTTTCCTCTTTTCTTTCTTTAATTTCTCATACTTTCGTTGTATGCTAACAGAAATATTTAGAAAAGAAATGTGTAAGCAAAATAATTTTGGAAAGGCGCAACAAAGGCCGGGCAGTTGCAGGAGGTTCCTGGGCTCAAACTGAGCTCCTTGTTGGGAGCTACTATCCAAATGCCCCCCTCCCTCCCCTTTTTTAATTTCAGTGATTAGAAAACAATCCACCAATAATTCCAGGAGCTGCGTAGCCTTCCCACAAATTCCACTGTCAAAAGATTTCAGTGGCAAAAAATTAATGAAGCCCCCAGGCTGCAAAATTGCAAGGGAACCATTGAATGACTTGAAAAGCCAAAACAGGACAGCCAGCTAAGCCAAAAGGCATTTTTCGGGTTTCTACAGAAATCGGACAATGGCCGAGGTTTGCCGTCTGGTTGCCAGAACGGCATCTGTGAATTCCCTCTCACAATAGTGGCGCCGCTCCAGGCCACAAAAGGAGAGCGAGACGTTGGCTGCAGAGCCTCTTTGGGATGGTCTGAGAGCCACAAGGAGATTTTCGTGGACCTGATGAATTTCAGCACAATTTCCACTGAAGTTAGTTCCAGTTAATTTCTTTCTGCTGTTCCCCCTTCTGCCCTTAACAGTGAAATTAAGATTCAAGAGGGCCCTGGGTAGCAAATTTCCTTTTGCAGATTGGGCACACACAATTCTCTGCGCACATAAGATGATCTTTGTTGGACGTGGAAAGCCTCTTTTTTTCTTGGTGTAACAGTGAAGAGCTGGCTCCTGTCTGTAAAAGGCGTCATTCATCAGACAGTTCTCCCTGCTCTTCCTAGCAAAGGAAAACAAGTGAATATTGTCTGTCTTCTTACATCTAAATTTTTGTGTGTATGTGTGTGTGTGTTTTCCACAATTTAAAGTGTCCTTCTCTATTTGACAGAGGTGTTGGAGGGGGGTTGTATAGATGATGAAGTTGATAATCATAATTTATACAGTTATACAGGTAGCCCTTGACTTACAACCATAATTAAGTTCAAAATTTCTTTTGCTAAGCCACACAGTGGTTAAGGAGGTTTTGCCCCACTTTATGACCTTTCATGCCAGTTGTTAAGTGAATCACTGCAGTTGTTAAGTTAGTAAAATGGTTGTTAAGTGAATCTGACTCCCCCGTTGAATTCGCTTGTCGGAAGGTCGCAAAAGGGGGTCTCATAAGTGAATCATGTGGTCCTTAAGCAAATCCAGCTTCCCCCGTTGCCTTTGCCTGCCAGAAGCCAGCTGGGAAGGTCACAAATGACAATCACGAGACCCTGGGAGGCTGTGCCTGTCATAAGTCAGTTGCCAAGCATCTGAATTGTGATCACATGACCAGGGAGATGCTACAATGAGTGTAAGTGTGAAAAATGACTGTAAGTCACTTTTTCCAGTGCTGTGTAACTTTGAATGGTCACTAAATGAGTGGCTGTATGAGCCCTGGTGGCGCAGGGGTTAGAATGCAGCACTGCAGGCTAATTCTGCCGATTGCCGGCAGTTCGATCCTGACTGGCTCAAGATTGACTCAGCCTTCCATCCTTCCAAGGTCGGTAAAATGAGGACCCAGATTGTTGGGGGGGGGGGCGGCAATATGCTGACTCTGTAAACTGCTTAGGGCTGGAAAGCACTGTGAAGCGGTATATAAGTCGAAGTGCTAGTGCTTTTGCTATGGTAAATCAGAGACTACCTCTATGCGTCTCAGCGACTCTTGCAGAGTGGCAACATCATGACAAACGCCACCCCCCACCTCCACACACCCCTCCCCCCCGTTTTACAGGCATTGCTCACACCTAGGAGAGGGGTGGAACGTGCACCACGGGGGGGGGGGCAGCAGCCCCGGTGGCGTTCCTTTGCGGGATGCCTCCAGTCCTGTGGATGCTTCCGAGGTCCACCTTCGTTTAACGGGCCTTTGCTGTGCTCCATTTCAGAGGACAGAGAATTCAAAGCTCAACTGGAAGAGACGCCCCAACTGATGCGGACGCGGAGCGACGTGGGGGTGCGCCGCAGAGGGAACCTTCGCACCCCCAGCGAACAGCGTCGGATCAGGCGTCACCGTTTCTCCATCAACGGGCATTTCTACAATCACAAAGTGAGCCTCCCGGGGGGGGTCTGCCGGGGTGGGGGGGGGAGAAGCCTCTTCAGCAAAGCAAGCAAGAAGATCCTGAGAGAGTGAAGGGAGCTCCCCGGAGCCGATCTTAAAAGAAGCCATAAAAGTTCACCCTTCCCCCTTTATTGTTTTAAGCTGCATACAGGCAGTCCTCGATTTACGACTGGTCGCTTAGTGATTGCTTGAAGGTACGACAGACCTCCCCAAAAAGCACTTGCAACCGGTTCCAAAGTTCCTATAGCTCCTAAGTTCATCTTTTTGATCCTATTCTACTTTCAGTGAATTATGGCCAACCACCCATCAGTGGCATTCATCCCGTGCCCTGGTGGACTCGGGGAATTTGTGGGAACTCAACCGTGATCCTGCCAGGTTGTGTGAACTGAACCAATTGTATGCAGACATAACAAAGAGCATGTCCTGCGGACCTTGCCTTGGTGTTTGGTTAACCTAGTCAATCATATTATGGGAACTCAGTCTTTTAATCTGACATTGCCCTTGCCCCCATCATACATGGCCTGTGACAGCTTCCTTCTCCCCTCACGAAAGTCTCAACCCGTCCCTTGCCTGATTCTTCTCACGAATCCCGCTCCCTCCTTCTGCTTCCTCCCTCAGACATCAGTGTTCACACCAGCGTATGGCTCCGTCACGAATGTCCGTATCAACAGCACCATGACTACACCACAAGTTCTGAAGCTGTTACTCAACAAATTTAAGGCATGTTTTGTTCTGATTGGTTTCTGCTGCAGGTGAGGTCAGGGCTGGGCCAGCTTTCTGGCTTAGGGTACAAATACCAAATCTCTCTTAATGATTCCTTCCCCTACTCTATGTACCAAGCAAATCCTGTTTTTCATTCCGGGGACACTCGAAGGGTTACCCCCTGCTTGATCAAGAGTGCAAGGAGCTTTTCGCCTCCCCTGCTGTCCCTGACGTTCCTTCCAACTGGCCCCCAGCCTCCTGGCTTCATCAGGGGGCTGAATCGGGGGCAGGATTTTCCACAGAGCAACGAAAGCAACGCAACACTGTCAAGTTATATTTTTGTCCCAACAACTGATGGGTTTACTTGTTAGGGTTTTCTTTTTAAAAAAAAAGCATCCTGCCTTTATTAGTGTTTATATATAACTCAAGGCAGCAAACATGCTTAATACTGAGGAGTCCTTGGTGCTCTCTGAGCTTGGTGGTTTTCTTGCAGAGGTTTCATTACCCAAACCAGGTGACACAAGTGCAGCACTGATGCTGTTCCCTAGTTTGGGTCATGAAACCTCTGCAAGAAAACAACCAAACTCAGAGAGCACCAAGGACCCCACAGTCTTCCTCCTCCTCCTCTTCCTCCTCCTCCTCCTCCTCCTCCCCCCCTCCTCTCTGAAAACCCCATTCCTTTCTAGCACTGATGCTGTTACCTACTTTGGGTCATGAAACATCTGCAAGAAAAGAACCAAACTCAGAGAGCACCAAGGACCCTTCATTTCGACCCTGAGCTACAAATACTCTCCTTTTATCAATACCTAATGCTCCTTCCTCTTCCTATTTTTCCCACAACAACAACAACCTTGTCTTCCCCAAGGGAGGACTAGAACTCACAGTCTTTTGGTGATTGACACAAAGTTACCTAGCCAGGTATTGTGCCCCAAACGGGACTAGAACTCTCACCTTTTTGGTTTCTAGCTTGCTACCTTAACTTAGCAGTTAAGTTTCAACTGAAGTCAGGATATCAGGCAACGTTGATCTGGACATCTGGAACTCCTTAGCAAAGGGACTCAATCTTGGCCCGTTTGGAAGAAGAAGCGCTTGGGGAGCTGGATAAGGGCTGCATGCATGGAGAACCAATGCTCTTTTTTTCCTGTTTTCAGATTGAAAACTCAGCAGAAGAATTTGCTTTGTACATTGTGCACACCAGTGGAGGTGAGAAGGATATTGTTGTGTCTTGCAGTGGTAGGGCTTCTGGGCAAGCTTTTTTCGACCCAAGGTCCTCTCTTGGGCCTCACTCCAGTGAGCAGCTGGGTAGAGTCAGGAGAAAGACATTTGTAGGGGCAGAACAAATATTGGCATGAAATCCATTGCTGTATTTGCCTATTTTGTTATGAGCATTTCTCAGCCTCAGCAACTTTAAGATGTGTGAACTTGCTGGCTGGGGAGGTCTGGGAGTTTGAAGTCCACACATTTTAAAGTTGCCAAAGTTGGAAAACAATGGTTTACATAATTGTTCCCATATTCTGCCATATTAATAAATCCAATTTAATCACAACATTTTGAGGTATAGTGGTGGAGGCCTCATATGATAATTTCTGAGGCTGCTGTGAATATTTGTCAAGGGCATATTAAAAGAAAAAGCTATAACTAATCTTTACCCAAGCAAAAGATAACAAAGAACTATGCTTGGCACTCAGCATGACCCTAGATTTCTTTTTTACTTTTCATCTTGGACAGCAGACCCTCTGCTTTTAAAACTCCCACCACTTCCCAGAATGTGCCCAGAAGATGGGGTGGTGGTGGTGGTGTTTGTCTTCTTCTGAAAACTGCCCCAAGTGTCGGTAGAGCGGGTGACCCAGCTTTGTGAAGCCGGTTCCTTCTAAGACTACATTTTTAAAAAAGACTGGCTAGCTCCATTTTTCTCTGCGAGGTGGTCCTCATAGCTTCCAGAGATGGTCCAGGCGTGTCCCCCAGTCAAATTGGCAAAATGAAACATTGGCAAGAGCCCTGGTGGCCCAGTGGTTAGAATGCAGCATTGCAGGCTAACTCTGCCCACTGCCAGGAGCTCGATCCTGACCTGCTTAAGACTGACTCAGCCTTCCAACCTTCCGAGCTCGGTAAAATGAGGACCGAGATTGTTGGGAGAGCAATATGCTGGCTCTGTAAACCGTTCAGAGGGGCCTGTAAAGCACTGTGAAGCATTATATAAATCTTAAGTGCTACGTATTGCTATGAGATTCCAGAAGATCTTGAGATTCTTATATATATATGTGAACAGAAAAAAAAATAGATCATTTCATGAGATTTCATTGAGATATTTTGATTGAGGAAGACCATAAAAGAAAAAAGTTCACATGAAAAGTGGAAGGAAAAAAAAGAGGACAACCTCTAGTAAGGTGGATGAACTTAAATACACTGCAATTTTGGAGGACCTGAAGGACCATCATTCTGGAGAAGGTCTACCTATGTGATCACTAGAAATTGACATCAACCGGGGTGGGGTGGGGGGCACAGTCATTCTGGCTGTAGAAAGACTTTGGATGCTTCCTGGGAATCCAGCAGGTGCATCCTGTGTAAACCGGGAGAAGTTTCTTGATTTGTGTTTTAGAGGAGGTCATTTTCGTTCTCCTGTTGGTAAACATGAGTTGTTCTTGAGGTCTGGATCCCAACCCTTGTCCTTGTTCTCTGTTTCCTGCAGAGAAGCAGAAGCTCAAGGTCACAGATTACCCACTGATTGCCCGGATTCTGCAGGGCCCGTGTGAACAGGTTTCCAAGGTTTTTTTGATGGAGAAGGACCAGGTGGAAGAAGTCACATATGATGTGAGTTATTGTGCGGTGGGAGTCCATTCTTTGCTTATCACGTAGAGGTGCTTCCTCAGTCTCCAACCTCTTTGGAGGAGGAACATGCTAGGCCCCACCATTAAAACCTCTCCTGGACTTTCTTTCCAAAATCCCCATGTCTTCAGGAGACAGCTCTTCACTTATTTGTGTAATTATTTCTCATTATCTGTATTAATAATTGACTTGCCTATAAACTATTGAGAACTATTTTGAGTACTTGCTGCTACATTTATTTCAGGGGTTGCATATTCTTATTTTTTTCCCAGGCCCATAAAGCCTACTCATTCAAACCTTAAAGAAATGGGTATTTAACTGTATCTTAGCACAATCCACCCCATTAGTTTGTTGTGGGAGAAGAGTGGAGACGTGACACTGTCTCTAACCTTTTGGGTTCTGGAGGAAATGTGAGACAGTTCACATGCGCTTTATTCCCTCAAGTGCAGAGGGACACAAGTGCTTCAGAAGTAGCACCGAGGGATGAAATGGGCCTCCATTTCCCCATTATTAGCCTTACTTCGTTGCTGTGGTGCCTGAATGGCTCAGGGAACAGTGCTTCTCAACCTTGCTGGCTGGGGAATTCTGGGTGTTGAAGTCCACCCATCTTAAAGTTGCCAGCGCTGAGAAACTCTGGAGCAGAGAGCAAGGAGCTTTTCCCGGCTCCTATACAAAAATAACCCACCACACTGATCCTGGCAGTCCATGAGCTTTGCAAAAACTGGGTGTTCCCAAACCACCTGCTTCACTTTTCCGTACTTTGTGTGTCCATGCAGGTTGCTCAGTATATTAAATTTGAAATGCCTGTCCTAAAGAGCTTTATCCAAAAACTTGAAGAGGAGGAAGACCGGGAAGTGAAGAAATTAAGGCACAAGTAAGTTTTTCCTTTCCAGGGAACCAGCAACAGGGAAAAGAATTTCTAGTAATCTTCTAGTCTGTAGATTACAGGTAGTCCTTGATTTACAACAATTCGTTTAGTGGCCAAAGTTACAGTGGCACTGAAAAAAGTGACTTATGGCCATTTTTCACACAACCGTAGCAGAATATCCATGGTCACGTGATCAACCTTCAGAAACTCGGCAACTGACTCATATTTATTGCAGTGTCCCGGGGATCACGTGATCCCCTTTTGTGACCTTCTGACCAGCAAAGCCAATGGGGAGGACAGATTCACTTAACAACCATGCTGCTAACTTAACAATCACAGTGAGTCATTTAACAAGTGTGGCAAGAAAGGTTGTAAAATGGGGCACAATTCACTTAAGAAATGTCTTGCTTTAGCAACAGGAATTTTGGGCTCAGTTGTGGTCGTAAGTTGAGGACTACCTGTAAAAGATCTGGATGACAAGATGCCGCTTTTGTCGATGCTTCCAAAAACCTTGTTGTGTTATTCAGGGAAGGGCATCGCTTCCATTCCATTCTCCTCCTCCTCCTTTGACTGGTCCAGCAGTCCCTTCCTTTTAGCTGCTGTCAATTGATAACTCTTCTATTCTGGATCCCTTTAAGGTATTCGGTGCTACGTATAATGATTGCGCAGCGATTAGAAGAAATCTCTGAAGGTCCAGCAACAATGTAAAGGCTTGATTTGAGAGACTGCAGCCTCCTGGCCCTGCCAGTCCCCAGCCAGGCATCCTGGAGACAGATTTCCTCCTGAAGACTTGCTGACTTGCTCTTGTGAACAAGGATGTGTCTTCTCCCAGGAAAGGAATTTGAACAAGAGCCGCTTTGAGCACCATCTTTGCTCCTTCTCTCTTTAACAACAGTGAACTCGGTGGAGAATCTGGGAAGATGGGGAGGATACCTCTCAGCACCAAGTGTTGAAAACAGGACATCTCAAAGTCAGTTCCTTTTGAGCTGATGCTGGTACTGGATGATCATCCTTGGAACCCGGCCTTCTGGATGAGAAGTCTCCAGAGGTCATCCATACGTTTCCTCCACAGACCGGTTCTTTCCTTCTCAAACCCTTTTAAAATTTATCCAGGGTTGGGGGAGGGTGGTTTTGGGAGGGTGGGGAGAAAAGAGACGCTTAACGGAAAACTGAGTTTTCCCTAAACCTGACTTCTGCAGCTTAGCAGTAGTAAATATGGATCTTTCGTGGAGTCGAAGTATTAAAATGCTTTGAAATTTCCCCAGGCAGCTTTACCTTTTCTACCCCTCCTCACCCAACCACCCACGTCTGGCCTTTGTGTTCATTTCCCCCTCCCACCATGGCTCGTTGCCATGTTTGCAATGGCTGTGTTGGGTCTGGCACAACTCCTGACCTGGCCCCAGCCTTCTTGGGTCGTCTGAACTGAGCCTTGCCTTCTGTCCACCTTTCCTGCTTGGCCCCCAAGTTCTCTAAAGCAGCCTCAAGAGATCAGGTTGCCTGCCCAACATAGGAAATCTGCTCAGTGTTTTTGGCTCACCAGTCAAGACTCCCCAGATGGGCAGAGGAGCCTCCAGAAATCAAAAATAGCAATAGCACTACGGCTTCTATACGGCTCCATAGTGTTTTACAGCACTTTCTAAGTGGCTTACAGAGTCGGCATGTTGCCCTCAACAATGTGGGTCCTTATTTTATTGACCTTGGAAGGATGGAAAGCTGAGTCAAAAACACTTCCTTGCCCTTCCTTTTTGCCTCTACCTTTCTCCAAGTAGCTGTATCTTCTCTTCACATCCACTTGCTATTCCTCGATACTTTAATTCTGATATGGTACTCATTTTTGTCCCAGGTTTGTGAATTCCCAGACTATATGGGTGGTGTTGGCTGCTGGCAGCTGGGCTCAGGAACTTTTACCCTTTGCAGATCCTTTTGTAGAGAGGGCTTCTGGCAAGACCATCGCTCTTCTGCATCCCTGCTTCTCATAAATCCCAAAGCAGTGAGGTGGCTTCTCGGCCCAGCAGGAGCCCTTAAGGAGGCCCTTAAGCTTCTGCTGACTTTGGTCGGGCTCTGGATACTCTCTGCTGCCATGGACTTTGAAAACTGTTGGCGGGGACAACGATGTGGAATAATAGATAAGCAAGCACTGGCCTTTCGAAAATGCCCCCTCCACCTTAAATACCACCTGGGGGTTATTCTCAGGGATGCCAGAGTTCAGCACAGGGGCCGGCTTTGCACAAAATGCCGATCGAGTCTCACAGGTTAGGTTGCTTGTGCTTCAGCTTGTGAGAACCCAGCCGTTGTCTTGTGAGCGAAACCATGACCTGTCACCATAAGAGGGTTTATATTTGGGGCACTGCATGAGATATGAATCTACTATTTCTTTTGACCTGGATTTAGTGTTGTGTGTGAATTAAGCTATTGAGTGACCAGAGATTCTCACTGAGCATTTCCCCAAATGTTTTGGACTAACTTGTGTGAACATAGGATGTCCTCTTCCACCGAGTTACTGCACAGGTTTTTGGTGGAGATCATCAGCCTGGCTGCCGGCAGCCCTCCAGAGAGCTGGAATCTTTCAGATCCGCCTGGAGACCCCACAGATTAACCTTCTCTTTGCAAAGCAGGTGTATTCGGTGCTGGCCGTGCTGGATGAGATAAAGAATGTTGCGGTCCAACACATGGAAGTGCATCAATTTTATAAAGGCCATATGGAACACAGGAAATGGGGGGGGGAATTAGATATGCAACTCCCATTAATTGATTGTTAAAAAGATACTTGATTGTAGTTAATGAGCTGTAATAGGTAGCAAAACAACAGATGCTTTAGAAACTATATTACTCATTCTCACCTCCTCCTGTGGGACTTCGCTTTGGTCTTCATTGAGATCCGAGTTAGGCTTGCCACCTGACATGCATCAAGTAAAAGTTGTCCAGAAGCATTATTTTTAAAGCCCTTTCCCAGTGTTACTCCCAGGGCTATTGCACAGGCTCCGTAGAATTCTACCGTTGCATCATCAGAGTAGTAATGAAAAAGAGAAAGGCCTGTTCCCATTTCCCCCCCCCCTGAAAAGCTCTTTGGGGAGCTTGGAAGAGTGTAGTTTGGAGCAGAGAAGGAAAGAAGAGCAAATTTCTCTTATTTGCTACTTTCTGCACTTTCTCCTGATATTTGTTGTCCCTTCAAGGACAGGAGAGCTTAAAGACCCAGGTGGGCATTCAGGGTTTCATCTGGAAGGCTGCTGGGGGAAGAAATTGGAGCAAAAGCGGACGAGGGAAGGATGCTCCTCGCCCGCTTCTCCCCTCATCACCGCTTTGTGCCAACAAAAGTTTTGTTTCTCCTGTTTACATGCAAAGGAGAATCACAGCTTCGGCTTAGACATTTTTGAGGGCAGGATTCCTGCACACGCCTTTCAATGTTTAGACCAGCGTTTCTCAAACTTGGCAACTCTTAAGACATGTGGACTTCGACTCCCAGGAATTCTGGGAGCTGAGGTCCGCCTCTCTTAAGGTTGCCAAGTTTGAGAAAAAATGGCTTAGACCATTCCTCTGGAATGAATCTCACTGAAAGGGGTGACGTTTTTTAAAAGACTGCAATATTATCCAGGATAAATTTACCAGGACATTTATCCAAGGGATGTCTGTGGAGTGGGTGTGCCTGTGTGTGTGTGTGTGTGTGTGTCTGTCAAAAAGAGGCACAATGGTGTGGCTTCAGATTTTTTGTAACTCCACCCTCCTGAGAGTCCCACAGAAGCCACGAGACCCTTGCCCAGATTAAGGCCCTGGGAGCCACATGTCTCTGTTTTTACTAACTCACCTTCTGACATCACTTTACTCCTAAATTGCACTAGACTGTGAAAACTTCGGAAAACCCCCAATCTTTTCTATCCATTTCTCTTCTAACTAACCTCCTTACATCACTGTACTCCTAAATTTCACTCGATTGATTGTGAAATGTCTGAAAAACCCCAACATAGATAAATCTAGTGAAATTCAGGAGTAGAATGATGTTAGGAGTAAAGTGATATAGATATATATGCCAAATATCACATGCACAGGAAAGTTACAGCAATAATTTATACAGAAATGTTTTTCCCCCTTTATTTGAAGAGATTTAAGAACAAAGCAGCACAAACAAAATTCAGCATCTTTCAAGGAAATGGTTTGGAAGTGACTCCAAACATTCCTTCAGGGGCTGAATAGCACAAAGCTAGTTGTAGCCAGTTGTGCGTGATCTGCGTGATCCTTGTAGTCCCAATGTACACTCGTGTCCTTTGTTTCGTTTAGGTCTGGAGATAATGTGTATTGGGCAATGGGGTGAACATTCCTTTTTTCTAATAAAATATGTGTTGTCTGGTGTACGAAGAAACAATTTTGTCTCAAATTCTTAATAAAATGACAATTTGGCAGTGTAAAACTGGCTCTGTATTGTTTCAAGAATGGATTTCCTGCATAACTCGGAGGGTGCAGCGTTGAATGACTGTCCAGGCTGCGAACTCTCTTTGCGAATGTTTTCTTGGAGGCAGCTCAAGGTTGTGGTACAATATGTGTGAGAACTGCACTGCTCTGATTCTGCAGTTGCCAAGTGATAAAACACGAAAGCATGGCTGTATCTTTTCTCTGAAACCCTCGTGGCTCCATTCCTGCTGGAAATTCAGGCCTTGATGGAGAGGGCTGGGTGCGTATATGTGAGCAGAGCTGGCAGAATCAGCTCTGCTGCTCCCAGCATTTTAATTTATTGTAAAAACAGAGAAAACAATTCTTTTCTCTAGAAAAGAATTACTTTGTAGGAAAGTATGAAGTCTGGAAATAATTCAGAAATACACCTTTTGGTGCAGTGTTTCTCAAACTTGGCAGTTTTTAAGATGTGTAGACTTCAACCCCCAGAATTCCCCAGCCAGTCTTCTTTTGTCTCATACACTGATTAGCCTGAAACAATGAAAGGATTTAAATCCAGCCATTTATTTGAAGAGCTCCTGAGGTGAATTTTCTCACCCAGTTTGCCCACCTGCTAAGCCCACCTGTGTGTAGGGGGCTAAAGGGATGGCACACATCCAGGGCAATCTGAGATTTATTAAAGTCATCTTGGTTGGTCAAACACGGAACCATCCCTACATCTGAACTACACCAGTGTGGATTTGCAACCACCAGATGACTAAATCTGATTTTACCCCCATTTTTACGGCAGTCGTAAGTTGAGTCACCGCAGTTAAGGGAATCACATGGTTGTAATGAAAATCCAGATTAATTAATGGTGGTTTTTACCATTTGTTTGCAAATTACATTCGTGTGGCTGCAGGATGCTGCAACGGGTTGTAAATTGCCAAGTGCCCAAATTTCAATCAGATGACCAGAGGGTTGTGTATGTGTGAAGATTTGTGACAATCCTAAGTGCAAATTTAGATCATAAAGTGCTTTTTTTAAGCCAGTCATATTATACAGAATAACAGTGTTGAAAGGGACCTTGGAGGTCATCTAGTCCAACCCCTGCTCAGGCAGGAAACCCTATATCATTTCAGACAAATGGCTGTCCAATCTCTTCTTAAAAATTTCCAGTGTTGGAGCATTCACAACTTCTGGAGGCAGGTTATTCCACTGATTAATTGTTCTAACTGTCAGAAAATTTATCCTTCTAGGTTGCTTCTCTCTTTGGTCAGTTTCCATCCGTTGCTTCTTGTCCTGCCTTCAGGTGCTTTGGAGAATAGCTTGACTCCCTCTTCTTTGGGGCAGCCCCTGAGATATTGGAAGACTGCCATCATGTCACCCCTAGTCCTTCTCTTCATTAAACTAGACATACCCAATTCCAGCAACCGTTCCTTATATGTTTTAGCCTCCAGTCTGCTGATCATCTTTGTTGCTCTTCTCTGCACTCTTTCTAGAGTCTCAACATCTGGTTTACATCGTGGTGACCAAAACTGGATGCCGTATTCCAAGTGTGGCCTTACCAAGGCATTGTAAAGTGGTATTCCGGCTGTGACGTCATCGTGGAGCGGGTGAAGGAACAGATCTCTGTTCCTAAATCCCGGGAAATTCTTCGCTAAGAGCCCGGTAAGGTCTTTACCGATCCCGGAGAGACTGGTAAATTAAAGAGGAAGCTTCAGAGAAGCCGGGTGGAAAGCAAACACCCGAGCAGACAGGAGCAGCACTCTTAAAATTGGCGGAGAAGAAGCCGGTCTCTAAGGCCGGCCTGGAGCGATGGCGACAGCCTGAGAGGGACGTGAAAAATAGAACTGACCGCTTTGTACGGGAAACAAGGAAACCCCTGAAGGAGGTGAGGAATACTTGGCGGAGAGAAGGCGCGGAAAAAGCAAAGCGATAAGGAGAGAGACACAGCGGCAACTGAAATGGAATAGAGCGGAGAAGTGAGCCTTAGAGCAGAACGAGAGCAGCGAGAAGAAGCAGAGAGCCCACAGTAAAGTTTATAAAACGTGAAAGACTGGAATTTAAGAGCTGCAAGAAGCAGAGATTGAAACTAGAGAAAGGACTGGAGAAAGGACGGCCAGAGGCAACAAAGGGTGATTAAGAGACTTTGAAAAAATTAACATAAGGATTAAAAGTTGAAGTGAGACAACGGAGAAACTTAATACTAATTAGTGGATCTTATTTTTGAAGAGCAAATAGCATTGAAATTTGAATCTTAACTGACATATATCTGGATAAAGTGACTAGTGGACGTTTTGGATACATTGGATATACAGAAGAAGAAATAAGGTGACATTTGGTGGATCTGTGGACACATTAAACTGAGACAGAGAGAAAAAAGGCTGATGTAATATTTCAGCACCCGTTAACAAGCAGTGATTAAGTAACAAGAAGAAAAGGAACTGCAGGCAATGTATTAAAAGGAATGAAGCAAATGAATTGAACTAATGTATAGAAATAAGTATAATTGAGTAATTGAATTAAATAGAATTGAGAAAGTAATTACAACATAGTAAAGAAATATAGAGAAAGGTGATTATTCAAATAAGAGTGATAGTGAATGAAATTAAGAGCGGTGATAATACTTAGAGAATAGTATATGTATATGCATTGTGTGTAGTGTTATAGAAATATATATAAGAGGTGTTAAGAGTATTATAAATTATATTATATAATAGTGGGATAAGAAAAGGTATAACTCTATTTGTAATCTTATTTTTAAGGTTAACCCTAAGAATAACGTTATATAAAATTGATATATGCAAGTGTGGAAAAATATTATTCAAGTAATAAAAATGACAAGTACCGCAACAACAACTAAAATAAGTAAAAAAACAGCTACAAATCCCACACCTATAATGGCCTCTCCTATAGGTCAAAGAACGATAGGAACCATGTTGGGGAAAGAAAAAGAAAAAGTAGAATTGGCGATGAACCCACAGAGCATACAGATAACACTACAAATGATGCAGGAAACAATGATGAAGACCCAAGAGGCAATAGCAAATAATCATGAAGAAACAAAAATTCATCACAAAGAAATCAAAAATGAAATTAAAAACATGAATGACAAGATAGAGAGTATACAACAAACAATGATGAAGAACGAACAAAGAATTCAAAAAGTCGAAACAAAAATAGATCAAGTTGATGGCAAAATAGAAAAGATGGATCAGAAATCCAAACAAGTAAACAGAGAGTTGACTGAATCTATTGCCTTCTTGGAAATGGAAAAAGCTTCGTTCTTCCTAAGATTTCAAAATATCGTAGAGGAAAACGAAGAAGATTTGGGAGAGAAGATGGCAGAGATATTGGCTGAGGTATTAGGAAAGGACAAACAGGAAACAAGAAGAGACATAGATGAAATATATCGAGTATATACAAATTATACACGAAGGCACAGATTGGCGAGAGAGGTGCAAATAAGGTTTACTAGAAGATCAATAAGGGATGAAATATATAAAAAAACAAGAGACGAACAGATAGTTTATAAGGGTAAAGAAATAATTGTATTAAAGCAAATACCACGTAGAATACGAAATCAGAGACGAGAATACCAATTTCTAACAACCCAATTAACTAAATACAAAGTTATGTTTTGATGGTTAGTACCTGAAGGCATATTTCTAACATGGCAAGAAAAAAAATATAAGATAGACACACTCAAGAAAGCGCAGGATTTTTATGAATGTCACTGCGCAGAGAGAAGAACAAGAAAGTAGGGAAGAGCCGGAGAATAAAAGCCATGAGGAAGACCTATTAGAAGAATTTGAACGAGAAAGAGAAACGCAAAAGATACAAGAAAGAGAAAGGTTAGAAAGAGAAGGAGCAAAAGGAAGGGTAATAGAGACAAGAAGCACAAAAAAAACAGATCAAGTAAAAAACGGGAGAGGCAATTAAGCTCTTTTCTGTAAATATTAATGGTTTAAACATACCAAGAAAAAGAGTACAAACGTTTAATAAATTAAGGAAATTGGATGCAGGCGTGATATGTCTTCAGGAAGTTCATATAAAAAAGGATTATAGAAAACTACTAGAGAATGTAAAATTAGGAACACTATACACAACACTAGCACAAAACAAGAAAGGAGGAATTGCTATATATGTCAAAGAAAAAATAAAATCAAAATTAATATATTCGGATGAAGAGGGGAGAATTTTAATGTTGGAAATAGAATTAGAGCAAAAACAAATTTTATTAACGGCAGTATACGCACCAAATAATAACCAACATGAATTTTTTAAAAAGGTACATAAGAAACTAGTGGATCTGGATTATGAAAGTATTTGTATGATTGGGGATCTAAATGCAATAGTTGATGTTAAGAAAGATTATAAGAGTAGTAAAAAGAGCAAAAAGAAGAAAAATATATTACCAAAATCGTTCTTTAACATGGTAACAGAACTCAACCTTTGGGATATATGGAGAGAGACACACAGATCAGACAAACAATACACGTTTTATTCGTATCCGCATCAATCCTGGTCTAGGATCGATATGGCCTGGGTAACAACAGAAGTACAGAACGGGATAGAGGAAATTGAAATAGGACTTAATGACTGGGCGGATCACAACCCAATAACAATAAAATGGAAAGGCCAGAAACAGAGAAAAAGATGGTCAATGAATCAAAGACTATGTAAAGACAAACAATATATACAGATGCTAGAAAAGGAGTTGACATTATTTTTTCAGGTAAATAAAAAGGAAGAGACATCAACACAAAATTTGTGGGATACTACAAAAGCCTACATTCGGGGATTGACAATTGCATACAACTCTAAGAAAAATAAAGATAGGAGACTTCAACAAGAAAAACTACAAGAAGAACTTAAAGAAACAGAAAGTGACCTACAGAAGGATCCACAAAACAAAAAGATAAAAGAAAAATGGAATATTATAAAACACAAGATTAATCTGACAACACAAAAAGAAATGGCACAGAAAATTAGGATGGCGAAACAAAATTATTTTGAAAACGCGAATAAAACCGGTCGATGGTTGGCCTATAAATTAAAAAAAGAAAAAGGCAAAAGAACAATACATCAACTACAAGATGAAAGTGGAACAGTACAATATAGACGGGAAGAGAAAAAGAACATAATACAAAATTTCTTCTCAAAGCTATACTATCAGGAAGATATAGCAGATGATAAAGTTAAACAATATATAGAGGCAGCAAAAATGAGCAAAATCACCGAAGAACAAAAGGAAATGTTGAATAGACCAATAACCGTAATAGAACTAGAAACAGCATTGAAAAAACAAAAAAATAATAAATCACCAGGCCCAGATGGAATTCTGGTTGAGTTTTATAAAAATACACAAGAGTCACTACAATGGATAATGTTGGAGATTTGTAATGAGGTGCTGGAGGAGACGAAGATACCGGCATCTTGGACTGAAGCAATTATTACTCTCATCCCTAAGGAAGACTCAGACTTGCAACAAATTCAAAATTATAGGCCGATTTCTTTACTGAATACAGACTATAAGACATTTGCAACAATAATAGCAGAAAGGATTAAAAAAATTTTGAATAACTACATCCACCCAGATCAAAATGGATTTTTACCAGGACGACTGATAAAAAATAATATGAGGATAATAATGAACACCTTAGAATTCTATGAAGTCCATTCTGAAAGACAAGCTACACTGGTTTTCCTTGATGCCCAGAAGGCATTTGATAATTTGAATTGGAAGTTTATTATAACACAATTGAACTACAGGGAATTTGGGACAAAATTTGGAAAGATGGTTGAGAAAATATATACTAAACAAACAGCTAGGGTAATTATGAATGACGAAATGACAGAAAAAATTGATATAACTAAAGGAGTAAGACAAGGGTGCCCACTTTCTCCTCTTCTATTTATTTTATCATTAGAAATACTTCTGATAAAAATCAGAGAGGACCAAGAAATAAAGGGTTTAAAAATTAAGAAGGAAGAATATAAGGTCCAAGCCTTCGCTGATGATTTGGTATTTATTTTGGAAGACCCATTAGAAACCGGCCTTAAATTAATTCAAAAAATAGAAGAATTTGGTGAGGTAGCCGGACTTAAGATTAATAAGAATAAATCCAAATTAATAACCAAAAATCTTACAAAGGCACAGGAAAGCGAACTGGAAGATAAAACAAAAATAAGCGTAACTAAGAAAATAAAATATTTAGGGATTTGGCTTACAGCGAAGTGCTCCTCGATTAAGGAGGATAATTATGATAAAATATTACACCAGATAAAAAAAGATTTAGAAAATTGGGAAAATCTACAAATTTCATTTTTAGGGAGGATCGCTACGGTCAAAATGAATATATTGCCAAAAATATTATTCCTGTTCCAAGTTATTCCAATAAAACTAGGGAAAACATTCTTTCAAGAATTAAATAAATTGGTTACTAAATTTATATGACAAAGGAAAAAACCTAGGATTAAATTAAAACTCTTGCAAGATACGAAAGATAAAGGGGGATTGGCGTTACCAGAGTGGGAAATATACTACCAAGCATCAAGCCTAACTTGGCTAAAAGAATGGATGGAATTGAAAAATACCAGAGTTTTAACACTAGAAGGACATGACTTGCAAGCGGGGTGGCATGCATTCCTATGGGACGAAAAATATAAAATACACAGATACTTTCAAAGACACATAGTTAGGGATGCATTGCTACAGACTTGGGAAAAAATAAAACAAAAACATTACATAAGAATTCCAATGTGGTTATCCCCAACAGAAGCTCTGAAACACCCAAACCTACTGGACATAAATAAGATAATTAGATACAAGGAATTGGTAAACGAACAGGAAAATCTGAAAACAAAACAAGAATTGGAACAAGATGTAGGCAGAGAGATTGATTGGTGGACATTTACACAAATTCAATCTAAATATACAGAGGACAAAAAATTATATGAAATACAAAAAGAGCCGCAAGAATTGGATAAAATTATACATGGAACAGAAATAAAATTAATTAGTAATATATATAAATACTTACTGAGATATAAAATGGAAGACGAGGTTGTCAAAGACACAATGATTAGATGGGCAAAACATTTCGGATACAACATAGAATTGGAGAAATGGGAAAAAATATGGGAAACAAACATAAAATTGACTATGTCTGCGGCATTCAAGGAAAACCAGTTGAAGATGTTTTACAGATGGCATCTTCCACCAGCAAAGCTTGCCAAGATGTTCCAGAACAACTCGCCGACATGCTGGAAATGTAAAAAGGTACATGGAACATATTATCATCTATGGTGGACATGCCCCGTTGTGAAAAAATACTGGACTAAAATAAGAAGATGGATGGAAGAAATAATAGATCAACCTGTAGACTGGAAACCAGAGATCTTCCTGCTGGGTATTTTAAATAGAAAATATAGTAAAGAAATACGGTACTTAATCTTACATATAACAACGGCAGCAAGAATAGTTTACGCACAGTTCTGGAAAAATGAAGAATATACCATCAGAGGAAGAAGTGATAAGGAAAATCTTAGACTGTGCGGAGATGGACAAATTAACAAAAGAGATAAAAGAAAAGGAAGACACAGAGTACTATGTAATATGGAATAAGTGGTATGATTGGTTGGAGATTAGAAATAATAAATGAAAATAAATGTGGAAAGGTCAAGAAAGGGAAAATGTGTGTATAATAATGTATAGTAATAATATGTATTATTCTTAGTATGAAGTATAGTATGAAGGAAGAAAATGGAAATAAGAAACAATGGGACAACAAGGACAAATATTTTTTAAAGAAGAATAAGGGGGGGAAATGTAAATAATAGAAGATTACCGTTACGAAATTGCTGTTAAAAAAAAAAAAAGGAGTATACACTGTGTGTTTATGTGTGTTATGTTTTGTTGTTTTAAAAAAATATATATACAAAAATTTTTTTTAAAAAAAAGTATTAACACTTCACGTGATCTTGATTCTGTCCCTCTTATTAATGCCACCGAGGCTTGCATTGGCTTTTTTGGCAGTTGCAACACATATTTAAGTGATTAAAGATTCCAAGATCCCTCTCAGTTTTCGAACTGTCGTTAAGCAAACAGTCATAAGTTGAAGACTACCTGTAATTCGTAAAGTGCCAGCCATAATCCTTAGAAATTCTTTGTTGTATTTATGGGGTGCCACACATACTCATTTCACCATTTGGAAGAGGTCACAGCATTGACCCAGTTGAGACTCCTGGCTTGGGGTGCTTCGCAATTGCTTCTCAATTCTTTCCCTGCAAGATTGGAAGATTGATTTTATCCATGGCAACCATAGCAAGATTACTGTACGTACAATGAAGGAAGACTAGTGAAATTCTCACAGTGGGGAATGAATTGTGAAAATGTCAGAATTGGCAGAAATGGTTAACAGATGAGGGAAAACATCAGTTACAAAAGTTGGAAAAAAACCCCCTATGAAACCATACAACTTTAAAATCAGGGCTAATTAATGTTTCACTGAATCCCATCTCCAAATCGGTAGCATTTATCTGAAAGAAAATAATTAAAGCAAAGCCCTGACAGCTTGTGGTCATTACAGCTCCCACTTTTTATGCAAGTCACTAAGGGCTGATGTTCTCACTATGGAGGATCCACCTCCATTGAATTGTGGACTGTTTTTCAAAGTCCTGTGACCTCTATTGAAACTGGGGACACCCAGGCCAGCTATTCAAGAGAGCTGAGCTTGCTTTACCAAACAGTCAGAGGATGGTGAAGCTTTGATTTCGTACAGATGTCCCAACATGTCCTTAGACAACGTGGTCTTCGATAATCTCCAGGGACCTATCACTGATGGTTAATCCAGGGAGACAGTAAGTGAGTAAGTGATGGGCAGTTGAGCTTGTGAGTTTTCTGGCTTTCTTTGCGGTGTCTTTACAATATTTCACCCTGATTCCAAAATCTTTGCACTCCTTCCTGCATACCTTTCTGCTTTAAGATGAGCCCAGTTCTCACAAAATTTGCTCTGCTCTTTCTTTCAACTTATATGAAATGCGTAGTGTCGTTTCGATTTTCTTCATGCTACATGTGTCAGCAACTGAACCTGTAAAAGTTCTTTCATGAGTAGGCTTTCCCCAGATTTTTCTCTTTGCAGAAACAAAATCTCAGTGGTTAAAGATAAACCCACCAGGAAAAGCAGGACACAATCCACTAAGCTGCTTTAACAGATCAAATTAACTCATCTTGTTCAGACTAGAGCGATTCAATTATCTTCCTGGGTGGGATAAGCTCATGCCAGTTTCACCAGCTGGTCTTGGGGAGAATTTTCTTGGAGAAAAACCAAACTGTTAGAAAGAGGGATGTTTGGGCATCCCTCCAGTACTGTCTTCTCCAATTTAATGCTCCCAAATATGTTGCTAACGTATTACTGGATTACAATGTCTGTCGATTCAAAAGGCAGCAGGTTGAGGAAAGTTGTTTTAGTAAGATGAAGGCAGAATGTGAGACCTGAACCATTTTTTAGTTCAAATCCTGCCTTCAGTGTCTTAAAGAGTCCTTAAGCCCAGTAAGGCTGCGTTTCTTCTAAACCTTGAAGATTTAAGGTTGAAGACTGACGGAAGACCCTCAGTGAGTTTCCTCCCTTCTTACTTAATTCAAGGGCTCTCAAAAAAAAAGGTCTCTGCAGGGAGGTTGGTGCGTTTGTGTGTCAAAAAAGTCAAGATAGTGGTTGCAACCGCCTGTGCAGTCCCTGCCCCCTTTTTCTCTATGCTGCACATGCATGTCCTTGACGTGCACAACATGGGGCTCTCCAGCTTGCCTTGTCCCACTAACACGATCATTGGAGAGCACCAGCTTAACTGGGACAGACCCACAAGGATCCTCTCTTGGGAAGGGGGAGCCATTGGTCTCTTCTCAGAGCATCTCTCAAAGCTGGCTTTGCAAGAGGGAAGGCACTCTGGCTGATCTCTAGAAGCTTCTCCGTACTGTGTGCTTACTGTACAAGATGATTCTCCACTATCCATTTGCAGAAGACAGGGATTCATGACATGGTCCTCAGCCTACTGCCAGCCCATCACAAAGACCACAGCTGACCTCCTTTTCTTGTAGGTCTGCAACAAATCAGCCCCATAGCAAAGCAATAGCACTTTGCTTTGCCTTTACCGCTTCACAGTGCTTTGCAGCCCTCTCTAAGCAGTTTAGAGTCAGCATATGGTCTCCCAACAATCTCGGTCCTCATTTTACTGACCTCGGAAGGATGGAAGGCTGAGTCAACCTTGAGCTGGTGAGAATCAAACTGCCAAGCTGCAGGCAGCCAGCAATCAGCAGAAGTAGCCTGCAGTACGGCCTTCTAACCACTGTGCCACCACTTCACTCCCATGGAAGTGTTGGAGTGGGGACTCAGCCGGTGCCTATTGGACAGTGCACCTTCTGGAGTCTGCCCAATGGTTTTCCAGGTGACTCGTCTTTCAGCTCTCTCCTTGGGGACATGAATTCCATATCCAACCTTTTGGGGCATCCCAGGGCTCAGGATATGCCTCTTGAATGTTACTGTTTCTTTGTCACAGTCTTAAGTGTTCAAGGGCTGCTTGGAATTTATTTTATTTCAACTGATTTTAACTGGCTCTCTCTCTCCTCTGCCTCAGTGAACATGTCCAGCATTTGGGCTCCAGACCTCTTGCAGTTTTGCTGTGGGCACAGCGGAAAGATTTTGTGTCCCAAACTCAGGGGCCCTTCCCGGCTCTCTGTAGCAGCTGCTGCAAATGGGTTTTTGTTGTGTACACAGGCGTTGTGTAAAGCAGTCATATGAGGGACACGAGGGGATGTGCTGAGGTGTGTGTGGAGTGATGGATGAGTGCACACCATTCTCCATCCCTTTGTGTTCCCAGTTCCCAGAAGATTCGGCTCTGCTGTGTCCTGAGCCTGAATTCTGCTTAGCAAGACCATTCCATCGTGAAAGGACTGGCTGGGTAATTCTCAATTAGCAAATCAGCCTTCTGTTTATTTTTGAAATCAAAATAGTGTTTATTTGGCCAATGAGCAGCAACATTCGACAAAATACAGCACCAAAGTAAAATCAAATAGATGAGATAAAATACTAGCATAACAAAGATAAAATAAATAAAAATGTGACCTACGCTACTAAGGTGATGTATTAATTACCTTTGCAAATACAGATTTAATATATTTTAATCTGTGAAGTAAAAATTGACATCTAGATTGTGCTGTCTTTGATCAGTTGTGAAGTTCCAGACTGGTTGCTGTTTTGTTTGGAGCAGACGGGACTAAAGCCCAGAATTTATATTATTTGTTTTGATTCATTAGTCAGTGTTTCTCAACCCCTGCAACTTTAAGATGTATGGACTTCAACTCCCAGAATTCCCCATCCAGCATGCTGGATGGGGAATTCTGGGAGCTGAAGTCCATATATTTTACATTTGAGAAACAAGGGCTTAGTCGTTCCATGAACTCTCTGCTCAAGACAGGACTTGAATTCAAATAGAAACCTTGATTTTATTGACTATATAAGGAAGAACTTCTCGATAGACCGTTCCCCTGCTGTATAGATCTTACTATCTATGAAGATGGTGGATTTTTCATCTCTGAAGGCTTTGTAGAAAGGGCTGACAGTCTGCTCTCATAAATAGTTGAATAGATTTTCCTGCACACCACATAGACGAGTCTTGTGGTCTTTCTCAATGCCACAATTCTATGATTCTAGTCCAGCTCTCTAACCACGTGCAGTCTGCACACCATGCAGTGTCCCTACACTCCAGCTGCAGGAATGAAGTTGGATTGGCTGGGTCTTTCCCTGAGATGCCAAAATAGCAGCTTGCTTATCCTCCTGGTTTCCTCCAGACCACTCAGCTTAAAATATGGGCAAGCTTTGGGCCAAACTAGAGAGGGCAAGGTCACTCCACTTCTTTTTCTTTGCTTAAACGAGAGGTAGCAAACTATGGGCCCTTTATGACATGTGGACTTCAACTTCCAGAATTCCTGAGCCTCTATCTGTCCTTTAAACAATCAAGGGTTGGCATCCTGGGAACCTTGTCTCTTAAATGAAGTTTTTAATCTTTATGGAGTCATATAAAATTCAAAATGTGAGTCCATGATATTTCAGAAATGAGAGAAGAGTGGATTAGATAACAGACCAGATTTTAGCCCACAACTTCAAATAGGGCAATATGGATGCACAATATGTAAACTCCTGCAGTTCGCCAAAGGTCATTCAGATTGCAGAATTAAGAGATTTGGAGGAAGAGTGAAAGACTGCAGAGTCCCTCTTAACTTCAGGACTTGAGGTTGCTCAGAAGCTTCCAGGTGCTTCTGCCACCTCAGTGCTGCTGGCCGAGAACCCACCTTGCTCCCTTGGTCTTTCTGTTCCAGGAGAAACACCATGAGGTACGGCTGGATCACCTGCTGCTGCACGGTGCTGCTGCTGCTCGTCCTTTTCAGTGGAGCGGCTTCTTCCGGCAGGGCAGGTGGAAGAGGAGGCTCAAACAAAGGGTCGCCATCACAGGGAGAGGCTCACTCTAAGCCGAAAAGCAGCAGCAACAAACAGAGCCAAGCTGGAGGTGGCCACGGTGCAAAAATGGCGGGGCTGGCCGCAGTGGGCGCAGCGATGGGATACGGCTTGAATTCTCTCAGCAAGTCCCACTATGCCCAGAGAGGGCATAGCTCTCCTTCGGCTGGGAGAGAGAAGGGCCTCAATTCCTCGGCTGTGGTGGTGAAAGGCCAGCTCCACAGCCAGGCCTTGAAGGGGCCCGGCCTCCTGGCCTTCTCCCTGCTGGTGTGTGGCCTCCTCACATCCCTCTTCTAGAACTAAAGACGGGTTGTGGGGCATCAGCCTAGCCAGGGGTTGAGAAGAGGACCTGTTATGCATCTTGCCCTGGATTTGTTTTGCGGTGGTGAAGCTATCTCCTTTTGTGGCTTTTAGTGTTGGAGTGGAAACGCCGACAACTTTAAAGCAACCCAAATATAACACAACTGTGTCTGAGTGCAGTTCAAGGCAGAATGGGTAGATAATAAATATTTATTTTTCTTGCCTCAAGTGTAAGCTCAAGTGTAGGATCCCTTCTCACTGGATACCTCAACAGCAGCCTTGGGGGTTAGGTTGAGCTGAATGGAAGCGGCTTGTCCCAAACCACCTTCAATCCAAGTTCTGCTTCAAACCTTAATCCTTATCTTGGCAGGCATATCTAAGAAAATAGCATTTCCTGGGCTGGAAGAAAGGATCGAGGTTCTGCCCTCAAAGGAGACTTGGCCCTGGATTCTGGCTGGGGTGGGGGGTGGGGGGCGAAGCAAGCAATGTTTCTCACATGGATGGAAGGCATTTGGAGATCTGTGTAGAATTGGGATTCCACACTTTGTGGATAGTGTCACCCGCTTGGAAGATGCCAAGCTTGGGGAAACATTGCCTGGGATATATGTAGGCTCAAGGTCCAAAATACCTGCACATACCTGGTTCTATCTTGCCCTTTTGTTTATTCTCCAAAGGTTCATACATTTCAGAAATTACAGCTACACCTTAATTTAATGGAATGATAATAATAACAAGGTGGATAAAAATGCCAAATCCAGTCTAAACATCTGGCTGACTATGTGAACAGCAATAATAACAACCATAATATTACCAATAGTGATAGGCGTCTTGGGTGCAATCCCAAAACATCTGGAGCACCACTTAAACACTATCAGCATTGACAAAAATCACCATCAGTCAACTGCAAAAGGCAGCTTTATTTGAAACAGCTTACTTCCTATGACAATATCTGTAACACCTTCAAACAATAACATCTGCCTATCCCAGGTCCTTGGGAAGGACTCATTAGATGGATAAAAATGCCAAATCCCATCAAAAGATCTGGCTGACTGTGTGATGCAACATTAAAATAGCAGTAGTATTATTAATAGTATGGATTTTTAATTATTCTCTGACTTTGGCCTCAATATTTTTTTACAGATGGCCCATAAAATGTTAGGAAGCAAGGAAAATATTAGTAAATATTTGTATCTGGCAGTATATTTTGTTTTGCTATTTTAAAAGACATAAATAGCTTGGCGTGAAAAAAACCCACAATAATAAAAAGTTCTGTTTGCTCTGGTGTTTGCAGTTATTGTGTAAGGACATCCTTCCTGTATGTATAAACTGTTCTCTTCCCTTGCCAATCCAAATTCAACATTTAATTAGTGCATGTTATCTAAGCTTTTATTCCCAGAGGTGGAGAACAAAATCCATCAATGCACACACACATCTGATCACAACACTGAATTTAAAGCAGTTCTTATGTAAAAGCATGTTCTGAATGCAAGGAGCATTTGACAAACTGCTATACAGTGTCTGTGTTATAAGCACAGAGTTTCAGCTTTGGGAAGCAAAGAACTCAGAGATAGTTTGCAGGCAAATGATCTGTACAAGGTTGCCCTCTGAAGGCAGAATTAGGTAGAAGTCCACAAATGCACATTCAAGAGTAGGTTAATGTTTTTGTGGCCAACTGTTGACAATTGTGAAAATGGTTTTCAAAGTGAGTTCAGAGGAATTACCTGTTTCCTTAACAAAAAGTTCCTTAGATGGTTCCAGAAACTGGTGCACATATCCAAAGTCTGTCATAGGATAAAGTCCTGGTTTTCAGCCATTTTGGACTTGGGTAACAGGGTTAGTCACAAATCTTGGTTAAATTACAGCATGTGACTGTTAACAGAGATGATGAATGAACCTAGCCATTGAATTGCTTCTCTGTAGTCAACATCAGTTGGGACATACCTGGGTACAATATTCGATAGCTCTCTTAGTACGAAGTTTAGAAGACTTAAGAGAGCCAAGAATTGGCTAGAATTGGTCTATGAGAGGACAATGTAGCTGAGTTTAATCACTCCCCCCACCCTTTTGCCATTTTTGAGCACTGGCAGATGTCTCAGTTGATGACTCAGTTGAGAGTCTGCCATAACATTTTCTGGGAAGCATTGGTATCCTACAAGAAATGACATGTAGACTTCATATGGACAAGGGGTCTCTTGGTCTCTCTGCCCCCTGTTGCCCCAGCTCTCTTTAGAATTGTTAACATGGCGATTGCCTGGGATTTTAGGACTTGTCCTCAATAGCTGGAAATCATATGTTGGAGAAGACTTGCATGAAGATTTAATCCCCACCATTGTCTACATTATATCCCACAACACTATTTAAGCCTACTGATTGGGCCCATCCTGAAAACAGTCTCGAAGTGCCCCCTTTGGGTCTACAGCAATAGAACTTCAGAGATGACTATAGCTGTGAGCCTCTTTCCTCTTGAACCTTGACAACATCTGGGTAAGAATAACTTGTTTTAATAGCCAAGGTTCTGCAATTCTTGGGAAATGCTTGCTTGTTTACTAGACAGCGATGTAAGCTTTCATTATACTAATCCAGGGGTCTCCAAACTTGGTAACTTTAAGACTTGTGAACTTCAACTCCCAGAATTCCCCAACCACTCATGCTGTCTGGGGAATTCTGGGCGTTGAAGCCCGCAAGTCTTAAAGTTGCCAAAGTTGGAGATCCCGTGTACTAATATTTGCCCCTTCTCACTTTGAGTTAACCACAGACCTGACCTGGTATTATCTTTTGACCCATAAGATTATCTTCATTTCATTGCCACCCTTTGGGTGGAGTAATGAAAGCTTAAGGGGGACTGTTATTAAACTTTATTTGTTTAATGTGTTTATTTGTTTGTTTGTGTGTGTGTGTGTGTGTAGAGAGAGAGAGAGACTCATTTTGTATCAAATTCTGTTTTATTAGAATTTTGTACTAAGTTGCATAAGGCATTTAGTATTTTGATTAGTAATTATTTAGTATTCAAAGTCATAGGCACAAGCTATATGTAATCTTTTAAGCTTTGTCACCCGCTATCTCTGAGGGGATTGGCAGTCATTGGGAACAGAGGTAATAAAAGCAGGACAGGGATTAGCAATGGGACAGCAAGCATCACTGCAGTGTAGTTTCTGAGGAAAGAATTACGAAATTTGCTTCATTTGTATGCTGGCATCATGACGTGCATCTGCTTCCTCCTACCCTTGCTCTCCATGGATGCCCATCAATCCAGGTTTCTGCATGGAAGGATAGGAGATGACAGGAGGAAAAGGAAGAAAACATCATCATACATGGATGGCCTGGAGCCATCCAGACCCAGATACCTTCTCAGCAAGTTCTTGGGTCCTTCACTACTGCTGCCTGCTAAAGAGCTTTTTTGGTTTCTACTGATTTTCCTGAGATCTTGCTCCCAGGAGGCCACATTATCACCACCTTCTGATGCTATCACTTACTATAACTCAGGTTTTTGTCATTTATTTTAAGTGCTTTCCCATTTTGCTTTGATCAGTCATACCGGTATGTGATAATGACTTGGGAGAAAGAGCGCAGAACGAAAGCCCAAGAATTCTAGACAAGGGCAATGCAGCCTCAGGCAGACAAAAGGGAGGCATGATGAAGATGAGGAAGTAATTATGAAAGGGCCTAAGGGAAAGGCAACTGACCCCCCACTTAGCACCTCCATTCTCTGTGCTAGGATAATGGCAAGATGTAGGATGGATATCATAGCTCAGTGTTTTTCAACCATGGCAACTTTGAAATATGTGGACATCAACTCCCACAATTCCCCAGCCAGCATTGATTCTCTATGGTCACGTGATCTAGTTTTGGATACTTGACAACTGACTCATATTTATGATGATTGCAGTGTCCCAGGGTCACGTGATCCCCTTTTGTGACCTGGCAAGCAAAGTCAATGGGAGAGTCAGATTCACTTAACAACCGTGTTACTAATTTAACAACTGCAGTGATTCACTTAACAAATGTGGCAAAAAATGGAGCAAAACTCATTTAACAAATTTCTCATTTAACAACATAAATTTTGGGCTCAATTGTGGTTGTAAGTTGAGGACTACCTCTAGCTAGAAAGGGGCTCCTCATCCCATTCTTTAGCCCCCAGGTGTATGCAGAGTTGGAGCCCTGTCTGTGCCTAAGGCAGCCACACCATTTTGCTTTAGCAACCTCCAGGTAAGGCAGATAACCTCACATACATCATTACGTCACCATGCAAATCGTGCACTAACCCCAGTTGTACAACTAATACAAAGTGCACAATAATTTCCCTCGTGCACAATGGCATGAGTGATCTTATTGTGCCCTGAAATTCACTCCTGAAAATGGCCAGACTTCAGCTGCATGCAGTTTTGGAGGGAGTTTAATAATCAAAATGCAAGAAGATGCAATCACCAATAGTTGAATTCTCTGCTCATCCATGTGAACGTGGCCTAGAAACCCCTTTCAGTAATATATTTGCATATGCAGACAAGAAGGTGCTTTCCCCACAAAAGCCACCTGTGCGATATGTGTCAATGGATCATGGCTTTACAGAGGGAGGGAGGTGACTCAGCACTGCTGTCTTGGTGAGTCCTACATACAGACATGCCGCCCTGAACATGGAATATTAACGACAGGAAAAGACCGCTCATTCCAATATCTATTGCATATTGTGCCTTCCAACACAGGGATCCCTGTGACTGATGTTGGGCAACCATTTCTTTTGAGACTTTGGGGAAAGACATTGAATGGCTTCCAACCATCAGCTCCATTGTGGACCCAGGAATTAGTGCTGGTATCTGCTAGATGTGTTGGATAAAGTTTAACAAGTAGTGAGATGATTTTGGTGGCTCTGAACTATGGGAATTCCTGTCCAGCGTTATCTGAAAAGCAGCAGAAAGTGTGTGTCATGGTTCCAATAGATGAGAATTTGGCTGGGTGTGTGTGTGTGTGTGTGTGTGTGTGTGTGTAAGCCTGTAGCTACAGATAAGTGTTCCTGGATGGCCTTGCATCTTCTGAGGTTTTAATTGTATCTGGCTCCAATACCCTCGTCCACTACTCACCTAAGTGTAGAAGATGGGAATGTGTTTGCAGAGGACGTTAATTGTGGTTCCCAAGTTTGAACGATCCACCTGGGATGTAAGGAATTCTTCTTCTTGCGCTTGCTCCTCCCCCTTTGGCATGAGATGCACGACGGACAACTTGGTCTACAAGAGAAGACAACATAGCTGGACCTCCCCTTTCCTTTTGCTGAAAAGAAGAAACGCTAACTGGTATGACTCCACAGGTTTCTGCTCAGGATTCTGTGGGACAATCGTTACCTTTTCCTGACTGCAAACTAACTGAGTTTCTCTCCATTAATGCTGATGTTTGCCATGTTGTCCTGGAACCTTCTCTTCACTTATCAAAGTCCTCATCCTTACCTGGAATTCTTGGAGGAGAGTGTCTACTCCTTGGACATTTTCCTTATCCATCCTGGTAATGTAACAGGCTTTTTGGTGTTCAGGTTTGTAGCCAATCAGCAGCTGTGAACAAGGCATTGAGATTCATTTAAACTCAGTTTACACCTTGAAGTACATTTCTGCAGCACGTACACCAATTGTAAAAGTTCAACATCAAATTTGCCCAAACGTTAAATTGCCCTTGATAAAATATTTACTTGCTTCTTTTCAGCATCTAATATTGCAATGCTGCCTTTTGTGACAGCTGCTACTAAAAGTTGTCTAATATTCCTTGGTGGGAATTTAGCAGACTGGAGTGGAGTCTGAAAATGAGAATGCTGGAAACAAGTCCCCAGATCAGGTCATCAGGACTCTAACTAAACTTTATGAAATTATAGATTTGGGTCTCATGAGTCGGGGGCAAGTGACATCACAAATGTCATTACACAATGATGCAAATGATGTATTAGCATCTGCATAATTTGTACAACAAGGCTACGTACAAAATTACAAAAATGCCAGCAATTTATTTATAAAGGGTTGATCAGTTTCATAACCTTCAGCCATGTATTTTAGCCATACACTACATATAGCTTAGTCTTAGTTCAGCAGACTTTTGGTGATTTGTTTATAAAATAAATAATTGCCTGACTCCAATGGATTTATTGATCTGCCCTGTCTATCCTAAATTATTGGCTGTTCTGTGAACATGTGTCTATTAGCCACATCTTCACTGAACATTTATGTCTTTGGGGGGGGAATCAGGGTTTCTCTGCATGTCCCAGTAGCCACACAATGCTGCCCGCCTTACGGGCACCTCGTCAGAACTGTCACTTCATGCCTGCCCTCCGCAATTGCCTGGGGACTGGTCTGGCATGAGCCCTGGGGGGAGGGGGAGAGGGAGCAGGGGGGGGGAGCACTTGGAGGGAAAGTGAAAATTAAGAAAGTGAAGGTGCCTGCCTGAGACCATGTTTCAAGGTCACTGCGCAAGGAGAGAAATGCAGCTGCAAGCCAGCCTACAGTCAGAGTGGCCGTTTCCAAAACATCTTTTTTGAAATTGATTGGACCCGGAGGGGCGGGCAGCAACCAGCAACGGGAGATGCCTAAGTGGGGAAAAGTTTTCACTTGGGGTTTTGCTGCTCGAATTTCAGTTCTGGCTTTGCACTACTATATGGGTAGTCCTTGACTTACAACAGTTCATTTAGTGACCATTCAAAGTTACAACGGCACTGAAAAAAGTAACTTGTGACCATTTTTCACAATTATGACAGTTGCGGCATCCCCGTGGTCATGTGATCAAAACTCAGGCCCTTGGCAACTGACTTGTATTTATGACGGTCGCAGTGTCCTGGGGTCACATGATCCCCCTTTGCCACCTTCGAACAAGCAAAGTCAATGGGGAAGCCACATGGAGAGAAGTAAGCAGTGGGGTACCACAAGGCTTCGTCTTAGGCCCATTACTCTTCAATATCTTCACCAATGACTTAGATGAGGGAATAGAAGGGAAGCTCAACAAATTTGCAGATGACACCAAACTGGCAGGAATAGCCAACACCCCAGAAGACAAGCTCAGGATCCAAAAAGATCTTGACAAACTTGAACAATGGGCCCTATCCAACAAAATGAGTTTTAATGTGGAGAAAAGCAAAATTTTACATTTAGGCAGGAAAAATCAAAGATATAAGTACAGATTAGGCTCAGAAACAGTAACTATGAGAGGGATCTTGGAGTCCTAGTGGACGATCACTTGATCATGAGCCAGCAGTGTGCAGCAGCAGCCAAAAAAGCTAATACAATCCTGGGTTGCATAAACAGAGGCATAGAATCAAGATCACGTGAAGTATTACTACCGCTTTATAAAACCCTAGTGAGACCATACCTGGAATACTGCAACCAATTTTGGTCACCATACTACAACAAAGATGTTGAGACCTTGGGAAAAGTTCAGAGAAGAGCAACTAAGATGACCCAAGGCCTGGAGACTAAAACATATGAAGAACCGCTGCAGGAGTTGGGTTTACTAGTCTAACGAAAAGAAGAAATAGGGGTGACATGATAGCAGTATTCCAGTATTTGAGAGGCTGCCACAAAATAGAGGGGGTCAAATTATTCTCCAAAGCACCAGAGGGCAAGACAGGAAACAATGGATGGAAACTGATCAAAGAGAGAAGCAACCTGGAATTAAGGAGAAAGTTCCTAACAATGAGGACAATTAACCAGTGGAACAGCTTGCCACTAGAAATCGTGGGTGTTCCATCACTGGAGGTTTTTAAGAAGAGACTGGACAGCCACTTGTCTGAAATAGTACAGGTCCTCCTGCTTGAGCGGGGGGTGGTGGGGGGCTGGACTAGAATAGAATAGAATAGAGCTGGAAGGGACCTTGGAGATCTTCTAGTCCATCCCTCTGCTCAAGCAGGAGACTAGAAGACCTCCACGGTCCCTTCCAGCTCTATTCTATTCTATTCTATTCTATTCTATTCTATTCTATTCTATTCTATTCTATTCACAACTTCATTGATTCACTTAACAATTGAAGTAAGAAATATCGTAAAATGTGGCAAAACTCACTTAACAAATGTCTCGCTTAACAACAGAAATGTTGGGCTCAATTGTGGCCATAAGTCAAGGACTACCTGTATTTCACTTGGCTTCTACGGTAGTAAACCATACCTTTCTCAGCCGATGGTGTTAAGGATCGTTTTTACTCAGAAGGCTAAGCTGAGGCAGGTCTGACAGAGTTTTGATTGCAACTGCGATTAGCCTTTAAGTCTGCCTCACAGCTGCTAGATCATGAGAATTCTTAGTTTGCTCTTCCTTAGTTAAATGTTCAAGGAAGAATTTCACATTCAAGACACAAATGGACTTTTTTCAAACGTCAAAGTTCAGGGCTACAGTGGGAAATTGTGTGCATTTGGAAAATCTGGGAATAGTTCAGGTTCCATACAATTGTGTTTCTCTCCGTGGGCCTGGGAAGGCGGGCCAATCTGCACTCAGAATCTTCCTAGCCTTCCACAGCTCACCCTAAGTGCTGCACTTCAGCTTCTTGTGCGCAGAATAAACCTGACTATTCCTCCTCCATCCAGGTAATACCTGGGTTTCTTTCTTTCCCAGCTGCCACTCACCTTGGCAAAATCATAAATGATTGTGGCTGGGTTGTGGATCCCGTCATCCACATAGTAAGTGGCTACTTCTTCCTTATCTATGGAGAACTTCAGCTGGGATTCTTCTCCGTCCAGCTCGCCCATGGTCATGTGCAGAAGCTGCATGGAATAGAAAGAGATCCCTTTCGGCTTGCTTGCAGCAACAATTACTAGAGCATTGATGTTACTAGAGGTGATTTGAGAGTGGGCAGGAGAGGTGACCCTCCTCTTGTGGTGCAGAGTTTCCTCTTGGCAGCCTCTCTCATGGAAGAGCTGCCAAAGCTTATTGGCCGGGAAGATTGGAGACTTAGATAAACTTAATTATTGCTGTTGTTATACTAATTATTTCAGGTT
The DNA here is from genome assembly GCA_023970755.1 of Azemiops feae. Taxonomy (NCBI): domain Eukaryota; kingdom Metazoa; phylum Chordata; class Lepidosauria; order Squamata; family Viperidae; genus Azemiops; species Azemiops feae. The sequence continues at coordinate 344,325 of JALGBA010000430.1, read as the reverse complement.
TTTGAAGGAACCGACTGGATGGAGAGCACTTTGTACATGTATCTGAACCTTCATAACAGGAGCATCCAGGGACGTGGTGGTAAATGCTGATGAACCAGCTCCGTTATGTCTCTGCACTGCTAGCGGTGGAAGGCTGGAGCACCGTGGCCCAGCTCTGCTCTTAAACAAAATCCCTGAAAATGTACCCACCAGCTCTCAGGAGTCGGTCCCAGAACACGTCTGGGTCTTCCTGCTCCTGCAGCTTCCCTCGCCTCTCCTGCCGGCTTCAGACCCAGGCCAAAGAGCCCCTCTCCACCCAGCCCCGTCTCCTGGGGCCCAGCACTCCCCTACTTACGGCCTCCGTGTGCACCTGGGTGATGTGCAGCCCCATCAGAAGAGCCCCCACGACAACCAGCACCACCAGGCCAACAATCACCAGGACGATCAGGAACCTCTTGATGTTTACTGGGCAGCCAACTAGTTTGGGCAGCTGGCACAGCAGGCGTGGGAGGCAGCAGCACAGCTGGCAGCAGCAGTCACAGCTGGGGGGGCAGCAGCAGTCGCAGCTGGGGGGGCAGCAGCAGCTCGGGCAGCAACAGCAGTTGGGGCAGGAGTCACAGCTGGGACAGGAGTCACAACCACAGCAGGGGCAGCAGCAGCAACCTGGACAGGATCCACATCCTGGACAGGATCCACAGCCCGGACAGGAGCCACAGCCAGGACAGGATCCACAGCCTGGACAGGAGCCACAGCCAGGACAGGAGCCACAGCCCGGACAGAGATCACAGCAACCCCCGAGTTCTGGATCCAGGGCATGGTAGGCCTGTGGAAGTAGATGAAAGGGGAGAGAGAAAGAGAAAGGAAGGGAGGGAGGGAGAGAGAGAGATGGGAGATCCACGGGAGGCAGAAGAAGAGAAGAGATGGTCTCTGGCACTGCAGGAGTGAAAGGGGCCCAGGAAGGAGCCTTCTGGGGTCTCAGCTCTGTCCTCCTGCCCTGGTCTCTGCCACCTGTGCCACACACCTTTCCGTTAACTTGGTTGATAGCAAGCAAACTTCCTCCCTCAGTCCATGGCTCCACCACCACTCCTTGCCTTTCACCCCCACTACCTGTGGCTGCTCTGCTCCAAGCCCCCCTCCTGCTAGGCTACAGGGCCTTTGATGCGTGTCCAGTGATTTATAAATTGATTTAAGGAATATATAAGCTGCCTAAGTCCATCACTACTCTGGGTGGCATACAGCAGGACCATGGAAAGTAAGAAGCCTTATCACGCTGATTAACCAGTGCAAACAATCTGAAATGATAAACAGAATACTAAGAAATCTTAGAAGAAGAAATACCAAGAAAAAACACTACTGCACCAGATATTTCACCAGGTCTCCCCACCACCCAAGCCTTAGCATTTAGGGCTCCTTTCAAGAGGGTCAGGATGGAGAGCATCCAAATCTCTAGGGAGACGTTGTTCAGGAGGCCAAGTGCTGTGCTGGAAAGAGCCACGCAGAGGGCATTGCTCCATTGTTGAGACCCAGAGCAGGGGCCCTGGGAGGTCTGCAGGGGAGGACAGTTTGTGTGGCTCTGCTGCTGGATTCTCCTTGAATGAGAAGATCCTGCCTGCAGGAATGCCCTGAGCCACCTTTGGACCACCAAGAGTTTACTCAGCTCATTGGGAAAGCAGGTAACAGACAGGGGGGCGGGAAATCATCCCTCTTAAAAAAGCTAACTGAAACGGGTGGGAGAGATAAAAGAGGTGAACATCCATCGCAGCCATTGCAGTTCAGCACAATATTTGCTTGGTCTGGAGATTTCCAAAGTCCTGGCATCTATTTCCAAGATATAACTCAAGGAATTCCCTTTTAATTATAACTTCTGAGACAAGAACTGTAACTATGAGCCATCATCAAGAAATACTGAACAACATTTTGCAGCATCTGGAGAGAGGCAAGCTTTTAATTGGGCTTTTAAAAGGCAGATAATTGGGTCTCCTTACAAGTGAGCCTGCTTCAAAAGAAGGTCCCAGGTGCTCAGGTAATGCAGGCACTTACTTCAACCTGAACCTCTGCAATTTGGAAAAAGAAAATACCAAGGGAAGGCAGCGTAATCATGTAGCAATGGGACTCACAGCTGATGGTGCTTTGAGTAGAGTCTCCTTGGTGACAATTTCTGTCTTCTCCTCCATCTCCATCACTGGGCTCTCTCCCCAACATGAAGTCTACCCCTCGCCAGTTACTGAACTGGAAAGTCAAAGTTATATATATACACACACAGGAAGTCTACTGTAAAGGAGGAGGGAGTGGTTTTTCCTTCTCTTGGAGGGTTAGACGTGAGATCTTGATTCTCCACTGTTCCATCCTTCTCAGCCAAGTTTCTGAGGCAGGGCCCACTTATTGTGAAACACATCTGGCTAAAGACTTTATCATTCAAAAGGCTCTTAATGGAGTTAAGTGGACACTTGTCCCCAACTGGATGGTCCTTGTAGTCTAAAAAGTGGCAAACATTAGACCTGTGATCCTTGTGAGGGGCGCTCCCATCCTTATGATAAGTATACACCCTTGTGGTAAGAAATGGCCTCTCTCTTCCATCTCCTCAGCTCACCTAGTTTTGTTGCAGACAATATTATTTTGGGGACGGACAATCTAGTGGGCTCTGCATGGTGGGCAGGTTTGAAGCAAGCAGATAGCAGAATAACAGAGTTGGAAGGGACCTTGGAGGTCTTCTAGTCCAACTGCCTGCTCAAGCAGGAGACCCTATGCCATTCCAGACAAATGGCTGTCCAGTCTCTTCTTAAAAGCCTCAAGTGATGGAGCACCCACAACTTCTGGAGGCAAGCTATTCCACTGATTAATTGTTCTCACTGCCAGGAAATTTCTCCTTAGTTCTAGGTCAGGGGTGTCAAACTGCCGGCCCGTGGGCCGGAAGCGTCATGCCGAAACTGCACCCACCCCATTGCCGGCAATGGAAAAAAAGTCATGATATGTTGCGACATCACGTGACGTTGCGAGTTTGACACCCCTGTTCTAGGTTGATTCCACCTGTTACTTTTTGTCCTGCCTTCAGGTGCTTTGGAGAAAAGGTCGACTCCCTCTTCTCTGTGACAGCTCTTTAGATATTGGAAGACTGCTGTCTTGTCACCTCTAGCCCTTCTCTTTCTAAAGATACCCATTTCAGCGTCCAGTCCCCTAATCATCTTTGCTGCTCCTCTCTGCACTTTTTCTAGAGCCTATATTATAACATATACTAGCATACTATGTATATTATGTCCACAGTATTTTGCTGATCCACGTATTTAGTTACTTCATCAAAAAAGGCAATAAGGTTTGCCTGGCATGATCTAGTAATCACCTTGTTTGTTTCTAGGTGCTCACAAACCCTCCACTTGGTAATCTTTTCCAGGATTTTCCCCAGGTATTGGTGTCAAGCTGATTGGTCTATAATTTCCTGGATCCATTTCACCCCCTTTTTGCAGCTTGGAACCACATCAGCTCTGAGTTTATGTCTGACAGTTCCTTCAGAACTCTGGGACGTAAACCATCTGTCCAGGTGATTTGTAGTGGTCCAGGGTGATTACTAATAGTTCTCTTACTAATTCCTGGCTTATTTTGACATGAATACCTATTCTGTCTCCCTTACTGATGCTTTTCGTTGGTTGGGTCGTTCCCTCTTTTTGCGTAAAAATAGATGCAAAAAAGGAATTAAGCAGTTCTGCTTTCTCCCCCTTCCGATCAGCCAGCTGGCCTGGAACCCAACACTGTTGTCACTGTAGTTTTCTGGCTTCCAGAATAGAAACCTCCTTTCCGGCAGCTCGCTTCCCGCCTTCTCATTTCATTCATCAGTACCGATTGCGTCATCCCGGCTGGAAGGAACAAACCGGAGATTTTTTTTTCTTCCTACATTTACCATTGCTCCCATTATTGAACCAATTGTTTCCTTGACTTTCTTCTTGTTCCTTCCATATTGAAAGAAACTTTTTACAATTATTTTTGGCATTAATTGTCAGTCTTAGCTTATTCTTGGTCTAAGAGTTGACACTGACCTGATGGGACATAATTAGTCAGAAAAATCTGAATGGGCGATTTCTGTGTTTGCTGCTCTGGCTGATTTTTACTAAATCTTTGTGGAAATGTTCAGATTATCCCTGTTCTCCTGACTTGATTTTTAATATAAGTATACCAACTCTGAGTTACCTGGAACGACTTGTAAGACTGCAATGTATGTTTGGTGTCTTTAAGGCAGATTGGAACCAGAAACCCTAAGAAAAGTCATTTTCCAAGTCAGGATTATTTATTAGAAAGTAGGAAACTGGCATATTACAGCTCTCCAAAATAAGCTGAGATATAAACTGACATTAGAAAGGGTAATAAAGTAAGAGTTACCAGTTCAGGGATGCAGCCAGGATGAGAGTCTAGCTAAGTTCTCATAACAGATCTAACCATGGCTTACTGCAAAAATTACAACTTGTTGAGTTTGTATCTGATACATCATACATCAAGGTTGGTGGGACACAGTAGCTACATACACACAACATAAAACATAAACAAGATACCTAGCCTAACAAGCTATATTCTAGCTTAGTACTGATTTGGTTCATTTTGAATCTTGGGCTATTAAGAAAATAGAAACTCCACTATAGAAAAATACAAAAAAACCACAACCTATAATATTCGTTATAGTAGATTTTTAAAAGAGGATTTATAAGAGTAATATATATAATAGAAAAAGTAATATATATTTGAGAAACATATTGCATAATGTATTTGCAGAGAAATCTGTGGATGTCAAAGAAGTCAAGAAGGTGGCCTCAACTTCATGATCAAAGCCCCATTAGGCTTCAATTGTGCCATCAAGGCTACCATCTTGACCTTTTAAAACCCACCCCCAATGGCCCTGGTGCTCCCCAGTACTGAATTCTCACATTCATCTTTAATAGCTCAGCAGTCAATGTATTTCCCTCCAAGAGCCTCAAATGGTGGTCTTTTTGCTGTCACCAAAGTTCCACCTTGCTTTTTCATCTTCTGCCTTGACAGATATTTTTGATGACCCAACTATTTTGACTCTTTTCCCCTCCGTACCTTCTCTCTGTATCCTTGAAACTCCATTTGAAGTCACCCAGGGTGGACCTGGTCTTGCCACGGAGAGTTGAATGTGTCCTTTCTACCTTACACTTCAATCACAAGGATTTGAGTTGAAGTATTTCCTTCCCCAAAGCTGAATTGCCCTTTCCCAAACCTGAATACTCAACACATTGTGATGAGTTGAGTATTGGTTCATAATTTTCTGGCCAGAAATCTTTTCTTTGCTTTGGATGACTTGTAAAAACTTGAGCTGAATTAGTCTTCAAGGAGACCCTTTTCCAAGAAAAGATCATTATGAAATAAAAGCTGGACCTGCTCCCTCGCCTTACCTTGTGGTTTCCCAATGAAGACAAGTGGGAATTGGTCAATCATCTTGCTTATTGTGCCAAAAGTATGCAAGAAAAGAGATGGAGTCTTGAATATGTGCAGAAAGAACACAGAACGTCCTTAGGCTGAATGTTCCTACTTCTTGAAGGAGTAAGTAGAGGAGGATATAGGGAAAACAGTCATGGTGGCACTCACAACAATACAATTGAAGCATTGCCCCTCTTATGTATGTAGTATATTGATCACACAATAGTAGCTGTCATAGTAGCTTGATTTTTTGACTTCATCCTGCAGATACCCCAACTCCAGCTGTGCTATGACTATTCTTCATTCTGGCCAAGATATAAGAAATGGGCTGTGTTATCTTGCTAAAATTATTTTCATAGAATCCTAGGGTTGAAAGGCACCTTAAAGATCTTCTAGTCCAGTCCCCACACCCAGTGCAGGAATCCTCAGACCATTCTGGCCATGGGGCTCTCCAGTCTTGCAGACCCCCACCCATAATAGAGCACCCCCCACTTCAGGTGGCAGGCTGTTCCACTGCTTAACAACGCTACACTCAGGGAATTCCTTCTTAGTCCAAGGTTGATTCTTATTCTGTTCAACTTCCACCCATTGGTTCTTCTCTTACCCAGGGAGAAACATCTGCTCCTCTTCCCTGCAACATCCCTTCACGTATCAGAAGAGGGTCTTCCTGTCCCCCTTGGCCTTTTCTTCCTTAAGATAAACAGACCAGGTTCCTTGACTGTTTGTCAAATGAGCTAACTAAGCTGATCAAAAGTGCCTTTGCCAGAATGACTGAGTCACTTGTCTGGAATGGTAGGGCAGGGGTAGGCAACCTTGGCTCTTTTATGACTCGTGGACTTCAACTCCCAGAATTCCTGAGCCAGCATGGCTCAGCTTGGAAACCTCTCCCTTTCCCCTCAGCACGGCTGGCTCAGGAATTCTGGGAGTTGAAGTCCACGAGTCATAAAAGAGCCAAGGTTGCCTACCCCTGGATAGGGTCTCCTACTTGAGCAGGGGGTTGGATTAGAAGACCTCCAAGGTCCCTTCCAACTTTGTTATTCTCTTAGTTTGATTTCAGTATACCTGTAAAAACGTCCATGTGGCTCTAGTATTCCTTTATCTCAGCCTTACCCTGCTGTAGGGAAAACATATATAACCTTGCTTTTAAATACAGGTAGTCCTCGACTTACAACAATTCATTTAGTGACCGTTCAAAGTTACAATGGCACTGAAAAAAGTGACTTATAATCATTTTTCACAGTTATGACTGTTGCAGCATCCCCATGGTCACATGATCAAAATTCGGATGCTTGGCAACGGGTTCATATTTATGACGGTCGCAGTGTCCCGGGGACATGTGATCCGCTTTTGTGTCCTTCTGACAAGCAAAGTCAATGGGGAAGCCAGATTCACTTAACAACCATGTTACTAACTTAATAACTGCAGAGGTTCACTGAACAACTGTGGCACGAAAGGTCGTAAAATGGGGCAAAATTCACTTAACAAATGTTTCACTTAGCAACAGAAATTTTGGGCTCAATTGTGGTCTAAGTCGAAGACTACCTGTAAAAGGCCGAAACCTCATGGAGTCTTTTGGCTTTGGGGCGTTCAGCCAAAGGATCTCACCAGATTTAAATGTGAAAGCTTGGGACAGTTTGGGAAGTGCACCACGCAAGATCTTGGGGGCAGATTTCCAAAATGTGTTATTGGGTCTCATGATACCTAAACTATACATTTTAAATAGGTCCTCATATCAGTTTTGGAAATTGCACTGAAGGACCAATGACTGAAAAACCTCTGATGCCTTTCTGGATAAGCGCTGGGAGTTACAGGTTTACATCAGAGGAGACCAGACGGAAGAATCCTGCTTTAGGCTGTGCCGTCCCACAAAGCAAAGGCGTCTCCCTGCCTGAGATTGCCAGCTGCCCACCCTCCTCCTCGCTTGACTGACAAGCAATCTTTCTTCTGCCCAAGCAATGGTGGGAACCTTAGTGGGAGCTCAGCAGCTTAGCATTCTAGTGTTAATTCATTTACACCTCTAATTACATTGAGAAGGGGCCCCATTTAACCTCCTCAGGTATCACAGGAGTTGGGGGGGGGTGGACTTAAAAGGTCTCTTCCTGTACAGGATTCAGAGCAGACCAGAAGCAGCTGTAGTGAGGTCCTGGGTTTGCTGCGCCTTCCAACCTGCTCCTGAGGCACTGGACTACATAACCAAAAGGCGGGGCCGGCTCTGTTGTCAAGAAGCCAAGATTTGAGCGCTGCACACTCCCTTTCTCCCTTCTCTCTCTCCCTTCTCTGCCAAGAGCTCTTCTTGCTGCATTCTGTTTGTTTCCTGAGTGCTGGTGATCTCTCCACACAAGCCTTCTCCTGATCGCCTTTTGAAACAAATAAGCTGAAAGTGGGTGGTTGCTTAGCTACACGTGAGACACAAGAAGTGCCATTGCCCACAGCCATGTTCAGGTCTGAGGGCCCTTGGCAAAAGATCTGCGGCTTCTCCTTCCCTCTGACTTACTTGGCGATGGTCCCACCACAGGGAATGGGACATGGGAGGTGTGGCACCGCATAGCAATCTGGAATTGCTCGAAGTTGTTCTCGGCTCCAGTCACCAACAGTAGAATAGAAGGGAATAGAATAACAGAGTTGGAAGGGACCTTGTAGGTCATCTAGTCCAGACATGTCAAACTCGCGACGTCACGTGACATCGCGCAACATATTGGGACGGTTTTGCCATTGCGGGCAATGGGGTGGACACGGCTTCCACATAATGCGTCCAGCCCACGGGCCGGCAGTTTGACACCCCTGATCTAGTCCAACCCCCCCACCCAAGCAGGAGACCCTACATCATTTCTGACAGTCCAGTCTCTTCTTGAAAGCCTCCAGTGATGAAACTCCCACAACATCTGAAGGCAAACTGTTCCATTGGTTGATTGTTCTCACTGTCAGAAAATTTCTCCTTATTTCTAGGTTGAATCTCTCCTTGATCAGTTTCTATCCATTATCCCTTGTCTGGCCTTCAGGTGCTTTGGAAAATAGGTTGTCCCCCTCCTCTCTGTGACAGCCCCTCAAATATTGGAACTCTGCTATCATGCCGTACTCAATGAGTAGTCCTCAGTGGCACTACATCCACATGGAGATAAGTAAGCAGTGGGGTACCACAAGGCTCTGTCTTAGGCTCAGTACTCTTCAATATCTTCATCAATGACTTAAATGAGGGAATTGAAGGGGAACTCATCAAATTTGCAGATGACACCAAACTGGCAGAAGTATCCAACACCCCAGAAGACAAACTCAGGATCCAAAAAGATCTTGACAAACTTGAACAATGGGCTCTATCCAACAAAATGAGTTTCAATGCGGAGAAAAGCAGTTTTACATTTAGGCAGGAAAAATCAAAGATACAAGTACAGATTAGGCAAGACCTGGCTTAAAAACAGTAACTGTGAGAGGGACCTTGGAGTCCTAGTGGACAATCACTTGACTATGAGCCAGCAGTGTGCAGCAGCAGCCAAAAAAGCTAATACAATCCTGGGTTGTATAAACAGAGGCATGGAATCAAGATTACACAAAGTATTAGTACCACGTTATAAAACCCTAGTAAGACCACACCTGGAATACTGCAGCCAATTTTGGTCACCATATCACAAAAAAGATGTTGAGAGTTTGGAAAAAATTCAGAGAAGAGCAGCTAAGATGATCAAAGGCCTGGAGACTAAAACATACGAAGAACGGCTACGGGACTTGGGTTTGGCTAGTCTAAAGAAAAGAAGAAATAGGGGAGACATGATAGCAGTATTCCAGTATTTGAGGGGCTGCCACAAAGAAGAGGGGGTCACGTTATTCTCCAAAGCACCAGAGGGCAGGACAAGAAACAATGGTTGGAAACTGATCAAAGAGAGAAGCAACCTGGAATTAAGGAGAAACTTCCTGACAGTGAGGACAATTAACCAGTAGAACAGCTTGCTTCCAGAAATCGTAGGTGCTCCATCACTGGAGGTTTTTAAGAAGAGACTGGACAGTCACTTGTCTGAGTGGTATAGGCTCCCCTGTTTGAGCAGGGGGCTGGACTAGAAGACCTCCAAGGTCCCTTCTATTCTATTCTATTCTATTCTATTCTATTCTGTTCTGTTCTGTTCTGTTCCGTTCCGTTCCGTTCCGTTCTGTTCATTATTTTCTTCACTAGACTCTCCATGCCCAGTTCCTGTAACCGTTCTTCATATGTTTTAGCCTTCAGTCCCCTAAACATCTTTGTTCTAGAGGACCAGCGGTCAGACCTTAAGGACTTCTGACAACTTCTCAGATTACCATGTACTGAAACCATGCCTGGTGGGTACTAATAAAAAGTTGATATGATACCTTAGGTGACTTCTGGAAGTTAATGGGCATAAGCTCACGATCTCTAATTAATACAAACTTTTTATTTATGTATACTAGAGAGGAACATCATCATACATAATTAATCTAAGGCAGTGTTTTTCAACTTCAGCAGTTTGAAGATGTATAGACTTCAACTCCCAGAATTTCCCCAGCCAGCAATTTTAGGAGCGGAAGCCTACACATCTTGAGGTTGAGAAACACTGAGCTAAGGAATCCAAAAGCCTCGTCAAGAACCAGAGCGATATAAAATCAAGGTTTTCATGCCCCCATCAGTCTTGTCACGTGGGTCCCCTTATACCTGTTAATGATTAGCCACAATATTGAAGAACCCTGATAGATCCTGGTTTTCAAACAAGACGGCCATCACAGCTTGGGAAGGAAACAAGTTCAGAGAAACCTTTTAATAGCAGTTGGCGGTTCTGAATGCAGGAATTCAGAATGGGGAGGAAGCTAAAACTTTTTCCCTGGCATTAATGGAACAGACATGTCCTCTGAAGTGCGGGAGCTGGTTAATTGAATCGATGTTGCTCTCTGGGATGAGTGAGCAGAACATGCAGCTTTTTGATTCACTGCACATGGCTGTGCTAGCTGCCGCAGGAGTGCTCCCATTTCGGCTGTCTTTATTAATGCACAAATAAAATCAGTTTTGCTAGGGCACAGGAAGTTTCTGCCAAATAAAGCCAAGCTTAGCAGTGCTGCTGCGCAACTTCTCAGAGAAGTGGAAAGTATATTGATTGTCCAGCTTGCTTGCCATAACAGCTTCTCTCTCTCAAAAAAGAGTAAACAGATATTGGTGAAGCACCTTTTTCTTCAGTGGCAGCGGGATGCTTAGCAGTCTGTCTTCTCAGTTCCAGACTGGTGCAATCATTACTGTTGGGAGGTGCACACTTAAAACGGTTATCCTGTTGGGGTGAAGTCTTGCTCATAGGACCAATAGTAGAGCTGGTGGTCCTGGGTTGGACTACTAGTCTCGGTTTTCAAAAATACTGTATTGTTTCCTCTGGGGAGATGAGAGCTAATCTGATGCCAGGACAGAATTTTTTGGATCTAGCAGGGGTAGAAACTAACAGATTACACTCCTTGACATGAGTGGCAATATGTCAGCCTTGCGAGGTAGTCCAGACATGAAACTCACCCAGAAGTACTAGCTTTATTGCAAGGTTACCGTAACTTAATCTTGCAAGTCTGAAAGTACATTTGCCACATCCCCATTCCCTCTGTGGGCTCAGCTTCCGCTTATCTAATCACTGCCTCAATTATGTGGCTCTTCCTCCTGTCTCCAAAGGTCATTCCCACATACCATTAATAGCAGACCCTTTTGGCTTTAGTTGGCACCTGAACAGCATCCAAACAATGCTAGGTTGTTGGGATTATATTTCCCATATGCAGTAACTGTATACCAGAGATACTGTGGCTAAATAAATAGATACCTCTATTTCCTGTTATGAGCATTAAGTTGTCCTTAAGTCCTTTCCTTCATCCCCAGTATTTTCTTTGGGTTTTGCAAAGAGATGCAAAATTTCCTGTGGTAAGTAATGGTGGGTGTTCTTTGGAAGTAGCCAAATGTCTCTAGTGTGTAACTAGCATCTGTTCCCCACAAATCATTTGGTAAGTGTTTTTTAATTATTAATCCCATCCCCTTTTACATAACCCTTGATCAAGACTCCTCAAATCAAAAGCCAGGCAGTAGATGTCAAGGTGGAATCTAAGGTTGAAGAAACTCAGGTTGAAACCCCAATTCAGTCTGTGCCGTCACTCTAGTCTCTCCGTTTCCTCCCAGCCTCCTCACAGAGGGTTGGTGAGCCCTGGGGGGAGGGGGGTCTGCAAGGAGTAAGGATAGTGGCCATAACTGTGCAATCAAAACCCCCATCCCTTGTGAAAGTGTGGCATGTTCTAAAGAGAAGCAGGACTAGAACTGCAGGGTTATGGCCACCATCCTGACTGTTTTGACTCCCCCTGTTGCAGCCCCCCCCCCGTTTGTGAGGGTAAAGCATCAGCAGCAATTCAGCCCCAAATTCGTGGCCAACGTCTGACCTCCTAGAGAGGTGAATAGTTGCTAGATGTGGCAGCTCCAGCTTTTGATCTTCATCAGCAGCCGGTTCACTGTGAGTGAGTTCAGGGAGAGGTCAGACTTCAGAGTCATCAACGATGCAGGGGGACTGGCTTTTCCCACTCTCAGCCAGGCAGGCTGGATGTTCCTGAACCTGCCACCGTCATTTGTGAGACTCAAGGACAGAGGATTCTTCCCCTTTGTGCCTCTGGATTGCTTTTGTTGCTCTTGGGAACAACAGTCACAGTTGCGGTGCAGATGCCTTGAAGGCTGCGACAACAGTTCCATGGGCCACTTCCCAAAAGGAAGAAGCAAAAAGGAAGGGCAGGAACATTAACATTTAACATTAACATTACTCAACATTAGCCACAGGACGGACCAAAAGGAGAATGAAGAACTCCTAGAAGAACTTTCTTGACAGTGAGGACAATCAATAGGTGGAAGGGCTTCCCTCCAGACGTTGTGGGTGCTCATCACTGGAGGCTTTCAGGGAGAGACTGGACAGCCACCTGTCTGGAATGGCATAGGGTCTCCTGCTTGAGCAGGGGGTTGGACCAGAAGAACTCCAAGGCCCCTTCCAACTCTGTTATGCTGTTTAAGAGAAGTGAAAAGGTTATGTCTGTTCTGGTGCTGTCATGGAATCATTAGCTACAGCCCCTGAATTCTCCTATTATGAGATCCAGAGCTTCAGCAGGAAATCTCTTAAGTTGTGGGGATATTTTCCCTATTCCTGTCAAAAGAGTAGCAAAGAAAAGCAAGCAAGCAAGCCTGAGGATAGGTTTAACGCATCCGATCTCTCTCAAAAGTTCTGTTCCTACCCACTCATGGGTTCTTACAGTTCTGCCCGTTGCAACCTTTGATTGCTAGGAAAGCTTTCAGTTGCAAAATGCATGCAGAGCAGCCTGGCCTTCCAAGGCAAAAAGGTTGTCCACCCTTGGACTATGGCTTAAACCAGGGGTCCCCAACCCCCCAGGCCGCAGCGTACTTCCAAACTGGGCTGCAGGAGCAGTGGGCTGGCGTGCACGAGCGCGTGCAGCTTGACTCATTTGAGTGGCAGGCATGAGCACAGCTTAACTCGTTTAAGCAGCAGGCCAGCATGAATGCATGCATGCATGCACTCATGGCATGTGCAAGCTGGCTCCCATGATCTGCTGTCAACTTGATTTATCAGGATACTCAGAACAGGGAGGCATAACCATCTAAACCATGACTCCCAAGGTTTAAATAATACTGTAACAAGTCATATGAACAGCCTGAACTACAGATGTCAGGGGCCACAGACAGGTTTTCAGGACCTAACTGGGTCAGGACCATCCAGATCCCTCTTCTGAATGAAGAAGCTACAGCATATCTGCCTTTAGGCTGCTTTTGTCATGGTTAGACATACAGTACTCTGTTTTCTCTACAAACCTCACTTTCAGCCTGCCGACTAACTACAAAGTCAGGATTTCTGGAGCCTGCAGAATTCTGAATAACAGAGTTGGAAGGGACCTTGGAGGTCTTCTAGTCCAACCCACTGCCCATGGTAGGAGATCATATACCATTTCAGACAACTGGCAGTCCAGTCTCTTCTTGAAAACCTCCAGTGATGGAGCACCCACAACTTCTGGAGGGAAGCCGTTCCACTGGTTGATTCTTCTGTCAGGAAATTTCTCCTTAATTGCAGGTTGGACCTCTCCTTGATAAGTTAAGACAGAAGCTGCTTTTTGTTCCTAGCTACCAACACAGGGCAGAGAAGACAAGTCTGGTTATGTCTTGGGAGGCCCCCAGATCAGAAATGGCAGCTGCTGCGGGATGGGCCCTGATGCGGAAGATGTCACGAATAAACAAGACGGACGAACAGATTCCCAGGGCTCCTTCGGTTCAAGGTTCAATCAGTGCAGCTTCAATATTAGTTCTTTTGTGCCATGTTTTCTTTAGATTAGTTGAAATGTTCTTGTTCCACATATTGTTTATTGCAGATTTTGCAAACATTTGAAAATCCCAAAAATTTCAAGCAGCAGAGCAATACAATTGTTGTATAAATCTGATTAATAAATATATGAAATAAATACAAATGAATTGTTGAAACCAATTGATATCATAAGCGAATGAATTTGAAGCTGAATTTTCAGATACCTTTATAAATCGCAGGTTTGAAAAAAAGGTAGCAGAGTTGGTCCTCGCCTTATTACCACAATTGACCCCCAAATTTATGGACATTTGTTAAGTGAGTTTTGCCCCATTTTACAACTTTTTGTCATAGTTCCGATAGATGAAACCCATCAAAAGAACTTCAAGGCAAAATTTCTTCCTTAAAGAACATTTTATTCAGGAAACAAAGTATCGGCACTACATAGCTGAACCCAAAAACTAAATTCCCTTCCCCCGGATACAAAGTAACAAAGTGCAATTCCCACCCCAATAAGCTGTCGTAAATCGCTTTCTCCAATTAGCCTAAAAGGCGGGCTTTCTCCCCAGCCTGCCAAAACATTATCAGCTCATCCTTGGGTTCCCACAAAGCAGCGTTATTGTTACGGCTAACTGAGCTAACCTTCTGACCAGCAAATCAATGGGGAAGCCAGATTCATTTAACAATCATGTTACTAACTTAACAAGTGCAATGATTCACTTAACAATTGTGGCAAGAAAGGTCATAAAATGGGACAAAATGACCTTTAACAACTGTCTTGCTTAGCAACAGAAATGTGGGGCTAAGTCGAGGACTGTAGCTGAAATCCAAGCAGAAAGATTTGTCGGTTGAAACGTATGCTGAAGCACAAATGTTCGAACCCTATTTAATCCAGGCTGTACGATCCCTTTGCCTGATAGAGCATCTCCAGTCACTGTTGCTTTGTGAATGCAGCCGTTGAGGAGTAGATTTGCAGCCTGAAGCCTGGATTATTTGAGTGGTGCTCTAAGAAGTCCTCCCCCCTGTGAGCTCTGAGGTTGCCCAAGAATCTGTCTTTAGGTTAACAGATTGATTCCACTTACACCCTGCCTTGCTATTCATCCAAACCCTCAAAGTAATTAAAAGTTGTTTTTTTTAAATGCAAAAACACAAATGATAAAAACAGATGCAAATAATACAGGGGGAGGATCTGTTGTAACAACAGGAGGCTGCCTGAGGGGTCCCAAGGCTGCTTTTCCCAAAAGGCAACTGGACTTTCTTGGGGTTTTTTTCTCTGAAAACGTTTCGCTTCTCATCCGAGAAATTTCTTCAGTTTTGTCCTGAAGAACTGAGGAAGCTTCTTGGATGAGAAGCGAAATGTTCTTCAAGAACAAAACCAAGAAAGTCCAGTCGCCTTTTGGAAAAAAGCACTTTGGGACAACCACGACCTGGAGGATCGAGAGCGTCAAGCGTGAAACTTCGGCAGCCACGTGCCTCCGTAGACCCGTGGCCGTGCTGCTCGTGGTGGATCACGCCTTCCCCGTCTGGCGCTCTGCCTCTTCCGCCCTGACTCCATTACGCCCAGTGGACGGGGATGCTGCTGCAGAGGAGGTTGATGGCAGCTCCCAGCGTGGAACGGTGAGCCGGCACTGCGGAGAGGTTTCCCACCGGCTTCTCTCTCTGTCCCAGGGGCAGCAGGGGAGGGGGCTTCTGCAAGAGGAGGGGGAAGAAGTATTGCTCCAGTAAGAAAGAAACTCAACAGCAAGCAGCTCGTCCTCAGGATGGGCAAAGTTGGCTTCATTTTGGGAACTGCAACTCAAGTTATAGCCATTCATATAGTGACTGTTCGAAGTTACAACGGCACTGAAAAAAAGTGAGTTATGACCGGTCCTCGCACTAATGACTGTCGCAGCATCCCCAAGGTCACATGATCAAAATTCAGTTGCTTGGCAACCAGCATGTATTTACCACAGTTGTACGGGTAGTCTTTGACTTACAACCATTCATTTAGTGACCAAAGTTACAACGGCACTGAAAAAAAGTGACTTATGACCATTTCCCCCATGATTGTTGCAGTATCCCTGTGGTCACTTGATCAAGATTGGGATGCTTGGCAACTGGCATGTATTTGTGACGGTTGCAACATCCCAGGGGGGGGATGTGTGTCACGTGATCCCCTTTTGCGACCTTCTGACAAGCAAAGTCAAGAGGGAAGCCAGATTCACTTAACAACCATGTTCAGTAACTTAACAGTTGCAGGAATTCACTGAACAGCTGTGGCAGGAAAAGTTGTTAAAATGGGGCAAAACTCACTTAACAAGTGCCTTAGCAACAGACATTTGGGGCTCAATTGTGGTTGTAAGTGGAGGACTCCCTGTAGTGTCGCGGAGTCATGTGCTCCCCTTCCCAGCTGCCTTCCACCAAGCAAAATCAATGGAAGAAACGACTTAACAACTGCATGATTCGCTTAACAACCGTGGCAAAAAAGGTCCTAAAATCAGGTGTGACTCAGCTAACAATTGCCTTGCTTAACAACGGAAATTCTGGTCCCGGTTGTGGTTGTAAGTTGCAGACTGACTGTGAGAACCAGCCTAGCGCCTTCAGGATAAACGGGAGCAGAACTTATTCCCTGGTGCCGGGAATGATGGGAGATGCAACCGAAGCCATCTACAAGGCACTGGGCCAGCTCTGCCTCCGGGCACAAGGAAGCAGCTACTCGAGGCGGCAGACAAGAGGCCCAGGGAGCCGGACCAAAGCTGGGAACGCTAGAAGGTTTAGAAATGGAGCAGGTGAGCCACCGTAGGTTTCTGGGATGGCTGCAAGGAATCAGCAGGGAAAGGATAGAAACGAGCCATCGATCAAGGCCGGCATACGTTGAACAGCACGGCACACGGTTCACACTGCTTCATACCAAAGTGCCGCTTGCACTGCTTTGTTTAATGCCGGCTGTATTTCTTTAATCACACAGTCATGGTTGCCATCTTGATGCCCCTTGGGTGCCCCCTTGTAAGAAGGATTTAGAGAATCCAGAACACGCTTCCAGCATGTCCAAAAAGGATTCTCAGGGGAGTAGACATTCTCCCAGCCCCTCCAACATTTAGCTCTGAAGGGGGGATAGGAGAGGATAAAAAAAAGGTTCAGAGTTGCCTCAATTGACCCCAAGGGCTGGACATGGAGCAATGGGTTTAAGATAGAGGCAAGGACCCTCCAAAAAATATTTTAGTTTGGCTTCCTGCACCAAACAGATGGTGGACGCTATGGCCTGAATGGGTCTCCACCCCCCCGCCTCCCACCTCTACTCCCCCATCATGAATGTGCTCACTTTTTCTTCTTGTTATTACTCACCTGAACATGCTGGAAGATCTCGATGACAGCATCCAGGCTTTGTATATCCTTCTGGTTCATTTTGATGACATAGCAGGACTTTCCTGGCCACGATCTGTAGCCAATCACCAGCTGTTCAAAGGCAGAGGGTGGAGATGAGCTTGCGATGGCAAGAATCACATTTGCAAGAATCAGATATTTGGGTATCTGATCACAGAGCCCACTCAGAACATCCCTGCATCTTTTTCCCATAGTTGATCAAAATCTCTTGCTACCCAGGGGTAGGCAACCTTGGCTCTTTTATGACTCGTGGACTTCAATTCCCAGAATTCCTGAACCAGCATGGCTCAGTTTGGAAACCTCTCCCTTTCCCCTCAGCATGGCTGGCTCAGGAATTCTGGGAGTTGAAGTCCACGAGTCATAAAAGAGCCAGGGTTGCCTACCCCTCCTCTAGGCAATTTCTTGAAATAGATTTGAGGAGTGATCCAGATTCTGCTTTGTTACATATGTTGCAAACGCAGAGCAAACCTTACTCCCTTCTAGCACTGATGATGTTACCTAGTTGGGTAATGAAATGTCTGCATGAAAACTACCAAACTCGGAGAGAACCAAGGACCCCACAGTTCAACCCTGAGTTACAGATATTCTCCTCTCTTGGTACCTGTTGCAATACCCATTGCATAGGCATGGCCACTATCCTGAGTTTGTTTACCCCCCTCCCTATTATAAACAATCCATGAGAGACTAGGACCAGGGTGTCTGGAGGGTAAGGTCCAAGAACTCGGGATGGTGACCATAATGGGGCAATCGATATTTTGCCTCTTCTTTATACGAGTGGCTGAATTCAATCAAACCATCCTGGCCACCATTTTGACTTTTTTGAGTGTAACCTATAGACAACCCATGGAAAGATTTTGGAATATCTCATAGAAGCAGAAAGCTGGAGGGTTTCATTCGTTCTCTCCCCCCATCTCTTCTCCAAGCAAGAATCCAAATAAAGCACCTCTGAGCAACGGCTGACCAGCTCCTACTTGAACATTTGGAGTGAAATGAAATAGAGCAAATATCCAGATGTTTTTCTAGCTTAGGGTTAGATTCAGAGGATCACTTTATGCAAAGCAGCAGTCACTGTGGGCCAGTCTCTCCTCTGTACAGTGAGAATTATTTATCAGCTTCATTCATTCTTCCCCTCTCACTGAATTGCAATAAGGAAGACCTTCCCCAAAACCTGGGACATATCTTTGGGTTGGAACTTTTCAGTAGACTCCTAAGATTCCATAGTGTCACAACAAGAACTAAAAACTTACTTTAAAAAGCAGGGGACAATATTTTGATTCCGAATAGGTGTCAGCCAGCTTCACAAGCAAACCTTTAGACAAGACAAGTGAAGCCAGAAGAGAGTGCAAATCTTACATTGCTGTAATCATAAACCACGGTGGCCGAAGAGTTGAGCTTCATGTGGATGGGAAATATGGCCAGTCTTTCCTTCTGGCTCATGGCCAAGTGCTGGGAGGAACCTTTGCCGTCCAGGCCTTGAATGGTCATTTGCAGGACCTAGGAATCGCCAAGAAGCCAAATGGGAATCAGAACTTCCACAAAGGACAAAGACCATTGGCTGGTGTCACACATCACACTGAACCTTAATCCTGGTTTAAGAAAACCAGCTGTTGAGTCAAAAATGCCTGCGCTGCCCAGACAAATAACGCAGGAGATGGATTCACACAATGGCCTGGCTTGCGCTACCTGCTCAGGCCCTGGCTGGATTCCCACAGCGTAGCAAAATGCAGGCTAGCCAACCCCATTTGAGTCTGGTCTCGCATATGATGGGGACGCAGCCATTGGCAACACTAAACGTTTACAGGCTGCTTTAGAGTTTAAAATAAGATCCTTTCCCAGTGGTACTTCTGGTTCTCAAAGGAGCATGAATTGCTTTTAATTGCTGGCTGCCACTCACTAAATACTTTTCTCCGGGTGGAAAATGGGATGTTCTCCAGATGTTTTAATTGCCAATCTCCCTAATTCCTGACTGTTGGCCAAGTTACGTTGGATTTGGACTGCAGCCCAAACCTCTGTGAAATGGTAGATCAAGTGTTCCTGCTCTTCTCTCATCTTAGCCCTGGGATGGACACTTTTTAGGGGCTGAGACCGGCCCGTGATCTTTTGGGTGGAAGCAAAGCTCCTGCAGTGAGGTGGCGTTGCAAAAGGCCTGCAGCTGCAGCTATATTTGGGATTGTCGCAGGGGATGCAGTGGCTGTGATCGTAGCCTGTTTTATGTGGAGGCTTCAATTTATGGCCACCATCTTGACTTTTAGGATGCCTCCCGCAGAGACCTTTAGCCACATTATTAGGGGTTTCTGTTTCGGGGGTGGGTGGAAAATAATGGCAAAAGAGTTTAAATACAGGTAGTCCTCGACTTATAACCATGATTGAGCCCAAAATATCCGTGAGACATTTGTTAAGTGAGTACTGTCCCATTTTGTGACTTTGCTTGCCACAGTTGTTAAGTTAGTAACAGGCTTGCTAAGTGAAGCTGGCTTCCCCAGTGACTTTGCTTGTCAGAAGGTCAGAAAAGGGGATTCCCCCCGGACATTGCAACCGTCACATATATGAGTCAGTTGCCAAGCATCTGAATTCTGATCACCTGGCTGTGGGAATGCTGCAACGGTTGTAAGTGTGAAAAATGGTCCTAAGTCACTTTTTCAGTGCCGTTGTAACTTTGAATGGTCGCTAGACGAAGTGTTGTAAGTCAAGGACCACCTGTGCTGCCAAGCTGCCTTCAGGTTCATCCAAGGGTTTTCAGCCCCCCCTCCCCCATACTTCAGCGATAGAGAGGAAGATGCCACTGTGTGGTCAGAGGGAGCCCTAGATGTCACCAAGGGGATGGGGAGGGGGGTGGGGGGTATGCAGATTTCCCAGGATGCCTCTGCACAGGGAGAAATCCAGGCTTCTTCCCTACCGAAGATTCACCAAGAATCTCAACTTACATCGGAGGGAGCAGCCGAGAGAAAGGGATAAGAGCCCTTTCCTTGAAGATGGGGACGAAGGACATCCTCACATAACAAAGGGTAGAGCAGTGGTGGCGAACCTATGGCACGCGTGCCAGAGGCGGCACTCAGAGCCCTCTCTGTGGGCACTTCTCTGAACTGCTGGTGGTGGGCTGCGGAGCCCCAGAGTGCGCCGGTCGAGGGGCCAGCAGGCTGTGGCTGTTGATGGGACACTGTCGGTCCCCATGTGCTCACTGGCCTCTGTGTGCGGGGGCCGATGGTGTCAGGCAGCGGCCGCCCTGGCCCCTGCCTCACCTTGCCCTGCGACAATGGCACCCCCGCCCTGCCTCGCCTCACCCTGCAGAACGAGCCTCCTGCCCACCACCCCACCTGCCAGAGACCCCCTGGATCTCCCCCAACCCTGCCCGGCCCCCACAGGCGTCCCTCCCCACGAGCAACATCGAGGTGACCACGCCCACCTTGGCCACACCCACCCAGTCTGCCATGACCACCACAGACACGCCCACCCAGTGGGCCACGCCCACCTGGCACCCGGCGATAAATAAGTGGGTTTTGGGTTGCAGTTTGGGCACTCGGTCTCTAAAAGGTTCGCCATCACTGGGGTAGAGCGTCAACCACACAATCATGGCCATCATCCTGATTTTTGGGGATGACTCTAGTGAAGATGAATTATTATGAACTTTTCTGGAAGTCCCTTCCATAGTTTCACCACAAGAGCCCCGGTCAAGCTGCCCTTACCGCCTCAGTGTGTTTCTCCGTAATGTGCAGCCCTGTCAGCAGGAAAGTCAGGACCACCAGAACCATCCCCACGATTGCCATGGCCACGATCAAGAGTGTTCTGCTAGGAAGGTCAGGAGGCCTGGGAGATTCTGTGTAATCCTGCAGGACCAGAACAGATGTGAGCATCCCTCACCCAATGCTGGATTTCATCCCCAAGGACATAATGAGACAGAACCTCTGCTTTCTACTCTCTCCAGAAGCCACCCTGAGACAGAAGATATTCATCCCCTCTTCCCTTCCCCCAGAGGGGTAATGATAACCAGCTAGGGAGCTATTTCCTCTGAGTAAATTAATTGCACATCAGCCTACTTCATAGGTATCATTAATCTCAAGGCTGCCAGATGGCCCCATTATTGTACAGGTAGTCCTCAACTTATAACAGTTTGTTTAGTGACAGTTCGAAGTTACAACAGCACTGAAAAAAGTGACGTATGACCCTTTTCCACACTTACGACCGTTGCAGCATCTCCAAGTCACATGAGGAAAATTCAGATGCTTGACAACTGACTCACATTTATGATGGTTGAGTCATGTCATCCCCTTTTGCGACCTTCTGACAAGCAAAGTCAACGGGGAAGCCAGATTCATTTAACAACCATGTTACTAACTTAACAACTGCAGGGATTCACTTAACAAATGTGGCAAGAAAAGTCGTGAAATGGGGCAAAACTCACTTAACAAATTTCTCATTTAGCAATATAAATTTTGGGCTCAGTTGTGTTTGTTAAGTTGTGGACTACCTGTATTCAGGCAATAGACTGAGAGCCCCACATCTCTAGGGGTGACAGAAGAGGAACGAAACCTTTCTGACGGATGAAACATGAAAGGGCTGAAAGCATGGAAGAAAAGTTTTCATAGGTTGTGCCCCCATATTAATTGACTGAAGAGTAACTAGAACTCTCCACCTCAGTTATCATATATTATGGGCTAACTCTAGTTGGCTCTGTTTCTCTAGCTCACGAACCATACATTGCTCCAAGTTAAAGTTGCAGGAACAAAAATTCTTCCCAGGAGGAGTGAAACTCACCGGTGGTGGTTCAGACATTAGTGCCAACTTGCTGCTATCGTCCATCTTGTAATCAACTTCCATTCCTATCCTTTGCTCTCCAGCAGAGAATTTTCTTTATTCTTCTGGAAGGCAGGAGAACCTCTACTTATACTATGCACCTGATGCTAAACTCCTCCAGGGGATTGGTTAGCTCTCCTCCAGCCTCATTGCAACTCCTGTTGGCCGGCAGCCAGTCTTGCTTTTAAGTAGTATTTCTTGCCAAGTCTTCTCAGAACGATCCAAAAGTGTTATTTGGACATATGTCATTCAAAAGTTTCTGAAGAACCTTGTGCATAAGCCGAAGGACCTTCTAGAAACAAGTAGTCTCTTGTTGTTCCTAAACCTTAAACACAACTTGTTCTAAAATCAATTTGGGAAGTACAAAATCCTCCTCATTCAGACCCACTTTTAAATCACTCCTTGAAATGTTCTCAAGATGTTTGACAAAAACACAAAGGCAGGAGCTTCTGAGAACAGCAGCAGTATTGAGAGAATGAGGGTCACATGATTGGAAAGAAACCTGGAGCCAGAGAGGGGTGAGGAGCTGTTGCTGCAGCAGCCACCATCATAGTTAATGGTGTGGGATGCTGGGGATTGAAGTTAAACAGTTCTGGAGAGACACAGAGTTGCCGCCTCATGTTATAACAGCAGGCATTCAGTTGCTGGAAAGATGACAGTATAATGATAATTTTCTTCCGAGCTTGCCAATAAGATATTCTATCTCCTAAAGAGAAAGATCTAAAGAAAGCCTCTTCTTTCATTGTTTAAGCCACAGCTTTCCAGGAACTACTCCTGCACCTACCAAGGGAAAAATGAATGGAAGCTGTTAAAGGCATACCAGTGCAATAATCCCTCAGACTTAGGTAGGAAAACTCAAATGCACAGGTATAGAATAGGTGATGCCTGGTTCACCGGTAGTGATCTAGGAGTCCTAGTGGACAACCACTTCAATATGAGCCAGCAGTGTGCTGCAGCTGCCAAAAAAGCCAATGCAATCCTAGGTTGCATCTACAGAGGGTTAGCATTAAGATCACGAGAAGTGAGTCTCACTTTAGATTTCACCAGTGAAGCCACACTTGGAACACTTCATCCAGTTTTGGACACTGCGATACAAAAAGATGCTGAGGCCCTAGACCAGGGGTCTTCAAACTTGGCCCTTTTATGACTTGTGGACTTCAACTCCCAGAATTCCTCAGCCAGGCACGCTGGCTGAGGAATTCTGGGAGTTGAAGTCCACAAGTCATAAATGGGCCAAGTTTGAAGACCCCGGCCATAGACAAAAATTCAGAGAAGAGCAACAAATATGATACGGGGGGGCTGGAGGTTAAGCCGCGTGCTGAATGGTTGAGGGAACTAGGTTTATAGACTATTGAAGAGAAGGATTAAAGGGGACGTGGCAGCTGTCTTCCAATATTTATGAGGTGCTGTCACCAAGAAGAGGGGCTTGACCTTTTCTCCAACGCACGTGAGGGCAGGACAAACGGGAAATAATGGGAGGAAGCTTGTTAAAGAGAGATCCAAGCTAGAAGTAAAGAGAAATTTCCTGACAGTGAGAACAATTAATCAGTGGAACAGATTGTCAGCTTTGTGGATACAGAACAGTCTCTTAGTCAACCTGGGATTAAAACTGAGTGAAATTTTTGTTCTCACATCTTTACATCTTGATCTGGCAAAGATGACATGTAATCATAGCAATAAATGTAAAACAGGGACCTCCCGAGAGTTTTGTTCCTCCTTCCCTCCCACCCAGCGATGGGGGTTTGCAGTCTGCCCCCCAAGCAGTTAGCTTCTGCTTGGCCTGGCCCCAGGAGCCTTTGTGCTCATCTCAGTCCGGCCCTGGGTGGCAAAAAGTGGATTGCAAAGCTCAAGTCACCCCCTTGCACACTTTGCCCTTTGTTGTCTGGGACACAGCTGTGCCTGGAACAAGAGATGTTTGTGCCTGTGCCACACGCTGCTCTCGCAGCAGCTCCTGGGCCCCAGTGGACTCCATTCAGTCACCAGCACAATGGAGGAGAGTGGGAAGACAAGCAACAACAATGATTGCAGCCAGAAGCCCAATTCAAAACGGCCACAAAGGCTGGTGATGAGCCTGTTGTGAAAGGAGCAAAGAGGCCAGAAACATCTGGATATTGCAAATGGTGTAATCTGTGTCTGTCCAAAGTCATATTCTCAGAACTTTTTCAGAAGACATGGGTGTGCAAAAATCAGCTAGGGCCTGGGACTGTGTGTAATCATTGGTGAAAATGTATTTAAGGGAGAGGAGGAGGAGAGGAGGAGAGGAGGAGGGGGACACGACTCGGCAACAATCAGATAAGAGGCAGCTTAGCCCACAAAAGCAATAGAGGTGTGGAAAATGTTTCAGAAAGGACCCCCCCCATTTCTTGGGTTGTAAAGGCGAGGTGGGGGGAGATATGTACTTTCAGACTTGCAAGATTCTGCTAGGATAACCTTAGAATAAAGGTCGTATCAGTACTTGTGGTTGGAACTTCTTGTCTGGACTGTCTCTTGAAAGGCTTGACCCTGTGTCTATTCAAACCAGGGAAAATAACTCTGACAACAACAATAAATCTACTTGTGTAAGATGGCAAGAATGGTAGATGGTAGCCCCTTTGCCAGCTAACAATTCCATTAAAAGGCACCAGCTTTTGTCAGCTGTAATTCGTGTCATCTGAGGCACACAGTGGCTAGGCTAATTTAAGAATTAAATGGGGCTGAGGTGGGGAGAAGGGGGAGGTAGATGCAGGTCATACATAATGCATCTCATGAAAGGAGTTGCAACCCACACAAACCGATGCCTTTTTAAGAAAAATGAAAGTCAGAAAAGGAGCTACTAGATTCCTTCTGATTTTGGATACCTCAGACTAACAGGGCTGCCCTCCCGTAATGTGTGACATGGGCCACCTTCTGACCAGTAAAATCAACGGGGAAGCCAGATTCATTTAACAACCGTGTTACTAATTTAACAACTGCAGCGATTCACTTAATAACTGTGGGAAGAACGGAGCAAAACCTGTCCAACAGTTATACCAACAGAAATTTTTCAGTTCACTTGGGTCATAAGTTGAGAACCACCTGTACATACATAAGTAGTATTTGGCATTATTCTCTTTTATGGCATGCAGTATTATGCAAAGCATAAAAATGGAGTTAAGACATAGTGAGACAAAGAAAATAAAGGCTTGAATTTAAAAAAGGAAATCTAGCTCAGTCTAGTTTAGATCAATTCTAAGTTTCCATATTAGTTGACCCTTACAACCTCCACATATTGCTTCTAAAGCTGCCTTTTGTTCTACACCTGTCAAGTTTGAGATACGCGGACAGACATCGCAGGGACACCAGGCAGGTCTTTGCAAAATGACTCAGGGGATGAGAAGATGCAGTGTGCAAATCCGTATTAAGCCCCCCCCCGCCAGTGCATGGCACAGGACTGCCAGCGCCACAGCACGGGCAGCGCTGCACCCCACGATCCTGCGCTTGACATGGGACTTCTCTGCCCCCTCAAAAGTCAGTATCCCACTTGTGTCTTGCATCTCTATGCAACGCAAGCCCCCTTTTAATATCTCTGGCAGCCCTACGGGGCTCCTCGCATCATGTTCCTCAAATAGCTCTTTCTCTTCGCCCCGAAGTTGGGCTGATGCTCCCCTGCCTCTCGCCCCACCTAGGAGCCGCTGGTGCCACGTGCTTTCCCTTCCATCCTGCTGCCCTCGAGAGTCCCCAGCGCTTCCCTGGCCCCGCTCTCCCCCCCCCACCGCCCCCACCGCCCGGGGCTGGCGTTTGCAGCCCGCTCCCGCGCCTCCCTTTCTGGCTGCCACCCCCGCGCCGGGCGGAGAAGCCGAGCGCTGCTCTCTGCAGGACTGAAGCATCCCACTTGCCAGTTGGGCTTGAGCAGCCGCCGCCGCCAGCCAGCCAGCCAGCCGCGGAGAAGGAAGCCGGCCGGCGGGGCCGCCAGCTCAGCCGGACCAGCAGGTCGCCAGTGGGGAGCGGCGTGGGAGCCGCCTGGGCGCTGCGGCTTCCCGGGAGAAGCGCCTGGGAGAGGCGATGGCCGGTCTGCAGCGCCGGAGCCCAGGCTGCCCCGCGGGGCGCGCCCTCCTCCTGCTGCCCCTGCTGGGCCTGCTCTGCCTCTGGGGGCCGGTCGCCTCCCGCCGAGCGCCCCGGCCGCCCCCTTGCCCCGCCAGCTGCTCCTGCACCCGTGACACGGCCTTCTGCGTGGACTCCAAGGCGGTCCCCAAGAACCTGGCCCGGGACGTGATTTCCCTGTAAGTGGCAACGCGGACTTCGCTTGCGGGGGGGGGGGGGAAGGAGTGTTTGCATCTCCCGGCGTGTATTTTAACAGAGTTCCCTCGGGTGGAGAAGGCAGCGCGCGGGGAGGCGTCCCAGCCGTCGAGGGGCCCAGGAATTCCCAGCCCGCTCTTTTTTTTTAATCTGAGGGAGGAAGAGACCCCCGGAAAGCCCAGGGCGGGATGCCTGCCCACTTCTCAGGGAGACCGAACCGGCGGCTGTTTTGAAGGCGGGGTGCGAGGGCCGGAGCCGCTTGTTTTTTTTTCAGGCAGTGTGTTAGGTTGCCTTGCCACAGCCAACGT
Organism: Azemiops feae; assembly: GCA_023970755.1. Lineage (NCBI taxonomy): Eukaryota > Metazoa > Chordata > Lepidosauria > Squamata > Viperidae > Azemiops > Azemiops feae. The sequence continues at coordinate 317,912 of JALGBA010000430.1, read as the reverse complement.
TCCCTCTGACACTTCGCTTGTGCGTGTTCTTCTTGTGGGTCTGCCCTTAGGTCTGAAAGAGAGCGGCATTGCCCAGATCTAGAACAAAGAGTAATAGGGTTGGAAGGGATCCTGGAGGTCCTCCAATCCAACACCCCCCACCCAAGCTCTGTGAGTGTGTGTGCATGTGTGTATAAATTTCCTGACACATATACATACATAATCACCAAGTATTCTAATATACAGAAATACATACGATACTGTATACTGTAGAGAGCCAGTTTGGTCCAATGATTAAGATACTAAGCCATCTAAAGTTGCCAAAGTTTGAGAAAACTAGATCACAGCTACCCAAAGTCATATCTCTAACCATGAAAATTCACATTAGTCACATCTAATCAACCGTGAAAATTCTCCAACTTGGAGAGGTTGAGTATCTTATTATGTTGTGAGGACCCAATTACGCATTCACACAAATTCTAGACAGTCATCTGTTGGGGATACTTAAACTGAGCCAAAGACGACCAACTAGTTCTTTTCAGCTCTAGAAAAGTCTAGGATGCATTATCTTTTGTGTGTGTGTTTATTTGTGTGTGTGTGTATCTATATATCTATATATATCTATATCTCTATATAGATATGGCGTATGAACATAGTAGCCAGGGTTAGTACAGATTTACATTTTACCATGGCACATAAAGCAAGCCATGGCTATTCTTAGCTCAAGCCACGCTAAGACTGTTGTTTTGGTAGACATTAGAAAAAGAAGTATTATATTTGATTAAAAATAGGATATAATTCTACTGGAAAATAAAATAATAAACGTCCATATTCAGGGTCCATCAGATGCCAAAATGTGCAACTCAGTGGCACTGGGACAAGTTTCATGCGAATGCACAATCATTGATTACACTGAAACATTTTACAAACATCTGCAATTGCCAGACTAATAGGCAGCTGCTACCCTAACATGGCATCATTAGTATTTTTGAAAAACAGTTCGTACACACACTTGAAAAGTTGAGGATCAACCTTATGCCAGTATTGGAGTTTAAGCAAATCATGGTTCTTCCATCCAAGCTATCTCTGTCCTGAAGATGGGAGTTTCTTGTCAAGCTGATTATCAAAAGAATAGCTGTGCTCACACAACACCCTTAACCAAGTCAATCAAGTCTTATTAAGTTCACCATGTGTGTGTGTAAGTGCATGTGAGTGTTCAATCATACTGTGCAAATCCAGCCTATGAGGTTAGTTTATGACTCAATGGAAATTCCAACAACGAGAAAATTAGATTAGCCTAGAACAGTGGTGGCAAACCTATGGCACGCGTGCCAGAAGCGGCACTCAGAGCCCTCTTTGTGGGCACGCATGCCATGCCCCGGAGATGGCAACCGTCCCTCTTCAACCAGCCGCCCAAGGTCCCACGTGCCGGATGCATCCCAGCATGGCTGGTTTCCCTCCCACCCTGTCCCGTCCCTCCTGGCCTCTCATGCTCTCCTTTTCCCGGGCACAACCCATTGCATCACCTCCTCAGCTGTCGGCCAGCTGTCCAGTTCAGAGGCGGCTTCTCTGAACTGCTGGTGGCGGGCTGCGGAGCCCCAGAGTGCGGTGGTTGAGGAGCTGGCAGGCTGTGGCTGCTGACAGACACCATCGGCCCCCATGCGCTCGCTGGCCTCTGTGTGCGGGGGCCGATGGTGTCAGGCAGCAGGTGCCCTGGCCCCTGCCTCGCCTTGCCCCGCGGCAATGGCACCCCCGCCCTGTCTTGCCTCGTCTCACCCCGCAGGATGAGCCTCCTGCCCACTGCCCCACCTGCCAGAGACACCCTGGATCTCCCCCAACCCTGCCCGGCCCCCACAGGCATCCCTCCACACGAGCAACATCGAGGTGACCACGCCCACTTTGGCCACACCCACCCAGTCTGCTATGACCACCACAGCCACGCCCACCCAGTGGGCCACGTCCCACCTGGCACCCAGCGATAAATAAGTGGGTTTTGGGTTGCAGTTTGGGCACTCGGTCTCTAAAAGGTTCGCCATCACTGGCCTAGAAGATCTTGGGAGCTTGTCCAGGATGATTAGTTCTGAAGGATATAACAACTACTGGTAATTGTCAATTTGTAGATATAATTTGAATATTATAAGTTGCGTGACTGGATGGGCAGCAAAGTTGCATAATATTCCAAAAGGAAGTTCTATGAACATTAAGAAGAGACACTATATGTGGTCTCCTGTATAGTGACATGATACTGGTTAACAGTCTTCCAATATTTGAGGGGCTGTCACAGGGAAGAAGGGATCAACCTCCAAAGCACCTGAAGGCAGGACAAGAAGCAACGGATGGAAATTAATCAAGGAGAGATCCAACCTAGATCTAAGGAGGAATTTCCTGACAGTGAGAACAATTAACCAGTGGAACAACCTGCCTCCAGAAGCGGTGAATGCTCCAACACTGGAGGTTTTTAAGAAGAGACTGGACAGCCACTTGTCTGCAATGGTCTAGGTTGGATCTCCTGCTTGAGCAGGGGGATGGATTAGAAGATCTCCAAGGTCCCTTCCAGCTCTTGTTATTCTGTGTTCTGTACCTTCACACTGTAGAAGGACCTGGAGTAGGACAGGCTGAAAACGAATACAAGTATTCGTCGGACTGTTTAGAGAAACATACTAAAGATTATAATTCTTGAGAGCAGAATAACTCCAGATAATAGGAGGTGGTGGGCTCTCCTTGGGAGACTCATGTCAGCAGAAGCTGGATGGTGACATGTCAGAGTTGCAGCTTCCTTCTCTAATAGCTTTGTTTTAAGCAGTGGGTTGGAACAGATGACCTTCAAGAGTTTTTTCAGTTCTTTAAATCTGCAATTCTGTAGGGAGAGGCTAAAACTTCACTGCTGCCAAGAGATCATTTCTGCAGTACTGCACAATGCAAATACTTAGGTGAATTCCTTAGGTGAGATGGGCGGTATAGAAATGTGACAAATAAATAAAATTTTGATTGCATTTAGTTGGGATGCCCTTATGCTCATATTGGGACCTCTGGGTGGTGTCCACATGCTTTCCAACAGCCTTCTCCAGCCAAGTGTTATCAGAGGTGCTTGACTTCAACTAGCATTAATGAAAGCTATCCAGAAGGCACCATCTTGTATAACGCAATATACGCTTTTTCTTCAGTTTGGACCCTGGTGCGAAGGAGTTTCAGGAACCTCTCAATATTCAGAATGCTAAACACATTCAGGCATTTCTTCCTGCTTAAAGGCCAAAATTGCGGCAGCCCCTCCAGCAAAACCTGACCTCGCCCATCAGAAATGGTGTGGGATGCGAGGCGACATCCCCACCGGTGGGCCAGCATTGATTTGCTGAAGTGCTCTGGGGGCTTCTTGCCAAGCAGCGTTCATGAATCACAGCAGGACAGGCAGCATTCAAGGCTTCCTCTCCACCTTGTGGGGGGGGTCCAAGTGTCGCAGTTTCTCAGCTGCAGGACAGAGAGGAAAGACAGCTCAGGGGGAGGGAGGAGGAACCCCGGAAGGCTTGGGGGGGTGCTCAAAAGAATCAAGGGGGTGGCTAGGACAGTGTGATTGATGCTGGGCAAGTTTTAACTACATCCTGGCTGCCATTTTGACTTATCTGACCATACCCCGAAGGTAGTCCCAGAAGTTTCCTATACAATTGGGAAAATGGAGGGGGCCATTTCTATATTCCTGAAGACTCTGCAGGAGCTGCATCCCTGGAGGCTCCTTCTAGGTGTCCGTATGCAGCGTTTGACAGAAGCCCCAGGGATGGCACCCGTGTCCTGACATCATGCAGATGACTCCATAAACCATGCAGATGACACCAGCGTAATTTCCCCTTTCCCTCCATGGCAACTCTCGTGAATTTCGTGGAATTTTTTGGGAACAATGCAGGAGTCGATTCTTGGATATTTTTTTTTCACTTTCACAATCTATATTGATATAAATTATTATTTATTTAAATATTTTGAAATATTGTTTAAATAGTTTGAAATATTTATGTACATATTTTGAAATATTACTGCATACTTACCTATTATTGAATGTTCAGTTGTTATTATTTATTTATTATTATTTAAATGTTATGAAATATGAAATATTAATAGTTATTTGTTTTAATGCCAATAAATAATGCTTTAATAAGAAAGATTATTAAACTATTTTATTTATTTATTTATTATTTTAATATAAATACATAGAAATGTTAATATATGGTTTAATGTTATTCATCATTAAATATTTTAAATTGAAAAGGATCTGGTTAACACTCAACAGCAGCCAAATTCAGTGAGGTGCTGCCATCTAGCTGGCCAATGTTCTATACACTTAGTGGCTACAAGTTTTCTGGGGGAAAAAACAGACATTGATTGACCAAGACATTGATATATTATAGATTTTTGGTAGCTGGGGTTAGCAGTTGGCAAAAATGCCCATTTCAGGGGTTGCAGTGCAGCCAGGCAAAGAGGCTAAACATTCACCCGGTCTTTGAATGACAGGCACATTCCTTTTATGCCCGTTCTCAGGACCCCAGCTCACTTAAGGACATGCTGAAAAGGTCACCACCCAAGGCCCCCATCTTCACTTGCATGCCTTGGCTCCGTCCCAGAAGCAGGTGCCGTTTTGGAGTGGCTAGAATTCATGGCGGCTGCTCCAAAATAGTGCTCACTTCCGGGAGGACAGCACCCCATGGCCTGGATGTTGGGGAAGCTGAAGAATAGAGCAGCCCCTCTCTGGAGATTGCATTGGGGAAGGAGAGCAAGCGCTCCCCCCTTTGACCACCCTGCAGGCTGCGTGGCTTCACCCAAGCCAGGCGCCATTTGGGGAATGGGTGCCATGAATGGCAGCTGCCCCAAGATGGCAGCTGCTTCTCGGGCAGAGCTGGGCTGCCTGCCGGGTCCGTGTCTCTGCGTGGCAGAGTGGTGCTTCAGAAGGCAATCTGCAGTCCCCAAAAGCTCAGAGATCCAATAGTGACCGGGATGGGGAGGAGGGCATGAGACCCAGTGGTGGGGGAGAAGCAAGCCCATGGTCTGTGGGGACCCTTTGGGGCAGGAGAGAGAGGAGATGGGGGGCCCTGCAGCATCCATGTAGTCGGTCTCAGGGTGGTCGGATGGCCAAGTGCCCGAATTTTGCTCATGTCACCAGAGAGGACGCTGCAGCATCTGTAATTTCGGGTCCAGGTTATAAGTCTATTCATTCAGTGCCATCGTAACTTCCAGTGGTTGCTGGATGAACGGCTGTAAGTCGAGGACCACCTATACAGGAACCTGGAATTCAAATTGCGGAGTGGTGAAAGGAACGGCCTATGTCTAGACTGGAGTTTCTCAGCCTTGTGAGTGTTGGGACTTCAACTCCCAGAATTCCCCAGCTGGCTCTCTCTCTGATTCCGGGGGGGAGGGGGAGCCAGAGATGCATGTCATGGCATGATCTCACAAATGACCCCATTTGGGCCATGTGCACCATGACATCATTTCTCCCCAACTCCCCCACAGATGCCCTTAATCTTCCTTTGCGGGAAATGGGCTCCTGGTGGGATAAGCACACTACAGCTTGGCCTGAGAGCTTTTCCTGGCTTGTCTTTTCCACAACTCTGTGGCTTCAGGGATCGTCCATTACCTCTAATCGTGATTTGCATCCCCCGGGGCCTGAATCCACCCAACTTGCACCCTACCCAAGGCAAGTTGCCCAACGTATGCTTGCTTGCTCCGAGGGGTGTACGGGATCCAGAGAACCACAGGCTTGCATTTCCCAGACTGGCTGTGGACGGGGGTGGGCAGCAGCTCCCCACTGATTTCTCTCCCTCTCCTCTTTTGCAGGACCCTGATCAACGCAGGCTTCAGCGAGTTGAAGGAAGCGGCCTTTGCTCATCTTCCCTCCCTGCAGTTCCTGTACGTCTCTCTGCCCCCCCCAGTTGCTTGAAGAGGGGGAACAGAGCCCCAAGTTACCAGCGCAGAGCCTTCACCCAAGAGCTTCCCCGGTGGAATGCCTGCCTAGGAGCATTTGGCCATGGGAATTTCTTGGGAGCTGGCAGGAGGACAGAGATTGTGTGCTTTTCATAGCCAGGGCAGCAAATCTTCCTTTCTGGCACTGTGGCATTCTTGGGAACCGGGTTTCTCAACCTTGGCAACTCTCTAATGGGTGGACTTCCGTTCCCAGAATTTCCCAGCCAGCCGTTTGGGAGTTGCCAAGATTGAAAGGTGCTCTCCAAGGAGTACGTAGACTTTGGTGGTTTCTAGGACCAGGTGTGAGGAGTGGGGTGGAAAATTCTAACTCTCTCCCTTTCAGTTTGGGGATTCCCTTCGGGGCGCAGCCCTTCCCCAGAACGAGGCCTTTCCCCCAAACTTTCATGAGGGAGTCCACCCCTCCCTCCGTCTCCTTTTTGAAGGAGGACAGGGAGCCTAGAATCAGGAGGGGATCTGAGAGAGGTGAAATGCAAGAACGCTTCCTTGAAAGGAATGGAAAGTCACATTTTGGATATTTTCTGGATCTCACTTTGTTCCTGGATGCATAATCCCTGGATGCCAGCATCCGTCAACCATCCCAACCTGGTCAGTTAGGAAAGAAAGACTCCTGGCCCGTGATTAGCCAAAAGTATACTTTACTAAAGCCAAGGTGGTTACAGAAGAGGCAAAGCTGGATCTGAGCTTTTCCTGTGCAAAAGATACAATTAACTACAATTAATGATACCGTGCTTCCCCGAAAGTAAGGCCTAGCTTGATTTTTGGGGGTGGGCCTAATATAAGTCCTACCCCAAAAATAAGCCCTAGTTTTGGGGGGAGACACACACTTAAAAATCAAGCTGGGGTGGGGGTGTGGAGCTGCCCCATGCGCCCCACACCCACTTTCCTGGCAGCCAGGCCTCTCCTCACCGGCCCAGCCCTTCTTTTGCGGCATCTTCTGCAGGCAGGCCTGCATTTCTCAGTCACAGGCCTTTCCGGAAGGCCCCTGCAGCCGAGAACTGAGCCATAGCTCAGGTTCAAGCCATAGCTCGGTTCTGCAAGGCCTCTACAGCCGAGAACGGATTGAATCCATAGCTTGGTACTCGGCTGCAGAGGCCTTCTGGAAAGGCCTGACTGTGAAATGCAGGCCGGAATGCAGCTGCAGAATGCAGCTGATCCTTCAGTCACAGAAGAAATGGGCCGGCTAGGCGGGGCTGTCGGTGCCAGAGGTGAGTATAAAAGACACCCCCTGAAAATAAGACCTGGTGCCTCTTTTGGAGGCAAAAAAATAATAATAAGACCTGGTCTTATTTTTGGGGAAACACAGTAACATCATTGGTCAAGAGCTCTGGGTTCCACTCCAGACCAATTGGACCCATTCTTGCAGGTCTGGCAAAGTGCTCTTAATCTGAAGGGAATTTTGGCCCAGCCCTGACCCAGCACTGGCCAATCTTTTGGGCTTGGCGTGTCTGAAAATCGGAAAATGCCTGCTGGCTTAACACACCCTCACACTGCAGCCTCCCCAAGACTGCTGTGGGTCACAGGAGGCCTTCGCTCTTGGAGCAGTTTGGAGGTTGCTCTTCCGTGGCCTCTGCAGCCTCTGCAAACAGTGGAAGCGTGTCCTATTCACGCAGTTTCCATAGCCTCTGAAAATGGTGTGAGAACAGGGCAGAGTAGTGGTTGCTGGGAGTTGGTGAATGTAGGTGTGTCACCCAAAATGTTGTGATGTGTTAGCCTTGACACCTATGTAGCAGGTTCACCATCACTGCCCTAACCCTATTTTAAGTAATTTTCCCGTTGCAAAAGGGCACTTGGGCTGTTAATCGATGGATTCATTAACGTGAATTCATGTGGCTCTTAATTTTGTGAAATATTTTGATTGATTAATTGGTTGATAGATTGATTGTAATTTTCAATTCATTCTTCTTGCTGGCAGTGCAGGGGTTTTAACACGGCTTTGAATATTAGGTTGGTCTCGCTTGATTTCTCTTGCAATCTCATATGAATATGGAGAAATTTCAAAAAATTTCAAAGAAGGAGTGGAGGATTAATGGAATGGGAGAAATCCCCAGGACTAAAACAAATTGTAGATCCCTACATTTAAGTTCTTCTATTTCATTTATGATTAGAAGCTGATTGAATTATTAAAATGTTTGTTTATAGTCTAAGAGTTCTACCTTTGCAGTGATCAGCTTTAAGATCCTAAGGCAAGGTTTTGCACACAAGGGTTTTACTGTTCTGGAGAAGATGCAACTCTTCTCTGGCTCAGCTGGAGGGGGGCAGTGCTGATTTTGAAGATGTGGTGCCCTTCACTTCCAGATTTTTCCTTTATGCTACACTGCGTGTCTGTTAACAATCATCTGTGAAGTGGCTTTGCTAGATCAACACCAAGAATAACTTGTGGTCTAGTTCAAATAAGGTTTGCACATGGCTGAGTTGCTAAGTAGGTCATTTGCTTCCGGAAGGAGCCTAGATTAGTAGAAAGAGAAAGAGATATGGCAATAGTAGACAGAAAAGGGGGTTGACAAAGTCAGGATGGCAGTATAATGACACAATAGAAGCCTCATTCCTTTTAATGTGTGTCACAGTGGACTGTAGGCAATAAATATCATTTTACTGAAATAACATACTGCATTGTACTAAAATGGAGTCATCTCTCTGACTATATATATGTTGAGCTAACTTTTATATTAACATTTTATGGATATAATTTTCATTTCAACAAATGTTACTTATTCATTATTCTATATATTGTTTTCTGAATTTACTGGCACTGCTGTATTTTTGGTTACCATTTTGTTTTGGTTATATTTATCATATCTTCTGGTTGTTATACTTATCAATACATCTGTACCAAAAAAAAGAAGAAAAAGTCATGCAAAATATAACTGCATGATCCAAGCACCATCCCTTTTAAGGTGTAAACCCAGCGTGAAAAAGGGAGGTGCTTTGATCATGCAATCAGGGGCACCATCATCACCTTTGGGACACCCCTTCATCCAACATCCTGATATCTAAAGGGCCTGTTAAGAAGTAATCCAAGATAAATGTAAAAATTGAACTGAAATTAAATAAAAATGCAAGAACGTTTAAAACAATCTTAGCGCTATTTAGGAAATCTTGAACAAAATGTGGGTAGGCTGTTTTGCCTGTCTTAGGCTGCCCCCTGACCAGCTTTAACGCTTTTTTTTTTTTCTTGCAGGTTGCTGAATTCCAACAAATTTTCCTTGATCAGGGACAACGCGTTCACGGGACTTTTTCACCTGCAATACCTGTACGGAATATTGGCAGCCTTTCTCGGGCCTTTAGTCAGAGAATGGGGTGGCCTGGGCAAAACGTTTGGGGGGGAATGATACTATGCACGAGGGCATGCAAACCTCACGTAGGGTTAAAATATGATGGTCTAGGCTGGAGAAGGATTACAGGAAAGATTTGGAAGTCACCTATCACACAGACATACTGGAGAGGCTTAGCAACCTTGGATCTAGCACTGGAGCTGTTCCTCTCCTTTCTCAATGATAGCACCTAGTAGTTCTTCCTCTTCAGCATGAGAACTACAGGTAGAGACCTCCCCATTATCATGGGAAGATCTTCCTCTGGCAGAGGCTGAGCCGTCTCTGCCTGTAGCAAGATCCAGTCCTGTTAATGATCTTCTATAGCAGTGGTGGCGAACCTATGGCACGGGTGCCAGAGCCCTCTCTGTGGGCATGCGCACCGTCACCCCAGTCCTAGGCCTTCAAGCTGGGTTTTATAAAACCTTTTCGCTTTAGGCCTCCGCCGCCATGTGCAAAAAAAAAAAAGGTTCAATCAGTCAATTTCAACTTCTCGCGGGGAAAAAAAAAGATCTTGCAAAGTTGGAATTGATTGATTGAACTTTTTAGTCCCGTTATCACTGCAGCCACGCCCACCCAATGGGCCACACCCACTCGGCACTCGACAATGCATAAGTGGGTTTTGGGTTGCAGTTTGGGCACTCAGTCTTTAAAAGGTTCGCCATCACTGTTCTATAGACATAGGCTTGGCTCGCTCTTTCTGCTCCAGTGCTGGTTACAGGGCACCTGCCTTGAGGTACTAATCAAATCCCACCCTGAATCTTTGCCATGAAGCAAAACCCCTCTTGATTAGGAAGAGTGAACATTTGTCCTAGGAGTGTTGACTCTGGACTTCAGTATCCCCGCAGGGGCATCTGCTGCCTCTGTATTTTAGCCCAAGTACCATGGAAAGGGGAGAGTGCTTTGGGTTGGCAACCTCAAAGAAGGAAAGAATGGAAGCTAAGGACTGTGTTTGAGGGGCATCTGGACCTTCTTTGGAAAACACAGGTGAAGGGAAATGGGATTTGCTGTTAGAGGAAAATGGGGGCGGGAGGGTGATGGAGAAAATATAGGCGGTTTGCCATCTTGTTTTTTGTTTTCTCAGGTTCATCGAGAACAACGACATCCGGTCTCTGTCAAAAAATGCCTTTCGTGGGCTTAAGGCCCTGACACATCTGTGAGTTTTCATGTACACAAACGCACCCAGCTCATTTCACACACATCTGGCTAAAGTGTCTTTGACTTTCTCCAAAGCCTAATATAATTTTTATGTCTTGGTAAAAAGTAAACAAAAAAACCATGGTATCTATCCTCATGGTGATCAAGACCTCTGAGATGAATTAAGGTTTCTGATTGTTGAAATAATTATTTTCCTGAGAAGGAGGCTTCTGTTTTTCCAACTCATTTTCAGGGTCTGAAATTCTCCACCCTGAATGAAAAATGGGAGAGTGCTAGGATTTTGTTTTTCAGTTGCATGAGTCTTCACCACTCTTAAAAAGGATGAACATTTGCACATTGAAGTAATGTTCCAAAAACACAGTTGCAGCTCGCCCTGCAAGCCTCCCTTTCATTGTTCATTCTTAATGCCAGGATCATCAAATGTTTGGCATAAAATAGTTGTCCTTCCCTTTTTTCTTCTAGATCTTTGGCCAACAACAACCTGCAGACGCTGCCCAGAGATCTCCTGAAGCCTTTGGATATCCTTAGTGATCTGTAAGGCTCTCTTTAGGTTGGGAATGCTGTAAAAATAACAGTAACAGGAATAATGGTACATGGATGTCCATTAGGTGGGCAATGTGACATCATCATGCAAATTGCACAAATTACATAATTTGTACCATTTGCACAGTGATCTCATGATACACGCAACATTACTGTGTATTCTAGTAGAGGCCTATGATAACCTGGCTAATTCTTTTTGGAACTAGAAATGTCTACTGTATATAATTGTTAATTTCATCAATATGATATCCTAAGATATAATTAATGGGAAGGCTTTGTACGACACAAGCCAAGTGGGACAATTTAAGACAAAGTTCTAAAATCAATTGATGTAAATAATGAATGGAATAGGAGGGAATATGATTTAAATGTACGCCTATTTTTTTCCACTGAAAGCACAGAGACTAAGAAAGGAGAATATATATGACTGGATGGTGTTTCAGATTTTTAAAGATATAAAGTTGCATACTTTTTAGCCCGATTCCATACCAGTTAAGAGAATAACAAATTGGAGACAATGAGAGCCAAATTTCCATTTCCTTGGAGGGACCTAGAGCAGGAAACAGTGCCAGGAAACATTGAGTTCATTGGCTATATATAAAGACTTTTCAGTTATGTAACAGGATGCTCCAAACCTTAATTTATGTAACATAAAACATTCCATTAAAAAAAGGACAGTATTAGGCTATGTTATGGATTGTGCAACATTTTCTGTCCTCATCTTCTGCTGATTAAATTGTCAGGAACCAGGAATCATCCTAACCTTTTTGAGGTCATAACATTCCCCAACTGTGCATGTGGTTTAGCCTATACCAGGGGTAGGCAACCTTGGCTCTTTTATGACTCGTGGACTTCAACTCCCAGAATTCCTGAGCCAGCATGGCTGGCTCAGGAATTCTGGGAGTTGAAGTCCACGAGTCATAAAAGAGCCAAGGTTGCCTACCCCTGGCCTATACAAACTATCCAACCAATGATAGGTTTACGATTCAATATAGAAGTGCAACAAATGGGTTAATTCAGTAAAGCAAGTTATGCAAAGGCAGATCTTGATGGGTCTCCCACCAAAAAGAAAGATGCTAGAACCAAATTTATATTTGTAGTTCTCCCATGAGAGAACTGACCCCCATTTCTATACTTAGTTTGTCTACAAACCACTTTCTTTGGACAATAGGGCCTTGTCATTAGAGTTGAGAGGGAGAAGTTCAGTGATGGTCCCTAAATTTTCCATCCCCACAGAGATCTTCGGGGCAATTCTTTGACTTGCGATTGTAAGATCAAATGGCTGGTAGAATGGATGGAGAGCACCAATGCAAGCATGCCTGCCATTTTCTGTGGTGGTCCTCCTCAGTACCAAGGCCAGAAGATCCGAGACCTCCCTCTAAAGGACTTTGACTGTATCACCACAGGTAGGAATGGATGTCTTCATATGGCTCTCTAAAAAATAGTATCAGAACTCATATATCAGTCCAACATTTTATTGATCAAAGTTACATGCATGTTCTCCAGATATTTCTGGGGCTTAGGGTGAAGTTTCCTCCATTTCCTTGACAACTTCCAAACATTTATAAAGGCTATCTAGTAAGATGAGAATTTGCTGGTGCAAACTTTTCCTATTTCCAGAGATGTCACAGGCATGGGGATGGATTTATTTGTAACATTACGATATTTGGGTCAGTTAACTTAAAAGTATTATTGACGTTATTTGACACATTTTCAGTGAGGCTGCTGGGATTTCTAAAATAAGATTGCACATAGAAATAAGCTCCAGGTGCCAAAGTTCACCTTATGATCAGCTGATATTTCAAATATAGCACATCAAGGCCAAATTATGTTCAAATATAGGACATTATTTTATTTTGAAACTGACATTATGTGATATCTAAAGTGGCCTTTCTGGCACTAATGTTAAAACTTTCATTACCAGGAAAAAATATTTTTCAGTCTGAAATTATATATAGCTTTGATAACATCTTTTTAAAATATTTGTTGTATTGACTTATTGTAAAACCATATAAATTGCAACCGTTATAATTGGGCAAAAGTCAGCATGTATTTAAGTGAAAAGGAAAGAAATGATTGCTTATTAAAATTGGCAAATATTTTTTAAAAAACATCAGAGTCCTGGGCCCAAAATGGAACAATGCAATGGATTGGATCAGAAGTCACCAACCAGTGATTGAAAATGGTTGAACCGTTGCAAGCTGGGGAGAAAAATGTTTTGGAAAAAGTGGCACAGCATTGGGCATGCTACCTCGGAGTGGGTGTAATGACCTGCCTTAACTAGGTCTCCCAAGAAAGCAGAACTCTTGAAACCAGCATTGTCTCAAAAGGAACTTTTATTAAGAGTTAGTGATGGCAAGAGAGTAAAGCAAGGTCTGAAGATTTGGTGCGCGAAAGGGTATGTCAAAATGGCAATTCAAAACTCCTCTCCCCAAGGTCCAATCGGCCGGTTGAAATCTAGCCAATACACAGATGCCAGAGTGTTATGAGAATCTGGAGGTTTAGCGCCTTTCTCAAAGTCTCTCTCGGTTTCGTTTCCCAATGGTCCCAGGCTCCTTGTCGTTGGAGATAAGGCAGATGTTTCAGGTTGCATTCCTCTCAGCCAGAGGGAGGGAGGGCACCCCGTACAAAGCAGAGCAAAGCAGATAATAATTACCCATGCAGGCACCCCGCCCCAACAAAATGGCAGGCCCCAAAAATGAATACACAAGCAAAAGCAGGGAAGGAAGAAATGAAGGGATTACATTTGAGGGGTTCTGACAAAAGGCAAGATTTGCCTGAAGCAGTTGGTGAAATAAATCCAGACGGCAAGTATGGAAGGGATTTTGGTAATGACATTCAAGGCTTGGATGCAAGTGAAGATGGGCATCTGCAGGAGGGGTAAAACAAATAAGAGGGCTGCTATCCTCATTCGATTGAAGCCCCATCCCCTTTTACATCTATATGTAAAAACAGGGGAAGGCCTTGATCATGTGCTTGTGGCCATCATCTTTATTTTTTTTTATTTTTTTTTACTTCTATTGTAAATGCTCCTGCATCAAGAAGATCCTTGGACGGAAAATATATTTTGTAGTTCTGGTATCTCGATTGTAAATTCCTCCAGGCTTTAACAGGGACCACTTAAACATGATTGGTTCTCCTCCTCCCCCCTCCCCCCAGACTTTGTGGTGCATCAGGTGCTGCCTTTCCAGTCCGTATCTGCTGAGCCCTTCATGTACTCCAGTGACCTCTACATGGCTCTGGGCCAGCCAAGTTCCGGCAGCTGTACCATCTTGAAGTGGGACTACGTTGAGCGTAAGCTGCGAGATTTTGACCGCATCCCTGGTAAGGCACACCTGCAGGGCAAAAGGGGACCTCGATTCACCCTGGTGTGGCTGGAAAGCAAATTGATTGGGCACATGTGGCACATAGGAAGGGTTGGGGATTCCTTTGCAATCTGAAATGACAAATCTTTAGGGAGCAAGGTGACCTTAGGCTGTCAAAAAGCTGTCAAAACCCAGTAGATTTAATTAAAACACTTTTATGGCTGCCAATCTCAACAATATTAAACAAGACCACAAAAAATAAACATATACCTAAATGACAGCCACAAGTAGCACAATGCCATAGTAATAAGATGTAAGTCAGAAACCCCCCAACTATATAAACCATCATACAAACCAGTCTCATCAAATCACCAAATATTATCAGATATAAATCCTAGAACTTAACATAATTCAGACATGGGTAAAGTCAAACTAGAGTTTTAGACTTCAAGAAAGCTGACTTTAGCAGAGTGAGAGATTAGGAAGGATTTCATGGATGGAAATTCTAAATGCAGAAACAATTCAAAATATCTCTATTAGTAAGAATTAAGTCCAGTATAACTGTCCCTCTAGTTCCCACCACAACCTTTTGGGCGACAAAGTTGTCAACTACACATGGTCAGGAACCTGTTTGATCTCTCCCTTCGCATAGAGTTCGTTTCCCAGTTGATATCAGGGTAATTAAAGTCCCCACTACTACAGTGGCGTGTTTCCTGCGCACCTCAGCTAACTGATTAGCTATTTCCTTTGATTGCTTTGGTTGTTTGTTGTACACACCTATAGCAAAGTCATTTCTTTTTCCTAATATTTACCTAAATACTTTAAAAAAGACTTTTATCCCTAAACATCAAATGTGTCTTCCCCTGATATCTTAGACTACAGCCTGTAGTGTTCAGCCTGTCTCCAAGTAGAGGTGCTAAGTGTGGTAGACATATAACTCTATGATGCTAGCTTAACATATCAAGTAACTTTATTGTGATTATTAAAGAGCAGAAAGAAAAAAGAAGAGAAAATAGTTTTTGAATATCCAGAACATTCAGTAATAAAAAGAAATGATTCATGAAAAACTGCTAAAAAGCATCATTCATTAGTTAAAACTACCCTAAAATCTAGAATTATAGACCTCCTGAAAAATCTGAGGAAGGTACAATATAGTAGCTAAAATAACAACAACAACAAAAAGACCAGTGGGTAATGCTGAGGCAAAGCCATTCCCTGCTCAAACAGGTTCAGTTGCTCTTAATTATTGTTTGTCTAATTTTATGCACCACCACGTAGAGCCTGGCAATCTTATAAATTGTTAAGGATTAATATCAGAAAGTAAGAATTGCTTGTACTGCTAGTCATTATATCCTGTTTTACAAGCCAGGAGAGGGGCAATTAGAGCATTTGGGGATGTTATGTAAAACTGGGAGTATAAAAGAACATATTCAGTTGTTTCTACATGTCCTGAGTTACGAGGTCATCCTTGTAAAGGGTATAGTATCTTTTTGTATCTTCCAGTTAGGTCAGGGGTAGGCAACCTTGGCTCTTTTATAACTCGTGGACTTCAACTCCCAGAATTCCTGAACCAGCCATGCTGGCTCAGGAATTCTGGGAGTTGAAGTCCACGAGTCATAAAAGAGCCAAAGTTGCCTACCCCTGAGTTAGGTGCTGAAAGTTGTGCATTACATCAGGCTAAGATGAAGGCTCTTCTCTGGTTGGGAATATTAAGATGTGTGAGATAAATGGCTGGCGCTGAGTTATAACTTTGACTGTCGAGTGTGGGAAGCTGAGTAATATTTCCCACATCCGTTTGTCAATTTTGTCATACAAACATTGTTTGAATGTGATTCTTGCCTGCTCATAGCCCACAGATAATAGATAAGTGGGGGAAGAGTCCTAGGAGGGAAAGCTTGTTATAAACTGCTTGTTTCCACCCACTTTGAAGCATCTCTTCTAATACCAGTGAAATATCAGCTTCATCCCAAAAAATAGCATATAGCTTGCCAAATTCTGGTCTCCTCTCCACTCCATTCCAGCCTTCATGCGTAATGAAACATTAGAGACACTGTGTGGAACTTGAGAAATTGCTTTTAAGAATTTAGACTGGACAAGTTTTAATGGTACGAGATTGGAAGGTGGTCTATGTTCCCTACAATAATTGGGCTAGAGATTTAGCCTCTAAAAGCTTGATAGCTGCAGGTATGTACTAACCTCCACTGGTATAATAATAATAATAAAATCTTAAAATAGCTGCTGAATTCATATGTGCATTTTGTGAGGCATAGTTGACATGAGCCCTTTTATGTCCATTAGTCTGAAAGATTACCCCCAGATATCAAAAGCTTTTTAGGGTGATTTGTAAATGGCATTATTTTAATTTTAGAGTAGTTGATTTCCAACTGATTTTCTTTAGAGTAACATAATGTATGAAAGTGTTCAGAGCTCTCTTGAGTCCAATAGGACACCTTGAGAAAATTACTGCATCATCTACATATAGCAATACAGTAATGTCTCTCTGCTAGTTTGGGTGAGTAAAAATTCAATCTCTCCAGCTCTTTTATGACATCATTTATATACAAATTAAGTAAGAGAGGTGCCAGTATGTAGCCTTAGTTTACGCCCTTGATAATTGGAATAGGTGCTATCAGGTGAACTTGATAGGTACATCTTACTCTGAGCTTTGTTTGTTTATGTAATGCACAAATAAGCAGTACTGACGATGAATGGGTGTATTATACAACTTGTCCCATAGCTTGAGTTGAGATATGCAGTCAAATGCTGCCTTAAGATCAACAAATGCTGCATAGAGTGAAATAGTTGTCCAAGAGATGAATTTCTCAATAAGTTGTTGAAGTATATGACATTGGTCTATTGTCAAACGGCCTTCCTTGAAACTAGCTTGTTCCTCCATCCATAATCCTTCCTGTTCCATCCAATCTCTAAGCTTCCATTGAAGATAGTTTCCTTGTTAACTTCTGGGAGGGGCCTTTGTGGTATCCGAAGCAGAACATCCAGATCCAGTCAGTTTTGTTCCATACAGTATTAACCTTGTGAACTTTAAAGCTTCCTCTTTCTGCTATGTATTCAAGATGGACAGTGATTAATATTTATATGTTATTTCTATGTTAGGGTGTAGGTTTATACATATGTTGTATATAGCATATTTATACTGTGTGTTATGTATGTGTACACATTTGAGAACAAGCAACAAAATTTCATTTTTAATGTGTGTCAATGTACCCACAGTAAAAATGATAGTAAAGGTTACCTACCTATCTATTATAATATTAAGGACTTATAGGTTGATAGTTGGCAGGATCAGTCTTATTTAATAAATTTGTTTAATAAGATTCCAAGGTCACTATCTGAGTATGTATTTTAAAAATAAAAGTGTTTTGACTAGATGAGAATCTCTACATGGGACTATGACTCCCATCCTCTTTCACCTCTTCTTCAGATAGGTACAGATAGTGTTGGTCCTTGCAATGCAGAGGCGCTCATGGCGAGTGCCTGTTTTCTGTTTCTATGCTGTGGCTTCATCTCTCATTTCTCTCTTGCAGCTCACTCCGCTGTTTACTGCAAACCAATTGTGGTAGAATCCCAGCTGTACATTGTGGTGGCTCAGCTTTTTGGAGGCTCTTATATTTACCGCTGGGACACCAACATTGACAAGTTCATTAAGATCCAAGATATAGACAGCCAGACGATCCGGAAGCCCAACGACATCGAGGCCTTCCAGACTGATGGCGAGTGGTTCTTTGTCATTGCTGACAGCTCCAAGGCGGGCTCCACCAGCCTCTATCGTTGGAACCAGAATGGCTTCTATTCCCACCAGGACCTGCACTCGTGGCATCGGGACACAGATGTGGAGTACCTGGAGGTTGATGGGAAACCCCGGCTGATCATCTCCAGCAGCTCCCAGGCCCCTATCATCTACCAATGGAACCGCTCTCAGAAGCAGTTTGCTCACCTGGGTGATGTGGCAGACGTGCTGGATGTTCAGATGGTCAAGCATTTCCAGAGAAAGAGAGACAACTACTTATGTCTGAGCCGTTACATTGGAGACTCCAAGGTGGTCAGGTGGGAAGGGCTGCGATTCACAGAGGTGCAGACCTTGCCCTCTCGAGGATCCATGGTGATGGAGCCTTTCCAGGTATCTCAGCAACTTTATATGGCTTTGGGTAGTGACTTCTCATTTACCCACATCTACCTTTGGGATGAAGACAAGCAGAAGTTTGTGAAGTTTCAGGAACTCTCTGTCCAAGCTCCACGAGCTTTTCAGCCCATCCCTTTAGAGGACATGAGTGTCCTCCTAGCCCCCAGCTTCAAGGGGAACACACTGGTTTACAAGCATATTGTCGTAGACCTCAGCTTGTAGGAGGGATGAATATTTCCTCCTCACTTATCCCCAACACGGACCACACCAGCCCTCCTATTCTGCTGAAGCCCTTGCAGTATTCAGTGGCAACTGACCAGAGTCATCACGTGGACTTGGTTACTGAGGCTCTCTCTTTTACATCCTATTTGACTGTTCCTTCTGTTCCTCATAAACATAAAAGAATATGAAAGAACCTTATCAACTTGGGCTTATCTTGCCAGAGCCCTGGATTGGTCGCCTTTGGGTCCATGCAACGAAAACACATTTCTTCAGTGAGGCCCAAATTTAGTTGCCCAAGTGTGAGACCACAAGATTTGCACATAAATTACCTATAGAGACACACACTAATGTATCCTCACAATATATCCTATTTTCACTAGTATATCCTCATAGCTAATTGAACCCTTTTATACTGTACATATGGAAATGACCTTTCGAGTTTCTCCTTCAAAGACTGCATGAATTGGCGTCTTAGATAGCAATTGGTTTCCTTCAGAATAATTACAAAAAGCTCCCATATATTTTAATCTGAAATTGTTATGGTTTGTTTATTTGTGTTTACAGGCTACTACTGTAAGTTTCACCAAATCATTGTAATGTTTCCTTCACCTTCGCTGCTTCTAAGTGTGAAGACACTTCATAAAAGTCAACTTTCACTTAACAGCTGGTTCGCTTAAAGACTGAGTTGCTGGTCCCATTTGTGATCGCTAAACGAGGACAGCCAGGCTGAAACATTCTAATCTATTCATCTGTCTGTTTTGGAGAGTGTGTAGGGGTGGTGTTAGTACCAACCAAGATTTGGGGTAGCTATTTGAGCCCTATCATTTTCCATTTTTATTTCAGAAAACTTACACAATTACCTTTCCAAATGCCATCTTAGTAAGATGGTTTCATAAAAAGCATGTGATAATTTTTCTGCCTTCCATAAAAATATTAAATGGTCCCCAAGTGGCACTTCTAAACAAAAGACGTTTTGAGCATGAATTGAAAATGGAAACTGAATAAAATCCTCTCCATGCCTGCTCAGAAAAAAGTCCCTTTGCATATTTTTGAAGAAAATGACTTATATTCAAGTCAGTTGCCCCTTTTCCATTCAGTGTATATCTGGACATGTAGGTAAAGAAGGCAAGAGGGGAGCAGCCCCCACTTCTAGCTCCACAGGTACATTTCTGGAGAAGAAATAGCAATTCTTCTATGGGTTTATATCTTAGATCTTATACTCTAATCAGGTATCCGAATCCTCGGGAAGGAATGTAGCTGGCTAATTTGAGGACCCCTTTTCCACCCTGATCTACGACTATAAGTAACAAGAAAAATCCTAGTCTGTAGGCAGAACCTATTGGAAGTTTCATGAATTTCTGCCAATACCTTTTTTTTTAATTTGGAGAATTTCATCTTTAAACTGCTTTATGCCTTAATCCATCTATAAAATCTATTTTAACTAGACTGTACTCCTAATGTTGGGTAAAAGTATTCAAAAATGATTCCAATATACTTTTTAGCTTTACCTGAACAAACAGTGCAAGTGGCTGATTTTGTGTCCAGGTGGGAACAGAGCTATCGGATCTTCTGCAGGGAGCCACCTGTGCTCTCCTCACCCGTCCCTTGTCACAAACTCTGAGGCTATTGGGAATACGGGACGAGCTGCACTACTGGTTCCCTTGGACCACAACATGTGCAGGTTCCTTTAACCTTTTCGGCTTTTCCATCTCAAAAGGTGAGGTGCAGTTGATGTACTGTTCAAAAGACATTCTACTCAATCCTCATCTCTGTATCTGTAGCGCTGGCTTCTTAAGGACAGAGCTCGGTTGGGGCTTTGGGAAGGTAGCTTGTCAGTTTTAGTTGGGTTACCTAAGGGATACACCTGTTCAGGTGACATATTCATGTGTGAACAGACCATGAGGACAACAGTGGGCAGTCCTTCCCCTCTCCAGGCTGTGAATGGGCAGCAAGGAGCCTTTGCAGACTTTGTAGATGAAGCTTAACAGTGAGGACCCCCTGACTGGTCTGGTGTACTATGGTCTTCACTCAAATATGTCCTCTGACCAGATTCAATTTCACCAAGAGGCCTTTAACCATGCCTATCTGCTTGATTAGCTATCTCTTGTTTGCCATAATCGCCATTTTGTAGCAGGTACTCGCTGCACACTTCCAAAGTGGTGCCAGGTGTTGTTTGACCATCATCCCTATACAATCTGCTTCACTGAGACTTTTCAGGGATAGTTGATGTTTGGCCTTCGCCAGTCCACACAGAATCAACCAGAGCCCTGCTAGTCCCCCTTCCTAGTCTTTGCACAGGTAGGATTTAAATGGCAGTGTGAGCCAGCTGCACCTTATCATCACATTTTTGTTTTCAAGTTGCTGATATTTATAATTTGTGCATAACATTTGGAAGGGGGCAATTGTCCACCAAAGGAAGATACCCACAATTTGTTCAGGATTTACAATGATCTGATTGGTCAATAATGTTCATTTAGATCATAAAAGTTAAGTTAATGTTAAATATAATAGGCAGCAGCTATCCTAATATTTTAGATTTCCCTACAGATAGATGTCTGTAGGAGAAAATGTCAGCATCCTGAGATGTGGAGAGTGATGTCCATGGGCCCTTCTCATTCTTAAACTTGCATGTTTGCCATTGTAAGAAAGTTACATTTCTAATGTTTGCAATCACAGAGTATTGAATGTGAAAGATTAGAAACTAAGGGGAAAAAGTAATTAAGCCAAACAGGGACATGAAGAATATTTCTGTTTCTCTGCTCCTGTAACTTCATGATCTCTAAACTCATTCTCAAATTCCTGAATTTGCAGTTCCTCTGAAGTGAGAGGAAATGTATCAGAGGATGAGTGTGAGGGGTCCTTGGTGGATGATTGTTGCTAATGGAATAATGTGCACCTAATTTATTATGCATATGCAATTAAAATATCTTGACTGGTATGAGTCCTCATTATTTCAAGAAGGGCCAAAAAACTAACTCCCTCCAAAAAAATCAATGAATAGTCATTCAAAGAAGGAAAAAATTGAAATTCTGGTTACTTTTATACTTTTTAGGTGGATATATACAGTATGTGGATATATGCATGCATACACACAAACACACACGTTCCAAATTACTTCCTACCAAAATGCCTAGTATAAGCAAGATAATGACAACAAAACAAGACAAAGGGCAAAGAAGATGCTTAAAATTTGTGGTCAGCCCACTTCTGGACAAATCACTGTCCAATCTATTCTTAACAATCTCCAGTGATGGAGCACCCATAACTTCTGAAGGCAAGCTGTTCCAGTGATTAATTGTTCTCACTGTTGGAAATTTGTCCTTAGTTTTAAGCCTAAAAGTCACACAATGTCTCTTTCATGGGCACAATTGGATGCTAACATCCAAAGATCTACAGTAGATAGGAATGGCCTTAGGAAATTACTGTAAACATTTTTGGTTCCATGTTTTCTTGTGATAGTCCAGAAATTAGTGCAGCATTATAATCACCAAACCATCAATGGGTGTTGGGCTAAGAACTCAACCACTTAGACTGCATTGATACCTGAACTTGGAATTTTTCAATTCATACATCCCTTCCTTGATATAAACCCTTTACTTTATAGCACTTCAGCCATGAAGAAGGTTTAAAAACATCAACTGTGGGGTTACCAACTCTTTGTTCCTGCACAGCTGGAACAGAGTGAGGATTGCTAACTTTTGACCATTCAGGAAAACTTTACTCATGAAGAAATAAGTCATCTACTGGCCAAATGAAAGCTTTTTTCTTGCTTCTGTGAAAGAAGATTGACTACTGGGGAAGGTGAGTGGTCAGGAGAAGGACTGGATGTTCTCCAGCATGAGGATGGAGAATCCACAAATGGGTTAACTTCATCCTCCTGCCCAATGAGACTAAGTCAAACGATCGCCACGCCTCCTGCTGGGCTGGATCCTAACCCAGTTTACGACTTAGTCTCAAGCCCATTAGGACGCTTTTCGGTTGGCTCCTCATTGCTACAGGCAGGTCGTATTCCATTTGTGGATTTTCTATCTTTCTTAGCCTTTGAGACCTTTTTCTCCGATTTCTCTCAGTCAATCTGACAATCAGCTGGGAATTGCCGCTTTGCTCTCCCGACGATCAGCTGAGCCGCGGGCTCCGCAGAGGGCTGCTGTTTGCTCTCAGCGCGGCGGCAGCTTTAATAGCAAAGCCCTTTTTTTGCCATTTTTGAGTGCGCTGCTGCAAGTTCCACACAGGGCTCTGAGTTTTCGAGTGCTTGCTCCTTTACCTGCTTTTCGGAGGCGTTTGAGGCGGCTGAGCCGTTACAGGCGGATTTGGCGGTCTTGTCGCAGCCACCATTTTGGACACCGCGACAGACTGTTTCACTAAGGGAAGGCCTCCTCTTAGAGGGGACAATTCCCTAAAGCAGCCTTTTGTTGTTGTGGCTTCCGTAGGTTCTGCCTACAGCCCCAGTATATCAGCCCTCAACCGGACCCAAACGGGCCGGGGTTTTCTGAGCAATCGGACCTTACCTCACAGGGCTGTTTTCCCCGACCGCCATTTTGTTTCTGCTATATCATCAAGTGGAGCCGCCATTTTCTACTTCAACAGCAGAATAAAACAACGAATCAACACATTGGTGAGCGAGCGGCCACCATTGTTAGGAGCAGTGACCAGCCGCGCCGGTAGCTCCTGGGTGTGCACGTGACCAGAAACTCTGGTCCAGTGGCCACCTTTCATCAGAGCCATAACCGGCCTCGCCGTGTTCCTGGGGTAACCGCCACCCCAGAGCTCTGTCTCATAGTGTCTGCATTCCTCAGCTTACTGCTGAGAGATTTCACCAGTAATGGCAGACAACTCGGCTCCTTTGACCACCCACGGTGGTCTGTCCTCTCCAGCCAAAAAGAGGAGCAAGTCCTCAAAACTGGAGGCAGCAGGCAAGCTGAAGGCCAAGGTCAAGGCTATTTCTAGCAAGGCTCCCTCCAAGGCGGCTGAGAAGGAGGCCAACAGGTGGCATCTGGCCCTGGAGAGACAGTTTTCCAGAGCCCAACAACAGCAACAGACCGACATTGCAGTCCCAGCTGTTTCTGCTCTAACTGTGGGGACTCCGTTCGGCCCTCACATCGCTCCTTCTGTCCCTCCATTCCAAAGGGCATGGTCTCCCGAAGCTGAGGCCACTCAGGGGCAAGAGATGCTGAACCAGCCAGCATACCCTCAATGGTCAGCTCCGCTGCCTAACGCACGGCCTGCACCTGAGGCCACGTTCACACCTACTGCAGCGGGGATCCGCTCAGTGGTCCCTCAGGAGTTCTCACCAGAACAATTCCAGGCTTTAATAGCCCAGGCTGTCTCCCAAGGCCTGGCTTCTGCTCTCCACAGACCCAGAGCCGAATCCGCCACACCTGTTATTCCACCCTATTACCCGTCAGAGCCGGCAGATTATGCCCAGTCCATCATCTCTGACCATTCCTCCCAGGATATACTTATCCAGAGGAATACGAGCCGGGTGAGATACACCTCTCTGAGGATGAGGAAACAACACCTGATCCTACTCCGTTTGTTGGGTTGTTTGACCCTTCATTATTTAAATCCCTTTTAAATAAGGCAACAGCCTCGGCAAACATTGAGCCTGAACAAGAGGCCCCACCTCCCCCCACCAATCAGATCTCAAATCCCTTACTCACGGAACCTTCTGTATCTCAGAAGCAAATTCCTTGCCCTCCTCTTTTCCTTAATACAATCAAAAATCAATGCTCAGCTCTGGGTACACCGCCCTCACTGACTGCTTCAGACAAGAGACTATTCAATGTAGCCTCCTCTCTGTCTGACTTACTTGAGGTCCCAGTGGTGGATGAGGCCATTACACCTCTGGTTTCTCCATCCACCGTATCCGGTGACATGGCTGAGACCCTAAGGTCAGAGGACAGAAGGTCCGAGTTCTCCCTTCGCAGGTCCCACCAAGCCTCGGCGTGGTCAGTGAAGGCATCGACGGCTACTTCCTTTTTCACCAGGACCTCTATAATCTGGCTGTGTGAACTCCAAGCCACGATACCCCAGGACCAGGTACGAGTCCACCAGACCCTGGGTAAGTTACTGGCTACATCCGAGTTCATGGCGGACGCCTCTCTGCACGCAGCCAGATTTTCTTCGCGAACCATGGGCTACAATGTGGCTGTCCGCAGACTGTTGTGGCTGAAGCAGTGGAAAGCGGACCAAAAGTGGCGCCTGGCTACCACCCCTTACACTGGCGGACAGTTGTTTGGCGAGTCCCTCACTCCATATCTGGTGGAGAACCGGGACAAGCGCAAGGTTATGTCCCACCTTAACAAACATGGGGACAGAGGCTCTACTTCAGGCTATCGAAGAGCGCCCTTTCGTGCAAACACAAGCCCAGAATGGGCTCCGCACGCTCGGCCCTTTCCTCCCAGACCCGACCGATCACGGGAGTGCCCTGGCCCCAGGTCCAAAGTAAATGGCCCTTTTGAGGGGGCGGAGGTCGTCCGTTCAGAAGGACTAGATGACTCCAGGGACAAGGTCCCCATAGGAGGCAGACTCTCGCTATTTACCAGTCAGTGGGAAAGCACCACGACAGACTCTTGGGTGCTCCGAACTATCAGAGAGGGTCTCTCTCTAACCTTCCTCTCCACACCCCCGGGTCGCTTCATATCTTGTCCAACGCCACGGCGACTGCAGCAGGCCATTCGTCATCTTCTAGACATCAGGGCCATAGAGCCGGTCCCCACTGGGCAAAGCGGGCTGGGATTCTACTCCATCCTCTTTGTGGTGCCCAAGACCTCAGGAGGATGGAGAGCCATTCTAGACCTCAAAGGTCTGAATTCCCATCTCAAATACGAGAGGTTCAAGATGCAGATGCTCCAGTCCATCCTGGCCAGCATCAGGCGGGGCGACCTCTTGACATCCATAGACCTCACAGAGGCCTACTTGCAAGTCCCCATTATTCCCAGCCATCGCAGGTTCCTCAGATTTTGTTTTGCCGGGCACCATTTTTAATACAGAACCCTACCATTCGGCCTTTCCTCCGCCCCAAGAGTGTTCACGAAAATCTTGGCGGCGTTGACGGCCCACCTGAGGTTAATCCCGGTACGGATCCAGTGCTACCTGGACGACATTCTGATTCAGTCCTCGTCCGTCCAGGCAGCTCAATGGGATTTCAGCCACACTATTGGGGTTCTACAGGCCCACGGGTTTTCCATAAATTTCCTGAAGAGCCACACTGTTCCATCCACCCGTCTATTGCACCTGGGGGCGATCATAGACATGGTGCAGTGCATGGTCTACCTGTCGCAGGAACACCAGGACAGCATTCGGTCTCTGGTGATACAGAAGGATCGAGTAGTTTCCCTGGCCACACTCTCCAAACTCCTGGGCATGATGGTTTCGTGCATGTCAATCGTCCCATGGTCCAGGTTGCACTCCAGACATCTGCAATGGTTCCTTCTACCATTTCAGAGGCTGGGCACGAGTTCTTCCACTCAGAAGGTCAGGGTCCCCCTTCAGACTTTGAACTCCCTTCGATGGTGGATATCTCCGGCATTGGCAAAGGGGTCCTTATTCAAGGAACCACCTCGTATCACCCTAACTACAGACGCCAGCCTTTTTGGTTGGGGAGCTCACCTCCAGTCTCAGTTGGCTCAGGGCCGGTGGTCTCCACCGGATCTGCAGCACAACATAAACTGGTTGGAGCTCAGGGCCATACATCTGGCCCTCCGGCATTTCAAGAGCAGTGTAGCGGGGCAACACGTCCTGGTTCTTACGGACAATGTCGCAGCCAAGGCTCACCTAAATCGCCAGGGGGGCACTCGGTCCAGAGATCTCATGACCGAGGCTCAGCTACTAGCCTCTTGGGCAGAGTCCAACCTCTCCTCCCTCAGGGTGGAACACATCTCGGGAGAAGCGAACCAGCAGGCGGACTCCTTAAGCAGGTCGACGGTAGACCACTCCGAGTGGCGTCTGGATCCCTCCATTTTCAGGGAGGTCTCGATCAGATTTGGACAACCGATAATAGACCTGTTCGCCTCGCCGCTGAATGCTCAGCTCCCAAGATTCTTCTCTCGGTTCCCTTCCTGGGGGGCAGAGAAGATGGATGTGCTCCGCAGCCCTTGGCCCAGGGAACGATTATACGCCTTCCCTCCTCTTCCTCTGATCCAGGCGGTCATCCGCAAGGTTCTGCTGGAACAGGCGGAAGTAATTCTCATTGCCCCATACTGGCCCAGACGTCCTTGGTTTGCAGACCTCGTGGATCTCTCCATCTCTCCCCCGTGGAGAATTCCTCCCAACCGCATTGCCCTGAGTCAGGGAGCCCTGCAGCACCCAGACCCTCAGTGGCTTCAGTTAGCCGCCTGGCACTTGAGCGGCAACTGCTAACGATGGGATCCTATTCAACGATAGCAATGATTCAAGCCTGCAGGCACCCCACCACAAATAGGATATATGATTCCACCTGGAGAAATTTTAGTCTCTGGTGTGCTAAAAGTCAATTGGACTTCTCCTCACTCACCATTCTGAAGGTCTTAGAATACCTGATGGAAGGGTTGGACAAGGGCCTCTCGCCCAGCACCATCCATAGACAGGTCGCAGCTCTGTCAACAGTATTACAATGCGACAATTTGACCCCTCTGTCCCAGCATCCTATGGTGCATTCCTCTATCAAAGGGGCGACCAATACCAGACCACCAGTGGTACACCGTTATCCCTCTTGGGATCTACCAAGGGTCCTACAGGCCCTTACATCAGGCCCATTTGAACCCATCAGGGCGTGCACACTCCGCCTCTTGTCTATGAAAGTCGCCTTCCTGGTAGCCGTAACTTCAGCCAGGCGCATCTCGGAACTGGCGGCTCTCTTGGTAAGGGAAGATCTGTGCACCTTTCATAACGACAGGGTGATTCTTCGCCTAGACCCATCATTTCTCCCCAAGGTTAACACCTTGTTCCACAGGGCCCAGGAGGTGGTCCTCCCTAACTTTTGTCCCAATCCGTCCCACGATTTGGAACGTAAGTGGCACACTTTGGATGCTCGCAGAGCGCTAAGACATTACATCCAGCGGACATCCGCTTTTCGGAAGTCGAAGGCGCTCTTTATTTCTTTTCAACCCTCTTCCATGGGGCAGAAAGTGTCTGCCTCAACAATCGGCAGATGGATCAAAGCTTGCATCGCACGGGCTTATCAAGCACACTCATTGCCCGCACCTGGTCGCATCACGGCTCATTCCACGCACAGCGCCGCAACATCGGCAGCGTGGGCCACGCAAGCCTCCATCACTGAAATCTGTAGAGCGGCGACCTGGTCTTCGCCTTCTCCCTTTATAAGGCACTACAAGATGGACAAATATGCCTCCGCAGACGCCTCCTTTGGCCGGCGGGTTTTGCAACAGGTGGTGCCTTCGACCGGGACACAGGCCCAGACTGATTCCCTCCCATAGGGACAGTTGGCTTTGGTATGTCCCATTTGTGGATTCTCCATCCTCACGCTGGAGAAGGGGCGTTGTCTTACCTGAACGCCTTTTCTCAGCATGATGATGGAGAATCCACCCCCATCCCCTCAAAGGGCTGTCAGGTCCTGTGTAGGGGGCAGGAGGAGCCAACGCATCCGACTATAGTTTCTGTGCTTCGCCTTCGTCGTAAACTGGGTTAGAATCCAGCCCAGCAGGAGGCGTGGCGATCATTTGACTTAGTCTCATTGGGCAGGAGGATGAAGTTAACCCATTTGTGGATTCTCCATCATCATGCTGAGAAAAGGCGTTCAGGTATGACAACGCCCCTTTTCTCTCCTCCCTGGCTTAGCTATCAATAGCCATTGCTGATGCCCTCTTTGCCTCCTACGGTGTCCTCATTCTGACCTCAGAATGCTTAGAGTTAATATAGAGACAGCAATAAACACTTTTAAATGATCCAGGTTTTCTGACCAGTCTTTACTGGATACTCATCTACAGTAGTGGCCAAAATTGTGGAAACCTTTTGGGAAAAGTGTATTTTTGAGGTTTGATGGCTAATAACACCACTTTATTTTTGAGTAGTACCATAAAATTATATATCAATGGAAAGATAATTTAATCAAGAATGTAATGCAACATAATTTGTTCAATTATCTGTATTCTATGAAACGTTATAGCCAAATAACCAGAAAAAGGAAGCACAACTTGCTTAGGTTGATATCAGGTAGCTTTCCTTCATCTGATTGTAGCCAATGAGCATGAGTGTTTAGAGAGCCAATCAGGTGTCATCTTGTTTTGGCAATGAGCCAATCAGATCACAGTAGGATTCAGTTATTGATGTCATGTATCCAAGCTGAGAAGAGGACATTTGTCAGTGTGTTATGTGATCGCTATCAAGTTGGTTGGGGTTTTTTCCCTTTCATTTAGTGAGCTTATAAAATGTAATAAAATTAACGTAATGGTGCAAAGAGTTGACTGGTTGCCCAGAAAGCGATGTAAAATACTATTATTGCGAACAAGGCTACAAAGAAATTAGAAGAAAAATTGGTGGAAACTTAACCAAAGGTGGCATTTCTACTGTACACTTTTCCCAAAAGGTTTCCACAATTTTGGCCACTACTGTATATTGGAGGCTATCATCAGTTTCTCCCATCATTTGAAAGACACATTCTTCTCTATCATGGCAGGAAGGAATTGGGCCTTTTCACTCATTGAAGGAATCTCTTCTTTCTCCAGAAGACTCAGAGGGAAACAGTTGCATAACAGAGGCACAGCTGGGGAAGGACAAAGTTTGGGGATGGGCTATACAAGAGAAGGAAATGGAAGCCATGATAGAAAGTAAGTCAGAAGAAAACCAATGGGTGAGCCACCTACTGTATAAAACCCAATTTTGGGAAATTCCTAACTTCTTTTTGTAGGATATGCTCAGATCCTTGGTACTTTATTCAGTGGAGTTTTATATCTGCTACCAATAGATATTTTTCAAAGTATTTTTTTATAGAAATAGATTTTTAATTTAGTTTAGCGGGGAGTGACAGGACAGAGGTAGGAAAAGAAACAAGAGTCACAAAGCAGGAAACTGAATTGCCTTGGTGCATTTCTCTATGGATGAGAAAGAGACTTCGGAGTCGTTTAAAATTTTTAGGAGGAATGTCAACTCTCCCTACTTTTTAGTGCCCAAATATTTTTATTTGGAAGAAGCCTCCAATCAGCAGGGAGTAGGCAAGGGTACATCTCTCAAACCTCTTATGGAGTGACTGAGGGCTAAACTACATGACATCCTCAGACCCCGTTTACTTCAAAGGACACGGTAAAAAGAAAGAAAATGTTCCTTTCTTCCCAATCATTTTTTCTTTCCCTTTCATTCTGGGGCATGTGTGCTGGGGGAGTAATAGTGTTTAGCCTCTCCCATGGACATTTCATGGTGAGGACGTAGATCCAATACAGTATTTGCCTATTTAAATCTCTTCATCTAGAGATGTGCAACCTGAGGCAAGAAAAAGTTATCACCAAATGGCAATGCATCGATATGAGAGAGGGATAAAGTATTTAAATAAATAACTGAAGAGTGACTGGATGAGCAATAGAATAGCAGGAAAACTTCCACATAGAACATGAGAACCAGCTGTAGGAGCCTCCAAAACCTTATCGAGGTCCTCCATTGAATAATGGAGAAAGTACTTGTCTGAATCTCTACCACTCTCCCACCAGCTTTCAGGCAGAAAACCTGGTTTTTCATACAGGATTCTTTCATGTATATTAAAATTATAAATGCAAATAACACTGGATAAGTATATTATTAGGGCTGATCAGGGGATGAATGACCAATGTCCTCGATTCTTTGTATGTGTGTCTTACAGATGAGGTCAATGAGTTGGGTACTCATCTGGCAGAATGGCAGCCATTTCACATTGAACACAGTCACAGAACTGTGTTCAAGATGACAGTATTCCATCTATAATAGGAAAAGTCCTGGTCCCAACAAGTTATAAGAAGTTCCCCCAGAAGACCCTGAAAAGCAAGTGTGTCAGTCCAGGATCCACACCTTTACCAAAAGGCCCAGGATCAGTGGGATTTCCAGATTCAAGATGAGAATCACTGGTTGCAGCCTTCAAAATGTTATTGAGTCTCTCAGGGTGAACGCTCTTCTACAATATGATCAAATCTGGGGAAGAAGCAAAGTGGCCCTTAGGGGGTTCAGAGAGAAGCTGAGGAAGAAGAAGGAGAGCTGGTAGTAATCATTCAGGTGTCCTAGAGATTCAGAGTTCAGGATGGGAACATTGAATAATGGAGGAAGTATCTGTCTGAATCTCTACCATCCTCTCCCAGCTTCCAGACAGCAGCCCTGGTTTTCCATACAGGATTCCTGACTGGAATATTGAAATTCTAAATGCAAATAACACCGGATAAGTAATATAATTAGGGCTGATCAGGAAATGAATGACTAATGGCCTTGCTTCTTTCTATGTGTGTCTTACAGACAAAGTAGAACAGTTGTGACTTAACTGGCTGAGTGGCAGCCATTTCTACTTGGACACAACCAAACAGCCTTTGTCCAAGATGAGAATTTTCTGGCCATAATAACAGCAGGAAAAGGCCTTTTCCCAATAAGTCACCAGAAGACTTCCAGAAGGCACTGAAAAGCAAGTGTGTCAGTCCAGGATCCCCACCTTTACAAAAAGGCCCAGGATCAGTGGGACTTCCAGATACAAAATGAGAACCAGCTGTTGCAGCCTTCAAAATCTTATTGAGGTCCTCAGTATGAACAATGTTCTACAGATTTGGAGAAAAAGCAAATTGGCCCTTATTGGGTTCAGAGAGAAGCTGAGGAAGGAGGAGATCTCATGGCAATTATGCAGATATCCCAGAGATTCAGACTTCAGGATGGGGAAATTGAATAAGGGAGAAAATATCTGTCTGAATCTCTATCATCCTCTCTCAGCTTCCAGACAGCAGTCCTGGTTTTCCATATAGGATTCCTGACTGGTATATTGAAATTCTAAATGCAAATAACACCAGATAAGTAATATAATTAGGGCTGATCAGGAAATGAATGAGTAATGGCCTTGCTTCTTTCTATGTGTGTCTTACAAATATTGTAGATGACTTGTGCATCCTGCTGGCTGAGTGGTAGCCATTTTCCTTTCAAGAGACCAAAGGTAAGAACAACACTGGATAAATATATTAAGAGATGAATGAATAATGGCCTTGCTTCTTTCTATGTATGTCTTACAGACAAAGTAGAACAGTTGTGCATTCAGCTGGCTGAGTGGCAGCCATTTCTACTTGGACACAACAGCCTTTGTCCAAGATGAGAATTTTCCGGCCAAAATAACATAATAACAGCAGGAAAAGGCCTTTTCCCAATGAGTCACCAGAAGAACCCCAGAAAGCACAGAAAAGAAAGTGTGTCATTCCAGACTTCCCACCTTTACCAAAAGGCCCAGGATCAGTATGACAACAGGGTGCAATGCTTAATGCAGTCATTTCTTGTGTTTACATTCAGCAGTGGGCCCTAAAGCATCTAAAGAGAAAGTGAAAGCAAACCCCTTTCTCTAAAGAAGAGCCTCCAGCCCAAAAGAGTAAGTGATAAACCTCTTCATTATTCATTGTGGTTGCTGGAGAATTGCTAAAGTGTGCACTGTGTTTGTATCCCCTTGTAAATCCCCCTCCTTTTACAACAGCTCCATGATGGCACGGCTTTCCCTGTGTTTTCATGGGCCTTTTCCCTCCCATCCAAGGATGGAGGAACTGAGGACTCATGTGGTGGAAGAGAAAGCAGACCTGGGCAGCCAAGGAGGCCCTCAACAGTGTCCAAACATCCTTTGTCTGGATGCCGAGATGCTCTGCCAAGCCCAAGAACTGCAAGGTGGATGACAGTGCTGGGACTGCATGGCAGAGCTCCTTGGGACTTTCACTTGCAGAAAAAATGAGAGATCTGAAAAACTTTCTTCCAATGAAACTTCCTTCATTTCTATAGGGAGATCTTGGGGGGCTTTTAACGTGCAACATTCCTCCCATGTGTCACTCTGCTACTAACCAGGTATCACTCTGCCAAGATTTCCAATATCAGCCAAGGTTGAAGACTACTTGTAGTTGCCAACATGTTATTGAATCTTATTTCTTTTTCTGCAGGGAGATCTTGGGGGGCTTTTGATGTGCATGACATAACCCCAAGTCACCATATTACATAGCTGGGATTTCCAGCTTGGAGAAAGACTATGCTAAGGCAAAGGAGCCAATAATTTATACCTCCATCAGCAATTTTTGGAATAGATCTCTACAAAGATGGTGGGAACAGAAAAGATCCCAAAGGAGAAACATCTACAAAACCATCAACATCAAGGACACCAATTCAGCTTCAATCACTTGTTTCCTGAGGGAAGTAGAGACTGGCATCACCAAGGGTCAGGGAGCTCCAGGACAGTGAAAACCCTAAGAAATTTAGGGATTTTATTATTTAACCTGGATATGGTTTTTTTTGTTGTTTTTTAAAATTTCCTTGTTTGGGCTCTTATAGCTGAGTGGACCAAGATTTTGCTCCAATGGAAAAATAAGATAACCTTTATTGTCATTTTTACTGTGGGCACAACGACACACATCAAAAATGAAATTTAGTTACCCGCTCTCAAAGTGAACACATACATGACACACACCTAAACATACTATATACAACATATACATACTATATACAACATATGTATAGACCTACACCCCTACATATACATAACATATGAATATTAAACACTGTCCATCTTGAATATATATAACGAAAGGAGGAAGCTTGAGAGTTCATAAGGTTAATACTGTATGGAACAAAACTGACTGAGTCTGGATGTTCTGCTGTGGATACCACGAAGCCCCCTCCTCCCAGAAGGTAACAAGGAAAACAGGTCATGAAGAGGATGGGTAGTGTCTCAGACAATTTTATAGACCCTGCTCAAGCAACGCTTCTGTGCCATGTCCTGGATGGGAGGGAGGGAACTGCCGATGATCTTTTCAGCCATCCTCACCACTCTCTGCACCGCCTTCCTGTCTGAAGCAGGGATGCTTCCAAACCAGACTGTAATGCTGTATGACAGGATGCTCTCGATCGTCCCTCTGTAGAAAGTGGTAATTACAGACAGGGGAAGGAAGATGTGCTTTTCTCATGTGATGCAGAAAATGCAGGCACTGCTGTGCCCACTTCACCAGTGTCTCGCTGTTGAGCGACCAAGCCAGCCTACTTGTTAACTGCACACCCAGGAATTTGATGCTGGTAACCATTTCCACAGGTGAATCATTAATGCACAGAGAAGTGTGGCAAAAATACCAGAAAAAATATTCTAGATATGATGACGAACAGCTAATAACCGCAAGTGTTATTGAATCATTTCCAGACGTTATAGGAAAGTTCTCCATTATAAGAATATTTAGTTTTAAGCCTTTGAGTATTGCAAACTCATTCTAGAAGTGGGGTTCTCTCTGACCCCAAATAGTAGTATTCATACCAAAGCGGAACGCATCTTCAAGACTCAGGGAACCCAAAGGCTTGTGGAAATTCAAACAAATCTTGTAAACAAGATAGGGTGTATTAGAATTCAACTTTCCATACCCTTCTGCACCTGTTGATCTGCATGGGCAACAAATGTAGAGATAGTTAGTAGAGGGACCTGTACTTTTCATCCCTTTGCCTTGCCAATAAGACTTTCTTTGCATGTTTTGATGTCACCAGCCTCCAGTTCAGGTCCTTATATGACTCGCTGTCTCCACAGTAGAGAACAGCATTCTACAGACACTTAGCTGTACATCATTTAACAAGCTTTTCTCTAAATAAATTTTATTTTCTTTCATGTAAGTACCAATTACAAACGTTTATTGTATAAACTTGTCCTATCCTACTAATCCATTAACAAATTGTACAAATTTCTCTATTTCCCTTCTTCTTGGTCATTCCAGTTAGGATATTGGGTGATCACTAAGGGTCTCACCGTAACTTTTGCTCGCTGGCTGGCTTCCTTCTTCCCTCCCTCATTTTCATTTCTTCTGGCTCCCTTTTATTCACTTCCCCCTTTCGCCCAACTGTTATTTAGCATCATTATGTGTTTTTTTATTCTTTCATCCCTTTTTGTTTGCTGAGTTTTTTTGTTGTTGCTGACATTGCAATTTTTATGTGGTATTTTTTCTGTATTTTTCTTCATATTTTATTCTCCTGCACTCCACTGCCTTCTATTTCCCTCTCACTTTTTACTTTTTGACAGAACATCTCATTTCCTCTGTCGTGTTTCTCTTGTCATCCCCTCCATTCCTTCAAAATGTTCATCTGCAGATGTCCCCAGTGCAATGGCCCATTGCAGTGCATGGAACCAATTCTGCTTGATCAGCAAACATCGTTGGAGCTTTGCAATTGTGTGTAGATGGGGGTGTTCCTGAGAATCAGAATTGAACCCGAGAAATATTATAAGATAGTCTTTATAGCTCTAATGGAGGATAGGAAATCAGAAATACAGTAGAGGGGCAGAGAGAAGCTAGCCTCTAGCAAACTGCCTCTCCCACACTAGCTATTAAGCCCCAGACACAAAATCTTAGGGCCTTGTCTGACTTGTATCTAACTGTGGCATGGATGCCCCTGGCCACACTGTTCTGTCCCCACGATGTGGCCACAGTCAGCTGCCAGTTCTGTGTTTTCTCTCTGCGCCACCTCAAAGGGCCCAAGGAATTGCCAATCTTCCCTCTCAAAGTGGAGTCCCTGGTGCTGCCTCTGGGGCCTGGCTCCAAGGGCCTCCCCGGCCTCCTCTCCCTCCAGGGCGCCCTGGGGCTCCTCAGGCTGGGGATTGCTTCAGGAGGGGCAGCACCGCATCTTGGCCCCATCTAGCAGAAAGAGCCTCCATCAGGGCGGCCTGGTGGTCAGCCGGATTTCCTATATTCCCTTCACAGCAGCTAAAATGATCCAGAGAGCCATCTTTTTTGTTTTCAGGCAACAGAAATGCTTTTCCAGACCACTTTTACCTCAGAACATGATGACAGAAAAGGGTCTGACTTGTTTGGGGGTTTCACTCTTCTGGTCAGTTGCATTTCCTTTCATATGCTGTTTTTTTACTTTTAAGCTGCTCCTGCTCACTCAGGAGTCAGGCAGCCTATACATTTAATATATATCAAAGGACATAAGTATGTGGATTTTTCTCCTGAGAATCTCTCCTGCAGCTTGTTCGCATCCCCTGGCTCTGTGGTGGACGGGACGAACGTAGGCAGGAGTAACGGAATTGCCTGTCTGTTGGTAATGGGGGGAAAACATTCGGTGTGAAATCTGGACTCTGCCCCTCTGAAGAGCACAGAGGAAGGAAGCTTCCCCTATGGCCTCCTCCTCGGGAGGTGGCAGACCTTTTAACACGTTTTAGAAGCTCATTTAAATGATCATGCTTTGATAACAAGCAGTCCCCATGTTACGACCATTCCTGTGATGACTGTTTCAAGTTATGACAATGGTGGAAAAAGTGACTAACAACGAACCCTCATAGGTGACTGTTGCAGTGTCCACATGGCCACATGACTAAAAAGTGGGCGCCTGGCAACTAGTATGTATTTATGATGATTGCAGTGCCCCCAGAAACCGATTTCTCATCTTTGAGGGGAAAAACCCAACCTTTTGCAACCTGGTGTTTGAGAAAATTAAGGATCAGAAGTCCCAGCAACAGACTTTTTGCTGAAACAGCTCCAATATCTCCTTCCAAAGCTTCCCAACAGAGCTGAACTATCACCTGCCCTTCCCATAAATTACCTCTAAATATAAAAGGTACAGTGCCCCAAACATATAGCCTCAAGCTGGCCAGGTGAAATAAATTAATTTCTAGAAGTTTAATATTATGGCAATATTATGGCTTTCAACCTGTTTTAGGTTTATGATGCATTTTCTCTTCCACACAGAATATCACTGCATAACCTAGAAACAGAGTTGCCTAAAAACCGAAGATCTTGTGTTCAAATAAACTCGTATAAAAATGCAATAAATTAGTTTTGAACTAAAGTAATTTTACCTATTTAATATATATATGTGATGTACAGCAAACCCTAGATTTTGTTGAATTTTAAAATAAAAGACCTAGAGACAGGTATCAAAAAAACCCAATCTGAGTTTAAAATCCCAGCACTGGTATCCCTACTAAAACTTCTTTTTCCAGGTTTAACAAGGAAAAATTGCCAGTAATTGAGAGCGGGTCTATCAAATCTGATAGAAATTTTTTTTCTTGAAAATGGCTACGGAGGCTTCTTCGAGAAAACCCCACTGCAGAATGAACCCAAAATAATTAGGGAGAATTGTGCTCCTTGAACACAAGAGGAAAATAAAAGGCCGTTGCTCAAATAAAACCCAACCACCGCCTTCCCACCCCTCCAAATGAACAGGGCCTGCTTTGCAGTAAAAACATATACTTCAGGACAAGGCCAACTGCAAAATAAAAGAGGGTGTCAAGGGAGGGAAAAGTTTGCAAAATATCTTGGACATTTGCCATCAAATCTCCTGACTGAAATCATGAAAACCTATTTGAGATAGACGTAACTGGTTTCAAGCGTGTATGCTATTTTATTTCATTAGCTGAAGTTTGGCTTTCAAGCAGTTCTCTGCCACACCCCATTTTCTATTTGGAACATTCCGGCCCAGACTACATTTCCAAAAGTTGTAAGTGCAGTAAAGGAGCTGCAAATTCTAAAGGGGAATCTTAACAGTAATTTTAAAAGTGGGGTGGGCTGCATGCAAAAAAAAAAAGAGAAAAGACAGATCGATTTTCTCCCGGATTTGATCTTCCCTCAGTGCAAAGCGATTGTCAGCCGGATTTTGCAGAGTTCAGCTGCCCTGCACAAGTCCATTGTCTATCTTGTGCACAACTTTGAAAGAACAAATCCACAAATCTGCAATGCAAAATCTGCAATGCAAATTCAAAACAGAGATGGCATTGAAAGGAAAAAAAAATCTCTGCTGACGAAATTACCTCACCTTAAATCCAACTACTGTACATTTTTGATGTGATGCAAACAGCACAACTGTACTTGAGTGCAGTCCTTTTAAATAAATCTTGTGGTGTACAATTAATTGACTTTCTTTGAATAATAATTGGGATATAAAGTTGTGGGAACCTACCTGCCCCTAAAACCAAGATGGGTGGAAACATAAATCAAATAGTTTTCAAATGGTAAATACTAAAGGCTATCTTCTTCAACATAGATGCTAATTAGATGGTGAACCAATTGAACAGGTTAACAGCTTTGTATATTTAGGCGTAACGTTTTTCCAAGACTGAATCTTGGGCCTGCCATCACCAACGGAGTACACTTAGAGCAAAAGCCCATTTGAATTTCCTGCTTAAACTAAAGAATCATAGTTCCCTAGCCCCATTAATTAAAGTATATAAAGCTAAGGTTACCACTATGCTCTTGTATGGAGCAGAGGTTTGGGGTCTATACTCAACCACAGTCCTAGAACAAACACAGTCCCAGCATTTGAGATGTATTTTGGGTGTAGATCGAAGAACATCTGCTGCAGCAGTTAGAGCTGAATTGGGAATTCATACAATTCATGCTTTATCCAAAATTAGAGCATATAACTACTGGCACAAAGTCAATGAAATGGAGACTGATAGACTCCCCAAGTTATGTCTACTAGAGCAAATAAAATCACAATCACAAATCTCCTGGATCACCAAACTAACAAATTTTATAGGAAGCTGTGGTCTTCCTGTCTCTTGCGTAACAGGAGAACAATTTAAAAAAAGAGCTACCCAAAGAATTAAGGATATAGAAACATAAAATGACATAGCTATCCTTAGTAAGGTGGGTAACTTGAAATGGCTGAGCAAATATAAACGTATTTTTCAAATAGACAGCTATTTGAAGTTACAACTGCCAGATGTTTATCTAAGGGAGATATTTATGCGAGCGAGATTCGAACACTCGACACAATGGTTAGATACGGGAGATTCCACTCCATACCCTACAATGAATGTCTCTGCATTTGCGGAGCGCCAGAGGGAGAAGATCTGGCTCACATCCTATTTGATTGTTGCCTGTATAAGAGGGAGAGAGACAGGTACCTCGGTCTACATACCAAATGAATGACCCATTGGGATCCCCATATCAAAACAACCTACCTTATGTGCAGCCAGAATCTGAAAATAACATTTAACACAGCACAGTACTTAAGCAAAATGGTCCAGTTGAGGTCTGCATATGTGGGGCTGATTGGGGTAGATTGCAGGGGTGACACCAAAATATAATGTTATCACATTTTATCTATATCTTAAATTATTGTATTCTATTCCAATTTCATTTTAGACTGTATTTTATCCCAATTTCATTTTATTTTATTCCCATTTTATTTTAAATTGTATTTTATCTAATTCCATTTTAAATTGCTTTTAGCAAATTTTAGTAATAATTTGTTTCTGGAACTTTGTACTTTGATATGGCCCAAGGGCTAATCAATCAATCAATCAATCAATCAATAAAGGCTATCTTCCTCCTTCCAATAAGTTAAATTTTGAGGAGACAGAATCAAAGGTTCAAAACTGTACAAGAGGTGTCCCAAGATTTATTGTTAGACTAAAAAAATCTGTTATCAAGAATTTTAATCAGAAATCTAGAAGCTATGCACATGTTTGTCAGGCAAAGAGTAGGTATATTTATTCAATAGGAAAAGATAGTGCTAATTTCATAAAAGTGTTGGAAAATTGGGGCTACAAAGAGAGATGTTCCCAAGATAGCAGCAGAAACCCAAGCAAAATGGTAATTTCTTAATGGGAACTAAAAATCAGAAGCCAGATGTATGCATCTATTGTTGTGGGGAAAATAGAGGAGGAAGGAGTATTATGTACGTGTACTGCCTTATTCATAAAATATAAAGGTGGGATAAAAATCTAATAAATTTGATGAAGTCAAGTTTCAGCTTGCCTTTTATTAAAATAGGTACCACTGTACAAGATTCCTTCACATTAATGTAAAATCTGCCATCAGCACAAAATTGTGTGAAAAAGTCTTGCTTCTTTACACACACCCCCCCCCCGACAATCAAGAATGAACTCAAATGGAACAATGTGAGGGGAAACAAAGAGATCTATGTGGATCAAAACAGGGAACAAGGTGTTTATTTTGTCACGGAAAATCTAAAAGAAGATAGGGACTCAGCCGAGGAATTGAGGATGATCCCTTTCCATGTATATATTTCAGCAAATTTAGATTGCTGTTTTCAGAAATGTTACCTCAGAAAACTTCAGCACCATCTCCTCCTAGGAGCTCAAGATGTGCTTAGAGCCAAGGGAGGTCTAAAT
Source organism: Azemiops feae (assembly GCA_023970755.1). Lineage (NCBI taxonomy): Eukaryota > Metazoa > Chordata > Lepidosauria > Squamata > Viperidae > Azemiops > Azemiops feae. The sequence goes on along the minus strand of JALGBA010000430.1, from coordinate 278,072 downwards.
GCTGACTTTTGCCTGAAGGTGCTATTTTGCTCTGAAAATGGTGTTTGTTTCAGCTTTGTGTACATATTTTCAGTACTTTCTGTTTGAATCTTCATAGAGACCGAAAAATAATGATGCATGGTCATTAAAACTTTGCTAAATCAACAGAGCGGGTGATGGCCTATGGGTTTTGCTAAGTAGTGTACCTCTACATTTAAGAGGTGGACTGTCCCTAAAATGGAGGTTCAAGCAGGCCAAGTGTAATAAATTTCTAGAACTTTTTTAAGTTATCTGTGCTTTTAAGTATTCTGCCCTCCCTTTCCTTTTTTTTAGAACAGTATTGCATAATTGAAAAATAGTGTTACGTAAAAATGCCGTAAGATTTTCTGGTGAAATAAACTCAAATACTACATAAATAAAATAGATAATGAAAAATGCAATAAATCAGTTTTGAATTAAATATACTTTACCCATTTAATGTGCACAGTATAACATGATGTATAGAAAAGCCTAGATTTCATTGAATTATAAATATAAATTTTAAACTCCTACAGGATTTTTTTTTTTTAAAAAGAGCAGATCAGAAAGCATATGATTTTGAAAAATATTTAGATGGAAATCAGTCTGTGGAAAGGCATATAGCAATTCCAGGCCATTCAAGTGGGATCTCCACAGTAGATGACTAGTTATCTGTAGGAAGAAAGGTGTTGCAGTAAGGCAACTATCTCAGGAAGGATGCCCATACACTTTGGATGAGTATAGAACACTTTAATACATGAATAAAACATAAATAACAATAAGCTATGTATTCCAACATATAATTAACTTTTTATAACATCTATAAAATGGAGTTGTTTCCTGGAAGTGTATTTGGAGGGTCTAGAGGAGCAGGTGATTTCGGGGGTATATACAGAGGTTCTAGAGGTATAGGAGTCTATAGGTATGTACAAAATTTTTAGAGGAGCAAGTTTTTCGAGGTATGAAAGTTCTAGAGGCATGGGAGATTTGTACGGAGGTTCTAGAATAGCAGAGATCCCTGGAGAAGTATGTCTCAATGGAGGGATCTCCATCTGCATGTATGGTGGTTCTAGAGTGGCAGAAACCTCTGTAGGTATGTACGGATTTTCTAGAACAGAATTCTCCATGGGAGTATATGGAGGTTCTAGAGAACTGGTGGTCTCCTCGAGAGTATATGGTGTATCCAGAGAGGCAGTAGTTTCCATAGGGATGTATGGAGATTCTAGAGATTTTGTAGTCTCTTGTAGAGCATATGGTGGCTCCAGAGAGGCAGTAGTTTCCATAGGGATGTATGGAGATTCTAGAGATTTTGTAGTCTCTTGTAGAGCATATGGTTGCTCTAGCAGTAGTTTCAGGAAGAATGTATGGAGGCTCTACGTGGACAGATGGCTCTGGGGGGAAGTATGGTGGCTCTAGATGAGCAGGGGTCTCTAGGGGGATGTGTTGCAGCTCCAAAGTGACTTTTGCTTATGGAGGAACATATTGTGGGGGGCAAAGTAGTTGTCTTTGGAAAGCGATATTTTGGTCTATCCTCTGATTTTGGTCTCAAGGGAAATGACTTGTCAACTGCAACAAATGGAGGCTCCCTAGGAATAAAGGAGTTGATTCGTCCGGGACATCTGCAGCTTCTAGAATTATGGGAACTTTTTCCTGTGGGACGTATGGTGGTTCCATGATAATTGTTTCCCTAGTGACATCAGTGACTGCCGCTGACTTGATGTCTTCATTGTTACGGTTTTGTAGATGTTTCTCTTTTAGTGTACTTCCTGGTCCCTCCATCTCTGTAGAGATCCATTCTAAAAACTGGTGGATGGAAGTATAAATTATTGGTTCCTTTTGCTTGGCACAGTCTGTCTCAAAATTGGAAAGCCCAATTAAGTAATACGGTGACTTGGGTGATGTCTTGCACGACAATAGTCCCCCAAAGTTTCCCTGTAAAAAAAGAAATAAGATTCAGCAGTTCAGCTTCAAGGCCATGAAGCATAAAGTACTCTTTGAACTATAGCAAAGATGGAAATAAGATGTCACACATTTCAACTGCTGGGGATATAAGAAGGAAATGCACCCCCATTCTGACAAAGAGCTGTTAACTATTTTAATATGGCTGCTGTCGGGTTGTGATAAAAAATTCTGACTAGCTGGGACGTGCTGAGTGTCTGGGAGAATTCTAAGTCCAGGTTTTGCAGCATGATCCGGTATGTAGACCAGGGGCTGGAGAGATACTGTGTGCAACTGAAATTTGATCTAGCCAGTCCTAGTGTAGACTCTAATCCAAATCTCCCTTCAGAATAGGATTCTTTCCGTACAGCTAAAATCTGGGTTGAGTTGGTGGTTTAGTGGGAGCTTTGAACCCATAAAACTGGCTCCCAAAGGAACACGCTTACATTGGCAATCTGTCCTGGCATGTGGGGATGGCCTTGGGAGACAGGCGATGAAAGGGAAGTCAGATGAAAGGCAGCAGGAATGTGGGCGGGGCACACATTTTTATATGGGACCCATTACAACTGAAGATTTCCCCCACTTAATTTCCCCTCTGGCTGAGAGCTGCCTCCTGGTTGAAGATGGCAAGCGCTGCTCACTCGCAGAGTTGCTCACCCTTGTGTGGATGTCAGCTCCCAGAATTCCCCTGCCAACTCCCAGAATTCCCCTGGTAACTCCGCTGGGGCCTTTGGCATTGACTGCAATGCCTCCATCTCTGCCCAAATGCAGCGGTTTTGGCTCCCATTCCTTTGTATATCTCTTTCTTTCCTTTTTTGATTATGGCCAGTACAGGTAGTCCTCAGTTTATGACCGCAGCTGAGCCCAAAATTTCTGTTGCTAAGTGGGACAGTTGCAAAGTGGGTATTTCCCCATTTTACGACCTATCTTGCCACAGTTAACAAGTGAATCACTGCAGTTGTTAAGTTAGTGACACTGTGGTTAAGTGAATCTGGCTTCCCCATTGACTTGGTTTGTCAGAGGGTCGCAAACCGTCATAAATTTGAGTCAGTTTCCAAGTGATTTTCATCATGTGAGGTAAGTGTGAAAAATGGTCAATTTTTTTCAGTGGTGTTGTATCTTCCAACGGTCACTAACCGAGGACTGCCTGCACAGGGCGTAAAACAGAGTGAGGGGCAACAAGGCAGCCGTACAGCCACGGACACGGCCATTAATGCACCACAGCACGATGAGCCCTCAGTCTCGGTCCCAGCCTCGGGGCTCCAAGGCGGGCTGGGCTGTCGGCGGGGGCGACCCTCGATTAGGGAGAAGGCCGCCTTTCCTCCGGGTCGCCCCCGAGCCTGCGAAGCCCCCGGGCCGGCCAGAGACCCCCTCCGCCCACGAGGCTCCCCCGGCGGGAAGAGACTCAGCCGCGCAGCGCTCGCCGCCCTCCGCCACTCGCCCCTCCCGCCCGGGGCCAGGGCGCATGCGCCGTGCAGTCTTGCCGGTGGCGGGAACCTTCGCGTCCCCATGAGGAGAAAGCGGCGGGCGATGGCGGGCTCGCTGACAGAACTGTGGTGGCGGGCTTCCCTCCAAGAGGAAGCCGGCGAGGGCCTGAGCGAAAGCGGCGAGGAGAGCGAGGCCGCGGCTCCGGGAAGCCCCCGGGAGGGGCGTCGCCCAAGGTGCGGAGGGGCCCCTTGTGGCCCGAGGCGGCGCCGGGTGAGGGCGGCGGTCTCGTGGGGAGGGGAGCGGTGGGTGCCCAGAGGCCGCTGAGGCGCTGCTCTTCAGCGGAGGGAGGAGGGAGCGTCCCGTCCCGCTTTGGGGCCTCCCTCAGGTTGCCCGAAGCTTTCCCGCTTTCGCCCAGGAGGTGCTGCTTGTGTTTAATGGATGCAGATGCTTTTTCTCCCGCCTTTTTTGTTCATAGGTGGCCAAGGTATCCAGTCCTCCCTCCTCCTGTTGTCCCCTCAACAACAACCCTGTGAGGTGAGTTGGGCGGAGAAAGAGGGACGGACCCAAAGTCGCCCAGCTGTCATTCATGGCTAAGGCGGGACTAGAACTCACCGTCTCCTGTTGATTGTCCCAGAGTCGCCCAGCTGTCATTCACGGCTAAGGCGGGACTAGAATTTTCTGCCAAAGTCGCCCAGCTGTCATTCATGGCTAAGGCGGGACTAGAATTTTCTGCCAAAGTCACCCAGCTGTCATTCATGGCTAAGGCGGGACTAGAATTTTATGCCAAAGTCGCCCAGCTGTCATTCATGGCTAAGGCGGGACTAGACCTCACTGGCTTCTCCTGGCTTCTAGCCTGGTACCATTTAATAAGTAAGCCAAACTGGCTCTGTTGAAATCACACTTTTCCAAAAGGGTCACCCATGAAGTAAGCAACAACTCAGCAAAGTTTCCACCTTTGAATACAACCTGTTGGTTGGAAAAGGAGCTCTCCAATTCCTGTTTTTTGCCCCGAAAAATGCTGTTCTGTTAAAATTGGGGGAAAGCCATTCAATCAAATGATGCTTGTAGAGGAACTTATTACATAGTCTTTAAAAGCTCTTCCTTAATATTATGTATAATCTTACATATAATATAAAAGGTATATCAGACTATAATATTTGAAGTTCTTAGTGCTCTCTGAGCTTGGTTGGTTGCTTATAGACGTTTCTTGACCCAACTAGGTAACATCAGGGTGAGTGAGTGCAGGGTTATATTCACTTTTATGTAGTAGCTTATAGATATACCAAGTTTATAAGAGATTTCTCTTTATCAAGAGAAAAAATAAAAGAACCTAGGAAGGAAACAAACTTTTCCTCTGGCAGCCAATATTCATAAAATCAGAGATTATTTAGACAATTATGCAGAAAATAATACTCCAATTAAATGTGTACCAAGGGAGGACCAGACCTTTACCTAAGCTGGCAGGGCAAGCTACTATATATCAACAGGCAGGAAAACCCCACTCTCCCTCACACTGATGATGTTAAGTAATTGGGTAATCAAACATCTACAAGCAAACAACCAAGCTGAGAGGGCCTCAAGAACTCCACAGGGCAACCCTGAGCTATGGATGTTTTCTTCTATTGGTATAATATTGTGTAATACGTATGTATATTAGAATTTAACACAATGGTTTTTTTTCTAACTCAAGAAAAAGCTAAAAATCATTTTGAAGTATATTTATCAGACTCTTGTTTCTGAATGGTGAAAACAGTAGTGTTAAAATATGTGCCCTGGGAGAAGAATGGAATTTGCACAAGATATATCTGTGTCAGATAAAAAAAATTGTTTCTTGGATCTCCAGTATCATTAGGAAGCAGACCTTTTTGTTTAATACTCAAACGCAGAGCACCGCTGCCTTGAATATGGTGCAGAAAACACAGGTACTATATGGTTCTCCTTGAGAATCAGTCCATGCACTGTTAAGCCAAAAGATAGTTTGTTACTCTGCCACTGGGGGGGGGGGAATACCACACCACCTATCGTCCTTTCATTAGTTCCAAGAAGGTTTCACACCCATTTGCACTCTGATTCACAGTGACCCTGAGAGTACAAATAAATCTCCAAGTGGCCTCAACAACTCTCTGAGAGATAATCACTGACCTTCAGAGTGCTAATGACCAGATGACTGCAAAGAATATAAATCCTTCTGTTCCCCATCATTCAGTCAGAATGGATGAGAAGCGAAACAAGGAAAAAAACAAAGTCCTATTGCCTTTTGAAAAGCACCTTTGGGACTATGGGACTGATGTTAATAGTGAAGTAGGTGATACAATTAAATAGGAGAAATTGGCTTAATTGATGGGAGAAAATTAAAAGTGCCATTATTGATTAGATATTATGGAGCATACTTCTCCCTGAAGCATTGAATTAATATATTGAGCCGCATGTCTGCATTATTAATGCTGTTATGAATTAAGACTCTTGTATGGCTGCTTTCATCAAACGTGGAGTGCAATGTTATGCTCCAAGTTCTGCCCCTTTCATACATGTGATTGACTTCACAACCCAGAGAGTAAGGCTCGCATTGCAACAATGCTTTTTTTTGTCATTTAGTTCTCGTGAATGTACATTTTCCCTCCTGATTGAAACTTTCAGCATTTTTAAGTGAAAGTACAAAATATAACATCTGCAGGAGAATGGGTGTTTTCTAGCGTGAGGAGTACTTATATTAGTCCTCAAATGTGATGTCTCCCTGTACTTAAATTAACCATTTGTCCTGCTTAGAGTTTACATTTTTTAAAAACAAAATAGCACAGAGCTCCCTTTTGCTTACTATTCTGGGCATCTTGTTGTTACTATGTGTAAAATAATTTGAGAAATAACATTTTTTGTATATCACCCTTAATAACATACTGAATTGGAAAAATTAAATATAACATGTCTTATAGGTATGAGGAGCCTTAGGATGTGGTTTTCTTTAGCCTTACAGGTTGCCTTTGGCTCACTTTACCGGGATGAAGTGTTAATAAACCCTAGCAGAGTCATTGCCGTCCTGGCAGCTGCCAGCATGTTACAGCTGGTAAGTGGAAATGGCTCCATGCTTTTACAAATCTTTGCTTGGCAAAGTACAGGGCTTTCAGTCCCATCTTCGTTTGTGTTCCAGGGACGAGCACATGGTCATTGCCACATTGCTTCCGTTATCCTAGGGGCATTTTTTCAAGCACATGCTTGGCAATATCAGAATGTCTCTAACTCATCTTGATTGTCAGAGCTGGGAAAGATGTTTTCTCACTATCTCTTGCCCCTCCTCCCTTTTTTAGATGGGGCATATTAATAAATGATTGATGCTGCAAGCCAGAATACATACACAGGGACTTTTTATGTGGCCTTTGGAAATGTGTTCAAAAAGGTTAAGATACCCCTGAGCTTCAAAATTAAGCATCAGGGTATCAGTCCTTCCTTTTTCTCCTATTACAAATAAGAGTATAATTTTGTGTAATCATGGTTGAAGCTGGTAGTATGCGTATTTGTCCAGATGAAGCCAAAATATCTCTAGATAGTCATTGTTTGCATTTTTGCTAGCTAGCTTCTAGTGAGGGCATCCCCTGTAAATAAAAGGACCTGCCTCAATCAGTCCTCCCAAGAAAGCAGAACTCTTGAAACAGACATCATTTCAAAAGGAACTTTTATTGGAAGGTGTTGACAACAGTAATAGAAGGCAGGATCTGAGGATTTCCCATGCGAATCAATAAGTCAAAAGTGTCGATGAAAACCCCACCCCAACTGTCCATCCGGATGGTTCAAATGGGCCAATCTGCAGGTGTGAAAATGTTGTGGGAACGGAGCGATAAGGCGCCACTTCCAAGGCTGTTAGGTCTCTGCGCCTCTTCTTCCGCGCCCGGAAATAAGGCAGATGACCGGAGGCACATTCCATTCTCACCCCGAGAAAGAAACATCAAAGAGAATAGAGCAAGGAACAAAGAAAAGGAAATACACTGTGGCAACCCCAAGTTTCCCCCTCCTCTCCCAGAAGAATGGCAGAACCCGGAAAAAACCAAGAAGCCCCATGCCCATAGAAAGACAGGGTTCTGACATGCCGATCCACCTGGAGAGAAATAAAATAATAACAGGGAGAGAAAAATACATGTGGTTTAGTCGGGTTTATAGGATATTGAGCGTGAAATTTTTTAACAACCTAGGAGCCCTGACATATCGTTTATGAACCCACTCATTCTGGGAAGATGGGACATCTTTCCAAGCTATCAAGTATTGTCTTGATCCATGATGCTTCCTAGAATCCAGGATCTCCTTGATTTCAAAATGATGTTCTCCCTCCACCATTATAGGTGGAGGAGGAGGAACCATGGCTGGCCTGGGAGTAAGGATTTATTTTGCATCATGTTTAGAGGGTGGCTGTAAGAGCTGTGGTGGCGCAATGGTTAGGGTGCAGTATTGCAGGCTAATTCTGCCGCCTGCCAGACATTTGATTCTCACCTGCTCAAGGTTGATTCAGCCTTCCCTCCCTCTGAGGTCAGTAAAATGAAGACCCAGATTGTTGGGGGCAATATGCTGACTCTAAACCAGGGCTTTTCAACCTTTTAGGACATGACAATATTCGAGTACCACCAGTGCTTAGCAAGGTATCAAAAACTTGATGACTAAAAAAAAGGGGGGATTTTAGGTTTTACTGTTGGATTCATTTGTTGTTATAGAAATGGCTAATTTATAATATGGAAAAGTAAAAAGTTGAGGTTCAATGTTAATGCTTCCTTCTACTGCAACAGAGAAAGTCGGAAGTTATTGCCTTTTCTTTTTCCCTTCTCCCGCTCACTTTTTTCCTTTTTTCTTTCATTCTTAGCTTGCAAAAGCCCCTCGCTCTCTTTCTCACACACACATTCTCCCAGAAAGCCTTTCCTCTGCCTCTCTCACACACTTCTCCCAGAAAGCCTTTCCTCTGCTTCTCTCACACACTTCTCCCAAAAAGCCTTTCCTCTGCCTCTCTCACACACACTTCTCCCAGAAAGCCTTCCTTCCCCCCCTCCCCGTTTCTCCTCACCGTTTCTCTGACAAAAGGCTTTTCTCTTCTGTCTCTTTCTCCGGAGTCTTTTTTTCCCCTCCCTCTCGGGCCAAAACTGCCTGCTTTTATAGCCTCTCCTGTCTCTGCCCCCCCTTTCTCTTCCGGGTTAGCAGGAAGTGCCAATCCTGGGGTCTTTGTCTCGCCCCTGCAGCTCCTGAGACTCTCTCACGGCAAGTGCCTGCATTGCGCCGCTTTAGCTCGTTCCCTCCCCCCGCTATACTTATCTAGGCTAGGCAGCATCATGTACCACCTGCCAGGTGCCAATGTACCACCGGTTGAAAAGCCCTGCACTAAACTGCTTAGAGAGAACTGTAAAGCGCTATGAAGTGGTACATAAGTCCAAGTGCTATTGCTATTAATATAGCAGTGTGCTGAGACAATGAATGAAACAGTGCAAAAACTGTAGTTATAATTCTGTGAGAACATATGGATTAGACTCCTTGGGAAAAGAAAGTAAGTATTGGCACTAAGAAAAATTTTGTTGAAGAAAATTAGTATGATTCCCCCTTGATTTTCTTTTTTTTTTTTTAAATATGTTTTATTAATTTTTTAACATGTCACCTTAGTATTCGGTAAACAGTGTGTTGTCTGGGTTTACATTTAAAAAACATTAGCTAACAATTGGTTTCTATAATCTATAATCCACATTATAGCTTTACTTGATTTCCTCTTCTTCCCATAATGTTCTCTTTTATCAACCTTAAGTTAATGCAATTCTTATTGTTTTGATAGATAACAATTGAGTATAAAATTTTTTCTAATATTTCCGCAAATAATAATGACATCGATATAATATTTCTTTCTATCTAGTCATTCTGGTTGCCTCATCATAGATCCCGTTTACAATTCTTGTTTATATTTGTTTTTCCCACAATGTTCAAAACATTCTTACTGGTTAAGATTTTCTCAAAGTTAATTACATTTAAATATTTGATTCTATTTTTTCTCATATAAACCATCCCATAACTTTTACTTTACTTAAGGAGTAAATAAGACTAAAAGAAGAAGAAAAAAAGAACAAGAGTAAAGAGGGATAAAAAGATAGTATACTACTGAAAGTCCATGTTTCCCCTAAGCTAATACATATTTATTTCCAAAATTTTTCCATTCTTTTTTACCATAATTAAGAATATATTTAATCTTTAAATATTCCATTTAATAAATCTAGTCATCTGGTCTTTTAACTCTTATTCAAAACATTTTTTTTCAATCCATTGTAATTTTCTTAAAATCAATCACATTTAAATATCTAAAATATGTCCTTATGCCATTCTAACTCTCTTATATTACTCAAATCAAGAAATAAAATAAGAAAGAGAGAGTACTATGTTATTCGAGGGACTCCTCCCTCTTAAAGTAAAATTCATATCCAAAATCTTTCTATTACTTTAACCATATTCAAACAGGTGTTTCTTTTTTAAATATTCTCTGAGATAAATCCCATCATCTATTTTCTTAATTTTCACTTTGGCCTTCTTCTTTTGCCCAATATCTTTAATCAATATATTCTGCTGAATCAAAGAGTCTTTCCATATTCTTGTAGGTGTCACTGTATATATAAAGAATAAGTCAAGTACAATATCTTTGTAAGAGGTATTTGCTCTTTAATGTTTGTTGAAAATCTTTTTCTTTCTTTTTCTCTCTATATCTCTTATCATTTTTTGTCTCTCCAGTTCTAGTGGTGTTCCTGTCGTCTCTGCAATCCATTTTGACCAGTCTTTTTTCTTATCCTCAAATTTGTCTTATGGTTTTAAAGTATAAGTTGCCTTTTCCAAAACCAATATTTCTTGTAAATTTTTTCCACTTGGGTTAAATCATACTTCTTTGTTGTGTTAGGTTCCATCTTTGAGTCTCTATCCTCGAATTTGTGTTCAGTTATCTGTTTTATCTGCTCCTTCTCTATTGTTATTTCCTGGGATTTTTTGTTGTTGTAAATTGGAGATGAATTGGTTTATGTTTTCAAAGTTATTTTGGATTTCTTTGTGGTTTGAAATCATTGTTGTTTGAATTAGTTGCAGCATCTCATATGTCTCCTCTTGAAAGATATTTATTTTTTGTTGATAAGTTCTTTCTGCAAGTCTCTGATTTTCCATAGTGGTCAAGAATCAAGGTTTTCTTTTCTCTGCAAATAGCTTTAGAGTCACAGTTCAGTAGATATTTATAATCCAAAAAGGTTCAAAAAGGTTTCCTGGAGTTTATAATCCTCTTTGTCTGCAACCCAAATTGTTTTCTTTTTTTGTCACAGCTGTTCTCTATTGTAATAGCTTTGAAGGTCACAAGCACAGATTAGTTTTTTCCAGATTTTGCCAAGTCCTGTATAAAAGCCATAGCTGTCAAAGTCTTTATCCACCACTAGATGTCAGCACCAGTTTATTTTTCAAATTATCAAATAGAAAATTGCCTTTAAAACGAGAATCTTAACTTCAACAATTCCAAACTTTATCCAACTTTAGGTTTTATAGTCATTTCATTTCTATATGTTTTGGTCCTCCATAAAAGGTTTAATTCGCCACTTCCGTTAGTAAAAGGGTGGGGCAAAAATCCCCCTATTTCACGTTCGGAGGTTTTTTGCTTCTTGGGAATTTTTTCCCCCCAGGAAAGTTAATAAGTAGGATAGAGAAAATCAATATTTTACCCAGATTCAAACCTGCTGTTTACAATCAGCTTAAAATAGTGCTTTTTGACTTCAGTTGCTTGTAGCTTGGGCTAGACTCTGAAGTTAGGCTAGCCTTTCTCCTGTTGGTTTCTGGAAGGCTTCTCCTGGACCGATCAGGTCGACCACCATCTCTCCGTAGTCCGTGGGACTTCCTTCCTTCTTTGCCGCCTCTTCCGGGCGGCTTCTGGCCCATTTAGGGTCCTCTAACAAGAAGAAATTCAGCCAGAGGGCACGGAGCCCTGAAATCCCTTGGCTGCTGCGCTACTGCGCAAGACCGGAAGTCTCCCCCCTTGATTTTCTAATATGTGGCTTTGAGAAGCTGCTCCCTTCAAATACGCAAATATAAAAATGTATTTAATTTTAAAAGTACAATACTTTCAGCTTGTGCATTAATTAACATTCTCTAGCTGATGTGAAGGGAAGTATTAGGTTTTAGTAGAACCTAGAACTGTGTGCTCAGTGTAAGACACAAACAGGATTTTGGAGACAGAACTGAAATTCTTAAAAATTCTTTTCTCTATTTGCAAGTTTCTTTTTGTTTTTGCAGTAAATGACCTGGAAAAAAAAAGGGGAGATTCACTCCTTGTACCCACAGCTAATTTTTAATTAAATATAACAACTCAGCCACAGTTAAATAATAAATGAAAGAGATTGTAGTTCGAATTGGGCAGACATTCAAAGTCAATACAAAGTCTAGATAAAGAATTATTATCAGGGGCTGCTAATGGGATTTCCATGTTCTCTTATCCTGACAGAACATTGGAAGCATGTAGAGGAAGTTAAAAGTTAAAAATAGAATGGAAGCAGTATGTAATCCATTATGGTCTGAAGATAGTCGTAGTTGATTGGATGGGCTTTGGAGTATGATGGCTGTGGGCTCCCTATTTTACTATAACATCTGGGGGAAAGTGCTCAGCAGCTTATTAGAAACATACATTGGAACTCATTGCATTACCTATGTGCTATGAAAGGACTTAGTTATTTTAAATCTGGGTGTTTTGAGTGGCTATTGAACAACTGGTAACTCACCAGAGTGTGGAATGCCTCAAAGAACTCAGGTATTGAGTTTTCGGGATTAACCCAGATACTATGGGAACATGTTTAGCATAATAAAATGCAATTCAGATAATCTGCTGACCCAAATAGAATTCATGCCCTTTGCAATTCAGAGGTCACTTGTCTGTTTCAGCATGAACCTCATGAAACAGCTGATTAGTTCCTCTAACCTGTTGTCATGCAAGTGGAGATGGACATATATACTGTTGTAAAGAGGGTACCAACATTACCTGGCAGGGGAGATACCTTGATCACATCAGTTTGATCCACGTTTTGTTTTGATGATGCAAAAATAACCTTTAAAACCCCACTGCCATTTCTTCCAAATTGATAGTATTCTTATAGACCGATGTTACCTCTCCTGCCTGTTATCTCTCTTTTTTGATAGTTTAGTATCTTTGATGGGTGGTCATATTCTGTGTTTGGTTATTTAGAGTACTAGTAGATTAATGATCAATTAAAATTGATTTAAGGATAACACTGGATTACAAGATAGCACAGGATATTAAAGAACAAAAAAAAAGACTCCTCTGTGCATACAGAAGAATTGTTTCTTTGGTTATCTTGTTTCCTTTTTTGCTCTGTAAAAACTTATCAGCTGCCTCTTTCTTCTCCTGTTATTCTTTTTGCTTGCTTTCCTTATAAGGATGTAGCCATTGATTCAAACAGAAGAACAAACTCATTTCATCACTATCAAAAATCCCAAGAAATGATTTGTACTAGACTGCAGTTAAAGTGATACTGTGATGCTTTTATTCCCAAAGTCACAATATTCTCTACTGATACTGTAGTGATTCACTTACAACTATGGCAAGAAAGGTTGTAAAATGGGACAAAACGGTAAGTTAACAGCTGTCTTGCTGAGCAACAGAAATTTTGGATTCAATTGTGCTTGAAAGTCAAGGACTACCTGTTTTTTCCCCCATAAAACAAAAAAAAAATATGCACTTTGACATTATCTTGATGATTAGAAAAAAATCAGATAATAGAAAAAAGTGAGCTTTTTTTGTAACCAGGGAATAAGATTTAACTTTATATTATACATATTAGAGTGAGAGATAACTAATTATGCTTTTGTTCACTGCAAAGAAAACCAGAAGCTGAGACTTCCGGTTTTGCACCCGTAGCGCATGGCCGCACGAGAGCGGACCTCTGCTCCCCACGGCTAGTTTCGTCCTGCCAGGGGGACCCTAGATGGGTCCGAAGTCGCCCCGAAGAGGTGATCGTGAAGGAGGGGCGCCCCGTTGATCACGAAGTGACTGCAATCACTTCGATTGATCCAGGGAAAGCCCTCCGAACCCGATAGGAGAAAGGCTAGCGTGAGATCAGCGTCTAGTCCAAGCTACTTGCAGCCGAAGTCCCAGAGCATGAACCTGAACATTGGTGAACAGCATGCTTGGAATTGATGAGAGAACTGATCTTCTTTCTTCTATCTACTAACTAAATCCTTGAAAAGATCCCCAAAGCAAGAAAACCTCCAGAAGTGAAGAGAGGGGACTATATCCCCATTCCCTTACACATGGAAGCGGCAAATTAATATTAAAGGAGGAAAGAGATATACTAAAATTTGATTTAAAATACTACAGTCTGGATAAATCTAGGAACTAAACACTGTCAAGATTATACCCTAAAGAATTTTTGATGGAATTTTTGATTGGAAAAAAAAACTAAAAAACCACGAGGAAATTCGAAACAACTTTGATGATTTAAATAAGCATATTTCCAATCTAAATCTACAATTAAAAAACACTCAGGAAATAACAACAAATGAACAAATAAATCAGAAAGTAGAGCAGAATTACAATAGATCTATAGGCAAACAATTAGAATACTTTTGTTCTCCAAAATATCCATGGGAACAACTGCAGCTTCCTAACTTGGCAGCTTGTAACCTTCCCATCTCTGCCTTTCCTCAGCCTTTCTATGCAGCACTGCGACTTCAGGGCCAAAATGTTTCCGCCACCACTACCATACAGCAGATTTGTTTGCCACCTCGCGCATCACGCCCAATGCCTCTGCCATGAGGCCTGGTGGATCCACCCCCTGACCCACGTGAAGCTGTAGCCAGGCCTCCCATGCCTACCGTACGTTAACCCTAACCCCCACTATCCCCCAACCCTAATGGGAGATGGGAAGCCCTGGGGAAAAAAACGGAGAAACTTGTGTGGGGAAAAAAACGGTTTTTCCCGTTTGTTTCCAAAGCAGCTTGGAAACAAATGGGGAAAAAACCTGTTTTTTCATAAGTTTTCCAGGTTTTTTCCAGGCCTTCCCATCTCTAACCCACAATGCCTAATCCACTCTAATCCACACTCCACCCAGGGTAACCACAATGCCTAACCCAAACTCTAACCGTCAATGAAATCAAGTTTGACACCCCTGGTTTAATTGTGATTTAATTTAATGGCAGATTTTAAGGGAACACTGTAATACCGTACTGTATTTTGCCCTCCCAGACAAGATGAGTTCAAAAAGAAAGAGCTACTCTGTCGAGTTCAAGAAAGGGATTGTGGAGGACTCTCAGGGCAAGAATCTTGCAGCTTTCTGCAAAGCGAACAAGTTGGATCTCCGTATGGTCCGAAAATGGCGAGCAGAGTACAATAACCTCAGCCAACAGGCGGATGAGGGAAATGCCAAGAAGCGAAAGGGTGGAGCAGGTAGGAAGCCATTGTTTCCTGAACTTGAACACATCTGTGACTGGATTGCTGACAGGAGAGCAAAGGCTTTGGTTGTGTGCAGGGCTGACATTCAAGCATTTGCAATTGCACTGGCACCACAATTGGAAATAACCCCAGAACAATTCAAAGCATCACAACACTGGCTGGATGGCTTCCTTCAGCAGTATGAACTTTCTCTAAGTAGATCAACAACACTGTTGTAGCTCGGCCAAAAGCGGCCGCGGAACAAGTGGGGCAGGTTCCCCCCTCACCTGCCCATCATCATCTCTTTCACTCCCGAGCCAGACTTCGCAGCTCTGCCCACAGAGCCACCAAAGCGGCAGGTGGAGCGCCGGAAGCTCGGGGAGGGAGGGTCCTGAAGCGGGTGGGCCTCCTGCCGTCAGCACCCATGCCGGCTGCCTCTTCCCCATAGAGCTGGAGAGCTTGTCACACCACCGCCAGATGCCCTCGCTTCCCCCAGGAATTGCATTTCTTTCCTTACCTGACTCACAGCCCCGTGCCATTTCTCCTTCACGATCCTCTGCCGCCGCGTGCAGGGAAACAAGAATTCCAACTTCTCACGAAAAAAAAAGATCTCGCAAACTTGGAATTGATTGATTGTCCTTTTTTTTTTCACCGTTTCACCACCCTCCCTCCCCGAGCCTCCGGCGCTCCACCTGCCGCTTTGGTCGGTCTGGCTGCCCCCACCTCGGCACCCTTCCTGCCCCTGCCCAGCACGGCCGCCCCGGGGCTGCAGGGGCTGGCCTGGCACGGGAAGGGCAGGCGCCCCACCCACCCACACCGGTACCGTACCTGGTCCGCCACCACACTCTTGCCGCCACGTTGCTTCTCCACCCCATGCACAGGCCCTGCCCCACTCCCGCGTGCTCGCAGCCTACTGGTACCAGCAAAAAGTAAGCCCTCCCCAAAAGTAAATCCTAGTGCTTACTTCAGAGCCCAAAAGAAAGTAAGACCGGGTTTTACTTTTGGGGAAACACAGTGGAAAGCTTATTTGTAGCAGAACTGCAGGATATCAGATATTAACCTTTGAAAAAATCAGGTTTGTATGTGCAAAGCTTTTGGTTCATTTTAGCTAGCAGTGTCAGAGAAGAAAGAGTAGGATTCTCATAAGAAGCAGGAGAGATAAAAAGAAATGAACTGGGTTCCACCATTGGCTATCTTGAAATTATGTTCTCCTGTGACACACTATTTGCAGACTGCCTTCTCACTGAGGGCTTCTGACTGCTTCAGCTCCACTGAGAATTAGCTGAGACTTCCTGTTTAGAGGGCTAAATTTCCATGGGGACAGCCTCAGTAGCAAGTAGTGGATTCCATGCATTAAAATTTAAATTGCAAGCCATTAAATTGGTTATGTGCCTTAAGTTGATGCCAACTCTTAGTGACCACTTAGCTAGATTTTCTCCAAGCAGAACTTTCATCCTCTTGGTCTTCCAGCAAGGTGTCCATTGCTTGCTTTGAGTCCGTCCATCTTAACTGTTGATCGCCCTCTTCTCTTTTCTTTCACCTTTTCACGCCTTTTCAACCTTTTGAACAAAGCTGAGTTGAAGAGGGAGAGGATAGTCAGTTGAGAGAAAAACAAGTCTAGCAGCAGGCTTCTCATGGTTAGCAGGGCCCCAAAAGTGAAAAGCTTGGTATATTGAAATTATAAATGGAAATAACATTGGATAAGTGTATATTATGAGGGTGTCTCAGGAGATGAATGAGTAATGGCCTTGCTTCTTTCTATGTATGTCTTACAGACTTCCTGGATGATTTGTGCATCTTGCTGGTGGAGTGGCAGCCATTTTCCCTTTGACGGAGCGAAGATAAGAATAAAACTGGATAAATATATTATTAGGGCTGATCAGGAGATGAATGAGTAATGGCCTTGCTTCTTTCTATGCGTGTTTTACAGACAAAATAGTTGTGTACTCAGCTGGCTGAGTTGCAGTGATTTGAAGATGGACCCAGCCAAACAGCCTTTGTCGAAGGTGAGAGTTTTCTGTCCATAATAACATAATAGCAATGTCACCACAAGGCATCCCCTCCCCCCGAAGGGCACTGAAAAAAATATGTCAGTCCAGGATCTTCCACCTTTACCAAAAGGCCCGGGATGAGTGTAATGACGGGGCAATGCTCAAGGCAGTCCTGTCTTGTGTTCGGATTCAGCAGTGGACCCTAAAGTATTTGAAGGGAGAAACAAAAAGAAAATTACTTTTACTGAAGAAGAGCTTCCAGCCAAAAAGTACAAAACAAGCTGGGAGAGTCATGGATGCAAATCGCCTCATTTGCAGGAGGAAAGGCAGAACATAGAATCTGAGAAAAGTCAGATGGGTCTTTAAGAGGAGGAGGAGTGACTTAAGGAGAATCAACTCTTTTCATTGGGTTTCCTTACTGGTTTTAAATATGCTCTTTTTGCAGCTGTATCAGTTCCGTAGCTGGGTAGCTGGAAAGTAGTGGCAGGGAATAAGACAGCCATGCCATGGCTATCTATTAAACATGTTGGGGCTGATCCAGAGATGAATGAATAATGATATTGCTTCTTCGTATGTATGTCTTACAGTTGACATTCATTCCTGATGCCGTCAGCTGGCCCAGTGGCACCCATTCGCAAACTGACCAGCCAACCTTTTTGGCAAGGGGAGTGTTTCCAGGCCATAATAACCAGAAAGTGGTGGGTTAAGATGCTGCCTGCCAGGTGGTTCCTGGTATTTCAAGAGAGAACCTGGAAAACCAGGAGTCCATTTTCAGTCTGGCAGATGAGTCCAGCCTGACTAGGTGTACCGGATCAGCTGCTGACCGAGGTTGGCTACTACTAGCAGGTGATCTCAAGGAAGAGTGAAAAGGGAACCATGCTGTCCTGCTCCCCTTCAATTGGATTGCTCCAGAGGTGATGAGACAGTTAGAGCTCAAGGCAGCTCAGCTTCCTTACCAGATTTCTGAACATTTGTAAGGGGCTGCTGGAAGAAGAACCTCTCCATCCTGCTGTCGCTCAGGATGTTTTCCAAAGTAATTTCTGCTAACACCCTCATGAGAGAGAAAAAAGTGAAGAAATTAATCTATAATTGAAAGCCCTTTGTGGACATTTTCCAGGAGATTGGGAAAAAAATCAAATTTTAAGTCATCAATTACATGATTGCTGAATTTTAAAAAGGGGGTAAAAGAAGGTTTTTAAAATTTATTTCCCCCTTTTTTCGACTACAACTTCCTGTATACTTCTCCAGAGAAGAGAAAACAATTGACACTGAGATAACCCAGCCAAATGAGATTGACATTTGAAATTTCTTTGCATGGTTGCTTTAATTTCAAAGTGCCCAACTATTTTTATTTGGAAGAAACCTCCAATAAGCAGGGAGTAGATATATATCTTAAACTTCCCATGGAGTGACTGAGGGCATGAGCACATGATGCCCTCAGCCCCTCTGTCTACTTCGAAGGAAGTTGTAAAAAGAAGGAAAATTCTCCTTTCTTCACTTTCATTCTGGGACAGGTGTGCTGGGGAGAAGGACTTTGGGCCTGGGGGAGTCATAGGGGTTTAGCCTCTCCGTAGACATTTTGTGATGAGGACCTAGGTCCAAAAACAGTATTAGCCTATTTAAATCCCTTCATCCAGAGATGTGCAACCTGAGTTCTCACCAAATGCTAAAGCTTTAACACAAAAGAGCTGTAAAGTGTTTTAAACAAATAACTAGATAAGTATATTATGAGGGCATCTTGGGAGATGAAGGACTAATGGCCTTGCTTCTTTCTGTGTTGTAAACGAATTGTGCCTCCTGCTGGCTGAGTGGCAGTCGTTTTCCCTTCAAGACACAGACGGTAAGAATAACACTGGATAATAATAATATTAGGGCTGTGTCCAAAGATGAATGGCTAATGGCCTTTCTTCTTTCTATTGTTTCTTACAGAGGACATAAACAAATTGTCTACTCAGCTGTCAGGATGTCACCCCTTTAATAATGGACGTAGCTCGTCTTTTTTTGAAGGTGAGTGTTTTCCAGCAAAAATAACATGATAATATAATATATTATGAATGACTAATGGCCTTGTTTCTTTTGTTTTTCAGATGAATGAACTGTGCCACTGGCTGGCTGAGTGGCGGCCATTTCATCTTGGACGGTGCCAAACACCATCTGTCTAAGGTAAGTCGTCCAGCTATTTTGTTTCATGGTCGGCCTTTAATATGCCACTTTTCAAGCTGTATCACGTATCTGGGTAGCTGGGGAGGGAGGAGGGGCAGGAAATAAGAGAGCCATGCCAGGGCTGTTTATTAAACATGTTGGGGCTGATCCGGAGATGAACGAATAATGATCTTGCTTCTTCATATGTATGTTTTACAGATGACATCCATTCCTTATGCCATCTGCTGGCCCAGTGGCACCCATTTGAGAACTGACCAGCCAATCTTTTTGGCAAGGGGAGTGTTTCCAGGCCATAATAACCAGAAAGTGGTGGGTTAAGATGCTGGATTCCAGGGTGGTTCCTGGTACTTCAAGAGAGAACCTGGAGAACCAGGAGCCCATTTTCATTCTGGGGGAAATCCTGGACCCTGTGTAGCTTTCAAGGCACCCAAGTTCCATGGGTCTGCAGAGGAACAGGTCTCAGGACTGCAAGAAATATCCTGTTGAAGCCAAATGGACACTAAATACAAGCATCGGAAGACTATTATTATTATTTTTCTGAAATCAGACTCAGAAGGGGAATATAAATCCCATCTTCAGGAATTTAGAACTTTTAAGTTGTATTTTTTATTTGAACACTTTTTTTTATCTTGAATAAGATAGATTGTTATTCCCAAAAACTGGATTTAGGAATTTTTGTCTTAATTGGTGTTTAAAAACTAAGTAGCTATTGAAACCAATATATAAATTGTTATTTGGTTTGTACATAGTTTTGATGGTTGGGATGGTTGCCCCTTATCTAAAGACTGCTGCAATATTGAATTCAAAATATCTCCCTCATGAGTTACAAAGATAAAATGGCTTGTTCAGGATGGTGAAACAATGACAGATAGAAAATAAACTATCTGTAGTTTAGAGTTCATAATTGTTAATTTTGTTTGGGGAGAATTCATTAAAAACAATTGCTAATCCTGGGTTTTTTTATACCCAGTATTGTAACCTAGCAAGGACTCGCCTATTTTGTTTTTCTGGAAGGAACATGGTTAAGTTTGTTAGGTGTAATCTTATGGTAGCCCAATAAAATTGCACAGCTCGGTATTGAAGATAAAATTCATCTTAATCTGAGTTAATTCAATTCTATAAGGGGAAAGTGTAGTCCTTGTGGCTGCAGAAATATCCCTTCCAATATGTGTGAATTGCTTGCTGAAGGCTTTTAGGGGGTTTCTATAGCATCTTCAATGACAAATTTGCAATTAGACAAATATTGGCCTCCATAAAGGAGAGTATTTATAGCTCAAGATTGAAATGAGAGGTCCTTGGTTCTCTCGTGAGTTAGATTGTTTTCTTGCAGAGGTTTCGTGACCCAAACTAGGTAAGAATAACACTGGATAAAAATATTATTAGGGATGATCCAGAGATGAATGGCTAATGGACTTGCTTCCTTCTATTTTGTCTTGCAGAAGACATAAACGAACTGTCCACTCAGCTGACAGGATGGCACCCCTTTAATAATGGACAAAGTCCAAAATCCTTTTTTAAAGGTGAGTGTTTTTCAACAATGATAACATAATAACATATTATGAATGACTAATGGCCTTGTTTCTTTTGTCTTTCAGATGAAATGAATGAACTGTGCCACTGGCTAGCTGAATGGCGGCCATTCCATCTTCGATGGTGCCAAACACCGGCTGTCCAAGGTAAGAGTTTTCCAGCCATTTTGTTTCATTATTGGCCTTTAATATGCCCTTTTTCAAGCTGTATCAGCTCTGTATCTGGATAGTTGGGAAGGGAGGAGGGACAGGAAATAAGACAGCCATACCATGGCTATTTATTAAACATGTTAGGGCTGATCCAGAGATGAACGAATAATGATCTTGCTTCTTTTTATGTATGTTTTACAGATGACATCCATTCCTTATGCCATCAGCTGGCCCAGTGGTCCCGTTCACAAATTGACCAGCCAACCTTTTTGGCAAGGGGAGTGTTTCCAGGCCATAAGAACCAGAAAGCAGTGGGTTAAGATGCTACTGTCAAGCAAGAACATCCGATGTTAGCAGCATTGACAAACCTCTTCTTTTGGAACCATGACAGCTACTTTCCAGGGTGGTCGTGGCACTTCAAGAGAGAAGCTGGAGAACCAGGAGCCCATTTTCAGTCTGGCAAATGAGTCCAGCCTGACTGGGCGTACCGCATCAGCTGCTGACCGAGGTTGGCTACTACTCAGCAGATGACCTCAAGGAAGGGTGGAAGGGAAGCAGAGCAGAGCAGGGGCAAATATGGAGGAGGGAGAAATACGGGAGCCTGAATGTGGCTCACCTTTTGTCTCAGCAAACTGTTGGGTATCTTGCAATCATAAATGCTTCGCACATCAGCGAAGGCTATCAAGAGCTAGGTTTGGGAGCAAAGAAAACATTCACTCACCTTGCTTGGTAGCCAATCTTCACTTTCATGGAAGCAAAAAAGCTTTCATTTTCACAATAGATCACTTCTTTCTTCTTGAATAAACTTTTCCTGAATGGTGAAAAGTTAGCAATCCTCACTCTGCAGGAAGAAGGACTGGTAACCCCATAGTTGTCAATGTGTTCATGACTGAAGTGCTATAAAGAGTTGATATCAGGGAAGAGATGTATGAAGTTCCAACATCAGATATCAGTTTTACTGTCATGCAGGAGAGGCCTAAGTGGTAGAGTCCTCAGTCCAACATCCATTGATGGTTTGGTGATTAAGACACTGCCCTACATTTCAAGGCTATCACAAGAAAACATGGAACCCAAAATGTTTGGCTTTCCAGATCCATCCCGATGCAGATCTTTGGATGTTGGCTAGATGGCCTTCCATCCAAATGTGCCCAAGATACAATATAAAATGTGATGCTAAAGGCACAGTTGGCCATCAGCTGCTTATGCGGGTTTTTCTCTCAGATTCCGCCTTGATTCCCTGCTGTCACTAGCCTCTAATAAAAGTTTCCTTTTGAGACAATGCCTGTTTCAAAAGTTCTGCTTTCTTCGGAGGCTTAGCTGAGGTAGGTCCTTACACGTTATGAGAAAGAGTGACCAGGTTTTTGATCTTCCTTCAGCTTTTCTTTGCTTTTCTGACATATGCAGATCAGAAATGCAAGGAATACTTGCAAACTCACTTCCTCATCACTGTCGTAACTGCAAATGGTTGCTAAATGAGGCAGTTGTTAATTGAGGACTACCTTTATTGCTTTTTCATTCCTTCCTTGCAAAGTTGAGTTTTATGAAGTGTCTTCTCTACTGCCTCCTGCAAAAATTCTTATGTTTAAACCTTATGAAAAACCTTATATTTTCTTCACTTTAAAAGTGAAGAAAACATTACAATAATTTGGTGAAAATGACAGGAATGCGCTGTAAACAGAAATGAACAAAATATAGCAATTTCAGACTAAATTATGATATGAGGAAGCTTCTTGTAATTATTCTGAAGGAAACCAATTGCTACCTAAGACACCAATTCATGCAGTCTTTGAAGGAACAACCCCAAAAGTCATTTCCATATGTCCAAAAGGATTTAATTAGCTATGAGGATATCCTAGTGAAAATAGGTTATCATATGAGGATACATTAATGTGTGTCTCTGTAGGTAATTTATGTGCAAATCTTGTGGTCTCACACTTGGGCAATTAAATTTGGGCCTCACTGAAGAAATGTGTTTTCTTTGCATGGAGCCAAAGGGAACCAATCCAGGGCTCTGGCAAGATACACCCAAGTTGATAAGGTTCTTTCATATTCTTTTATGTTTATGAGGAACAGATTTTGTTTATATCTGTTCCAGTTCAGTATTACTTATAAGAAAATGGTGGTGTGTTTTTGTTCCTTTTTCTATCAATATCTTATATGATGTTTACATCATATAAATTCTCAATATATTTCTTCTTTTTCTTTCTTTTCAGTCATAGAATAACATCTTTAAAAAAATAAAAAGGAGTTATATATATATTTAGGGGGGAAAACTATTACTGATAATAAACCTACATGTCCTATATTTTCCTTCCTTCCTTCCTTCCTTCCTTCCTTCCTTCCTTCCTTTTTTCCACTCTGTTATAGCTGCTTTCAGCCATTAGAGGAGGCCAAAGATTAAGAAACAATGGAAATAAATAGCAGTTTCTTTTAAGCTTGGTTTCTAAAATGGACTGGATGAGGAATCTCATTGATTCTCTTCTCTTGCCACAAAAATAGCAGAGCAATAAAGCAGAAACACAACTAACCTTTTCCAACGATTCATCAAAACACAGGAATCCTTGAGGAACAACTCTTTTAAAGAAAATATTGGCAAATGGGGCTGTTTGCAACTGGGCTAGCTTGAGGATTGCAACAGCCCTTTGTGGGGGAGATTGTTGGCAGATTTCAAAGTTTTGTCAACTCATTAAAAGCTCATAAAAAAATGAGGTAGGCAGTGATGAGAAAAAACCCCCCTCAAACAACAATCGGGAGATGCAGGAAACATATCCACGGACAGGCATAAAGGTCTTAAACGTTTATATACAAATGCTCAAAGCTTGGGGAACAAACAGGGTGACCTAGAAGCAATAGTACAAGAGGGAGGGTATGACATAGTTGGCATTACAGAAACCTGGTGGGATGAAACCCATGAATGGAATGGACTGATGGATGGATACAAATTGTTCAAAAGAAATAGATCTACAAAAAGGAGGGGGAGTTTCACTATATGTAAGAGAACACTACATATCTACAGAAATGCACGTGATCAAAGATAAAATCTCTCCAGAATGTATATGGGTCAATATATATAAAAAAAAGTGACATTGCCATAGATGTATATTATAGGCCACCCAACCAATCAGAAGAAATAGATGAACTCTGCCAACTAGTTAACAAACGTATGTAGGAAGCATACCACAGATATCCAGATATCAACTGGGAGACAAACTGCAGCAAGCGGGAGATCAAACAGATTCTTAACCAACCTAGTTGACAACTTTATCATCCAAAAGGTAGAGGAGGGAACTAGAAGTAAAGCTATACTGGACCTAATTCTTACTAATAAAAAAGAAGTGATAGAGGGAATCAATATAATGCAAACACAAACAGTAGAAAATAATCCAACCAGTGTCTTAAACTTCAAAAGAGCCGACTTTAAGAAACTCAGAGAGAACCTAGGAAATTCCATGAAAATCCTAAAGGGGAAAACAACTCAAGAAGCATGGGAACCTCTGAAAAATGCGATCTTAAAAGCCCAGTCCAGCACAATAGCAAGAAATTCAAGAAGAAACCAGCAAACTGAAAGACAAAATGGACAAGTACAAAAAATGGAAGGAGGCACACATAACTAAGGCTGATTATCAGCAAACAGCCAGAACACGCAAAGATGAAGTCAGGAAAGCAAAGGCTCAGAATGAACGAAGATTTGCAACAGAAATCAAGGACAATAAAAAAGTTTATTTCAATATATTAATAAGAAAATAGTCAAGGAAACCATAGGTCCACTAAAGAGAGAAGATGTCAAGGAAAAGGCAGGAGGGAGAAAGAAGAGCTGCTTAACTCATTCTTTGCATCAGTCTTCACACAAAAAGAAATTATAACCCAACATACCAAAAAAACTACTGCAAAAGACAAACTAGAAACAAAAATTAAAAGAAGCAAGAAAATAGTAAGAGAACACTTATCCGACCTTGACGAATACAAATCACCACGACCCGACAGATTACATCCCAGAGTTCTGAAGGAGCTGGCAGATGTTATCTCAGAACCATTGCACCATATCTTTCAAAAATCCTGGAGCACTGGGGAAGTACCCGAGGATTGGAAAAGGGCTGATGTGGTTCCCATCTTTAAGAAAGGGAAAAAAAAACAGACCCAGGAAACTACAGACCAATCAGTCTAACATCAATACATGGGAAGATCCTGGAAAAGATAATCAAAAAACATCTGCGAACAACTAGAAGCAAACAAAGGTATAACTGGTAGCCAGCACGGGTTTGTTAAAAACAGATCATGCCAAACCAATCGTATTTCATTCTTTGATAAAGTGACTAAATTAATAGGCCAGTAAAACGGTGTGGACATAGTATACTTAGATTTCAGTAAGGCATTTGATAAACTGGACCACAACCTTCTCTTTGGTAAGCTAGAAAAAGGTGGAATAGACAACATCATCACCAGATGAGTCTGTAGCTGGCTGACAAATCGTACTCAGCGAGTAGTCCTCAAGAGCACTATATCCACATGGAGAGAGGTAAGCAGTGGGGTACCACAAGGCTCCGTCTTAGGACCAGTACTCTTTAATATTTTCACTAACGACTTAGATGAGGGAATAGAAGGGGAACTCATCAAATTTGCAGATGACACTAAACTGGCAGGAATAACCAACACCCCAGAAGACAAGCTCAGGATCCAAAAAGATCTTGACAAACTTGAACAATGGGCCCTATCCAACATGTGAGGAAAAACAGTTTTACATTTAGGCAGGAAAAATCAAAGGTACAGATTGGGCGAGACTTGGCTCAAAAACAGCAACTGTGAGAGGGACCTTAGAGTCCTAGTGGACGATCACTTGACTATGAGCCAGCTGTGTGCAGCAGCCGCCAAAAAAGCTAATACAATCCTGGGTTGCATAAACAGAGGCATAGAATCAAGATCACACAACGTATTAATACCGCTTTATAAAACCCTAGTAAGATCACACCTGGAATACTGCAGCCAATTTTGGTCACCATACTACAAAAAAGATGTTGAGACTTTGGAAAAAGTTCAGAGAAGAGCAACTAAAATCAAAGGCCTGGAGACTAAAACATATGAAGAATGGCTGCAGGACTTGGGTTTGGCTAGTCTAAAGAAAAGAAGAAACAGGGGAGACATGATAGTAGTATTCCAGTATTTGAGGGGCTGCCACAAAGAAGAGGGGGTCACGTTATTCTCCAAAGCACCAGAGGGCAGGACAAGAAACAATGGTTGGAAACTGACCAAAGAGAGAAGCAACCTGGAATTAAGGAGAAACTTCCTGACAGTGAGGACAATCAACCAGTGGAACAGCTTGCCTTCAGAAATCATGGGCGCTCCATCACTAGAGGTTTTTAAGAAGAGACTGGACAAGTAGGTTCTCCTACTTGAGCAGGGGGGTGGACTAGAAGACCTCCAAGGTCCCTTCCAACTCTATTCTATTCTAATTTTAGCACCTCTCTTTTTTCTGTCTACTTTTAAAGAAAAGATTCTGCACCAGATGTTGGATGTTTCTGTGCAAGAGTGCAGGAATATGGAATGTGCTGATATAGAAGTGACTGTAAGTGAGGACATATTTTTTTCCTGATTCTTAAATATTGGCATCCAGACACTATGGTAGAGAGCCAGTAGTGGTTAAGGCACTGGGCTAGAAACCAGGAGATTGTCAGGCTTGTCCCAACTTGGATGTTTAGGAAAGAAAGACCCTTGAATCCATTTCTTTGAAGTGAAAGGTTCTTTTACCAAAGTCAAGTGGTCACACCGTAAGCAAAGCTGGATCTGAATATTCCCGTGCAATTTCCCCCTGTCTCTGGCCCTCCTCCCTTGACCCGTCCATCAGTGTCCAATAGCGTTCACTTTTGATCTTTTTGGAACAGCTTTCAGGTTTGGTGCCTCTTTGCTGTAGTTTCGCATGCCGTTCTCAGGCTCCCTCCTTGATCGGCCGGTTTATTCCAGATCGACACCTCTGGTTCCTGTCATCCCGTTGTTCCCCTCACTTTTGCTGTCCGTTCCCATTCCTTACTTCCCCAATTTCCTCCCCCCGAAGATGGCAGGCCTGACATTGATGGTGAGTTCTAGTCTCGCCTTTGGCATGAAGCCAGTTGTGTGACCTTGGATCCTCCCTCTCTCTCAGCCCTAAGAAGCCGGCGATGGCAAACTACTTCCAAAATCTTGCCAACTGCAGGGACTTGTCCACGCAGTTGCCAGGAGTCAAAAACTGACTTGAAGTCACCTACACACACCTACACACACATATACACACAAACACAATGGTAGAAAAACTCAGGAGCTTCAGATGTATCCAAGTGGGCGATATCACCAAGACAGACAAGCACTTGGCTACAAGCCTTCTGATGCATAAGATCTTAACTGGCAAGTTTCTGCTGGCTTTCAGAAAGGTTGGTGTCTCACCCACATTTCTGGTTTCCGTTCCTAGGATGTGGTTGATGCATATTGCATAAGCGGAAGCTGAGATCGGAATCATGCAACCAGAGTATTCCCTGGGATAATCCACATGTGTTAAAGTTGGACTTTGAAGAAGCCCAAGAGGGAGAGTGTTGACACCTTTGAACAGACTCCTGAGAAGATATCAGCATGGGGGACAGTCAAGAAAACAAACGGATGGATCATTGAATAAATCAACCCAGAGTTTTCCATCGAGGCCCAGATGGTCAGGCGCACATTATCCTACTTTGGACACCTTGTGTGAAGACCCAGCTCTCTGGAGAAGGCTCTGATGCTGGGAAAGATGGAAGGAAAGAGAAGAAGAGGATGATGAGCAGCAAGGTAGATTAACTCAATTTCAGTGGCAATGAATGGAAGACTTAAAGGACCAGATGAGGGACAGATGTCTTCGAGAAGATCTATGTGATGATTGAGAGTCAAGTGCTTCTTGATGAGAGATCATTAATTGCTTCAGCAACCAAAGAACATTCAACCTGGAGCCCTAATTTAGAAACAACAACATTCTAATTAAGATGTATTTTTAGGGTTACACTTCTAACAATGTGAGCATATGTTTTGGGTAAAATTGCCTGCCTGTTTTGGTTTCACTCTTTAACATATGACATTTAATTCTTTCAATATATGGAAATAGGGTTAAGAACAGAAGATTTTTTAGAAGAGTGTGAGCTTTTTATTGAGTGCTTGAGGTGAATAATTTATTTGATTTGGTCACTAATTTTTTAGGAGGAAAACTGTCAGGGCCCACTTCAAAACCTCATCCTAAGAAAGCAGAATTCGTGGAAGCAGTTTCTTCCAAAAGGAACTTTTATTAGGAGAAGCTGATAGCAGGCATAATAGACAGGATCTGAGGGTTTCCCGCTCAGATCAATAGGTTAAAAGTGTCCCAAGCAAACCCCACCCCAAAGTTCAGCCGGTCAGTTCACATGGGCCAATCCCCAGGTATTAAGTCCGTTGTGGGAAAGAGCAGATAACACCAAGCTGTCTCAGGGTTGCAGCGATGTTTTGTCGGCTCTTCACACCTTCCCTTCCGAAAGCAGAGATAAACCAGTTGTCAGAGGCGCATTCTTTTCTTCTCCCTCCCCTTGTAGCTGACATCAAGGGGAAAGATAGTTCACAGAGGAAGTAGGCAGAAACAGCAAAGTGTTACAGTGTAGTGATAGAGGAAAACAGCCCGCAATGCTTTTCCCCCCTCCCCTCCAGGAGCATGGCAGAACCCAGAAGTATAGAAAGAGTCGAGTTGGAATTAAAGGTAGAAAAGGGTCCCCTTAGAATATGGGTTCTGACCTAAACACCATTATAGGTGTCCAGAAAAATGCTGTTATTAATTTATTCATGGAAATTCATAAATTATTCTATTTTTCGTTTCCAATCCTAAACCAATTTTACACTGAGTACAAGAGGAGTAGTGCCACCTTGAATCAGCTATTGTTAGTTAAACCTAGTCTGGAAACTCTTAAAACTGACATTTTTAGTCTTAGCTCCAAGGGCTGCTGGCCCAGGGTCCCCCACATGGCTCCTAAGTCTTCTTGGGGTGTTAAAACTGCTGTAAAAACTGAGAGAACCATAAAATTCCATTCCATCTTGAAGTAGGAAAAGTGAAAGCTGTAGAGTGAATACGTAGGCCTACAGATGTTAAAAAATAGGGAAGAGGGAGGGAGGGAGGGAGGAAGGAAGGAAGGAAGGACAGAAGGAGGGAGGGAGGAAGGAAGGAAGGAAGGAAGGAAGGAAGGAAGGAAGGATCTGTTTGGCAGTTTCCTGTAGACATGCCATTCCCTATTTCCTCCGTGTCCTCTTTGTACAGTTTGGGAAGAGAAATGAATTGTAGTGCACAACCAGAGAGTACCAATTTGGCATTTGGCGAGACGTATGGAAGCCCTGCAGACTGGCACCCCCACCCTTTTTCACGTACGTTTCCTCCGTGGCCCCAGCACTGCTGGGTGTGATGTGAGAGATGCGAGCTGGCTCAGCTCATCTCTACCACCACAGGCCCAAACCAATGTCTGGGTGCCTCTCCTTTCTCCGTCTGACCAGCCTCTTTTCTTTTCCAACCCAGTCAGCTGCTGCTGCCTTCACAAAAACCCACCACACATGGGAACCCCCAGAATAAAGCACAGCAGAGGGGCAGAGACACAAATTGAAGAGCTCCTGGAGGAAAAACAGCTTCACGCTTTTCTCCCTTCCACCCAGTGCAGGGGCCCCACCCTGCTCCATCCCACAAGCTGGAAAGCAGCACGAAGGGCCTTGTCATCAGGAGGCATCAAACCTGTCCGGCCGGTTTTTGTGTCTTCCACCCACCCCCCCACACACCTTCCCCACACTTCTTTGGAAGTGGAAGTGGTTCGGCAGGAGGTAGACTTGCTTAGCTGAAGGTGGAGAAGCACCCCTCAGAAGTGGTCCTAAGTGCTCTTCTTCTTGCTGTCTTCTCCTGGGCAAGCTGGACTTGGGACCTGGAAGAAGATCTACGGGGCTAGAAAAGGTGGTTCCTCTGGTTGGCAGGAAGGAAGAAAAGGCCTTGCTGTCCCCAGAGTCCTCTACCTTGCTAGAGTATCTGGGGACAAGGCCCACTTGGGAAACAAAGCTAGTCTTGGACCCTGCTGGAGTCTGGAATGGGACATGTGGTCCTCGTCTTCCTGGCCTTTGCCTTTGTCCACCGAGATTCGGTCCACTCCCAGCAATGCTCTGCAGGAGGAAACCCTCTCTTGATCCTCCAGTTTGCCAATGTGGGTGCTGATCAGCATATTCCTGCTCAACACCAGACTCCAGGACCTCTGGATCCCCTCTATCACCTTGTCCACAATTACCTGGATGTGGTCCAACAGAACCCTTTCCCCACAGGTAAGTCACTGTTCTTCTTGTTGACAAGTTTGGTACGAGTGCTCTGAATTGGGGGGGGGGAAATGAACGTGGTTGTGTGCTCTCAGGAGCAGTTTAATGAGCAGAATTGGGTCAGTGAAGCCTTTCATGGCAGGAGATAAGCATTTGCCACCTGCTAGAACTTGGGGATTGCAGATCTAAAAGGCACAAGATCACTGTTCCTTCTTGCTGGGGAGATGACGGGCCGGAGTGCAGAGAAGAGCAACCAAAGTGATCAGGGCTCTGCAGACTAAATCTTACGATGAGTGCTTAAGGGAACTGGGTATGTCCAGCCTATCGAAGAGAAGGACTAGGGGTGACTCGATGGCTGTCTTCCAGTACTTGAGGGGCTGCCACAGAGAAGAGGGGGTTGACTTATTCTCCAAAGCACCTGAGGGCAGGAGAAGAAGCAGTGGGTGGGAGCTCATTAAAGAGAGCTCCCACCTGGAACTAAGGAGAAATTTATCATTGGAACGGCTTTCTTCCAGAAATTGTGGGTGCTTCACCACTGCAGGTTTTCACGAAGAGATTGGACAGCAATTTGTCTGGAATGGTATAGGGTCTCCTGCTTTAGGTGGAGGGTGTTGGACTAGAAGATCTCCAAAGTCCCTTCCACGATTCTAAGAATGTATCTACAAAGCTTTTGAGAAGCAATTTCTGTGGGCACCTTCTTGATCAATTCCAGTTTGTTAGCCAGTTCCTCCCATACCTTAGAGAAGAGCATTCTAGACCTATCCCTTCTCCAACTGGTTTTTACATTGCATTATCTTGCTAACTTATAATTTACCAACTAAGCCACGTATTCCTGAGTTCATCTGTTGTGCTGAGAAAGGCTGCTGTAGAGTCATAGATGTGAGATGGCAGCCAGGTGAATCATTTAATTAGAAAAAAATACTATAGTACATTCATTGTGATGCACATAAAAACGGGAGGGCTTCAGCTGCATAGTGCAGATGTCACATTGGCTTGTTGTTCCCCTCTCTGTCTATTGTGGATGCTTTGCCGATTGTTGTGGGGGGAGGACAATGTCATCACCTGCCCCTGTCCAGAGAACCTGAGATGTAATCTCAACAGGTGCAGCAGATCTGCAGGGGGGGGGGCTTGCGCGCGAACATAAAAATGGGCAGGGCTTGTATTTCACAGTGTGGTCACCATCTTGACTTTGTTTGACCCCCTCTGTCCAGACACAAGCAGAGACTCTACCATTCAGAGGGAACTTGGTCAGGCCCAAAGGCACGGAAATGAATCTCTTGGATCCTTTGCCACATGGAAGCTTTCTATTTCATTGGATTTCTTTTCTTGTTTGAAAAGTTACTTGAAAAGAGAGCCAAATAAGCACCAAAGGAGATCTCCAGAGGCATGTTGGGACTGGTGGCTCACCCTTCCCTGTTCGTTCTTTCCTCTCCACCTGGAAACCTCTGCAAATATTTAATGCCATCTCTGGTGCCGAATAGAGAGCATTTCTGCACTAGGAGGCAGAGTTACATTCCGACTTTTGCGGCTCCTGGCCACTTTTGTGATCATGGGGCCTCCTTTCCTAAAAACAATAGCATTAGAAGTTATATTGGGTAGGATTTTCAATGCAGTGTTTGTATTTTGCAAAGACAAGGAAAGAGGGAATAGGACAATAAACAGCAGATTATATGTATTATGCTGCAACAGTGATCAGTTGTGGCCGATTCCTTATGATTCCTCTTGCATATCTTCAAAGTTACTACATTTTAGAATGTAGGCTACACTTTACAGATTACAAATAAGATCACGCGTTGGATGTTCAGGAGGCAAGCTGTTCTGCCAGAAAATTCCTCCTTAGTTCTAGGTTGGAAGTCTCTTTAATGATCTTCCACCATTACTTTTTGTTCTGCCCTCAGGTGCTTTGGAGAATAGGTTGACGCCTCCTCTCTATGGCAGCCCCTTAAGTACTGGATGTCTGCTAAGGAGTCCCCTGTATTCTTTCTCTTCCATCGGCTAGACATACAGTCCACCCTCAACCATTCGTCATATGATTTAGCCTCCAGAGGTCTTATCATCTTTGTTTCTCTTCACTATGCACTTTCTAGGGTCTCAGGATCTTTTTTGGATCGTGGTGACTAGAAAATAAAAAAGATCCTGAGACCCTAGAACAGTGATGGCGAACCTTTTAGAGACCGAGTGCCCAAAACCCGCCCTGCCCCCGCCCCGCCCTGCCATGCGCCCTGCCCCACCCCCCGCCCACCCGCAGGGCCACTCACCGCCTCCACGGCCCGCCACAGATCGCCCAGGTGGCCCAGCAGCCCCATGGCAGCCACGCCCTCTGCCCACGCCCCGCAGCATCAACTGCATGCGACAGGGCGCGAGGGCGGAGTCTTGACCCCCTGACAGGCTGCCATGTCCTTGGCTGTGCTGCTCCTTGCGGGCCACGCACGGGGGCGACTCTCCTCCAGGGGGGGCTGCTGGTGAGGAGGGGGCCGCAGGGGGAGGCGGGGCTGGGGCGACAGAGTGTGTGCCCACAGAGAGGGCTCTGAGTGCCACCTCTGGCACGCGTGCCATAGGTTCGCCACCCCTGCCCTAGAAAGTGCACAGCGAAGAGAAACAAAGATGATAAGAACTCTGGAGGTTAAATCATAGGATGAAACTTAAGAAGGGACTCAGCTCCTGGCTGTCGGAATCATGGAATCCTAGGGCTGCAAGGGACCCTAGAGGTCTCCTAGTCAAACCCCCTGCTCAAGGCAGGAGTTCTTATACCATCCCATCAAAATCTTTGTCCAGTCTTTTCTTGAAGATCTCCATTGAAGGAACACCCACAACTCTGGGAGATAAGCTGTTTCATCGGGTGATAGTTCTCACTGTCAGGAAATTTCTCCATAGTTCTTTAATATTTCTGCAAAAAAATAAAAATAAAATTGTTTTATTCCACAGAGCTGTTGAAGGATGTCCTGAATGAGCCACCAACTGCTACAACTTCTCAGGTGAAAAAGTGAGCTGTTTCTTCAGGGGTCTGTGTTGGCTGTCACAACTCAGCATCTACAACAATCCCCCCTCGTCTCTCAAAGTGCTGGGTTGCAATTCCCAAAATCCCTGGACAGATGTTTAGAAATTCTGCAAGATAAATGCTCAGCACACCTGGGAATCTCCCTATATGACTGAGAATTTTATTTGTAGAGAATGTCTTGTTCTTGAGTGCTAGGAAATATATGAATGGGAAATATCTGACAGTATTGATATTTGGTAAGGATTTAGCATTAGTAATGGGTGCACTGGCTAAGCGACAGCAAAAGATTTTGAGGAAAGCGGAATGATTTTTTTTTTAGATTTAGATTTAGATTTTTTAGATTTTTTTTATATAAGATGGTGAACATACCTAATACTTCTTTCTCCTCCTCTTTTTCCCAACTGACAGTCCTGTGAGTTGGGTTGAGCTAAGACTGAGAACCGACCTAAAGTCATCCAGCTGACTTTCAGGCCTAAGGCAGGACTAGAACTCACAGTCTCCTGGTGATTGGCCCAAAGTCACCCAGCTGGCTTTCAAACCCAAAGTGGGACTTGAACTCATGGTCTCCCAGTTTTCAATCTTAACTACTTTACTTAACTACTACACCAAACTGGCTATTACATTTAAATTAGATAAAGAGATCTTCTGATCATAGTGGTGACTTTAGCCAGAGCTGATTTTGTTCCTTGGAAGAAGTCATCAGAGGAGGTCTCAGTGGTTCCTTGGGCACCAAGGCCTGGAATCAACCCTCAATTCTATTTAATTCTATTTAATACGTTAACAAAATGCAAAGCATCCGTGCCTCCTTTTTCTCTACTCAACCCCTTCATGATGGACCATTTACAATTAACAAAAGATGGGATGTGATTTTAGATCCACAGTATTTAATGGGACAGAATGGGGAGAAGAGCAAGATAAATCATTCTCTGAAGATTATTTGTTTTCATTTTCCTTCCTCTTAGATCCTTCGATACCAGGCAGGATATGTTGTTTGTGTTGCAATTGCAATTCTCTACTTTGTGATGGTACCCCTGATCGGACTGAGCCTTTGCTGCTTCCAGAAAAACCGGCACTGTGGTGGACGGATCAAGGCCTATCGCCGCTCTCTGCTTTGCCAGCGGAATCTTCTCATGATCTGTCTGCTCCTCACCACCCTCCTCATCCTGTGAGTGAGGGGCTGAGCCAGATCCATGATGGCGTTTTGTTGTCCCCAAACAGATGCGGGGGCCGGGAAGGACAGGAAGGTGAACCAGCACATGAAACCGACAGAGATGCTGAAGCTGTAAATTCAACGCTAAGAAATGCTGTTATGAATACAGCAGAGCCAAGCAAAATAGCCATCATGGTCTCAAACCTGGCAACTTTAAGACATGTGGACTTCAGCTCCAAGAATTCCTTAGCCAGCATAAATAACTCATGCCGGCAAACATACCTAATACTCCTTTTTCTTCCTATTTTCCCCTCCCAATTTTATTTCTATTTTCCTGCCTAGAATAGTCCCACATTGAGATAAATTTAACAAATAAATAAATAACAAATAAACAACAAATCTGTGGGCTGAGAGAGAGTAACCGATCCAGGCAATTTTCATGCCTAAGGCAGGACTAAAACTCACTGTCTCCTGCTTTCTAGGCCAGCATCTCAATCTTATACCGAAGTTGTAGTCCACATGTCTAAAAGTCATCAAATTTGAGAAACCAGATCTGATTTAAAGGGCAGTGGTTAGAATGCAGTATTGCAGGCTAAATTCTGCCGACTGCCAGCAGTTTGATTCTGACTGGCTCAAGGTTGACTCAGCCTTCCATCCTTCTGAGGTCGGTAAAATGAGGACCCAGATTGTTGAGGGCAAGAGGCTGACTCTGTAAGCAGCTTAGACAGGGCTGTAAAGCACCATGAAGCGGTATATAAGTCTAAGTGTTAGTGCTGTTGCTATCTAGGTGCCCTTAGAGGATAACCACTTAAGTATGAGCCAGCAATGTGTTGTACCTGCCAAAAAAACCAATGTAGTCCTAGGCTGCACCAACAGAGAGATAGAAACAAGATCATGTGAAGTGTTAATCTTGATAGTTAGGCCACATTTGGAATACTGTGTTCAGTTTTGGTCTCCACAATAGAAAAAAAATGTTGAGACCCTAGAAAGAGTGCAGAGAAGAGCAACAAAAATCATTAGGGGACTGGAGGCTGAAACATATAAGGAACGGTTGCTGGAATTGGGTATGTCTAGTTTAATGAAAAGAAGGACTAGGAGTGACATGATAGCTGTTCAATATTTGAGGGGCTGCCACAAAGAAGAGGGGGACAACCTATTTTCCAAAACACCTGAAGGCAGAACAAGAAGCAATGGATGGAAACTAATCAAGGAGAGAAGCAACCTAGAATTAAGGAGAAATTTCCTGACAGTTAGAACAGTTAATCAGTGGAAAAAGCTTGTCTTCCAGAGTTGTGGGTGAGCCATCACTGGAGGCTTTCAGAAATAGACAAGACCAATGGTTCTCAACCTGTGGTCCACAGATCCCTGGGAGGCCCATGATGTTGTCACAGGGGGGGTCTATGAAGGCTTGAAGAAATATTATGATTTAAAACTTGATTTACGTCTTGTGGGTCCGTGGCCACAAAAGGTATTTAAAGGGGTCTGTGGTGAAGAAAAGGTTGAGAACTACTGGACTAGACAACTATTTGTCCAGGATAGCGTAAGGTCTCCTGTTTTGGGCAGGAGCTTGGACTAGAAGACCTCCAAGGTCCCTTCCAGCCCTAGAATGCTTTGATTCTAAGCAATGGTGGATGTATTCAACCTAGTCATGGTCACAGGATCCCAACTTGGACTTATAGCTCCAGAGTCCTTAAGCTTCAACTTGGCGGCCTATCAGTTCTCACTCTTTGCAACTTTGCTTGATGGCAACCTCTGTCTTTAGGGGCTGCAGGTCAAAGACTGGAGCGAAAGAATTTCAAAGACTAAACAGGGTTTGGTCTGATCTGAATCGAAGTTCAGATTTTCCTTTTTGGGAACTTTCAGGTGTAGGTGTTATGGCCTTCTGAAGGCCAAGGGTGCCATGTAAGCATGTGTCTATCACCTGCTTAAGAAACCAAGATAGTTTAAAAATACCCCCTACCCCAAAAGCAAAATATGTGCCTATGTTCAAAATACAGTATGGATAATGATGCCAGTTGAGCACCCCTGTCCTAGAGCATCTCTGATAGGTGGCCAACCAGCCTGTTTATAGACCTCTGACTCTGGGCCTGTGGTTTAATGGCTGCACCAGTTTCCGGGCAAGAGAATTTAGAGGAGTATCTAGTCTTGATTTTCTTCTCCTAAGTAAAACCAGTCCTCTATCTTCTGCAATGTCTATGCCATTTCCCACCAGGGGGTGCGTCATCTGTGCTTTTGCTGCCAACCAGAAGGTAAAAGAGGAAGTGGACCCTGCTGCCCGAGATGCACTCAACACCCTGAGGACATTGAGGAACCATCTGAATGGGATCCCTCAAGTGAGTTGACTCTGAAGAGCCCAGAGGAGCAATCTGTTCAAAGACATAGCACATCATTTCCACTTCGTTCTAAATATTTCGGCATGAGGCAATTCAGGGCTTTGAGGCTGTGTTCATTCCACGTAGCTAAGCAGGTCAGATTTGACTGGAGGGCATGAGGTTGGGGAAAGGGCCATGGAGTGAGGCCAGCAGGAACACTTTTTTTAATCAGGAGTGAAAAAAGGACACTATTTGGGAAGGAGAAACCATGCAAGGCCATGCTAATTGGGAGGATGTTTGAAAAGAATGTTTTTACCCGTTACTGAATTGCAATGGAAATATTAAATTTTAGTTGGGCTTTATAAAGGTATCTTTAGAATATGGATGTTCAACACCATTTGTAAAAAAAATCTACAAGTGGTCATTAAAATTGTGGATTTCTATTTTGGTTCCAATATTTAACCTGGAAACAGAGGCTTTGCCAGGAATTCAAGATGTCAGCTACAGTGTGTAGCTCAGGAATTCTGGGAGTTGAAGTCCACGAGTCATAAAAGAGCCAAGGTTGCCTACCCCTGGTGTAGCGCAATATGATTCTGGGTTTGTAAAAAAGAGGTGCAGCTTCAATTGTGTACAGGTAGTCCTTAACCTGCAACCACAATTGAGCCCAAAATTTCTGTTGCTTAAGCGAGACAGTTGTTGAGTTTTGACCCATTTTATGACCTTTCTTGCAACAATTGTTAAGTGAATCACTGCAGTTGTTAACTTAGTAACACGGTTGTTGAGTGAATCCGGCTTCCCCATTGACTTTGCTTGCTTCGATGTTCATAAGTGTGAAAAACAGTCACAAATCATATTTTTCAGTGCTGTTGTAACTTTGAACAGTCACTAAATGAACTGTTGTAATTCAAGGACTACTTGTAGAGTAGTTGCATCTGACATTTTGACTTTT
The DNA here is from genome assembly GCA_023970755.1 of Azemiops feae. Lineage (NCBI taxonomy): Eukaryota > Metazoa > Chordata > Lepidosauria > Squamata > Viperidae > Azemiops > Azemiops feae. The sequence continues at coordinate 240,766 of JALGBA010000430.1, read as the reverse complement.
TTGACTCACCCCCATATGCTTTGCTGATGACACCAATTTATTCAGGTTGGTTAAATTAGGAAAGAGTAAAAGTTATCTAAAATATTCCCTGGAATCAGGAGTCAATACTAATTGAAGCAGGTTTTGCATGTAAAGTCAATAATTCTGATCCCATATAGAGGAAGTCTTGGAATCATGACCACAATTGAGCCCAAAAGTTCTGTTGCTAAGCAAGACAGTTATTAAATGAATTTTGCCCCATTTTACGAGCTTACTTGCCACAGTGGTTAAGTGAATCACTGCAGTTGTTAAGTTAGTAACATGGTTGTTAAGTTGTTGACTTTGCTTGTCAGCAGGTCCCAAAAGACAATCACATGACCCTGGGACACTGCAACCATCATAAATATGAACCGGTTGCCAAGCATCCAATTTTGATCATGTGACTGGGTGAGGCTGCAACAGTTGTGTGAAAACTGGGCATAAGTCACTTTTTCAGTGCCGTTGTAACCTCAAATGGTCACTAAATGGATGGTGGTAAGTCAAGGTCTACCTGTATGCTGTATCTGATGGAAAACCATTAGGAATTGTGAAATTATTGACCAAGTGTGACGTCGCTTTGCAAAAAGCAAGTTCCAGGCTGCAGGTAACCAGGAAAGAACTCAGTGGTTATCCAGGGGTAGGCAACCTTGGCTCTTTTATGCCTCATGGACTTCAACTCCCAGAATTCCTGAGCCAGCTATGCTGAGGGGAAAGGGAGAGATTTCCAAGTTGAGCCATGCTGGTTCAGGAATTCTGGGAGTTGAAGTCCACGAGTCATAAAAGAGCCAAGGTTGCCTACCCCTGGGCTATTCACTTCCTTTATCATCAGGTAACTGCCAGGCCTCCAGGCCAACCATTCCAGTGCTGAAAGGATCGGGGGTAACTCCTGTGGTCAAAAAAAAGTCAAGATGGTGGCTTTTTTCATCACATAAAAAAAACGGCAGAGCTTTGACAGCCACTGCAAATTTGATGGCCACGCGTTTCTGAGATCTTTGAGAAAACCCATTTCTAGATCATTCTAACTTTGGGGATCCAGAAGGGAAGCTTGTTTGTGCTGCAGAGCTCAAATGTGTTTGAGCATTTCCCTCGGCACTTATTCCCAGCGTCACACTGTCACCATGGCAACGCCTTCGCTTGGCCATGTTTTCCAGGCTGCAAACCCCTGGCAGCTGCAAAGCAGGGCGGCTGGGGGGGGGGGGTCAGAACTGAGCCTCATTATGCCCTTTCAATTTCTGCTGCAAGAGTTTTGTTGCACAAAGGGAGGCTTTGAGAGGGGGAGAATGGGGAGGAGGAGGAGGAGGGGAACCCAGGAGCTGCCCCCTTCTCTTCCTCAAAGTCTGGATATGCTGCCTCTGGAGGAGGAAACGGGGTCAACCTCACAGGCCCTGGAGCTCCCCTCCTACCTCCCAGTTCCCCATCTGAAAATAAGATAAAGATAGTTAAGATAAATAAGATAAATAACCTTTATTGTCATTTTTATATTGTGGGCACAATGGCACACATAAAAAATGAAATTTAGTTGCCCGCTCTCAAAGTGAAACATATACATGACACACACCTAAAACATACTATGTACAACATATATATAGACCCACATCCCTACATATACATAGCAAATAAATATTAAATACTGTCCATCTTGAATATATAACGCAAGGAGGAAGTTTGAGAGTTCGCAAGGTTAATGCTGTATGGAATGAAACTATGGCTGAATCTGGATGTTCTGCTACGGATACCACGAAGCCTCCTCCCAGAAGGTAACAAGGAAAACAGGTCGTGAAGAGGATGTGTATGTGTCCCAGAAAATCTTGCGGGCCCTGCTCAAGCAACGCTTCTGTGCTATGTCCTGGATGGTAGGGAGGGAACTGCCAATGATCTTTTCGGCCATCCTCACCACTCTCTGCACCGCCTTCCTGTCTGAAGCAGTGATGCCTCCAAACCAGACAGGATGCTCTCGATTGTCCCCCTGTAGAAAGTGGTCAGGACAATAACTGGGGGGGGGGGGGGCAAGGCTGCAGAAGGGGGGGGCGTGTTTTTCAACCTTGGCAACTTCAAGATGTGTGCAGTTCAACTCCCAGAATTCTCTAGCCAGTGCAGGTAGTCCTTGATTTACGACCACAATTGAGCCCAAAATTTCAGTTGTTAAGTGAGACCTTTGTTAAGTGAATTTTGCCCCATTTTACAACCTTTCTTGCCACAGTTCTTCACTGAATTACTACAGGTATTAAGTGAATCTGGCTTCCCCATTGACTTTGCTTGTCTGACGGTTGAAAAAGATGATCACATGACCCCAGGACACTGCAACCGTCATAAATAGGAGCCAATTGCCAAATGTCTGAATTCTGATCACGTGACCATGCGGATGCTGCAACGGTCGTAAGTCCAAAAAATGGTCATAAGTCACTTTTTTCAGTGCCGTTGTAACTTTGAACGGTCACTAAATGAATTGTTGCAAGTTGAGGACTACCTGTATGTTTTTGAGACCAAGATCCAAAATTAGCTAACAGCCTTGCTGTAGGTGAAATATCCAAGTCTGAAATCTTTACACAAATCTCCCAGTTTTGGGGAACATCAGGCCAAGTTGTGTTTTGCAAAAAGCCAAAACAAAAAGCCCCAATGTTGAGTCCCAGCCCTTCTGCCTTTCCTTTGGCTTCTGACAATTGGTTTTCCTCTCCTTCTGCCACAGGGACTTCGGCTGACAGTGGAGCAGTTTAGAATCCCCCAAAGGCAAATTCTCAGTGACCTGAACAGTAAGTCCCCTTCTCTTCTGCTGCAGATTCTCCGTGAGAGATTTTGCACCAATTCAGCCTTTGTGCTTTTAGGTCAGTTGCATAAACATACAACATGTGCAATGCAACCCATCTGCTTTTGTCAACAAAAGTTCAGGTGCTTTCAAAAGGGAACAGTTTATTTTTGGCCTTGAGTGAATACTTTGGGGTTAAATGGGAAGAACGGTGGATTAGGGCGATGTGAATAACTGCAGTTCATCCTTTTCCAACTATCCGATTTTATTAAAAGGCAGAAGCTTTTGTGAGCTGCAGCTGATGCATCTCACTTTGTCATGAAGTGAAAAAGAAAACGCTTAGTTAAAAAAAAGTGAAAAAGCTCCTAGAAGGAATGCAGAAAAGAGCAACAAAGAAGATTAGGGGTCTGGAGACTAAGTTGTACAATGAACAGTTAAGAGAACGAGGTATGTCTAGCTTAACAAAGAGAAGGATTGGGAGGATGACATGATTATTATCTTCTAATTGTACTTGAGGGACTGTGACGAAGAAGAGGGGATTCACCTATTCTCCAAAGTACTGGAGGGCAGGACAAAAAGCAATGGGTGGAAGCACGTAAGAGATCCAATCTGGAAATAAGGAGAAATATCTTGACAATTAGAACGATTAATCGATTGAACAGCTTGCCTCCCAGAGTTGTGAGTGGTCCATCACTGAAGGTTTTGAAGTAAAGACTGGACATCCATTTGTCCAGGAGGGAATAAGGACTTTGACCTTGGGCAGGAGGTTGGACTAGAAGACCTCCAAGGTCCCTTCCAGCCCTGTGATTCTATGATTCTAAGCTTCTGCCTTAAATGCTTTATGTAGTTGGAAAAGGTTCTAGCGATTCTTTCTGATGTTTTGCTACCATAGCCAGCTAACATGGCTCTCCTCCTACAATGTACATCATCAAAACTAGAGTAGACACCTTTTTTTCAGAATATTTTTCCAGCCCTGCTTGTATCTGCCTAAAAGTGTCTTTAAAAATGAAAGACTGCTTAACTCTTGCAATGCACTATATCTGTCATCGCATACACACACACACACACACACACAAATGGAATTGTTTAGATGGAATATCAAGCTTCTCTTGGTAGGACAGCTGATCAGATTCCCAGGCTTAAAAATAAAGTAAGGAGCCTATTACTTTCCCAGGACTGGCAGGATTTTATCTCTTTGACAAATGATCAAATTAATGTCCATCACAATGTAGGGAAATTTTAAAAGGCCTGCTATAAGATTGTTTAAAGTAATAGCTGTTGTATGCAATGTGAAGCAGTAACAATGCCATAACAATAGAAAGTTGTGTAATTTCAAGCGATATCTATAATGGCTAGAAATCTGTGTTTAAAATGATTCAAAATGATGTTCACTATGCAGTGTCTAATTCAGTAGCTGCATGATACAATTGGAGATGACGTAGGGGTACGCAGCTCCTGTCCCAAAGGGGAGATGGGTGGGAGATGCATTTTCTCCCCTGGGGACTTTACCGGAGGTGGTATTGTGCCTTGCAGATATTAGCTGGAACATCGGCAGCACCATCCACTTTCTGCTCAAGGAAATGGTGTATTCTGCTATGGCTGCCATTAAGGGCAGAGTGCAAGGTAAGAAAGTCTTTCCTTCTGCTTTTGGTTTTTTCTTCTTTCTTTTTCTTAATGCAACAGAGTCTTCTGTGATCACTATAATGGGCAGAAGAAATATTGAGGAACAAGAAAGAGAATCACAACAGTAGACAAGAGAAATCTGAGTCCTGGATAGAAATGTAATTTGAGAAAGCAACTCAGAGTTTACTCCCCCTTGTTCTCACAAATAAGAAGTGAGATAATTATATTAATAATAATAATTTTCCCAGTTGCAATGTATGGCTGTGAAAGTTGGACCATAAGAAAGGCTGAGCGCCAAAGAATTGAGGCCTTTGAACTATGGTGCTGGAGAAGACTCCTGCGAGTCCCTTGGACTGCAAGGCGATCAAACCGGTCAGTCCTAGAGGAGATCGACCCCGACTGCTCCTTAGAAGGCCAGATCCTGAAGTTGAAACTCAGGTACTTTGGCCACCTAATGAGAAGGAAGGACTCACTGGAGAAGAGCCTAATGCTGGGAAAGATTGAGGGCAATAGAAGAAGGGGACGACGGAGAATGAGGTGGCTGGATGGAGTCACTGAAGCAGGAGGCGTGAGCTTAAATGGACTCCAGAAGAGGGTAGAGGACAGGAAGGCCTGGAGGAACGTTGTCCATGGGGTCGCGATGGGTCGGACATGACTTATATGAATAATAATTAATAGAAGTGGAATTAATCTTCATGATTTCTAGCCTGGTCTCTCCTGGAGGGCTGATAGCAACTTAGGTTAGTGCAATGCCTCTTACTGGAATGGGATGAACAGGTCCTTAGTGTGGAACTCTGGGAGTTGTAGTTCGACATACCTGGTGAGCATCAGACCAGGGAAAGCAGGTCTGGGTTGGACATACCAGGGTTCACTCATGGCAGCTCTTTCTGCTACCCTATTTGATAGGGACACATCCCAATTTGCATGGTTAACAGTGGAATATTTTCAGAAAAGACAATTAAAGGGCTGGGGCAACTTCTAATGGGAAAATATTGCAACATCTTGGCTACCTCTTGGGGTGAAGATGGATAAAAGGAGACGTTATATAGATACATAAAATAGGGGCAGAGAGCACTTTCTCTGCTGTCTCGTTTGCAACTTGGGGGCATTCATTAAAACTCTAAAGAGAGATTCCAGACAGATAAATGAAAGGACAGCTCAGAGTTAAGCTAGGGCGTTTGCTACCCTCAGATGTGACGATAGCCTGGGGTGGCCTTGGCAGTAGCTATTAGTCTGGATCAGGGCTGCATATTACCTACTAAATCAAAGGACCGGGCAAGGAGTGCCAGCTGTCAGGAAGGCAGGATTTTGCCTTTCACCTGCTGTTCCGCGCTTGTCAGTTTCTTTTAATGCATTCTCTTGTGTGCCCTGGGCCAGAGAGATCCAAAGGGGAGTGAAAAGGTCAAAGTGGCAGCTGTAGCCATGCCATTAAAGCTCAGCCCTTTTTGAGTTGCTTTGATGCAGACATTATGAGCAGCGCCACTGTTTCTCCATGGATTTCGTAAACCTTGTTGTATGATGGCCATAATTCCAGCTCATGGTAGCAACTCCACAGTGAGCTATAAACAGCAGAGCTTTTAGAAGGAAAAAACTAGTGCAGGTAGTCCTTGATTTACAACAATTCATTTACTGACTGTTCGAAGTTACAATGGCACTGAAAAAAGGGACTTATGTCCGTTTTTCAAATGACCATTGCAGCATCCCCGTGGTCATGTAATCAAAATTCGGATGCTTGGCAACTGGCTACTATTTATGACAGTTGCAGTGTCCCAGGGTCTTGTGATGACCTTTTGCGACCTTCTGACAAGCAGTGTCAACAGGGAAGCCAGATTTAATTAACAAGTAGGTTACTAATTTAACAACTTCAATGATTCACTTAACAACTGTGGTAAGAAAAGTCGTAAAATGGGGCAAAACTCGCTTAATAACTGTCTTGCTTAGAAGCAGAACATTTGGGCTCAGTTGTGGTTGTAGTTAGTTTGCTAGCATGGAATGTGTTATGGCTTTGCACAAAAACATCAGGACCTCTCATCTATGGGTGATCTTTCTCTTTAAGACCTAGAGAACTCCCTGCACCACTTACACACGATCCACAGGACTGTCCAGGCCCTGATCCAGGACCAGGATGAGCTGGCATCAGCACTGAAGGATCAGAAGCAAAGTCTCACTTCTCTCCTGGAAGAGCCACGTTGCACGTACTGCATGGGGGCCCTCAGCAGAGCTCAAAATTTGAAGTTGGGGGCTGACTTCCAAAATGTAAGCCAATCCAGTTCCTGACTGCACCTGAATGGAAATGGCGGATCAAGCCAAATCTTCCTTGGAAAAATTAACCGGTTAAGAAACATGCTTCTGATATGAAATGGGCCTTGTTGTACTGTACAACAAAGTATAAATCGGTTGGCATAAATCTTCAACCTCATGCCTCTTGAATCTTGAATCTGTGGACGCTCCAGGAAACTTTATGTTTGAATTGCAAAGAGTCATCTGATGCCATGCAAGTTGGCAGGCACTCTCCATGCTGCTAGACCCAAATCTTGGACCTGATTCCTTTTCCTTTGACTCCTCTCTGCATCAAGCACAAAGGTTTTCTTATCGGTGTTCTCTTTTGAGCAGTACAATTTCTTCCTTCCCATTGTTTTCCACATAAAAAAGGATAGAAGATTTCTGATAGGGCTAACAGCAGCGTATCTTCAATAAAGTCCATATTTTCATCCTTGATAGAGCCTCAGATAAGAGCTCCCCTCCCACAATTCTCAGTTGCAGAACACATCTGGCAAAACTAAGAAACAATTAGACAAGGTGGTGGGTGATTTTTAAAAAAATCTGTGTTAAGGAAAACACAGGTCTCCAATTAAAACTAGGCAATGCATTGTGGGTATGGATGGAAGTACATGGTTGTTAACCCCTTTCCATCTTTTGAAATCCATTTAGTATGTGTCTCCATATGGATAAAATAACTGCTGGGTGTGGCTAAGTAGAGAATTACCGTATCTGAGCTGCAAACCTCCAGGTGACCACTAGATGACAGTAAAGAGTCAGAAAACTTGACATGAAAAGTATTGCACCAGCTATGGCAGGGGTAGGCAACCTTGGCTCTTTTATGACTCGTGGACTTCAGCTCCCAGAATTCCTGAGCCAGCATGGCTCAGCTTGGAAACCTCTCCCTTTCCCCTCAGCGTGGCTGGCCCAGGAATTCTGGGAGTTGAGGTCCACGACTCATAAAAGAGCCAAGGTTGCCTACCCCTGAGCTATGGCAACTCTAGGTTTAATAGAGTCTGATTTATGCAGCTACATTTATCATTTAAAAAGAAACTTAACACTTTCTTGCTAAGCTGTATCTCTACAACCATAGTTGTAATCATGAATGAAGTTCTGAATACAAAATAAAAATGTTGGAAGGGAACTTGGAGGTCTCCTAGTCCAAACCCCTGTTCAAGCAGGAGACCCTATAGCATTTTAGACAAGTGGCTGTCCTGTCTCTTCTTAAAAACCTCCAGTGAAGCAACACCCACAATTTCTAAAGTTCCACCGTTTAATTGTTCTCACTGTTAGGACATTTCTCCTTAGTTCTAGATTGCTTCTCTCCTTGATGAGTTTCGTCCGTTGCTTCTTGTCCTGCCTTCAGGTGCTTTGGAGAATAGGTTGATCCCCTCTTCTTTGTGGCAGCCCCTCAAATATTGGAATGCTGTTATCATCTCACCCCTAGTCCTTTTTTTCATTAAACTAGACCTACTCAATTCCTGCAACCATTCTTCATATGTTTTGGTCTTCAAGCTAAGTCTCATCTTAGTTGCTCTTCTCTGCACTCTTTCCAGAGTCTCAACATCTTTTTTATAACATGGTAACCAAAACTGGATGCAATATTTCAAGTGTGGTCTTACCAAGGCTTTAAAGCGGTACAAATACTTCATGTGATTTTGATTCTATGCCTCTGTTTATACAACCAAGGATTGCATTGGCATTTTTGACTGCTGCCGCATATTGCTGGCTCATATTTAAACCAGATTTAAGCTCTGATTGCTTTCCATGTCAATGCTGTTTTATATATTGTCACTTTGATCTTGGATTCCAGGGATTAATCTTTTACAAATCATTTCTTTCTTCAGGTGCCTTCTGTTGAAAAAGTTTTGAAAAATTTGCATGGGCTGCCTCAGACAAATTTCTCTGAAATGATTCACAAAGTAAGTGAAGAAGGATTCTTGAAGGGATCTCCTTTTAGCAAAACACATATTTGTCTCCAGTTTCATTGTTAAAAATATGATTTTTATGTTTCTAGGCCAATAGCAGTTTCAATGCAATTCCACAGTTTACAGTAATGAAAATGGATAAAGTTGTTCAAGGTAAGTGAAGTTTTTCCAGGAAAACATGACCTGGATTCACACAATGGCATCCGGAGGGTATCAAAAAAGTCAACTTCGTGGCCAGGAGCACACAATTTGAATTATTATTATAACTATTTGTTAAATTTTGCTTCCTACCTTGCCTTGGGGCTACTCTAGGTGGCTTACAATAATAAAAAGCAAGAAAATGAAAGGAGTGTAAACAGAACAGAAATAAATAATAAAACAATAAAATAAACAAAAAGGAACACAATGAGAATAATGCATCAGTATGAATCCCCTCCCTTTTCTTCCGTACATTGCACTGCATGTAAAAAAGGCAGGGTTGTTTTTTGTAGTTGTGTTTGTTCACCTGATATTTCTAATGTGAATAGAGGCAGCCAGGGAATCCTCATTTAGCAACCACAACTGGGACCAGCAATTCGATTGTTAAGCGATCGCGAACTAAAAGTGCAACTGTGCTTACAGTCTTCCTTTATTCTTTTCTTTGTTTTATAGACCTGCAAAGGTCATAAATGCAAAGATTGGTTGCAAAATTACTTTTTCATCACTGCCATAACTGTGAACAGTCACTAAACCAAGCAGTTGCTAAACAAGGATTACCTATACTGTTACATCTGATGGAGTACTAATTTTGCTAGATTTTACTAATCCAGGTGAAATGTTAATATACTGTATATTGCTAGTCCATGTATGATATGCCATACGATAAATAATTATAATGGAGCACCATTTGGACCAGACAATTAGATTAAGAACCAGGATGGGACCAACATCTGATTTCTGGGCTGGAGCCCACACAAAGCCAGCATAGTGGGATAACCAGTGGAGATCCATATCCCAGTCCACCCTCACCTACAGAAATCCACCTAGTGCAGGGATAGGCAACCTTGGGTGAAGTCCATGAGTCATAAAAGAGCCAAGGTTGCCTACCCCTGGCCTAGTGACTTGGAGCCAGGCTTAATTTTCCAGCCTAACAATCTCATGGGATTATGGTCCAGGATTTAAAACTGAAGGAATGGAGCGCTACGTATGTTGCCTTGAGCTTCTGGAGAAAGGATTGGAGAAATATCTAGCTCATAAGTAAATCAGATAGAAAGACTCAACAATGTTCCATCGTAACTGTAAGTGCTTGGTGGATACTCTGGCGATCATGATTTCACTGTGCAAATGATGTAAAATCTGCATTGGATATGTTTTGGTGTGAGGACCATGATGACACTTGCATGGTGGATGCCATTGATGGTAACCCTTCGCTTTCCTTGCAGAGCTGAAGAAGGACATTGAGAAAGCTGCCCAAAAGGTCCAGTTTGTTGCAGATGACTTCCCCATCTCTGATCAGACCCGTCCCATGAATGATGCCTTGGCGAAGGCAGAGAATATTAGCCGCCCTTTCCTGAAGGAGGTGAAGCATTTTGAGAGATACAGGTAAAACAGAGAGGTGGGCAGAGCAGATGCTTGGCAAATATTCATCAGGTAGCCTGCTAAGAAACCCCACATGCCTAACATTTGAGGGGACCGAGAACTTTAGTGAATGGAGCAGTAATATAATATGGGCAGAGCTACAGCACACATTTGACCAGCCTAGACAAAGAACTTCCTTTTCCTCTGGTATTGGAGGAAGGGAGGAGATTTAGGAGGGCTCATTTTTTTAAGGCATACACTCTGCTTCCTTGTGTTCCTTCCTTTGACTTGAAAACACATTTATAGAAATCATAATAAAGGTGGGATACAAATAAATAAATTATCGGACCAGGACTTTGGGCACTGCAAAAATGGTGTTGGAGTATCAAGCTGGTCATCCCTGACCTAGGAGAAGACCCAAGGTTGAGAAAGTCATCGAGAGAACTTGTAGGAGGACCCACTGCTGATGCAGAGCTTGTACATGAAAACCTTTCACTGACTACAACAGTTCCAAATACTTTGTTGTTGTTAGTTGCGAAGTGGTGTCCGACCCATCGCGACCCCATGGACAACGTTCCTCCAGGCCTTCCTGTCCTCTACCATCTTCTGGAGTCCATTTAAGCTCACGCCTACTGCTTCAGGGACTCCATCCAGCCACCTCATTCTCTGTTGTCCTCTTCTTCTATTGCCCTCAATCTTTCCCAGCATCCAAATACTTTTATATATGCACAAATATTTTGATTGATTTATTATGTGCCATCAAGTAGTTTTTGACTCCTAGCAACCCCATAGGCAGATTTTCTGTCCCTAACCTGACCTTTCAGGTCTTTCAACATTGTACCAATTGCCAATATATCTGAGTACAAATGTTAGCTTTGGGTAGCCAGAAGGAGGAGGGCAGGAGAGTCAAAAGAGTGAAGGTGGTGGCTTCAACTGTGGGCCACAGATGCCATCTAGAGTTTTTTTTTTTACACAAACATGCCATGTCTGTAAAACACCCCTTGCACTTCTCCCCCCAATGTAAACATTTCTAATTGAACTGAAATAGTATACCACGTTTCTGGTGGATAAGTTAAGAATTGACTTGGAGCCAAGTTGTCTCCTTCTGATTCCCCACACCTTTTTTGTCTTTGCCAGGTGGCTTGCAGGTATAATAGCATGCACAATTATCCTACTGATTGTCTTCTGTAATGTTCTGGGCCTCTCCTTTGGCACTTACGGATTGGTTGTGCGAGAGGATCCCAGTGACTACGAGAGCCGGGCTGAAGCTGGAGCCAAATTTCTCATCACGTAAGAACTCTTGGATGTCATCTCTATCATTAAAGGAGCAAAATAAGGAGGACAGAATGTGGCTATTTCTAGGTACCTGCATCTAAGCAGAGACGTCAAATGCTTCCCTGTGGTCAATCTGGCTTCCAGGTTCTTTGGAAGGAGCAGCAATGTAGCTGGGAAAACAGGGTGGTGACTTTTCTCCCCTCCCTGACACGTGTTTGTCCATCTGATTACAGAGGTATCACCTTCAGCTTCCTCTTCTCCTGGATTCTGATTCTCTTGGTCGCTGGCACCTTTCTGATTGGGGGAAACATCCAAACGTTGGTGTGCAAACCTTGGGCCAATCAAGAGATTTACAGAGTGAGTTCATTTGCATAAAAATGAGCAAGTGTGCTTAAGGGTTGTTGATGAAAAGGCCTTATTTTAATGGAGCCTTGCTGTTGTTTATGTTATTGATGTTGAGACTCTGGAAAGAGTGTAGAAAAGAACAACCAAGATGATTTGGGGACTGGAGGCTAAAACATACGAAGAATGGTTGCAGGAATTGGATTTGTCTAGTCTACAGAAAAGAAGGACTAAGGGTGACATGATAGCAGTGTTCCAATATTTGAGGGGCTGCCACAAAGAAGAGGGGGTCAACCTGTTTTCCAAAGCACTGGACGGCAAGACAAGAAACAATGGTTGGAAACTAATCAAGGAGAGAAGCATCCCAGAACCAAGGAGAAATTTCCTAGCAGTGAGGACAATCAATCAGTGGAAAGGCTTCCCTTCAGAAGTTGTGGGTGCTGCAACAGTGGAGGCTTTTAAGAAGAGACTGGACAGCCATTTATCCGGAATAGTATAGGGTCTCCTGCTTGAGCAGGGGGTTGGACTAGAAGACCTCCAAAGTCCCTTCCTACTCTATTATTCTGTTCTGGGTAGAACAGAAACATCAGCTAACATCAAGTCTAAACTCTAAGACAGCCAATATGGTACAGTGGTTACAGTGGCCCTTCCAACTCAGATTCTATGGCTTGTCCTACAGTTTTTGACTTGTTGACCATGTCTTCTCTGAGTCAGGGAAAATTCCAGACTTCTTCTCATCTAAGAAGGCAAATCCACTCCTTCTACATTTCCACAAGGTGGGATGCATGTGAAGATTTGCCTGCTGATGGGAACATATGTCCCTTGTTTTAAACACAGTCCTTTAGAGGTAGTCCTCGACTTACAACAGTTCAACAGGACCCAGATTGGGGGGAGAAAGATGCTGACTCTGTAAACTGCTTAGGGAGGGCTGTAAAGCACCGTGAAGCCGTATATAAGTCTAAGTGCTACTGCTATTTAGGGACTGCTCAAAATTACAATGGCAGTGAAAAAAGGGGCTTATGACTGTTTTTCACACTTATGACCCTTGCAGCTTCCCCATGGTCACGTGATCAAAATTCAGACACTTGGCAGGTGGTTCATATTTATGACGGTCGCAGCGTCCTGGGATCATGTGATCAGCTTTTGTAACCTGAGAAGCAAAGTCAACGGGGAAGCCAGATTCACTTAACAACTGTGTTACTAACTTAACAACTACAATGATTCCCTTAACAACTGTGGAAAGAAAGGTCATAAAATGGGGCAAAATTCATTTAACAAATGTCTCATTAGCAACAGAAATTTTGGGCTTAATTGTGGTTGTAAGTCGAGGACTGCCTGTATTTTAAAAAACCAAGATTGATTTCATTTTTCATCTTGGTTTTGCTCTTGAATTTTCCTTTGTAAAGCAAAGTTATAAACTTGACAACTTTAAGATGTGTGGACTTCAACTCCCAGAATTCCCCAGTTAGCTAGAGTCCACACATCTTAAAATTGCCAAGTTTGGGAACCACCAAATTATTTTTTTGTGTGTGTGTGTGAACCTCTTCCAGGTTTGCTTCTTTTTCAGCTTTGCCTTTTATTTATTTCTGAGGAAAATATAGTCGCTGTACTTTAGGAGCTGCTGGCTCTTTTCCTTCCTTTGTTCTCAATAGATGAGCCACGATGGTGAATTAATTAAGCCTCTTCGGAGAACTATTAATGCTTGTTCTTCATTAAAATAGCAAGTCACCGTCACTGCACACTGCCTTTTAATCAACTGCATTTAGAAACAGGCAGCTGCAGAGTGATGTAGGCAAGCTCAACGTATTCATTAAAAAACATGTTTCTTTATTAGAATTTATTATTTATTAAATTTATTTGCCACTTATCATTCACCCTTTTTAATGTGAAATAGTAAAATGAAAATACTCAAGATTAAGAAAAAACAGGTAACTTCCAGAACTGCCCAACCCATGAGGAAACAATTAGAAAGTTTATTTTTTAAAAAAAGGAAATATAAAATAGGATGTAATACTGCACCTTTGGATTTAATGGAAATCTGATAAAGTCTGTAAACTGAGATTCATGAACACTATTCATGATATATAGTAATTTATACAGAGACATAAAGGCACCAGAGAGTAAAGATTTAATTAGTCCACACAAACAAGTCTTTTAAAATAATTTTAATGTTTTTTACTATGGAATAATTTTTAATGTTTGTTTTCTTTATAGTCTGTTTTGATTCCACAGTCACATTAGTAAGATGGGCGGCTATAGACAGTAAATGTGATGAATGAATGAATGAATGAATGAATGAATGAATGAATATGCAATACTTCCTCCTGTAGCTTTTTACACAACAACCTTGTGAGATTGGCTGGGTTGAGAGAGCTGAAGTGGCTCAAAGTCCCCCAGAGAGTTTCCAAAGCTGAAGAGGGCTTCAATCTGCCCCCCCTCCTAATCCAGCATCTGTCTACGACAGATATTGGATTATATTGGATTATTCTTTCATCTTGGCCAACTGTGATCCACACAAGTTCCAAAACTTGGAAAAATTGGTGTTGAAATTGTCGTGCTTGGGAGAATCAGTCAGCAAGTGTGTACAGGCAACTTCCCCTTTTTCTGTGTCACACACCCTCTTGCACACAAACAGATATTGTGAACATGAATTTTGTCAGGTGCATGTGTTACCATACTTTCTGGATGAATGCAGTGCTGAAAGTCTGCACCTTTCTTTCAAAGAAATTCCAGGGAAAGATAAAATAGAAAGAGTACAGATAGTCCTCAACTTATGGCCACAACTGAGCCCAATATTTCCATTGCACGTAAGGCAGTGTTAAGTGAGTTTTGTCCCATTTTACTTCTTTTCTTGCCACAGTTAAGTTAGTAACATGGTTCTTAAGTGATTCGGGCTTCTGTCATTGATTTTGCTGATCAGAAGACCACAAAATGTGATCACACAACCCCAGGATGCTGCAACCGTCATAAGTTCATGCCAGTTGCCAAGTGTCTGAATTTTTGATCATGTGACTATGGGGATGCTGCAATGGTCATAAGTGTGAAAAACGGTCATAAGTCACTTTTTTCAGTGCCATTCTAACTTTGAACGGTCACTAAACAAACTGTTGTAAATTAAGAACTACCTGTACATATTTTGGAGGCGAGGGTTAATTTGAAGAAGTGGGGTGACCAGGGTGTAGCCAACCAAGTCCTCCTGCAATGAAGGCATCAGAGAGAGGTGGGGATGGGTCTTTTGTTATCAACAGTTGTTAGGTGTGGGGTGTTATGTCGCAAGTGTCTCAGTATTGACAGTTGACAGAGGAATCAATGCACTATTTCTGGACTTTCTTCATTAAAGAGAACAAATGAAATTTTGACTTTGGGTTTTGACAATTAAGTGGATTATTGCTACAGAAATAATATTAATTGCTATTTGGTATAAGTAAAAAGTTGTCACTATAACTTTATTAGGTACCTTACTGCATCCAAAAAAGTAGGAAGTCACTACTTTTTCTGTCTTCCCCCCCCCTTCCCTCACTTTATTCCCTTTATCTCTTTTCCTTCTCCCTTTCCCCTTTGCCTTTATTTCTGTCTCTATTTTATATTGCAAAAAAGAAATTTAATAAAAAAGATAGAGGAATCAATGCAATGACAAACAGTAGCAGTGATGGTTCCTCTCTTGATATTAACCTCTCCCAATTTATCACCGCTGACCAGCAACTGTGTCTTCCACTGTGCCACTGATCTTCTTCTTCTTCTCTGTCCACAGTGTGAAGTCACAGCTGCCAGGTCTTTAGGTATACCTCCATAGGTATTGAGTTCCTCCGAGAACATACCATGTTGTAAGGCATCGACATAGTAGATATGTGGATCCATGCAGTGTAGCCTTTTGCAACCGAGAGATGGAAATGTTGTCAATGCACAGATAATAATGCACAATTATTTTTATGATTCAGTTCATCGACACCCCTGGCAACCTTCCGCCTTCCATGAATGTCTCTCAATACCTTGGCTTAAAGCAGAATCTCAACCTCACGTCTGCATATCAGTGAGTACCCCTTTTTCTGAGGGCATCCTTTTGCTAGAGAGTTGGACTGGCTGGCTCCCTCCAGGCCATCACCTCAAGAGGATGGCCAACATCTTTTTTGGATGCAGATTACAGAGTGCACAAGAACAGAGTTGAAAGGCAACCTGGAGGTCTTCTAGTCCAATCCCTTGCCCAAGCAGGAAACCCTCTACCATTTCACGAAGTGGCTGTCCAGTCTCTTCTTAAAAGATTCCAGTGAAGGAGCACCCACAGCTTTGGTGTTGTGGTCCGAAGGAGGATACAATCCTTGGAAACAGAGACATTATTCTCTGTTTTAGTTTCTTTATTTTGCATTCCTTGCCAGGAGTTTTGATACAACCCTTCGGTACATTACAAAGCGGATGCCAGAATCTGGATTTCTCTGGCTGGCGTCTGTTATCTTGCTAACTCCTCCCTTACTTTATTGTCATGATTTATGTCTTCCAATTAGGCTGGAGGCCAAAGATTCCCTTCCCTTCCCAATCTCCCGCTTTCTTCACAATTCTCCTCCCTCTTTTTGTCATCTGATTTAACTCCAAAAATACCAAACAGTTCTGCATATCTTGTCAATGCAATAATATCCCATATTAACAGCGTTGACATCCGGCCCCCCTTACAAAAAGGACAGATCCTGTAATGTAAACAAAACCATATATTAATGACTAGTCTTCGGTTTGTTGGGGTATTTCGTATGAAACCTTTTGATGAGCCTGTCAGCTTTCACCTCACTGGATTTCACCCAAGTGGCTTCAGACATCGGGTATCCCTTCCATTGTACTAGGAACTGCAATTTTCCTTTAAAAATTCTAGAATCAAGAATATGTTTCACTTCATAATGGGTCTGTCCCGCAACTACGAGGGGCCCAGGTGCTTTCTTCAGGGGAGGTCTTAAAGTGGAGCCCCGATAAGGCTTTAACAAGCTACTGTGGAAGACAGGGTGAATTTTACCCAAAAGTCTAGGGAGTTTCAGTTTTACAGTGACTGGATTGATGACCTTTACGACAGGAAAAGGTCCTAAGAATTTCGGTCCTAATTTCTTGCTGGGTAATTTGAGGCGTAAATATTTGGTTGACAGATAAACCTTTTCCCCAACTTGGAACGTTCTTTGGGGAGCCCTCTTTTTGTCAGCTTGTTTTTTATAGGTTGCAAAAGTCTTTTTTAAAGCAGTTTTTGTGTTTCTCCAAACTTCCTCCCATCCCCTCACCCATTGGTCAAGTGTCTGGGAAGCGGTTGGCGCTTGGGGATATTCAGGAAGCCATTGGTGAATTGTTCTCAGTGTTAAGAAATTTCTTCTTAGTTCTAGGTTGCTTCTCCCTTTGGTTTGTTTCCATCCATTGCTTCTTGTCCTGGTCTCGGGTGCTTTGGGGAATAGGTTGACTCCTCTTCTCTGTGACAGCCCCTCAAGTATTGGAAGACTGCTTTCATGTCATCCCTAATCCTAGTACAAGATAGCCAAACAGGCAAAGGAGGACAAGGACAATTGGAAAGGAGGAGAAGGGAGGGAAAGAGGGAGGCTGTGTTTCACTTTATTGGCACCTGCAACAAAAATTACAGTGAAAAACTGAAAAAAATGTACTTAGGGCTAAATGGATAGAAGTTACTTTTCCAAGCATCTGAAAAGCTGGCTTTTTAATACAAGCTGGTTAGGAGGCAAAGACCTGCAGAATGGAACTAATTAAGATCTGGTCAATTTCAGGCAGCAGCTGAGGGTGATAATCAGCTAATTAAAACCACAGCGCAGAGCCTGTTAACTTGAAGCTAGCACGTTTTAGGGACACCCTGTAATGCAGAGAAAAGCCACTCAGGAAGAGATACTAAAAGAAGTCAGTCAATATTTGACTTTTTTAAAAAAAAATATTTATTATGAATCTACCCATAAAAGACAAAGAGAAAGAAGGAAGGAAGGAAGGAAGGAAGGAAGGAAGGAAGGAAGGAAGGAAGGAAGGAAGGAAGGAAGGAAGGAAGGAAGGAAGGAAGGAAGGAAAATTTAAAAAACATATGGCTGACTTTTGACTTTGTTTTCTTAAAAACTGGAGGTTTTTAAGAGACTAGACAGCCACTTGTCTAGAATGGTAATGGGTCGCCTTCTTGAGCAGTGGGTTGACTAGAACAGAGGTCCCAACCCTTCGGGCACCAGGGATCGGTGCCATGGAGAAAGGTTTTTCCGCGGACCGGAGGGGGTGTGGTTTTGAATACTGTCTGCATCCTGAGGATGGAGCTTTGCTTGTTTGTGCGGCCCGCTTGTTGGCATGCTGGGGACCGGTGCCGGTCCATGGACCGGGGGTTGGGGACCCCTGGACTAGAAGACCTCCAAGGTCCCTTCCAACTCTGTTATTCTATTCTATTTAATATACTACAGATAGTCCTCAACATATGACCACAATTGAGCCCAAAATGTATGTTGCTAAGTGAGAAATTTGTTAAGTGAATTTTGTGACTTTTCTCGTCACATTTGATGAATGAATCACTGTAGTTGTTAAATTAGTAACACCATCATTAAATGAGTCTGGCTTCCTCCTTGCTTGTCAGAAGGTCACAAAAGGAGATTACATGACCCCTGGACTCTGCAACTGTCATTACATGCTATTTGCCAAGCGTCCAAATGTAAATCACGTGACCATGGGGATGCTGCAACAGCCATAAGTGTGAAAAATTGTTGTAAGTCACTTTTTTTCAGTGCTGTTGTAGCTTCAAACAGTCACTAAATGAACTGTTACAAGTCGAGGACTACCCGTCTTACGATCTATTGTCCCAGCAATACTTGGCTTTAAAGCTCTGCCTGCCCGATGGAGGAAACGAAGCCGAAAAGGAAGATGGGTTCTTCTTCGCCCACTGTCTGATAATCCTAACCTGGCGAAGCCAGACGTTAGGAACGAGGGAGGCTGGGAGTTGTGAGTCAACACTATCTAGACGTCTTGCACAAAGCAGGCAGTGGGGGATTGCAAGCTGGGGGTTGGCTTCATTTCTTTCCGTCTCCTTTCAGGCAGTGCAAGAATGGCGCAGGCCTCTGGGAAGTTTTGCAACTGAAGGAACGGTACAGCCTCAGCGAGCATCTCAGCGTTGCCAAGGTAACAAGCCTCTGGTGCATCCTTGGTTGCCCCCTTTTGCAAAGCAAAGCTGGATCGCCCTGGGAACCTCCAGGAGGATCCTAGGAGAGCAAAGCTCTCCACCAGGCTCCGCCGTACTTCAGTCCTTGGCTTCCAGAGGATCTCAAGATCTTCCTATCAATATGGGAAGAAAAGCACTGGATTCAGCCTCCTGGTCTCTCCAAACAGGCAATACACTAAGTATGCTCCAGGCTGGCAGGGCTGTTCCAAGAGCCTCCTCTGTTGAGTCAGCTGACAACAGAGTCAGAGAATCTGTTTTGCAATATCGGCTGGGATGGAGCTTGAGTTTAGGCAACATTTCTCCTCACAATATTTAAATATACTCAGTGGGGTGGGGGTGGGGGGTGGGGAGAGCCTTGGCCTAACTACCTTTTTTGTAAACTCCAAAAGCTCACAACCTTATTTATGGGGACTTTTGCACTCTTAAAGAATATTGGTCACATTTCCTTGGAGAAGTCATTCAATCTTTATTATTGGAGAATTGCCGATGATTAATTTGCTCTCCCCACAAAAAAGGGGGGGAAATTTAAATAGAACCTTTTCCTGTTCTGTGCACATGCTTTCAGTGAGGCTGAATCATAGGTACATAACATCAGATTATGTGGAGGGTTGTACAGTCTTTTTCTTTATAAAATGTAAAGTTTAAAAAACTTTTGCCCCGAGACATAATTTTATGTGACTGAAAGGCTGTCTGGGAGATGCAATTCTACTCTTTCAAAGTTTGTTTTTGAGGCAGAATTGTCCACAGAAGGGGGTCAAAAAAGTCAGGATGGCAGCCACAAGAGTGCAATCTAAGCCCTGCCCTTTTTCAATGGGCTTAAAATGGGATGGAGCCTTAATCCTTGATTGTGGTCACCATTTTGACTTTTTTGACCACTTTCCTAGAGACACTCCAGATTGGGGAAGATAAGAGGCATCTATTCTCTTTATTATTTTTTTCCTCCCCAGAGAAAAAAATAAATTGAAAAAGCAGTAAAAACACATCAGAGTGCTATTTCAAGCAGGAAAATGCATGGAAGGAAATGATTTAGTAGCCTGTCTGATCATTTTCCAGCCACATTTTCGGCCTATGGAAGCCTGAAGGCCAAGTGAGAACGGGGGGGGGGGGGGGGGGGGGGGGTGGGGGGGGGGGGGGGGGGGGGGGGGGGGGGGGGGGGGGTGGGGGGGGGGGGGGGGGGGGGAGCACGGACTGAAAATTGGGCAGCTAATAAATTCAGAAAAATGAATACATTTATTAAGAGAATAAAATAATTAAAAATAAATTAAACTTAATTAAAATTTAAATTAAATAATCACCCTAAAACTTGCCGTTGTAAAAGCAGTCTTTGTTTCCTCCCAGTACACAACGGAGTTTCAGGAGCGTCTCCGTGACATCAACCTCCACTTTGAAGATATTGTTTTGTTAAACGCAAAGGGAAGGCAGGACTTGGAGACCTTCAGAAAGAGCCAGGTGGACCTGATCAACTATGCTGACTTCACAGCACAGGTGAGTCTATAATTGGGGGAAAGAGAGAGGTGTCCTGCACTCTATGCCTATGGAGACTCTCGATCATCCAGGCCACGGCTGTCCCAAAGGTGCTTTTCCAAAAAGGCAACTGGACTTTCTTGGTTAGAAAAGTCCAGTTAGACAGTCCAGTTGCCTTTTGGAAAAACACCTTTGGGATGTCCTGGACTCCCATTTCTGTCCACAACTACAGATGCAGAAGTCAGTATGTAGAAGTCACTACCCTTTGAGATAGTCCACACAAGACCCTCAGGCCATGAATACTATCTCCACCTTTATTGTCAGGTTACAGTAACAGCATATTAGCATGCAGGAAGGTAACAGCATTCCATGTATTGCTGTATGCTCTGTGCTGGAGCATGATGTCATGCTGGCCACATGACTGAAAATGTCTCCAGACAATGCTGGCTCTTTGACTTAAGAAACGGAGATGAGCACCACCTCCTAAAGTTGGCCACGATTAGCAGGATATAATCCGCAGGGACACCTTATAGTAACAGAAGCTTGCAAGTTTGAAAGCTCCTCTCCCATCCCCCACCTTTATCTTCCAGAGAACTAGGGAGGGTCCCATCTGAGACACTTTCGACACCTCCATTCCTTCTATGGACTGAGATTCCTTCTGTCTGACTGTTGTCTCAGCTACTTATTTCCTCCTCCCAAGGATATTCTCACAGCCCATTAAATGGCTAATTATTTCTCTTGCAGATGCACAACCCTGTGGTGAGGACCAATGTTGAAGGATTGGCAGTAGATCTTGAATGGTTGAGTAACGTTCAGGTGGGGAAACCAGAAGAGATGGGTGGCCATTTTTAGGGAGGGAAGCAAGTCACCAAAGTCTTTCTCAAATTCCCATCCTCACTTCCCAGCCAACCCAGAGATGTTGATGTTTCCCGCAGAGCGACAGAACTCTGGCAGAACAATTGGTTGAGGAAGCCCTGAAGCTCAAAAGAATCCAGAACCAGATGGTCCTCCCAATAGAGACCCTTGTGGTAAGCCTTCAGTGAAGCACACCGAGGAACCTCAATTTGAAATTCAGCAAGACACTTCCTAGCTTTTCATTATTCATGGAAATCTTTTGAACACGGTAGAGGAACCTTCTCCAACATGCTGCCCTCTAGACGGGGCCCATTCTGGTTAGGAATTCTGCAAGGTGCAGACTGAACAGGGGGCTCAAAAAACATTCTTAACCAGCTCAGTTAAAGACCTAGTGGCCTCATTAGTATACCATGCTAAGCACAAGTGTTTCTCAATTTCTTTGTCAGAACTGCCATCCTTTGCTCACTATGCTTCACTAGGTGCCAGTCTGCCACATGCCATGGGGGAGGGAGATGGGGGGAATCAAAAGTGATCTTCATGCTATCCAGAGACATACCAAGGCCATGGACCTGGGAATGGAATGCAACACCTATCCAGCTATCCAACCACTGCTAGGACAGTTACCAAAACATCTTCGAATGTGACTGGAGAATGGGGAGATAACGGGGGGTGGGGGGGTGGAAAGGAGAAGGGAAAGTTAACTAGGGAATCTTCGTGCACAAACTTTTAGATCTGGCTTTGCTCCTGTAACCACTTGACTGTTAGTAAAAGTAACCTTTTCACTACAAATGAAGTCGAGAGTGTTTCTTTCCTAAAGGACCAAGTTGGGCCGGGCCTAACAAGCTTTATGTGGGGAGCAAAATACTTCCCCTTCATCATCATCAGAATCATCAGTTCATGACTATGGAAAGTGACTCTCTAGGCAAATTTTGTGGCATTTCATTGGCATCTATTGTGCAAACTCCTTTATCCAGAAGTGCCTCAACAGAAAGAGCAAGCAATCTATTCAGAGATTTTAAATTATAGTCTACAAATTTAATTTTAGGTAAAGTGAAGCTGGTGCTTCTGGTTCTATTTGAATGGAAGAGGAAGCATGTGATTAATATTTCATGAGACCAAATTAATTTGTTTTATTTCATTTTATTTATAGGCACAACTGAAAGAAAGTCTCCAGTTTTTAGCAACCATGTCACCTAGCTTCCAGGTATTGTTATTATAGGTGAAATAATTTCAGGGGTGCAATCTCTCTCTCTCTCTCTCTCTCTCTCTCTCTCTCTCTCTCTCCCTACCTACCCACCCACCCACCCACCCATCCCATCTTCCACCTTTCCTTAAATCACACCTGCACATTTGATGCTAGAACATTAAATGTTCTTGAGTTTTAAAATAATATATTGTCTTTCTTTTTACTTCTACACTGCTATTTTACCTGGGATTCTTTTTGGTAGAAGAAAAATGCTGATACCTCCTTGGAGTTTGAATTTTAATTTTTGGATGTAGATTGGCAAGAAAATCCACCCTTAAAGTTGTTGCCCTCCAGAATGGAGATTGTGTAGGGGAGAAAATATGCCTCTGCTTCCTCCGCGGATGACTGTCCTTCAGTTTGGCCCTTTCAGTGGTTGGGGGAGCTGAGATATTTCTGACTGTGATGGCACTTCTGATTCTTTTGATAAATTACTGATGGTAACCTCAAGATATTTACTCAGAAACCAAAAAGAATTGTCGTCCAAATTGTTAGCTTCCTAGGCACGTGCCTCAGCATGCATACTTTAAACCAGGGGTGTTCAAACTTGGCCCTTTCATGACTTGTGAACTTCAACTCCCAGAATTCCTCAGCCAGGCACGCACCCCTGCTTTAAACTCTTATAAACTGTAGTTTAACTCTACAATTAAACTCTCGTTGAGAGTTTGATCGATCCAGCTTCTTCTTAAAAGCTTTCAGAGATGGAACCCCCTACAACCCAGCTGTTGTTCAGATATTGCTATTGGAAATATATATTTTTTACGTTTAATGCGGCAATTTCTATTATTTCTAGTTCTGTATTCCTGGAAAACCATTCCTGAACATCTTTCCTAGGGCATCATTTTATGTGTCTAAACACTGGTCTCAGGTCTCTCTTCCGTCTGCTGTTCTCTAGACTGAACCTGCCCAGTTCCTTCAACCTATCCTCTCACGGCAGGTCCTCAAGTCTCTTCCTTCTCTTTGTCACTCTTCTCTGGGCCTGCCTGGACCTGTCCTAAATTATAGCCAGCATTTCTGGTGTAATTTCATTGGCGTAGAAGGAAGGACTTATGCAAACCCATACTGGTAGTCCTGAACTTACAACAGTTCATTTAGTGACCATGTGAAGTTACAATGGCACTGAAAAAAGTGACTTATGGCTGTTTTTCACACTTATGACCATTGCAGCATTCCCCCCAGGGCAGTGGTGGGATTCAAATGTGTGAACAACCAGTTCTCTATGTGGATGACGCTTCCGGAAGTCCATTCTGGGTCTGGGCAACAAAAAATTAGCTACCGGTTCTGCCGAAGTAGTGCTGAATCCCACCACTGCCCCAGAGTCACGTGATCAAAATTTGGATGCTTGGCAACTGGTTCATAATTATGATGGTTGCAGTGTCCCAGGTCACGTGATCCCCTTTTGCGACCTTTGAAAAGCAAAGTCAATGGGGAAGCCAGATTCACAACAACCATATTACTAACAACTGCAGTGATTCACTTAACAACGGTGGCAAGAAAGGTTGTAAAATGGGGCAAAATTCACTTAACAACAGTCTCGCTTAGCAACAGAAATGTTGGGCTCAATTGCAGTCGTAAGTCGAGGACTACCTGTACAGTGCTTCTGCATTGGCCCTTCTACAGCTATCTCATCTATGAAAATTCTGTTTTCTGCATCAAACATGGACCAGAAGTCCTGTTAAGCCCAATGCAAAATCTGCATTTAAGAAGAGATGTTGCTTTCATTCTGCTCTGGAGACTGAACTAATCAATAAAGGATATTTCATCTGTCACCTGTTACGGGGTAATGAATGCAGATTCCAGCAGAAACATCTTGCACAATTAAAGATTAAGCAGATAGCTTGCTTTTGTGGGCTGGGGAAGGACAACCAGCTGGGCCATAATTGCAGACAAACGGAAAACACCTTGTTATCAAACAGAGGAACCGGTTACCCCTTTCCATAAATGTAACACGCCTTATGCATTTTCCACACAGAACATTTCCATTTGAACAATGGAAGGCGACTGATTGTGCATGCAAAAAATAAATTAAGTAAGCATGCGCCTTCATGTTCTGGTTGGCAACACACACTCGCGGGCACCTGGGCACGCAGAGCAACTCCAGATGCTGTCTATGGTGTGCTTCAATAGGTTCTTATAATTTTGTGCTGAGTGCCTAAAACGTTGGTTTGGCTGCTGCATCCTTCTGCAGATAACTGATTGTGACCATGCATCAACTCGGGCAGTCATATTGATCAACACCAGCTTTTCCTCAGTGAGTTGAATTTCAATAAGGCCATGATTTTGAGAGATGGTCCAACATATCTGGAAGATCCCACCTCTGACAAATGAAGGCAAATATATCTGTTCCAGGAAAATGTTGCAGGATCCAGTCTGGGTCAGTCAACAGCCCATCCTCGGGGAACTTCTTGTGAGAGACATCCATGGAGAGAGAGAAGTTCCCCGAGGATGGGCTCCAGCACAAGTCTGAAAGCTTGGAAGACTAAGCCTCTGCTCCCAGTGACTGACCCAGATTGGATCCCACCTCTGCTCCATCGTGCCCCCTTTCTCTAGGGGAAGCCTTGGAGGACGATCAACCAAAGGGTTGCTGGCAACTTTGCTTCTTATCTTTGCTGAGTTGAGTGTCGGGAAAGATTCAGCAGCATCACATCTGCCATTGGGAACTTGCGTTCACAACGTTTGTGTAGATATGTGTGAAACTTGCATATGCTGTAATTTGTTTTCCTCCAAATCTACTTATGAGGTTTTGGGTAGGTTTCTAGGTTTCCTTGATTGATCTCAAAAGGAAAGGCTGAATAAGAGCTGGTTAGTACAGGCAGTCCTTGACTTATGATCACATTTGAGATAATACATGTATTGTGTTGTACTGTATAATTGTTTATTAGTGGATTTAATGTAGTTCAATAGACAGCGAGCTGGGTCTAGTGGTTAAAACAGCAGGTTAGAAAGCGAGAGATTGTGAGTTGCAGTCCTGCCTAAGGCACAAAGCCAACTGGGTGACTTTGAGCCAGTCCCTCTCGCTCAGCCCCAGGAACAAGATGAAGGCAAATGCTCTTGCCAAGAAACTGCAGGGATTAGTCCACACAATCACTAAGAGTCAAGACTGATTCGAAAGCACAAAAAAAGCTTGAAAATGTTACTGGGGGGCAACCCCAATGTTGTTCCCAATCCTACCCCAATCCCGATCCTAACCCCACCCCGAACCTTAATCCCTATCCTGGTTCTATCCCTTCCCCAACCTTATAAAACTCAATAAAAACCTTTATTAAAAAAAAAAGAAAGCAGAAAAAAATTAAGTAAATAAAAATAAAAAATATCTACAGTAATATAATTACTTCCTTGTACTTCCCTCCTTCCTTCTCCTTCTCAGAATAACAGAGTAGGAAAGAACCTTGGAGGTCATCTAGTCCAACCCTCTGCTCAAGCAGGAGACCCTAGACCATTTCAGACAAGTAGCTGTCCAGTCTCTTCTTAAAATCTTCCAGTGATGGAGCACCCACAATTTTGGAGGGAAGCCATTCCACTGATTAATTGTTCTCACTGTCAGGAAATTTCTCCTTAATTCTAAGTTGGTTCTCTCCTTGACTACTTTCCATCCGTTGCTTCTTGTCCTGCCTTCAGGTTCTTCGGAGAATAGGTTGACCCTCTCCTCTCTGTTGCAGCCCCACAAATATTGGAAAACTGCTATCATGTCACCCGTAGTCCTTTTCATTAAACTAGACATATCCAATTCCTGCAACCGTTCTTCATATGTTTTAGTCCCGTAATCATACTTGTTGCTCATTCTTTCTAGAATCTCATCACCTTTTTATATGGTGGCAACCAAAACTGGATGCAGTAGTCCAAGGGTGGGCTTATCAAGCCATTATAAAGTGGTATTAACACTAAATGAGATCTTGATTCTATTCCTCTGTTAATGCAACCTAGGACTGTGTTGGTTTTTTGTCAGCTGCAGCACACGGCTGGCTCATATTTAAGTGATTGTCCACTAGGACTCAGAGATTCCTCTCACAGTTACTGCTGCTGAGCCAGGTACCACCTATTCTAGACCTGTGCATTTGGTTTTTCTTGCCTAAATGTAGAACCTTACTTTTTTCACCAATGAATTTCATTTTGTTAGATAGCGCCCAATGTTCAAGTCTGTCAAGATCCTTCTGTATCTTAAGCCTGTCTTCTGGACTGTTGGCTATTCCTGCCAGCTTGGTGTCGTCTGCAAATTTGATGAGTTCCCCATTTATCCCCTCATCAAGATCATTGATGAAGATGTTGAAGAGCACTGGGCCCAGAACAGAGCCCTGGGGCACCCCACTGCACACTTCCCTCCATTTGGTGCAGTTCCACTAAAGATTACATGTTGAGTGCGGTTAGTCAGCCTTCTCCTTCTTCTCCTCCTCCCTCCTCCGCCTCCTCCTCCACCTTCTGCTCCTCTTCCTCCTGTCTTAACCTTCTAGTGGTGTCCACCAGCCCTGCAGTAGATGGCCGAGTGGAGGAGTTCAACGCAAACTTGCCCTATTCAGAGGTCCTTACATCCTTTGATTGCAGCAGGAGCTCTCCTGGCTCCCCTGATGGCTAAATAACCTGTTTTTTCTTCCTGCCTCTCCCCAGGCTCAATTCAACAATACCGAGTCCCAGATCACCTTTGTGGAGGCCATTCTCCCCTTACAGACCCGGAAGATCCTCAGACAGGTGAGCTAGAAGAAAGCAGGTAAACTCAAAAGGTTGTTCCCAAGAGTGTGGCTATTTGAGGAGTAATGGCACAGCATCAGATCCCCCCTGTTGCTCTTGAAATACTCTACTAGACTTGGCTTCCTCTATCGTAATTCTGGAGGAGCCTTTCCCAAGCGGATGTCCTCCAGATATGCTAGGAGAGCAAATCCTATATATGCCAACACATCTGGAGGGTAGCAACTTGAAGGCATCTGCTTTAGAGAACACACACACACACAAAACTGGACCATGCATCTGTAATTGCATATGTTAATTGATCTGTATTATGCAAGATGCTGGATACATCGAGAGATGCATATTAATAATAAAATAGAGGAAAAGCCTGTTCATGAAGAATTTTGGGCCACCCAGCGGCCCATCATGGCAAAGAGAATTATGGCTGAGCTAGGCATGATTTCTGATCCAACTTTGGGGTTCCTCTGTTGCCCTTCATCCCTTCCCACAAAACTCTGAAACAAGAAATTCAAGGAACAAAGCAGGGCGGAGATGCAAAGGGAAGGAGGAAAGCGGGAAGGCTGACAGGAAGGAGTGGCGTTCATGAACACCCTGGGAAGGTGGCAGGTCAGAAGAGCTATATTTCTTTTACTAAGTCAGTCTAGAAACAGAAATTGCAAAGAATCATAGAATCAAAGGGCTGGAAGGGACGTTGGAGGTCTTCTAGTCCAACCCCCTGCTCGAGCAGGAGACCCCATACCATTCTGGACAAATGGTTGTCCAATCTTTTCTTGAAGACCTCCAGCGATGGAACACCCACAACTCCAAGAAGCAAGCTGTTCCACTGATTAATCGTTCTTGCTGCTTCCCCCAAATTCCTAGTTTCCATCCTTCAACCATTTCATCCCTATTAGTAAGAATTAAGTCTGCTATAGCTGTCCCTTTAGTTCTCACCTCCACCTTTTGTATGACAAAGTTGTCAGCTAGGCACATCAGGAAACTGCTTGATCTCCCACTCGCTGCAGAATTTAGTATTACTGATATTATTGCATTTTTCTTTGCCCAAACTCTAACAAAGTTACTGTTATGCTGGTCAAACAGTTGTGTAGCAAGATATGAACTGAGGGCAGTCTAAAGGTAGACCTGCTGCGATCACTTTATTTCAAAGTGTTCAAATTCATATCTCTCACTCAACAATCATGAACAGGGGAATTCTGGGAATTGAAGTCCTACACCTTAAAATTGCTGAGGTTGAGAAAGTGCTGTCTAAAGAATTGTAATAAGGGTCTTCTCTGTGTATTTTTGTTACTTTGTTTTTATGACACATTTTTCTGCTTTGTATTGATTTATTATTGTCTTTTTTGTTTTTCTTTTCTTTTCTTTTCTTTTCTGGAAATAAAGTAAAAGTTTTATTGAAGAAATAAAGATCTTTCTTGAAGTCCATCAGCTACTCAGTAGAGGTTTCCTGTTGGAAAATTCAGGACATTATATGATCTGCCCACAGCTGTTCTAAATTCATGAATTGATTAACTGGATACTGATTAGAAGTTGGATCACCCAGAATTAAAATTTGCTTGCTGGATCTTGCTGCTTTTGTTGTCCAAACCTTGAACTGGGCACTGTAGTCCTATAAAAGGAGACAGACGACCCAGATCTAAAATATGGCTATTCATAGAACCATAGATAATAGACTGCTGCTAGTTGGTCTATCTGCAGAAAAAACATTTGCATATTTTTGTTGATGGAAATTGTCCTTGGTTTAGAAGACGTTTTATCAAGAGGGGGAGAAATTGCAGGAGAAAATGGGCTTCTCTGACAAATTCTTTTACAAACTCTGCTTTTAACTCAATTTTCCTTTTGCTTCAGGAGTTGGACTGCTTTGTAAAGAAAGAGTTGGGATACATCTCCCAGTACCTGAACTGGATGAGGACTACGGTGAGAACTGACTTCCCTTACAGTACTCAGATGCCTCTGGGTCAGCAGATCCTGATCTCGCTCAGAGTGATGGTGGCCTCTGGGTGGGCAGACATAACTGGCTGATGATGGCAGTGATTACACACAAGTTTCCATGTTGTTTGCTTGGACAAAGTATGGATGTGATTGGCCATTGTTTTCTTCTGAGAGGTTATTGGACTTCCCAGTTTAAATTCCCCTCCTGCCTTTCCTGCCTCTCATCCAAATACTAAATTGGTTCAGCCATGCTTAGGTTAGCCAGGGTAGCCTGGGTGCTGCCTGCTTGCTGGGCATCATTTCATGCGATGAGGGACAAAACGTCATAGGCAGGCCAACATAATGGAGAGTGAAGATGCTGGGATATTAGGTTTATAAGATGCTGGGAAGAGGCAGGGGTCAATGTTGGATCATTCAGGCTGTGGGGGTTCTTGGAGGTTTGCAAACAGGGGTACCCGTAGCAAGACTAAACTCAGGCATTCATCAGGCAATAGGAGAGAGGTATTGGAGAAAGAACAAAAAGATCCATAGCTGACCCCATCCATCTTCTGAAACATGGAAACCAACTAAACCCCTTCTTTTTTTAATTCTTCCATGTACGCATATGGTGGCCCACTCACCATGTTACTCTCGGAAGGTAGCAGGGGCTTAAAAAAACATCAAAAGCGGATGCATTATGCCAGAGGCAACTCACATGTACACTATAAAAGAGGCTCATGTGTACCTCAAGGCTCAAGTGAAAGCCAGCTGTTCAAGACCCTTCAAGGCCCTTCAAGGCCAGCAGAGGTGGGGCCACCGAATGTCAGGATGCTGTTCCTTGGGAAGGTGCAGTGACAGAGAAGGCATGCCTCCAGCCCCTGTCGGATGACCCTGCTTAAACTGATGGGTCTGGAAGATACCAACTCTGCCTGACCTTGTTGGGCGGGCAGAACTCATTGGGGGACCAATAATGGTCTAGCAAATATCTTATCCCAACTTCTTCATTAGTGATGTGTAGCATCCCCACAAATGCCTGTCACTCCAGGCTTCATCTCCACCCTTGACAGTTCCATTAGGTTAGAAGCCCATCTGCATCTACAGCAACACTCACTAAGGGGAAGGGTGTGTTGTCTGCCCCAGACTTGATTCCACCAAGGGCAAAGCCCTTCGACTTGACAGAGAACAGCAATAAAACAAATATCTCAAGGTTTATCTCAACAAAATACCAGCCATCCTAGATTTCTCTTCCAAGATGCCAGCATTGTTTGCAATCAATTGATCAGCCATTGAATCATGTCAAGGGGCTAAGGCGGTGTTTCCCATCCAAAGCAATTTCCAAGTGTGTAGACTTCAAATCCCAGAATTGCACAGCCAGCATGACTATTGATGAGAATTCCGGGGTTTGAAGTCCACACTCTTGGACGTTGCCAAAGTTCCTAAGTTGCTAAAGTGTGTGAGCCTTGCTGAAGAGGATTCAGCCTCCAATCAATGCTCCCTGTGGGGCCAGAGAACTTGATGGAACATTGTGGCTCCAGACTCTGAGCAAAGTCGATGTGCAAATCAGCAATTACAAAAAATATTCCCTTGTTTTGTTCCAGCTGACTGAGGATGTTGCTTCCTGCCAGCCTTTTTCCACCGCTCTGGACAATGGCTGGGTGATCTTGTGCAATCGCATCGTGGATCCTTGGGTAAATCTTTCTGCCATCTAGCAAAACCCTTCAACCTTCTTTCCTGGCCCGTTTAGTGACCATTTGAAGTCACAACAGCATGGCTGGCTCAGGAATTCTGGGAATTGAAGTCCACAAGTCATAAAAGGGCCAAGTTTGAAGACCCCTGACCTAATTCTATCTACTTTGTGCCTTAGTTTTTCACTGTTTGACTCTTTCTTCCTTTCTTTTTCTTAAAAATGTTTAATCAAAACAGAGTGAAATGGGATGGGTGGGTGGGACGTTGATAGTGCTGTCTTTGGGGACCCCTGAAGTCCCCTTCGGAGGACAGAGACTATATACCAGAGATAGAGGGTTTTCCCTCAATGCCAGGGGAAAGAGACCCTCCCCTTTATACCTTTCCTTTGTTGATTATGTCTTTCCTTTCCTCCAGAATGCCTTTTGGTTCAGCCTGGGAGGGTGTGCCCTCTTCCTTCTTTCTGGTATGTTTTTCGCCCTCAAGATGATGAAGCATTTTCGACCAATTCGGCACAAACTAGTGTAAGTGGCATTACTGTAAAAGATGGCATGCAGATGGTTCTTCACATTATTCTTGTTGCTATTGTTATGGTTTGTCTCCCAGTCCAGACTGGATTTGGCATTTTATTCTCCTATCGAATCCTTCCCAAGGACCTGGGATAGGCAGACGTGGAGGTTTGATGGGGTTAAAGGTACAGCATTGTCGCAGGATGGAAGCTCTTCTCAGTAAAGCTGCCTTTTGCAATTGACTGAGGGTGATTTTGTCAATGCCGAGGGTGTCCAAGTGGTGCTCCAGTTCTTTGGGATTGCATCCAAGGCGCCTATCACTATTGATACGTCCTTTGTTTTCTTTTACCACGGTTGTTCTAATTCTATTTACAGGCCTTTGTATTTCGTGATTTTCTCCAGTTCTTTCCCTTCTATTCTGTTGTCTCCAGGTACTGCCACGTCCACTGTCCAAACATTTTTTTTTGGTCTTTCTTATCAGCAGTTGTTAAATCTGGAGTGTTAGGTGCCTGTCCGTTTGAATTCTAAAGTCTCAGAGACTGTAGCATTTTTATTTTCTATTACTTTGTCTATTTTGTGGTCCCACCAGTTCTTGCTTGCAGGCAAATGCTATTTCTTGCAGATATTATTATTATTACTAATATGGACTCTTTTTCTAGACTACCCTTCATTCCTAGATCAGCATCAACTTATCGGGGAAGAGCATACAATGGGGGAAAAACACAAAAGCTGCAGCAATAAAAGCTGTATTATTTTTTTTTAAACCAAGCCTAGCTCTAGCCAACATACAGTTATCTGAACAGCTTAGCTTTGAAAAGGACTGCCAAAATGCCTCAACTTTCTCTCTTGCAAAATTCTGCCCACTCAAAAAGGTTGGGAAGACTCCAGGACCTTTCTCTGTCATCTTTGGGGACCACCAAATTGAGTCTCCTCAGAGGTAGGAGCCCCCTTCCTAGGAACAGCTCACCTCCCATTATCAGGCTAAACTCCCACCCTGTTGAGCTTCAGGACTGGAGAAAACCTGGCATTGCCCATTTTTTAGCTATCAGGTTCCAGAGTCTGGGAAAAAAAATATTGAGCCCCCCAAGACACTGCCTTACTCTGTATTAGTTTGGGGTAGTTCCTTTTTCATTCCTCTAAGCCACCCAGAGTCATGCAGTTGAGATGGGAGGCGATATAAATCAAGCTAATGAATAAAGATGGCACCCAGACTCACCTTATCAGGGAGATAGGGGGCATATCAGTTTAATAAATGAATTAAAAATAAGTATCCCAGTCATTCTTCTAGCCTTGAACGACTTCCCGCTCAGTGGGGTCTACAGGGCACAGCCACAATGCTGCAACTGAAGCTTTGCTTACTTTTGATGGGCATGATAACATCCATGTGCCATGCACGGTGGCACTGTTGTGGCTGCCATTTTGACTTTTTTGACCACAGCGTGCGGACAGCCCTGTTTCCTAAGAAAATAATAGACTTTGCTTTCTCTTCTGCTCTGTTTAGTTCTACTGGATCAGATGAAACGTTTCCCTTCCACATCCCACGAGTCACGTCTCTGCGACTATAAGACCTCCGCCCCCCGCCCCAGGATGACCACCTGCTGAGGGGACCAACGGTTGCTCCTCGCAGGAGGTGCTCTTTGCTCGGCCTTTCCAAAAACATCCTCCTCCCAGAACTGCAGAATTGTCAGCGCGCTGAGGACAGGACTGTTTCCAGGAGAGCTTTGCCAACCTCCGACTCCCAGTGACCCTGGCTGAAATTGGGAAAAAAAAGTTTCTGGTTAACGATGCTCCAAATACATGTTGAGTCTGAAGTTTGAATGGCCCCAAAATTTGAAAAAAAAACCTGGCTATTGGGACTTAAATGCTACTCCTCTCCCAGCGCCATTATGTTTTCTTAAAAAAATTGATACAGGTAGTCCTTGACTTACAACCTCAATAGAGCCCAAAATTTCTGTTGTTAAGTGAGACATTTGTTAAGTGAGTTTTGCCCCATTTTATGACCTTTCTTGCTGCAGTTCTTAAGTGAATCACTGCAGCTGATAACTTAGTAACCCAGTTATTAAGTGAATCTGGCTTCCCCATTGACTTTGCTTGTCAGAAGGCCGCAAAAGGGGACCACACGATCCTGGGACACTGCAAAGGTCATAAATATGAACCAGTTGCCAACCAGTTGTCTGAATTTTGATCACGTGACCATGGGGATGCTGCAAAGGTCATAAGTGTGAAAAATAGTCATAAGTCACTTTTTCAGTGCCGCTGTAACTTTGAATGGTCACTAAACGAACTGTTGTAAGTCAAGGACTACTTGTATTGTATTTCTGTTATTTTATGTGACTATGATTGCTCTGGTATTGGCTGTGTTTGTTTTGTCCACCATTCAGATAATCTTGAAGCGGTTTATACATTCATAAATAACAAGGAAATAAGTCCAGTGCTTAATTGGGAAAATGGAATTGAGAATTCAAGCCTAAGTACAAATGAATGCAAAAGATTAAAATTAGAGGTATTAGTAGGTATCTAATCATAAGAATTAAAAATACCAAATCGATTAAAACATTACTGGAAAACCCCCAACCATGGGATAACTCGTTGCACATCAAAACTTTGGTTCGAGCTGTGGCTGCCAACTTGACTTTTTTGACCATGCTTGGCAGACCCTCGTCCTTGGAGAGAACCGCGCATTTTCCTTCTCTGGTGTCCCGAATCACAGGGACAAAGAGAAACCCAGCTTTGCTGCAGAGGTCCAGCATTGAGTTCCAACAGCTTCCAAGTGGGCTGGATCATAGTGTCGAGAGGGTGCTCATAATCATGCAATCAAAATCTCACATGTATTGTGCATGCAAGACATGCAAAAAAAGGGTGGGGCTTTGATTGCACGCCTGTGGCTACCATCTTAACCTTTTTGGCCCAATTTGAGGACCCCCATCTTCCAGACAGAAGGAGTATTTGATGGGGAAGTCTGCTTCTCTTTTAGATCATGACTGGTGTTCCAGGGACCCTCACATCAGTTGCTCAACAGGGTTTCTATCTTAGTTGCAGGAATCAAGAGGTGGCGCAGGGGTTAGAATGCAGCATTGCAGGCTGACTCTGCCAACTGCCAGGAGTTCGATTCTCACCGGCTCAGGGTTGACTCAGCCTTCCATTCTTCCGAGGTCGGGAAAATGAGGATGTAGATTGTTGGGGTCAACAGGCTGACTCTGTGAACCGCTTAGAGAAAAGGTGTAAAGCACTGTGAAGCGGTATATAAGTCTAAGTGCTAAGTGCCATCATCCTGGGAAAAGCTTTGCCTACAATCAGGGCTCTCCTCCGTCATTACAGCCACTGCTCACTCTGCTGCTGATTTTGAACGTTTGTGTAATGTTCCTGGAACCCCTCACTTGCAGGAGAGTGAGTAAAATTGTGGATGATGACCATTTTGACCCAGTTCCTCCTGGTTTGGATGCACTCCTGAGTAAATCCAGGTTTTATGTGGCAGGATTAGAATGATCAACAGGACAGGGGAGGCATCTCAAATTACTAAAAGCTCTTTCTGCACCTAGCAGGCGTTTTCTTTTAAGGGGCGAAGTGTCCCCAAAGGGTTTCCCAGTTGTAATTGCTTGGGGATAGTGCTGCCCAAATCAGGAAGAGTCATCAGTGACATCCAACTTGTTCTGTTCAGCTGAAAGCAGTTCGAGACTTTAGGGATGTGATTTATTTCTGAAACTCTGAGCTGAAGAGCCAGAGCGCATCTCGTTACTGCAGGGAACAAGCTTCCTCTCTGCCATGACCTCACTCCCATGCGGGAGAGGAATTAGATAAATTTCCTCTGAGTGCAAACATATAGCTTATTATTCCCAGACTGGCACCCAAATTGAAAATAGAACAGTCATGTAAAATTTGCAGCCCTCCAAATATTACAATGCGCTCTCTCAATAATGTATTTTAAAAGTGTATTGGGGAAAGTGTGTATATTCACAGATCTGATGTGTTAAGAGTTATTGCAATATGGAAAATAATTTGCAAAAACAATGTATGTTAAGCAGTCTTGCAGAGAAATAAACATATATTTGGAGAAATATATATCAAACTGGAGAACTGGATATGTTTGCAAAAATAAAAAAAAAATGAGATAAAATGAGCTACATTGACTGTCCTTAGAGGCCCCCCTAAGCCTCTAAATCAGGGTAGGCAACCTTGGCTCTTTTATGACTCGTGGACTTCAACTCCCAGAATTCCTGAGCCAGCCATGCTGAGGGGAAAGGGAGAGGTTTCCAAGCTGAGCCATGCTGGCTCAGGAATTCTGGGAGTTGAAGTCCACGAGTCATAAAAGAGCCAAGGTTGCCGACCCCTGCTCTAAATGGATCGAGAACACAGTGGGCGTCTCTTGCCAAGGACGGCCAGGCGTCCCTGCAGAAAAACATGGGCTACAGTTAGTCCTCGACTGACGTCCATTCTTTTAGTGACCATTCAGAGTTTACAATGGCCCTGAAAACAGTGACTTGCGGCCATTTTTCACAGGATCGTTGAAGCCTCCACACGGTCGCATGATCAAAATTTGGACGCTTGGCAACTGGCGTGTCTTTGTGGCATCCTTGGGGTCACACGATCACCCTTTGTAACTTTCCCAGCCGGCTTTCAACAAGCAAAGTCAACGGGGGAAGTCAAATTCTCTTAATGACCTCATGATTCACTTAACTGCAGTGATTCGCTTAACGATTGTGGCAAAGGAGGTCATAAAATGGGGCAAAGCTCACTTAGCAACTGCCTTGCTTAGCAACAAACATTGTGGGCTCAATTGCGATCGTAACTTGAGCACTACCTGCATTCTGTTATTCAAGGGTGCAGGGACTGGTGTGAGTAGAGAAGCTCAGGAAAATGGAGCTGGGAGGGGAAAGAGGAAATCCTCATTGGTCTCTGCTCATTTTCTTCCCAGGAAAAGTCAGGATGGCGATTAGAACTGGCTCAAGTGGGGGAAGTAACAGGAGGAAGCTGCAAATAGCAAGTTCCATGCATTGTATTAAACCATGGCTTCATTTGACTATGGTCTGGGGAATATCTCAAAATTCCTGCAGGGCCCCCAGGCCACAAGCTATAAACTAAAGTGTGGACATTATAATGGGAGGATCTTCCCCAAGAGCCAAAATCAAACCAGCCAGTTGGACGTAGTTTAAGAGTTCAGTCACGTCACAGACTCACAGCCACTTTTGCAAGGTAGAGTCTGGCAACAGGAAGAGCTTCTTCTGGAACATGGTAGCCAACCCAAGGTGCCTGAATCTTTGGGCCAAAAGCAAGGGCAGATCTCCCCTTCAGATTATCCCATCGGCAGCATGAGTCGCCCATCCTTTTGAGGGGCCAAGAATACTTAATGTCCTCAATTCACTCCAGACCAGCAGTGAATAGAACCTTCACTTTTCCTGGGGGAGATCAAAAGGGCTCTCCTACCTTCCACCCCCAAGTCATACATTATCACCATTCCTCATAAGCTGCCCCCTTCGCTTCACCTGTGGTGAGAAGGCCCTCCCTTCCGTCACCAGGTGCTGCTCACTGACACTCGGGTTGTTGTTTTTTCACAAATTAGAACAGAACAGAACAGAACTATAAGGGATCTTGTAGGTCATCTATTGCAACCCCCTGCTCAGGCAGGAAACCCTATACCATTTCAGACAAATGGCTGTCCAGTCTCTTCTTTAAACTTCCACTGTTGGACCATTCACAACTTCTGGAGGCAGGTGGTTCCACTGATTAATTGTTCTAACTCTCAGGAAATTTCTCCTTGGTTCTAGATTGCTTCTCTCCTTGATTAGTTTCCATCCTTTGCTTCTTGTCCTGCCTTCAGGGGCTTTGGAGAATAGCTTGACTCCCTCTTCTTTGGGGCAGCCCCTGAGATATTGGAAGACTGCTATCATGTCCCCCCTCGTCCTTCTCTTCATTAAACTAGACATACCCAATTCCAGCAACCATTCTTTATATGTTTTAGCCTCCTGTCCCCTAATCATCTTTGTTGCTCTTCTCTGTACTCTTTCTAGAGTCTCAACATCTTTTTTATATCGTGGTGACCAAAACTGGATGCAGCATTCCAAGTGTGGCCTTACCAAGCCATTGTAAAGTGGTATTAACACTTCACGTGATCTTAATTCTATCCCTCTGTTAATGCAGCCTAGCACTGTGTTGGCTTTTTTGGCAGCTGCAGCACACTGTTGGCTCATATTTAAGTGATTGTCCACTAGGACTCCAAGATCATCGGTGGAAAATGAAAATCTGGAATATGGTGATATGGTGACCAAAATTGGCTGCAGTATTCCAGGTGTGGTCTTACTAGGGCTTTATAAAGCAGTACGAGTACTTTGCGTGATCTTGATTCTATGCCTCTGTTTATACAACCCAGGACTATATTAGCTTTTTTGGTTGCTGCTGCACACTGCTGGCTCATAGTCAAGTGATTGTCCACTAGGACTCCAAGGTCCCTCTCATAGTTACTGTTTTTAAGCCAGGTCTTGCCCAATCTGTATTTGTGCCTTTGGTTTTTCATGCCTAAGTGTAAGACTTTTCTCCACACTGAAACTCATTTTGTTGGATAGGGCCCATTGTTTGAGTTTGTCAAGATCTTTTTGGATCCTGAGTTTGTCTTCTGGGGTGTTGGCTACTCCTGACAGTTTGGTGTCATCTGCAAATTTGATGAGTTCCCCTTCAGTTCCCTCATCTATGTCATTTATGAAGATATTGAAGAGTACTTGGCCTAAGATGGAACCTTGTGGTACCCCACTGCTAACTTCTCTCCATGTGGATGTAGTGCCGTTGAGGACGACTCATTGAGTACAGTTTGTCAGCCAGCTACAAATCCATCTGGTGGTGATGTTGTCTATTCCACCTTTTTCTAGCTTACCAACTAGTAGGTTGTGGTCTACTTTGTCAAATGCCTTACTGAAATCTAAGTATACTATGTCCACTGTGTTTCGCTGGTCTACTGGTTTAGTAACTTTATTGAAGAATGAGATAAGATTGGTTTGGCATGATCTGTTTTTAACAAACCTGTGCTGGCTACTAGTTATGACTTTGTTTGCTTCTAGTTGTTTGCAGATCTGTTTTTTTATTATCTTTTCTAGGATCTTCTTAGGTATTGATATTAAACTGATTAGTTTGTAGTTTCCTGGGTCCGTTTTTTCCCCTTTCTTGAAGATGGGAACCACATCAGCCCTTTTCCAATCCTCAGGTACTTCCCCGGTGCTCCAGGATTTTTTAAAGATATGGTGCAGTGGTTCTGAGATAACATCTGCCAGCTCTTTCAGAACTCTGGGATGTAATCTGTCGGGTTCCAGTGATTTATACTCGTCAAGGTTGGATAGGTGTTCTCTTACCATTTTCTTGCTTATTTTAATTTTTGTTTCTAGTATGTCTTTTGCAGTGGTTTTTTGGTATGTTGGGCTACAGTTTCTTTTTGTGTGAAGACTGATGCAAAGTATGAGTTAAGCAGCTCTGCTTTCTCCCTGTTGCCTGTAATTTCCTTGCCATCTTTTCTCTTTAGTTGGCCTACAGTTTCCTTGACGTTTTTCTTGTTGTTAATATGTTGGAAGAAACTTTTTTTATTGTCCTTGATTTCTGTTGCGAGTCTTTGTTCATTCTGAGCCTTTGCTTTCCTGACTTCATCTTTGCATGTTCTGGCTGTCTGCTAATAATCGGCCTTCGGTAGGTGCCCCTCTTTCCATTTTTTGTATTTGTCCTTTTTGTCTTTCAGTTTGTTAGAGAGATCTTTGTGCAGCCATGCTGGTTTCTTTTCAGATTTCTTGTTTTTCTTTCTCAATGCTATTGTGCTGGTCTGGGCTTTTATGATAGCGTTTTTCAGGGTTTCCCACGCTTCTTGGGTTGTTTTCCCCTTTAGAATTTTCATTCATGGAATCAGGTTCTCTCTGAGTTTGTTAAAGTCAGCTCTTTTGAAGTTTAGGACACTGGTTGGATTGTTTTCTATTGCTAGTGTTTGCATTATGTTAAATTCCAGTATGACGTGGTCACTTTCACCCAAGGTTCTGGCAATTTTAATTCCCTCTATCACTTCTTCTCTATTTGTAAGGATTAAGTCCAGTATAGCTTTACTTCTAGTTCCCTCCTTCACCTTTTGGATAATAAAGTTGTCGGCTAGGTTGGTTAGGAATCTTGTTTGATCTCCCGCTCGCTGCAGAGTTTGTCTCCCAGTTGATATCTGGTTAGTTGAAGTCTCCCATTACTACTGTGGTATACTTCCTACATACGTTTGTTAACTGGTTGGCAAAGAGTTCATCTATTTCTTCTGATTGGTTGGGTGGCCTGTAATATACACCTATGGCAATGTCACTTTTTTTCTCTTTTATATTGACTCATACATTCTGGACAGATTTTATCTTTGATCACATGCATTTCTGTAGATATGTAGTGTTCTCTTACATATAGTGCAACTCCCCTTCCTCTTTTTGTAGACCTGTTTCTTTTGAACAATTTGTATCCATCCATCAGTCCATTCCATTCATGGGTTTCGTCCCACCAGGTTTCTGTTATGCCAACTATGTCATACCCGCCCTCGTGTATTTTTGCTTCTAGTTCGCCCTGTTTGTTCCCCAAGCTTTGAGCATTTGTATGTAAGCATTTAAGACTTTTATGCCTGTCTGTGGGTATGTTCTCCTGATTGTTATTTGAGTTTTTCTTTTTTCTCATCACTGCCTACCTCATTGTTTGGTTTGTTTTCTTGGGATTTGTGATTGGTTTTGGGTTCTAGAGATTCTAGAGATTTGTCACCCTTCCCCCTCAGTTTTAGTTTAAAGCCCTCTCAGAGTTATTGCTGCTGAGCCAGGTGCCGCCTATTCTAAAGCGGTGGATTTGCTTTTTTCTGCAGGATTTTACTTTTCTCACCATCCAACCACATTTTGTTGGGTAGTGCCCAACATTTTCCCTACAATTTTGTTTTTAACCTGTTTTATTCATCAGTTCTGTTTGGTCTTCTATTTTCATCTTCACGTCGGTTGATCTTAAAACCTGCTCTTGCAGCAAATTCTTTTACTTTTCCTGAGCAGGGGGTTGGACTTGATGACCTCCAAGATCCCTTCCAACTTTATTATTATTATTATTATTATTATTATTATTATTATTATTATTATTATTATTATTATTATTATTATTATTATTGTTATTATTATTATTATTATTATTATTATTATTATTATTATTATTATTATTATTATTATTATTATTATTATTATTATTATTATTATTATTATTATTATTATTAATGTTTTAATTCCCTTTGAAGACTCTTCCAAAACCAACAGCAAGTTATCTGCAAAAGCCCTTAACTTGTAAGTTTATTTTTAGATCTTTACTGCCACAATCCTTTCATCTTGTCTCACATCTCTACTCAGAATTTCAAGAACCGAAATAAACAGGAGAGGAGACAGTGGCATCCTTATCTTATTTCTTTTTATATCTCATAGACGTTTTTTCTCAGATCAATTATTTGTGTTTTCTGTGAAGTGTAAATCGATCTCACCCATTTTATAAAGTTCTCTCCAAAATTAGTACCTTCCAAAATCTTGACAAGCCCAGTTTGATTGTCAAGGGCTTCTTTGCATCTAAGAAAATCAATGCGGCTTGTTTTTCATTATGCTGCTCTAAATATTCCAAAATGTCCAATCATTTCTAACACTGTCTTTTAACTGGCTTTTAGGTAAAAATCTACATTGATCCTCATGAATAAACTCTAGCCAAATTATGTTCAGTCTATCAGCTGGTATCATGGAGAAAAAATTGTCCCTCTTTAGGTGTTAATGGCTATATTGGCTTCTTTCCAGGGTCTTTCCTCCCTGTGGGGTTTCTCATGTTTTATAAAGATTATAAAAAGTTCATCCTCAAACCATTTATAAGGGGAACCCGGTACAGGTAGTCCTCTACTAACAAGCGTTCATTTAACAACCACTCGGAATTACAAGAGCACTGCACACAGTGTCTTATGACAGGTCCTCACACTTACAACTGTTGTAGCATCCCCACGATCACACGATCAAAATCTGGGCGCTCGGCAACCAGTGTCTTTACAACGATTGTAGTGATCCCAGCTGGTTTCTGGCAAGCAAAATCAACGGGAGAAGCTGGATTCCGCTAACGACTGTGTGATTCACTTCACAACTGTAGTGATTCTTCAACAATTGTGGCAAAAAAGATTGTGAAGTCAGGCACGACCCCTCTAACTCTCTGCTTAGCAACAGAAATTCTGGTCCCAATTGTGAGCATCTGTTGAGGCCACCTGTAATCCATCTGGTCCAGGTAACACACAGAGTCCCAAGAAATTCAGCCTAACCAAGCTTTGTAGCTTCTGCAAACCCTGGCAGGAGGGCTGCCTTTGATCTGGCTGTGTTGTGTGAATGGGGCCAACATGTGAAGCATCTGTGAGAGCACACCCCTGCATTTGGTTTGGAGACAGCTTCTCTTTCTCCCTCCCTCCCTCCCTTCCTCCCTCCCTCCCTCCCTCCCTCTCCTTCCCTCGCCCTCTCTCTCTGGTACACAGAAGTGCAGCTAAAATGCCTATTTTTAGCAATGGCTCTTTTCATGCAGCCACAGCCTTCCAGATGTGGCACTTCTCTCACAGTATAGCTGCTCTTCAAACCTTTGCCGTTATGCAGCCCGACTTCTTTGAAAACATTGGCCATAGATAAATTAGGGCATTTTTAAAACCAAACATTGGCAGCAAGAATTTCAGTTGGATGTCTTGTTCTTGACAGCATCTCATAAGTGAAAGGTAAGAGATGGCTGGGAAAAAATATACGTAAAGAGCATCGATTTGCTAATGAGGAGTTTGCTCAGTTTACTTTAAAAAAAAAAAGAATTTTAATTATTGTACATTTTCCCACTATTGTTTTGCTAGCAAGGGACCATCCAGCTTCATCCATGCTAAGACGTTATTTGAAAAAGCTTCTGGTTTTTAGGCTGCAGCAGCAGAACGAAGCCGTATCCGCCCAGAACCATGTTATAAATGTCTTCCAGCTTTTGAAGAATTTGAAGCTATTTGCAAATGATGCCAAGAACAAAGATCTCTTCTGTGCTCCTAACTGGTTCTGTTTCTGCTCAGTGGCCTGTAATGAATTGTGGCTGACCGTGCCAAAGTTAGCAGTGGGGAAAGTACAGGTAGTCCTTGAGTTACAACTACAATTGAACCCAAAGGTTTCTGCTGCTAAGTGAGACAGTTGTGAAGTGAGCTTTGTCCCATTTTACGACTTTCCTTGCCACCGTTGTTCAGTGAATCACTGCAGCTGTTAAGCTAGTAACATGGTTGTTAAGTGAATCCGGCTTCCCCATTGACTTTGCTTGTCAGAAGGTCACAAAAGGTGATCACGTGACCCCAGGACGCTGCAACCGTCACAAATATGAGTCAGTTGCCGAGCGTCTGGATTCTGATCAGGTGACCACAGGGATGCTGCAATGGTCGTAAGTATGAAAAACAGTCCTAAGTCACTTTCTTCCGTGCAGTTGTAACTTTGAATGGTCACTAAATGAAGGGTTGTAAGTCAAGGACTACCTAGAAAGCCCCTTCCTGAGATCCACCATTTATCCTGCCCTGAGGTTCAAAACAGACAAGAGGCAAATCACCACAAGGTGGTTAAAGCCCCATCCTTTTAATATGAGCATCGCAATGCATGTGAAACTTGTTTGAGATGGTATGGGGTCTCCTGCTTGAGCAGGGGGCTGGACTAGAAGACCCCCGAGGTCCCTGCCAACTCTGTTCTGTTCTGTTCACACTAGGAGCATCTTCATATTTTGACCTCACCTGTTCAAAGCCAACTGTGCCTACA
This sequence comes from Azemiops feae, assembly GCA_023970755.1. NCBI lineage: Eukaryota > Metazoa > Chordata > Lepidosauria > Squamata > Viperidae > Azemiops > Azemiops feae. Next base: position 197,737 of record JALGBA010000430.1, on the reverse strand, counting down.
GACTTGTCTACATCTTCTTGGGAAGACATTTTTGTAGAATAGGATCTAGAGTAGAAAGAGAGGAATGTTTAAGAAGACCTTTAAATAAAGTATATATTCATATTCTGTGCTAAGCATGTTGTATTTGTGTTTGTAAACAAAGTTCTTTTATTGTGATTTATGAAATAAACTACAGGGAATAGGCTCTCTCCAAATCAGGGGCATTCACTGTTAAAAAATGGAGGATGTGTTGACGGCTGCCATCTTGACTTAATTCATACATACGCACATGCACGCACACACAAAGAGACATGTAGATCCACCTGCCTGATAGCCTTTGTAAAGCACTTTATATGTGTGTTTTATACCTTTCTAGCAGAACATTTGCAAATGAATGGCAGCCACTTTCCTTTCAGGACTGAATCTGGTGGAAATTATCCAATTTTGGCCTTTTCCATTAAGTTTTCATCTGGCACAGTGTCACCTCTTATATAGTTGGAGATTTTAAGAACCTTGTGGAAATGCCTTCTTCTTTACTCCCAAGGCAGGTAAGAACATTACAGGCAGTCCTCAACTTACAACCACAACTGACCCCAAAATTTCTGTTGCTAAGTGAGACATTTGTTAAGTGAGTTTTGCCCCATTTATGACCTTATTTGACACAGCTGTTAAATGAATCACTGCAGTTGTTAAGTTAGTAACATATATGTTTGTAACTGCTGTAATGATCAGAAGTTGCTTCTTTAATTATATGTTTTTTTCTGTTTGTATTCTTTTACACATTTTTTCCTTTACCTTTTTACCTTTTCTTAATTTTTTATATAATTTTCTGCTTACCTTTTGTTTTTGTAAATTTTTTGAATATGATATTCAAAATAAAATCACACACACACATATATATGGAGAAGGTGTTACCTGCACACTTCCGATTTTTTGAGTTCAGCTGGAAATTGTAGGTTTCATACAAACCCTGACAACAAAGCTGAAATTCTCTGCCACTGCTGTCTTCTGAGAGTCCATTTTCCCTCCAGTCAATTGTTTTATTGCATTATAAAATTATAAAAAGCAATGGATGCAAACTGATCAAGGAGAGAAGCAACCTGGAACTAAAGAGAAATTTTCTGACAGTGGGAACAATTAATCAGTGGCACAATCTGCCTCCAGAAGTTGTGAATGCTCCATCACTGAAAGTTTTCAAAAATAGATTTATTTATTTAAAGGAAACTTTTTCCACCCACCATCAATCGCAGAATTTCTAGCCAGCATGGGCTGTGGGAGTTGCGGTCCAAACATACTTCCTGGGGAGAGGAAATCTATTTAAAAGCATTTTTATTCTGCTCTTCCGCCAACCTTTTGATTCGGATAGTATAAAACTCCTCCCTTGCGCAGGGGGCTAGGCTAGAAGACCTCCAAGGTCCCCTTCAGCCCTATGATTCTACGTTCTATATTCATTCCTAGACAAGGCAATTGTTAAGTGAGTCACACTTAATTTTATGACCTGTTTGCCACAGTTGTTAAAAGAATCATGTGGCTGTTAAGCGAATATGGCCTCATCCCCCATTGAATTTGCTTGTCAGAAGTCACTTTTTTCAGTGCCATTGTAACTTCAGGTGGTTGCTAAACCCAGGATTGTAAGTCAAGGACTATTGCACTGCCCGGGTTCAGGATTTGGCTCCCACAGCCCCAAGAAAGGGAGCTTAAATCTTCATTGCTTGGCCTGTCTTTCTGCCTGGGAGCGGCCCAGCCAGATCCTCTTTGCAAGGAGGGAGGGAGAGAACAAAGGTTGATGAATCATTCTGTGATTTGAGAAAAGGCATCTCAGGAAGATGTTGAGAAGTATGGCAGGAGATGCAGTTAAGCAACGGAGGCCTCGCCAAATGCTGATACAGGGGGGAAACTGATCATGGTTGGGGCATTTATGGAAACGAGAGTGGGCTTCTTCTCAGACTAAGTGTGATAAATTGCCCACACAACATCCACACAAGAAGACAATGCTTACATGCACCTTGGCAGCTGCCATGCTCCCTGCTGGGGGTCTGTAAGGGGGACAAAGTCACATTGCACATCATGTGGTGTCATTGCAACATCGATCAAATCCCCCAATTATCCCTGCTCTGCCTCATTTATTTATTTTTTAAAGATACTTTTAATTAAAAAGGAAGGAAACAGTAGCTTGTACTGAGCTAAACACCAGCCTTCGGCACCATCTATATTTGCACCCACCCTGAGGACACTGTTAGAAAATAAAATCTGACAGTTTATATTCTAGGGCCATGTGTGCTTCTCCTATTTGAATATTTGGAGGCTGGTTGCCTCATCTTGGCAGCTGTGTTAGAATGCCAACAACATGTTCTCGGATTCTAAATTCCACAGTCCAATTGTACACAATTGTACCCAAAAATGGTGGGATGCTGTTTCCTGCTTAGAAATAGATTTATGCTAAATAACAGAGTTGGAGGGGACCTTGGGGGGTCTTCTAGTCCAACCCCCTGTTGGAGCAGGAGAGCCTATATCATTTCAGACAGATGGCTGTCCAGTCTTTTCTTAAAAAACTCCGGTGATGGAGCACCCACAACTTTCCGAGGCAGTGTCCCACAGTGGATCAAGAAAATAACCCAGCTGCTTTTGGAGAGAGAGAAAAAGGTTGCTTCTTCTCTCAGAGGAAACTTTTGAAAATCCAAAAGTAAAAGATTCGTTATAGAAAGGGCAAGACAGAAGGAAGCCTCTTCTCTTTTGATGGCAAAAGAGAGAGGTTTTGCATTGTCTCTCAAAGGACAAAGCTTGTCTTGTTGGTGACAGTGGTGCTTTTGATATCAGCAAAAACAGCACAACAAAAGATCAGCTCAAGCTTTTGCAGAATCCATCCTCAGATCTGCCTCTCCTGTTTCATGGCTTTGCCTGGCACTCGACATGGATGATTTTGTTAGGTTAATTTGGCATGCCCGCCTGCCAGCTTGAAGAAGACCAAAGGAACAGAATAACAGAATGACAGAGTTGGAAGGGACCTTGAAGATCTTCTAGTCCAGCCCCCTGCTCAAGCAGAAGACCCTATACTCCTCCCGACAAATGGCTGTCAAATCTCTTCTTAAAAAGCTCCAGTGGTGGAGCACCCACAACTTCCACTGGTTAATTGTCCTCACTGCTAGGAAAGTTCTTCTTAGTTCTGGGTTGCTTCTCTGCTTGGTTACTTTCCATCCATTGTTTCTTACTGTGCCTTGTGGTGCTCTGGAAAATAGGTTGACTCCTTCTTCTTTGTGGCAGCCTCTCAAATACTTGAACACTGCTATCATTCACCCCAGTCCTTCTTTTCACAAGACTAGACTAGACATACCCAATTCCTGCAACCGTTCTTCATATGTTTTGGTCTCCAGACCCCTAATCATCTTTGTTGCTCTTCTCTGCATTCTTTCCAGAGTCTCAGCTCTAGGGACTTCTGAGAGTTGAAGTCCACACATCCTAAAAATTTCCCACCCTGCTGGCCTCGCCAAAGGTGTGCGAATTTCACCTTGCTGCATAGGTTCTCTTTTAACCCAAGAAGACAAAGTAATGATGATTTGGCCTAAGGTGGTCCCGTCTTGTCAGCGCCATCTGCTTTGGGACTTCTTGATAAGGCTGATCTGAAATTGAGGATCTGGCATCAAGAGATCCAAAATGACAGAACCAAAGACTCCATCCCTTTTGTAGCACAATAGCACCTCCTATCTGGATTGTCTCTGGATATTTATTTAATATCCTGTGTGTTCCACATACAGTGGGACACTCTTTACTTTGGCCCAAATAGGGTTAAAACATTAAGGCGACAACCAGCAACGACCGGTGGGTCTGTAAAGGTCCCACAGAAAGCTAAACTTGCTTCTGTTCATACAGGCAGGTCTTGACCTACAACCTTCAGTTGAGTGTCCATTCAAAGATACAACGGCACTGAAAAAAGTGACTTATGACTGTTTTTCACATTTCGCATCTCCAGGGTCACATGATCAAAATTCAGGCGCTTGGCAACTGGCATGCATTTTTGACAGTTGCTGTGTCCCTGGATCATGTGATCCCCTTTTTCGATTTTCCGACAAGTAAAGTCAATGGGGAAACTTAACAACTGCAGTGATTCACTTATCAACTGTGGCAAGCAAGGTCACAAAATTGGGCAAACTCACTTAACGACTATTTTGCTTGACAATGGAAATTTTGGGCTCATTTGTGGTCATAAGTTGAGGAGGGGTACCTGGAGGTGGAATCTGTCTCCCATGAGCTATTAAAATGTTCTCTTTACAGTAATTGCATTGTGTTGTTGGTGTTTTTTTTCTTGTATTTGGTCTTGGACTGTAAATAAGTTGTGATTGATTGATACTTTCTATCAACTTTGATCTAATTCTGCAAAATGGGGAAGGCGGATTACCTGCCTCCTCCCTCTGTGCTCCCTCGACAGAGCAGATATGATCCTGTCTAGACTCCTAAAGGAAAGACAGTTTGGTGTAGTGGTTAAGACACCAGTCTAGAAAGCAGGTGAGTTCTAGTCCTGCCTTAGGGACAAAGCCAGCTGTGTGGCCCTGGGCCAGTCAGTTTCTCTCAGACCTAGGAAGGAGATAGTGGCAAACCACTTCCGAAAAACCTTGTCAAGAAAATGGCAGGGACTTGTCCAGGCAAGAAAGAAAGAAAGAAAGAAAGAAAGAAAGAAAGAAAGAAAGAAAGAAAGAAAGAAAGAAAGAAAGAAAGAAAGAAAGAAAGGAAGGAAGAAAGGAAGAAAGAAAAAGAAAGAAAGAGAGAGAGAGAGAGAGAAAGAAAGAAAGAAAGAAAGAAAGAAAAAGAAAGAAAGAAAGAAAGAAAGAAAGAAAGAAAGAAAGAAAGAAAGAAAGAAAGAAAGAAAGAAAGAAAGAAAGAAAGAAAGAAAGAAAAAGACTGATGGACAGAGGCTGGATGGACATCTGTCAGAGATGCTGTACTGAGTGCAGCACTAAGCAAGGGGCTGGTTTAGATGCCCTCTAAGGTCCCTTTCATCTCTAGGATGCTGTGAGTCTCAGATTTCCTCCCAATTTAATTAACGTTGCATAAACTCCCAATGTTATTCGGACAGAACAAATTCTGTCTTATCCAGCAAGGGTGTTTTACACATTTGGGTTCTTTATGTTGTGTGAATCCAACCTCAGTTGTTTATCGCCAGAAGAACCGGGGGCCTTTCTCTTCTCTTCCTTAAGGCGTGCAAACCTCTCTCACCAAAACGCCGGGAAAGCCTTTCCTGGCTGCTCGCCGGACACGCGAGACGCCGCAGAGACGCCCCGCAGCCTCACGCGCGCCCAGCAACAACTGCGAGACGGGCCAAGCCACACCTGGTTGGCCTCCACCTGCCTTTGCCTGACGGGAGCGTCTTACCTGGGCAGGAGCTCACCTGTGAGGCGCTGCAGCCGCGAGGCGGGCGTGGAAAAGGGGCCCACGCGTGCACCGTGGGCTGCAGGGGCTGTCCCAGCTCAGCACATGAGCTGGGGGAGGCTCGCCCGGGGCGGGGGGGGCGGGTTGGAGGGCTGCGGGGTGATCAGGTTGACAGCTTTGGGGAAAAGGAAAGATCAAAGTGGGAGCCACGGGGAGGCGTGGGGGGGGGGGACGCCGTGGGGACGGTTGCCAGGGAAACGGCGCCCGTGGGCTGGCCCGCTGCCTGCCAGCCAGAAGAAACCACAGTTCAAAGGTAAACTTGGCACGGGGACATTTTTTTTTTTGATCGAGGATGCTTCTCGGAAGACAAAAAGCGGCGGGGGCGCCTCGCTAGCTCCACTCCCGGGTCCCTTTCCACGCAGCCCGCGCGGCCCCCGGGAGCAGCTGCCGGAGGAGAGCTTGGCGGGCACCGGCCGGGCCGAGCAGTCTTGGATTTGGCAGGGTGCCCGAAGAAGGAAAGGAAGGAAGGAAGGAAGGAATCGCTTCATTTCCGCGGCCAGGAACTTGTCCGTGGGCTTCCCACAGCAGATGTTTGGCGATCCGGTAAGGCTTCCTGGCGCCCCAGGCTTAAAGGTGCAATTGCAGCACTGAGAAGCCCCCCCACCCCCACCCGCCTCTTTGGGGGTTTGCGGGAAGGTCCGGCGCGGTCCCTGGCCGCAGCACAGCCCCATGGGTCGAGTAGTCCTCAGACGTGCAGTTTTTCCTTGGGGAAGAAAATCTCCTTTTCTCCCCCATCCCACGCCTTCCGCCCCCCCCCCAAATGCTTCGCCGGGGAGGCGGGATCGGGTCCTTCGAGGCTAACGCGGGGCGGGGAAGTCTCGGCCAGGCGGGCGAAGCCAGCCAAAGTTGTGGGGAATCCGGACGCAGCTCACCTGCCTGGAGCTGGAGGGGTAAATCCGGGCAAAGGATTTGGCGAGCTAAAAGGGGGGGAGGGGCGGGGGGGGGTCCACTAGGAACGCTTCTCCTCTTTAAAAGCCAGGGTGGCCCAGGATAGCCTCGGTGGGAGAGCAGCCGAGGAGGAAGAATGGGGGGGGGGCTGTGGATCTTTCCCTATGCCTTCAGCTTATTGGCGCTTTCACGCCTGTCCTTTGGGTCCCCCAAAAGGGGCCACTTTTTGTATCCTTGCCCTGCTGAAGTCTCAGAAGTGGGATCCAAGTTAGGGGGTCAAAAAAGTCCAGGTGGTGACTGTGATGTCCCTGGTTTAGCTCCACAGCCTCGCCCGGTTTGCAAACGTTTGATTTGGGGTGAAGGTCTGGAAGGGAGGCACAGCAGGAATTCTTCCTCTGGGTTCACTCTCAGGCCGAGATGGGGTTTCCCATCATTTCCAAGTCTTTCTTCCCCCCCCCTCTTTTTTCTCGCAGTAATAAAGCAAGCTCCTTAATAGCAAAAGTGCTTGTGCATCTCTCACGGCAGAGAGGGGAAGTAAAATAAATTGCATAAGCCAGCATAATATTCCTACTAAATGTACTGAGGAAGCCGCAGAAAACAACAGGGGTTGCATTCACCCAGCCTATTTGCACTAGTTAACGAACCATTGACTAGCCAAACAGAATGGGTTTGGACAACAAGCTAAGCTAATTATCAAAAAACTAACCAGGGTTGTCATAACCTTCCCTTAACATATTGTGCACAGACAGGTGCTCTGATCTGCTTAAGTACGTTGTGGGTAAAGGATAACCAGAGGCAGCTGTTAGGACTATTGCAATAATTACTGATCGAAAATCCCGTTCAAAATTCAATTCAGTTTTAAAGCACATTAAAAAGTAAAGATGCTCACGTTGATCAAAGGACTTTCAAATAAACACTAGGCAGTTAATATACTAGGAAGGGAAGTAGATCATAATATTACTTTACTCTGGTGTAACTAAAGATGCTAGACTAGGAGCCTAGCCTCAGACGTGGAAGCACCTTGGGTGGCTTTAGGCCACTTGCTCTCTCTCATCAACCTACCCTAAAGGGTTGTTGTTGGGAAAAAGGAGGAGACAGGTACACCACTTTGAGTTCCTGGAGAACGAGTGTCAAACTCGATTGTGTCACGTGATGTATCGTGACGTGTCGCGGCGTTTTTTGCCTTTGCGGAGCTGAGGTGGGCGTGGCCTGCATGTGACGCATCTGGCCCAGGGGCCGCCAGTTTGACACCCTGTCCTAGAGGAAAAGCAAGATATAAATCTAATAAATGTATACATAAATACTGCGTAACAAATCCTTAGCAAGATCTCATCAGCACCACTGAAGCTCTCAAAGACTTCTAGCTAATGTTTTATAGTTTAAAGCAGGGCTGTCCAACCTTAGTAACTTTAGCATGGCTGGCTGAGGGATTCTGGAAGTTGAAATCCACAATTCTTGACGTTGCCAAGGTTGGACACCCCTGGTTTAAAAGCCTTGGGGACATCAAACAATCATGGCAGAAGTTGACTGGCTCTGGAAGTTGAAGTCCATACATCTTAAAGTTGCCGAGGTTGAGAAACAGCGTCCTACACTAAATCCATTTTTTTGCCATGGCCCAGAGTATGAGACACAGTGGGAACCTCACATATGACAACAGCTCTTGGGCTTGTCTACTGACTGTGCAGTTCAACTTCTCAAATGAAAAGTATCAAGCTGCTTTTTCAATGCTAGGGCATATAGTGGATAAGGCCCTCTTGAGGGTGGGCCCACTGATCCACTGCCCTGCCTCCCCCCCCCCGTCCTCCAAATATGCCTGAATGCCTTAAAACTGTTCCTTCACACATACACACATCACAAACCAGAGGTGATCAACTATGGTTTTTGTAATAGCAAGATTTTCGATGGGAACCATCAATGTCTGGGTTTATGGACAAGTTAGGGGTTTTGTAAAGTCCACTGTCCTCATTGATTCAGACAACACTCTTCGCTAGTGGCCCTTTCTATGGGTGCTGCAGGTTTCAAGAGTTGTGTTTATAATGGTTTCCAGTCATTCCAAGCATTTTCAACTGGAAAAAGGCAGATCTAGCCTAGAGTAAGGACAATTGAGTACATGTTAGAAAAGTGTTTCTCAAACGTGGCACCTTTAAGATGTGTGGACTCCAGCTCCCAGAATTGCCCAGCCAGCATGCTTTATAACAGCGATGGCGAACCTTTTAGAGACCGAGTGCCCAAAAACTGGCCCCGCCCCTGCCCCACCCCCTGCCCTGCCCCACTCCACCCCCTGCCCCGCCCCCACTCTGCCTCACCCTGCCTGCCCGCAGGGCCACTCACCGCCTCCAGGGCCCACCGCAGATCGCCATGGCAGCCCAGCAGCGCCATGGCAGCCATGCCCTCTGCCCGCGCCCCGCAGCATCAACTGTGCGTGTTGGGACGTGAGGGCAGAGTCTTGTCTACGCGGCCTGGCTGCCATGTCCTTGGCTGTGCTGCTCCGCATGGGCCACGCTCGGGGGCGACTCTCCTCCAGGGGGGTTGCTGGTGAGGAGGGGTCGCGGGCGGAGGCAAGGCTGGGCAACGGCACATGTGCCCACAGAGAGGGCTCTGAGTGCCGCCTCTGGCACCCGTGCCATAGGTTCGCCACCACTGCCACCAAGGGAAACTGGTGGCCTGTGGGCCGGATGTGTCACATACAGGCCATGCCCACCCCGGCTCCACAAAGGCAAAAAACATCACAATATGTCATGATATGTCACGTGACGCTATTGAGTTTGACACCCGTGCTTTATAAGATATGTGGATGTCAAATCCCAGAATTCTTAGAATCATAGGGCTGTAAGGGACCTTGGAGAATTTCTAGTCCGACCCCCTGAATTCTAGAAGTTGATCTCCACACATCTTAAAGTTGCTGAGAAACACTGATTTAAAGAAAGCACTCTGCAATCTTTCTTCTTTCTGTTTCTTTGACACTCAAGTGGAAGTCCTGGGACCTTACGAAGAGGTCATTCCTTGCCAAAAAAAAAAAAAAGTCTTCTCTGGCTCAGCATCAGAACCGGCTGTGATAGGATAGAAGCAAAGCAAGCTGAGCTGTGATTGCAATTAGATCCTGGCGTTTAGATCACAGTGACAAGACTTCTAGATATGAAAGTCCTATTCATCATTACTTCCTATGATTTCCCATCCGTTATAACTGCACAATGGGGAGGGGGAATTTTATCATGAAAAAAATGTTTCCAGAAAGGCATGGTGGATGTTGTGTTCAAACCTGGAGGAAAGAGAGGTTTCCTTTACAGCCCTCTCTAAGCAGTTTACAGAGTCAGCACCTTGCTCCCTCAACCATCTGGGTCCTCGTTTCACTTACCTTGGAAGGATGGAAGGCTGAATCAACCTTGAGCCGGTCAGGATCGAACTCCTGGCAGTGGGCAGAGTCAGCCTGCAATACTGCGCCACCACAGCTCTTATCTCAAAAAAGATAAGATGGTAGCTGCTGGTTACCCAAAGACAGCACATGTAATAAAGGGGCAGGGCTTTGTTCACACTACTGCAGCAGCCATTTTGACTCAAGTAAGGTAAAATATTGATTACAATATGTGCCATCAAGTTGTTTTTGATCACACAGATTTCCTCCACGATGGTCTGGTCCTTCAGGTCTCACAGTGTTATCCCAATCAGCACCGTAACTGAGTTCTTTGTTGTTGCTGCTGGTTGTCCTCTTCTTCTCTTTCCTTCCAACTTTTCCAGCATTATAGGCTTCTCAGCTGAGTTAGGTATTCAGATTGATTGATTGATGATATGCTATCAAGTTGGTGGTGATTCCTGAAGGCCACCTAGACCTACTCTAGGATGATCAGTCCCTTCAAATTTCCACTGTAATTAACCCCCCTCCCCGCTGATGTCTTCTTCACTCTTCTGCTTTCCACTTTTCACAGCATTAGAGTCTTCTCCAGAGAGCAAGATAATCCTATAACATGTCCAAAATAAGAAACTAGTGATCATTTGTTCCTTGAGTGACACTTCTGGGTTGATTTATTCAATGATCCATTGGTTTCTCTTCTTGGCTGTCCGTGGTCTTCTTGGGAGTCTTCTCCAACACCACAGTTCAACAGAGTCAATACTCTTCCTCTCTGGCTTCTTCAAAGTCCAACTTTCACTTCTATGGAGTGTCATGGGGAATCCGACGGCTTGCAGAGTTCTGATCTGTGAAGGTAGTGATACAGCATAGCATCTAAGGACCTTTTCCAAGGCAGAACAGAACAGAATAACAGACTTGGAGGTCTTTTAGCCCAACCACCTGCTCAAACAGTAGACCCTATACCATTTCAGACAGATCATTGTCCAGTGTCTTCTTAAAAACCTCCAATGGTGGAGCACCCAGAACTTCTGGAAGCAAGCCATTCCAATGATCGTTCTGTCAGGAAGTTTGTCCTTAGTTCTTGGTTGCTTCTCTCCTTGATTAGTGTCCATCCATGGCTTCTTGTCCTGCCCTCAGGTGCTTTGGAGCCTTCATGGCTGCTTTACTAGTCTACAGCTAAACCATAGCCCACCTAATCCAAAGAGTATGTAGCATCTTTTGCTTCTTCCCAGCTACCAAGAACTTTACATCTGCTGTATTTCACTAGATTCCACCTACACAGTGTATCACATTTTGAAACTGACATTTTTCAGGACTTTTCCTAGTGCCGAATTCTCTATTTTTCTTGATGTATCATTTTTCAAAAATGAAGATGGTTTTGCTGCATAATTCTCAAATAATGTCAGCTAGTATTGTCTCTTCTTAACCAATCACAATTGCTCCATATATTTCAGGCAAGGCAACATTCAACCTCCAATGTGAATAATATGCACGTTTTCTGCAGCCAGTCGGGAAACGAAGTTAATAACAGTGGCACGGTGTTCTGCTCGCTCGCTGTTGCTTCATCTTAGCTTCCTACATGAAAGATCAAATTTAGGATTCCTTTGTTTGCATCCCCTAAAATAACTGTACCTTTTTTCTTCTCTTCTGTCAAATGCTGGAGGATATGAAAACGGGAATAGCAACTAAACTTAGAAGTGCAAAAGCCCGGATGAAGCAATCAAAAGAGAAAAATGAACAGAGATACATTTTTGGAGCGAAGTGACTGTAATGGTGTTTTTTCAGGTCATTCTCCTGAAATGGTTTTTCAGGAGGAATTGGAAAAGAAAACAACAGGCTCAAAACAGACCATACAGTTAGAACAGAACAGAACAGAACAGAATAACCGTTGGAAGGGACCTTGGAGGTCATCTAGTCCAACCCCCTGCTCAAGCAGAAGACTTGAGACAGACAAGTGACTGCCCAATCTTTTCTTAAAAGCCTCCAGTGATGGAACACCCACAACTTCTGGTGGCAGGCTATTCCAATGATTAATCGTCCTCGCTGTTAGGAAGTTTCTCCTCACTTCTAGATTGCTTCTCCTATCATGTCACCCCAGTCCTTTACACTAGACTGGACTAGACTAGACATACACAACTGCTGCAACTGTTCTTCATATGTTTTAACTCCAGCCCCCTAATCATCTTTGATTCCCATTGCTAATGATGGTTATTTCTTTGGGCTTAGACAGAAATAATTGTTTGATTAAAGGGAAGAAAAGATCAAGTCTTTTATGGCTGCATGCATACAATGGCATGAATTGAAACAAATATTTGCTTGCAAATGGGGAACCATACGAGGTGAGATTAAAGGCCTTTTATGGCCACTTAAAAATGCATAAACAAGGCTATTAATCTGCCATGTCTGCCCATGGGGGTTGTTTTTTTTCCTTCTTCTTTGGGCAAAAAGAAGATAATTTGGATTGAAATTTAATTATTAAATTAGAATTAGAATCATATTAAATTATTAAATTAGAATGATAGAAACTAATGACTAAGAAGGGATGAAAGAGGTCATCAAGTCCAACCCCTGCACACTGCAGGATTCACTACATCATCCCTAAAATGACCATTCAGTCTCTGTCTGAAAACTTCCATAGATGGGGGAGAAACCCTTCCATGTAGTAACCTATTCCACCCATTGACAGATCTTACTGTCAAGAAGTTCTTTCAGGTGTCCCCTGTGAATCTGCATCCATGAAGCTTCATTCCATTCCATTAGTTCTCCATAGTCCACTGGAGCAAGGGAGAATATATATATATATATTTTAATCTCACCTTTATTACTTATAAGAACATAGAACAGAGTTGGAAGGGACCTTGGAGGTCTTCTAGTCCAACCCCCTGCTCAAGCAGGAGACCCTATACCATTTCAGACCAGTGGCTGTCCAATCTCTTCTTAAAAGCCTCCAGTGATGGAGCACCCACGACTTCTGGAGGGAAGCTGTTCCACTGGCTAATTGTTCTCATGATCAGGAAATTTCTCCTTAGTTCTAAGTTACTTCTCTTCTCGATTAGTTTCCATCCATTGTTTCTTGTCTTGCTTTCTGTTCTTTGGAAAATAGCTTGACCCCCTCATCTTTTCAGGAGCCCCTCAAATATTGGAAGACTGTTATCATGTCACCCCTAGTCCTTCTTTTCACTAGACTAGATGTACCCAATTCCCACAACTGTTCTTTGTATGCTTTAGCCTCCAGTCAATCTGAAACAAAAATGATTTTGAAGGCAGTCTAATTTTTAAGTGTTTTGCCTCTTGATCAAGGATTCTTGAAGATTTTTTTTAAAAAACTAACAAGTCCTGTTAGTTGTTGGTTGAAGCTGTTTGAAAGATCTTGAAAGTCCCTGCTATGCAATAAACTATGCTCACTTGCAGAGAAATAGCAAAAAGTTTGAGTTTATCTGTGATTTACCCCCCTAAACACAACTTAAGAAAACTTGACGTTGGATGCAGTCTTCTTCTTTAGCCAGTGACTGTAGGAGATGGACACGAGCTTCTGTTTAGCCCTGACTGAAGGTTCAGTTGTTAGAAAAGGCTTCTCTCTGCCTGCTAAGGGTCTCCTACCAGTAGAAGAGCTTGAGTTCCTAAACACAGGAGGCTTAGAACAGAAGAAGATCCCAGAGACATGAGGCACCACCACTGGGCCAACATGGTGTCCCACACATAGAGACCATTGTTACCCCAAAGTGGATAAATGATGATTTTTCAAGAATGTTAGAGATTTGGGACTTACAAAGAGATCTTCCTTTTTCCCAACCATAAGATTTGACTTAAAAGGCTTAAAATCTGAAACGGGCCAGGAAGCCATGCAGACATGCTTGGCAGGAGAGCTGAGTGGGTCAGAATGCTGTCTGTAGATGGGAAGGCCCAGGAAATGGGATGGCTTCAAAAGTATCCTCAGGAGGTCAAAAAAGTCAAAATGGCAGCCATAAACATGCAAACAAGATGCACGAGATGTTAAGAAAGGCGCAGATGTGGATCCCTTCAGGGGAGATGCAACATTTGTGGGGGCTAAAACATCCTAACGCTTTTCTTTTTTAGAATAATATATATCAGACATTTTAAAGGAAGTATATAAACAAGGAATGGAAAAGAAAAAAAAAGACAGGAATAAAAGTAAGCGACAAATAAACAAAGGATTTATAAAATGTTATAAAGTTTATTATTTTCCAGCATCCCCAACAGATTGTAACTAAATATAGCATTTTAAAACTATGAAGGTAACTGTGAAGCTCTGAAGAAAGAATAAATATTATCAAGCATCGTCAGCACAGCATAAACCTCAGAATCACACTATGAGCTACAATAAATTCTATCCATATTATTAAGAGTCTATGCTAATTTAGAAATCCTATAAAATGGGAAGAGGCTTAATGCATCAAGAAACCCAAATTTTAGGAGGAGGGTTTAGGAGGAGGATTGCAACTGATATTTTGCTTTTATTTTCTTTTTCTTTTATCTTTTCTTTTATCTAGGAGCAGAATAGCATCCAACATTTTGGGGCTCGGGAGGGCCACACTGGGTGCAGAAAGGAACCAGGGCCTGTGAATTTTTTTTTTAATCATTCAGATGCAGGGCTGGATCCTTTCTTTCGGAGGGACTAAAACCCCCCTGCTCAGGCAGGAACCCCTATACCATTTCAGACAAATGGCTGTCCAGTCTCTTCTTAAAAACTTCCAGTGTTGGAGCATTCACCGCTTCTGGAGGCAGGCTGTTCCACTGGTTAATTGTTCTGTCAGAAAATTTCTCCTCAGTTCTAGGTTGCTTCTCTCCTTGGTTAGTTTCCGTCCGTTGCTTCTTGTCCTGCCTTCAGGTGGCTTTGGAGAATAGCTTGACTCCCTCTTCTTTGGGGCAACCCCTGAGATGTTGGAATGGTGAGGGGAGACCATTTAAGGAAAGGCATTCTTCTCTGATGCAATCGGGTCCAAGTGGAAGAAAACAAATAAGCAGCGTGCCCAGACGCAAGCCATATGCAAAAGACCACAAGCTGTGATCATTGCATTAAAGCTTAAATAGACGTAATATGTAATTATAGTGCCTGTTCACCAAGTCTGGTTGCTGATTAACATAAATGTCCTGCAATTGGTCAACTACTTAACACCTGCAAGGAGAGCGGGTGGAAATCCATTCCCTTGGTTCAGGCTTTAAAAGATCGAGTGCAGGGGTCTTCAAACGTGGCCCTTTTATGACTTGTGGACTTCAACTCCCAGAATTCCTCAGCCAGGTACGCGTGTCTGGCTGAGGAATTCTGGGAGTTGAAGTCCACAAGTCATAAAGGGCCAAGTTTGAAGACTGCTATCTAGTGATTGTAATCAATGACCGTGATCCACTAGAAAGCTTCAAGACCCTGTCCGTTGCTTGGTGACACTCACAACCCTGCATTTGTATTATTTCAATGGAGTGGGTTGTGGGGTTTTCCTGTTGCTGAAATGAGTCGAACTGCCAGGTGTTTTCCTAAGATTTAGAATCACAACTCCCCTAATCCCTTGCAAGCCGTGCAAGCCCAGAATGATGGGAATTGAGGTCTGAAACATCTGGAAGATACCCGGGAATCTGTGCCTGGTCTTAAGGGTGCCCCTGAATTGTCGCTGTTGTGTTCTGGTGTTTTGCTTTTTGCATAAGAAAATGGCTTGGCAGGATGCAGGTACAATGTAGATAAATGTGAAGAGATATTTACATAATTCAAATCAAAAGGTTTTTTTTAAATGTCTGTTCCTGTGGCTATTATTGTCCAATAATCGGAGTTCTATGATTAGAAAATTATTTTTAGCATTTCAGAGGTGTTTTGTTTAAGAAGGTTTTACTCCAAAGGGCCATGAATTGCACATTTTTATCTATAGCAATTTATTGATATTTTTTATTGAAGTCTTCCTGTTGATACTCTGGTCAGCTGTCAAAAGTTACTGGAGTAAATGCCTTACTATATTGAGAAAAATGAAATAAACTTTGTGTGTTCGGTGTGCATTTAGAATTTTTGAAAATTTATTCTGACATTAAATGGAGAAATGTCTGCTTTTGGTAAACCGTGAAATATAACAAATTATATGATCAATCAATCAGAATAGAGCTGGGAGAGACCTTGGAGCAGTGGTGAGATTCAAATATGTGAACAACCGATTCTCTGTGTGGATGCCACTTCCAGAAGTCCATTCTGGGCCTCGGCAACAAAAAATTAGCTACTGGTTCTGCCGAAGTGGTGCGAACTGGCTGAATCTCACCACTGCCTTGGAGGTCTTCTAATCCCGCCCACTGCACAAGCAGGAGACCCTACACCATCTCAGACAGGTGGCTGTCCAGTCTCTTCTTAAAAACCTCCAGTGATGAAGCACCCACAAGCTGTTCCACTGGCTAATTGTCCTCACTGTCAGGAAGTTTCTCCTTAATTCCAGGTTGCTTCTCTGTTTGGTCAGTTTCCAACCATTGTTTCTCGTCCTGCCTTCTGGTGCTTTGGAGAATAATTTGACCCCCTCCTCTTCTTTGTGGCAGCCCCTCAGATATTGGAACACTGCTATCACGTCCCCCTAGTCCTTCTTTTCATTAAACTAGACATACCCAATTCCTACAACCGTCCTTTAGTTTATATGTTTGAGTCTCCAGGCTTTTAACAAACTTAGTTGCTCTTCTCTGCACTTTTTGATCTTCTGATATCGTGAGATATTTGTAAGAATATGCTCCTTGTGGTCCATCTGTCTCCAAACCTGACCGGAAGATTTGGGTGCAGGAGTCCTTGACTTACAACCTTTCGTTTAGTGACCATTTGAAACTACAATTACAAGTGACTTATGATCATTTTTCACACAGCATCCCCACAATCAGGTGATCAAAATTCTGCGTTGAAATCCTCAGGTCTTAAAGTTGCCAAAGTTGGACTACCCCTGCACTAGGCCAAGCTAATGACAGTCATGTTTAAAGGTGGCAAAAAGTGATTTTCTGCCCCCATTAACTTGGACACAGATCCGGATAAAAATGTGGCTGGAACGTTGTGGAATCTCTCGTGAACTGACCCGATGTAATTGGAAGCTTGGCAGAGCTGTTATTTTTATACTTCACTTGATTCTCTAACGACATCCAAAAGCCACTGGGGAGTGAATGCTTCCGTATGAATAAGTTCTGCATCACACCAACAAGCCTGCATTATCTTTGCATGGTCTTAAAATGGGCATTAAACTTGGAGGGAGGGAAGAGGCTGAAAGAAAATTGCAGCGTGCCATTTTCCGGGGTTCCTGTTAGGATGGCCTTGTTAGTTCTTTCTGTAACTCCTTCCTGTTCCTCACCTTCCCTCTTTAAAATGTGTATAAACTTCTTCTCATTTTAAAAATTTCAACCCGGCTTCAAACAATATTTTCAAACAGCTCAAATAATATATTAAAGCAATTGATCACAGGATACACGACTAAACTATAAATATTTTATCAATCTATCCATTGAATTTATTTGCCACCTCTCTGGTAGCAAATGACCTTGGATGGCTTTAAAAAAAATCAGCAAGAAAATGGACAAGAAAACAATAAAAGAGAATAAAGAGAACAGAGAACAAAAGCAGCAAGACAATAGTAAAATATTGCAAGTCTTAATTAGGGGTTTTAGCAAAAAGGAACTCAGAAGAGAGAAACATTAGAATCTCAGTTCTGTAGATTTATGTAAGTTGATAAAGGTGGGAAAATCAGCTGGTAGGATCTTATAGGGGGAAACAAGATCAGATCTCTCTCTGCCAGCTCAAGTGGAGGGGCTGGTATAACTGGGAAAGTAAACACTCTCAGGAGCCAAATATACCCCAGCACAGTGGTTCTTAACCTTTTCTTCACCATGGACTCCCTTTAAATATCTTTTGTGGCCACGGACCCCCAAGACTTGACTCAAGATTTAAATAATAAATCATAAATTTAAACCATTTCTTCAAGCCTTCACAGACCCCCTGTGACGACATCACGGACCACAGGTTGAAAACCATTGTCAAACCTAGCATAATAATCTGGTCATGGATCAAAGTGGGGTCTGGCAAAAGGGCAGGATTAGTTCAACGGCCTCAGTTAAAAGTCAAGTAGTTTCACTCACAGGACATGCTAAGGGTGCACCGTGCTAACTTTGCATATTTTTTTCTACCCCCGAAGTTAATGTGTTGTGTGAATGTGCTGGTCCGTGACTTGTGTCTTGTAGAAATGTTGCTTGTGTTTTCCTGCACGTGCTGAAAGATCACTTACAGCAAGCGAAACAAGAGAATGGCTTTCTCCTCGGAAAAATATATTCCAACTTTTCAGAGCTCCAAAAAGAAACGGGAACAGCCCATGGAGAAACAAGAGGCACTGGCCAGGTGCAACATGCAGATGATCTGCTTATCCTGGTTCTCTGTACTGAGTTAAAACATTTCCTGAGATTGCAAAAAACATTGAATCATAAACTAACCAAAGAGGCAGGGATTGTACTACATGTAAAGCTACAAAAAAAATTTAAGCAAGCTTAGTGTGTTATGTAAATACATCTGTATCTTTAAATGACCTGGTTATGCATGTTATGTGAACACAACCACTGTGCTGGAGAGATACCCTGAAAAAGTGAAGGAATAAAAGTGTATAATTTTGGAGCAAGCAGGCGGGCTACCAAATTTGGGTGCGAAGTTCCAGATGATCATAAGAGGGAGAATCTAGGACAGCATATCTCTTTGCTACCATCTAGTGGTAATCTGAATATTTGCAGCCTGGATCTGCAAACCCTAGCCTAGCCTAGCAAATATCTGGAAAGCAATCTGTGCAAGTATCTATACTGTGGACTACTTAAGTTGGTCTTTCATCGACACAAACATATACTTGGAAATGGTTTGCACAGCACAGAGTGCAGGAATCTCTGTATCAATAAAGGAGAATATTTGCAGCTCAGGGCTGAAATGAGGGGTCTTTGGTGCTCTTTGAGCTTGGTTGTTTTCTCGCAGACGTTTCATTACCACAAATAATACAAAATATGGGCAATCAAACGTCTGAAAGAAAACAGCTAAGCTCAGAGAGCATCAAGGACCCCTCAACAGTCACCGTGTTTTGCTTCAGCCTCGGGCTACTCTTGTTAAGCCAGGATCTCCACTTCATCTCTGCTATAAGTCATGTAGGCTAATAACTTTAAGTTTGACTTCACTCACTGATTTGATTGCATCTGTAGTGAATCTGCAGTTGCAAAGAACTGACAGAGAGTGGCTGTTTATTGCAAGACCGTTGACCCAAGGGTTAATTGGAGCCTTTGTTCCTGAAGGGATGGGTTGTTTGTTTTCACCTGCAACAAGGATGTTGCACAAATGCTGCTATAGGGGTCTTCTGAATTTGTGCCAGGGTGACGGTGACATCCCCACCAGCTGGTGGCCTTCCCTGCTTCTGGCCACCTGCAGCTTTCTCCATCGCTAACCTTCTGGATCAGAGGCTCCTGAGGCGACAGTTCTAAGAACCAATATGCAGCCATTCTTTTTTCTCTCCCTCTTTAGTACAGGCAGTCCCCGACTTACAACGTTTGTTTAGTTACCGTTTGAAGCTACAATGGCACTGAAAAAAGTGGCTCATCAACTGTGTCAAGAAAGGTTGTAAAACGGGGCAAAACTCATGTAGCAACTGTCTCGCTTAGCAATTGTGGTCAAGGACTATCAAGTCAAGGACTACCTGTACATATATTTCTAGTAAGAGAAAAGGACCTGGGAAAATGCAAAGGGGTAATGAGATTCAGCCAGTGGAATCACAAAGCCCACAATTGCAGAAGTCAAGTCTTGTCTTGGTGCATCTTTCCAAGAGGTTGGAATCTCTGAGACAAAGGAAAAGAGTGAAGGAGGACCTCCCCCCTCCCCCCAGCAGTTTACCAGGTATATTATGCAGATTTGTGCTTTAGTCTGGCAAGAATATTGCCATCCATTCTTGGTTGCCATGATATAAAATGATGTTGAGACACTAGAAAGAGTGTAGAGAAGAGGACCAAAGATGATTAGGGGGCTGGAGGCCGAAACATACGAAGAATGATTGCAGGAACTGGGAATGTCTACTCTAATGAAGAGAAGGACTCGGGGTAGCATGCTGGCAGCCTTCCAATATTTGACGGGCTGTCACAGAGAAAAGGGGGACAATCTATTCTCCAAAGTACCTGAATGCAGGACAGGAAACAATGGGTGGAAACCTATCAAGGAGAGATCCGATCTAGAACTAAGGAGAACTTTCCTGACAGTGAGATTGATTAATCACTAGAATGGCTTGCCTTCAGAAGTTGTGGATGCTCCATCATTGGAGGTTTTTAAGAAGAGATTGGACCACCATTTGTCTGAAGTGGTATAGGTCTCCTGCTCGAGCAGAGGGTTGGACTAGAAGACCTCCAAGGTCCCTTCCAACTCTGTTATTCTGTTAAGATCCCTGTCTATAGGCAAGCAACAATAAATGTTGTTCTTGGTTCTAGTCTTTGTGGTAGCTTTCTGCAGCAGAAGGCAATGTCAGTGGCCTCAAGCCCAACATTAATTAGTAATAAGCAGCAATTCAGGCTGAAAGCCAAAGGGGAGGGTACTGAATTATTGATACCAAGCCGAGGCAGTTAGGGAAACCAATTACGTCCCCACCGTTCTCTCCAGGACTTTCAACCGTAGCTCTGCTGTTGTGGATGCCGATGGACCTCTGTGAAGACCAAGGGACAATTTGATGGGAGAAACAAAAGTGTGTGGATAAATCTCTAGTCTCACCCTCAAGACAAGACATTCTCTTGTCTTGAGGGTGAGAATCCTCCCCCCCCCCACACGTACACACGAAGACCCAGCTTGTCATAAGATGTAGATGAGGTCAGGGTAACAATTCAGGAATGCAGGACAGATGGTCCTCAACTTACAGCCATTCATTTACTGATCATTCGAGGTTACAGTGATACGGAAAAAAGTGACATATGACCGTTTTTCACACTTACGACATTGCAATATCCCCATGGTCACGTGATCAAAATTCAGGCACCTATTTGGCATGTATGTATGATGGTTGCGGAGTGCTGGGGTTATGTGATCCCTTTTTGTGATCTTCTGACAAACAAAGCCAATGGGGAAGCCAGATTCACTTCACAGCCATGCTACTAACTGAACAACTGCAGTGATTCCCTTAACAACTGTGGCAAGAAAGGTTGAAAAATGGGGCACAATTCACTTAACAACTCTTGCTTAGCAACAGAAATTTTTGGCTCAATTGTGGTCATAAGTGAAGGACAAGATTACCTGTATAGTAATGCAGGAGGAGCTGTTGCTAGAGAAAACAGGTCGTTGTGCTGCTTCGTTGTGTGCATCCATGTAACCTATAACCTACTAACTGGATTGTAATTGTATTACTGATAATTAAAGCACTGCCAAATACCCAGCACAGCAGCTTGTGACCCTTGCTGGAGTTTCTGATGGAGGCCCGGCTCCCGTGGTTCTAATTCTACAGCAGCTACTGAAGGAACCCGGTGAAATGTAATCATTATTGTTGGAAATAATGTCTTTTAATTTTTGCAGGACAGGACAGGAACCAAAGCTCAGAAGTGGTTCTGGGGCTGTTAATTTAATTTTGCAAATGGAATTGATTAGACAGGCAAGCACAAATGAGTATGGGCTTATTTTACAGTGCCCAGTTTCTCAAAGCAATCATTCTGAGATTGCAAATCTTATTTATTTTTTTAATTAGTATTTGCTAATCCTGATTCTCACATTACTGTGCTCTAAAGGGAATTAGTAATTTAGTGCACTTTTGCATACCTCTTTGTGATCAGATTGAAATGTGCTTAAAATTGATTCCAGAATTCAAATAAAGAGAGAGACAGAGAATGAGGAAGAGAGAATGAAAAAATGAGAATGAGAGAGAGAGACTATGTGTGTGTGTGTGTGTGTGTGTGTGTGTGTGTGTGAGAGAGAGAGAGAGAGAGAGAGAGAGAGAGAGAGAGAGAGAGAGAGAGAGATCAGTGAATTAACTGCTTTGCTTCAGTAGTAATAAATATCTCCTTTCAGTTCAGTTTCAAAGTTCCCTAATCTAGTCACCTTTTCACATTTCTAAATCAGGAAAATATTTCTCCACTTCACCATTTTGGTGAATAAAAGTGATTTAAGATTCGTCTATTCACATCTCCTTCTGTTTGTGGGTCACTCCACTCAACACATTGCTTTAAAGTTGGAAACATGCACTTATCCTTTCCCTCTCCTGCTGCTCACTTTTCAAATAAAGGGGTTCAATCTGTCACCGAGCTGAAAAATAATTGAATTTCCATCTTGCAGTGCAGGATTAATAATTCTTAGCTTCTCATTCAACATGTCATTTAAACATGCAAACACCATGCGGGTACTTAGATGACTTTCTTTGGCTAAATGCTGGTAAACTTTGATTAATTGCTTATTTTACTTTGATTTATATTTAGATTGTTTACAGTGTTACTAAGGATGCTTTGACTGTTACAATTGCTAATTGGCAATTCCTGTCAGTTGTTTTGTCAAACTGTCATAAGCCTGTCTTAATTTGGCAGTATACAAATATGAATGAATGAGTGAGTGAGTGAGTGAGTGAGTGAATAAATGAATGAAGTTCCAGTCCTCAGGTCAGACATTCATGTTAAAATATTCTGCCAAGTCAGCCACAAAACAGTAAAGAAGGTGTTTTGTTTCATTCCTTCTGCATCTGCCTTAAATTACAAGTGATTATTTCCAAACACAATTCTCACAGCATCATTTTAGCAACAGTTTATTGAAAAGAAAGGAAGAGAGCTACAAGGATTCCAGAACTTGAACTATTTCCAGGTAGAACCAACATATCTCTGTGTACATTGGGAGGAGTTTTGCAAACTTGCTAACACCCTCGTTGTGATGCAGGGAGGCATCAGATCTTTTCCCTGACTAGGGAAAGCTCACAGCTGGATGTTTGCATAACCACCTTCGGAATCTTCAACAGCCTGGGAACCAACCTCACAAAATTTGGCAAATATCATTGCCTTTAAACCTCTTCTCTCAAAAGCAGCCCACAGCCCTCCTGGCTGTTTTTAGGACACTGTGCACTGCAGGACTTAAATGTCTTAAAGCGAGAGCTGCTTTGTGAATCACGTGGTGGGTCTACACAACCCGAGGACCCCTGTCTCGAATAAAGCCGTGACTCTCTCCCCTGTCTGGAGAGGGTGCTTCATCAGCACAGAATCCCACACATGTGCTGGAGTATTTCTCATTAATATTGGAAACGTCCTTCACTTTCTGGTCCCTATCATTACATTCCAGAAGAGTAAAACTTCCTTCATTTGACCTTCCTCAATACATCAATATGTCTATTGATATTCATTTTATTTTATTTATTTGATTGGGTAAGAATACCTCATTTCTATTCATCTCTTAGCTCTCTTAGTTTGGTTTCAGTACTTTAATCTTTCAATTATTTTAAACTATTTGTACTTGTTTTATAACTTGTAAGCTAACAGAGTCATCTTATAAATTTAAATTTATATACCACCCATCTTACTGTGAAGTGACTGTTACAAACATCATAAAAACATGAAAACATTAAATAAGTAGAGATTAAATAAAGTTAAAAACTCAGAATACTAAAGAATATATTATTTCATGAGCGGTTTTTGCACTAAGGGTGGACTTGCCTTTTTGCAAAACTCCAGAAGCATAATAGCCAGACAGTAGCTGGAGCTGCCGCAAAGTTTAGCATTTGGTACATTGTAAAAGTGTGTTTACAACTTGAGAAATACTTCACTTTTAGCTGCCACAGTTCATTACACCTTTTAAAGATTTTGTTTACTTATTTTACTTATTTATTTGGATCAGGCCTTTATTATTTTTATAACTCAAGTCAGCAAGCATATCCAATTCACCTTCCTCATTTTATTATCCCCACAACAACAACCCTGTGAGGTGGGTTGGGCTGAGAGAGGGACTGGCCCAAAGTCACCCAGCTGGCTTTCATGCCTAAGGCAGGACTAGAACTCACTGTCTCCTGGTGATTGGCCCAAAGTCGCTCAGCCAACAACATCTTCTGGTTTCTAGGACAACGCCTTAAATCACTACACCAGACTAGCTCTTAATTTAATTAAACTTGATTTAAACATAACATCATTAATCTTGGCTTAATAAACTATTATTGTTGTCTTTGCATAGTATGCATTGCTCAAACAAAAGAGCAATTTTCCAGCTTAATGTGGCCCATTTCACACAACCTGTTAGGATAATGGGTGAGTTTCCAAAATATGCTGACCCACAAACCCTCCAATCCAATTCTAGCAGTCTTGTGTGTTGTAAGAACTCAGCCTTGTGATAAATGAAGACTTAGTTAATAATTGCCTGCAAACTGGGCTGCGTGACAGATGAAACTACTATGTTTTGGAAAAGAGAACAGGAAACATTAACATCATGCATGGATTTCTAATTGTTACTGAAATTGTGCACGATCCAGCTCTTCTATTCTAAGAAGTAACGTGAAATGATCTATAGTTTCTTTTCTACTGATTTGCCTAAAACCATCCTACTGCTTTCTTTATTGGCTGTAATAAAATAAGAAAGCTACGTTCTGG
The DNA here is from genome assembly GCA_023970755.1 of Azemiops feae. Lineage (NCBI taxonomy): Eukaryota > Metazoa > Chordata > Lepidosauria > Squamata > Viperidae > Azemiops > Azemiops feae. The sequence goes on along the minus strand of JALGBA010000430.1, from coordinate 173,553 downwards.
TTCTGACAGGCTTGAACATTGGGCCCTATCAAACAAAACAAAATTCAAAACCAAATGCACAGGTACAGTATAGGTGCTACTTTGCTCAGTAGTAGTAACTGTGAGAGGGATCTCGGTGTCCTAGTGGACAATCACTTAAATATGAGCCAGCAGTTTGCTGCAGGTGCCAAAAAAGCCAACACAGTGCTTAGGCTGCATTAACAGAGGGATAGAATCAAGATCACGTGAAGTATTAATACCACTTTATAATGCCTTGGTAAGGCCACGCTTGGAATACTGCATCCAGTTTTGGTGACCACGATGTAAAAAATATGTTGAGACTCTAGAAAAAGTGCAGAGAAGAGCAACAAAGATGATCAGGGGACTGGAGGCTAAAACATATAAGGAACGGTTGCTGGAATTGGGTATGTCCAGTTTAATGGAGAGAAGGACGAGGGGTAACATGATAGCAGTGTTCCAGTATCTCAGGAGCTGCCACAAAGAAGAGGGAGTCAAGCTATTCTCCAAAGCGCCTGAAGGCAGGACAAGAAGCAACAGATGGAAACTAACCAAGGAGAGAAGCAACCTAGAACTAAGGAGAAATTTCCTGAGAGTTAGAACAATTAACCAGTGGAACAACCTGCCTCCAGAAGCGGTGAATGCTCCAACACTGGAGGTTTTTAAGAAGAGACTGGACAGCCATTTGTCTGAAATGATATAAGGTTTCCTGCCTGAGCAGGGGGTTGGACTAGAATCGATGACCTCCCACTCTGTTATTCTGTTATTCTGGTGAGTCTTACAGGAGGTGTGAAGGTCTACCCTTCAAAATAAAATAAAGATTTTAAAGAGTTTTTGCTCTTTGGCCATAAGAGTTCCCTGGCCTGTCTTTAAGGGCCATCTGGAGCCAAGGCCCTGAACCCCCTTTCCCCAAACTTCATTCTGGAAGGTCCAGAAATGCACCTTGTCCCCTGGGAATAAACAGCCGTTATCCAGAATATTGCATCTCCTTGGTGCACAGTGATCCAGGAGGAAATACGAGTTTGCAGCAGCCGGGGGTGGAGGTGGAGTTTAAAGGAGATAAAAGCATCAGCCCAAAATAAAACAACATAAACTTCTTAAAAGCGCTTATGTCTCTTTCCCCTCCCACCACCCCGCTGCTAAAAGCAAAGCTTGCATTCAGCTCTGTGGGCTGGAAGGAAGGCAAACCCTCGGAGGGGGGGGGAATGAATCTGCCCCCCCCCTGCATTGCAGCCAGCCAAGCGGGGCTCCCCCATCGTCTGCCTGCAAGGCTGTGATCTATTTTTAAGTGGGGCATACAAGCGGGGAATGGGAGAGATGGGAGTGCTTGGCACTTTGCTGGCTGGGTGTAAACTGGCCACAAAGTGGGCCTGGTAGAAGCCAAATGAGTGTTTTGATGGTGCTTGAGCAAATTCTTTTTTTTTTTGCCTGTTGAAATTTCACATCCGAAGAGGTTTTGCTCCCTGCCATGGACTTAATTGATTGATGCCATATCCTCATTGAATTGATCAATTGGCAGAGATAACTGTCAACTGTCTGGCTCAGGTCCTTCAGGGGCTTCCCCTCCTGAAGGGAGAGGGGACTACATTCTGGGCTCTGGAGCACCCTGGCCCTTGGGCTGAGTAAGGTGAGATGGCCTATAGACCCTATAGCCAATTTCCATGCAAAAGAAAAATGCAGAAAGAAGAGATTAGATGGCCATTTGTCCAGAACAGTATAGGATCTCCTGCTTGTGCAGAGGGTTGGACTAGAAGACCTCCAAGGTCCATTCTGTTATTCTGTTAATGGAGCCTGATCCTCCTCAACTGCCATACAGCCATAGAATCCTGGAGAAGTCTCCATGGATGAAAAGAAAGGACCATCCCAAGGACATCTTCCAAGGCTTTCCCAGGGTGGAGTCCAACTGCTCCCCTCCTGGAACCAGCACAAAACTCTCACCAGTATGAAATGTGCTGCTTAATGTTACCAGAGCCTTCCCTGCTCCTTGAGTCCTTCTCCTGGAGGACCACCAAATCGGGCTGCCCTTTTTTATTTTTCTGTGGGTCCTGGACACAAATCAGACACTCATTTGAACATCAAAATGTTCCTTGAAACACCGGGAAGCAGAGAGAGGGCAGTTTTCTTCAGGCTCAGAGGCATCAGTGCATACAGTTTCCAGGGCCAAATGCTAGTTTCTCTCTCTCTCTCTCTCAAAAAAAAAAAAAAAAAAAAAAGTCAGATGGACTGCAATAGTGCATCAAAGCTGCCATCTTGACTTACTTTGACCTCTTCCCCTCCAAGGCCACAGATTGCTATCTGGGACATGGAACTTAATATGACATCCAGCCACAGGTAGAATTAATTCCAAATATTTACAGTTCTATGTGATCTTTTGATACAAAACAGTAATTGTGGTTATTCCTGGAATGGATGACTCCTACAGTATTTTTGAGTTAGATCCATTTCCCATTTTAATAGCATTTTCTAAGGAATGTTATTAGCAATGAGAGGCTTGCCTGAGCTGAGGTGCTAAATCTATCTGAGATTCCTGTAAGAACAAGGTCACAGGTTAAATTCAGCTGGGCAAGGGCCAAGTTGCCCTGTTAGACTTAATAGTCCTTTCTACTAAAGACTTGAATATCAACACAAGGCTGTAAACATCAAGGTCACCACTAGATGGTAGCAAAGGCCTACCATCTAGTGGTCTTTGCTGCCATCTAGTGTAGCATTTTTCAAACCTGGCAACTTTAAGATGTGTGGACTTGAACACTCAAAACATCCATAGCAACTGTAAATATTATAGTTAATAATGTAAAATAAGTGTAAGTTAATTAAAACAGCCAATTAATCAAAGCTTACCAGCATTTGGACAAGAAATTTACCAGAATCACCAGTCTGAGATGGGTGGCTCTAGAAACTGAATGGAATGGATGAAAGAAATGGTACTGGTACATACAGTCAGCCTTCCCTTAAATGGTCAAATTAGACAGATACAGATATGCTACATTGTGTCATGCCCCCACCTATGGGCTTTTCCATAATTCAACCCCTTTTACACATTTCTGATAGATTCTATAAAAATCTTCCTGCAACAGAGCTGAGTGCTAAGCACTGGATTAAAATTAAATGCGCTGGAAAATTAATTTTACAATTAAAATTAATTTAAAACAAATCAATGCACTGAAATTAATGCAGCATAAATCAATGTTTCTCAACCTTGGCATCTTTAAGATATCTGCACTTCAACTTCCAGAATTCCCCATCCACCAGCATGCTGGCTGGGAAATTCTGGGAATTGAAGTCCAGACATCTTAAAGGTACCAAGGATGAGAAACACTGCAGGGTAGATAGTCATCTGAAGTGCAAAGGTCCAGGGGTTTAATCCCTGGTAGAGGGCTTGAGGTCCAGAGACCAACATCTGGCTACAACATACAATGTTTTTTGGTAAGGAAGACAGGGTTTGCTTCTTAGTAATCTAACACATGATATGTAGCCAGTTCAGTCTTGTGAAACAAGCAAAATGGGGAATGGAGGCCACTGATCTCTCTCTGTTCTCTCTTAGGATGAGAACAAGGAAACCGATGGCAGCCTCCTGGGCGACCCAGGGCAAACCCCGCCCGGGAAGAAGGAGAACGTGAAATGGCAGAAGCCCCGGCTGACGCGCAAAGCGCTGATGAAATGTTGCTTGGTGAAGTGGATCCTCTCCAGCACGGCCCCGCAGGGGTCAGGTGAGTAGTGAGGGATCATGGGGCGGGGAGTTCCACAGGTTGAGGCCATCATGTGGGAGAGAGTTCTGTAGGTCACGGATTCTGGAATGGGACTAACAAGTTTCTTTGTCTTCTCTTATGGTTGTGTTTTTAACAGCAACACAAGTTCTTGGTGTTAGGAAAGGGAATTTTGTTAAGAAGGACTGGGCTGATCCTTGGTACCGCATTATAGTTTGAAGAGGACATCAAACTTCGTGTTTTTGACTATCTCGAGATTTTCCTAAATGCTACAAATTGTATCCCTTCCTTTCTTATTTGTTTGCACTGGGTCTCCTGCTAGAAACCTTGAGGAAGTTCTGTAACTTTATATTTCAGTAACTGTGTTCACTACTGACCACCAGGAGGCACTAGACAACCAGCTTTGTTTCTTGCTAGAACTCCTCAGGCACAAATCGGACCTTATCTATTGTGTGTTCAAACTTTTATGGCCATTTGAACACACCCGTTGCATTTGGATGACAATAGTGAAGCCATTTAGCGTTTACAGCAGAGTTTCTCAACTGGCAACTTTAAGAAGTGTGGACTTCAATTCCCACAATTCCCCAATGAGCCAAGCCTTAGACCAGGGGTCTTCAAACTTGGCAACTTTAAGACCCCTGAGGGCTGGCTGAGGAATTCTGGGAGTTGAAGTCCACAAGTCTTAAAGTTGCCAAGTTTGAAGACCCCTGCCTGAGACCAGGGGTGTCAAACTGCCGGCCCATGGGTGTGTCATGGTGAAACCGTGCCCACCCCAGCTCTGGCAAGGGGAAAAAGTCACGATACGTCGCGACACGTCACGTGACGCGGCGAGTTTGACACCCCTGCCTTAGAGCATGCTTTGTCTTTGTCTACGGTGTCAGCAATTTGTAGGAGAGGAAGTCTGTAGATCAATGTTTCCCAACTCATCAACCTGAAGATACGTGGACTTCAACTCCCAGAATTCCCTTCAGCCTTTAGCAGTGAGAATAGAGATGTGCAAATTAAGCCAAGTAAAGCTCTAATTCACTGTTTCTCCACCTTAGCAACTGTAAGTTGTGTGGACCTCAACTCTCAGAATTCCCCAGCCAGCTTATAGTGATTCACTTAACAACTCTGGCAAGAGAGGTCATAAAATGGGGTAAAATTCGCTTAACAGCTGTCTTGCTTAGCAACAGAAATGTTGGGCTTAGTTGTGATAGCAAATTGAGGACCATCAGCGATTTGAAGCAAATGCTGATGTTTTTAGGTTTTAGCTTTAGGTTGTGCCTTTGGATGGGCAGAAAGATAAAAGTCCTGAAAATTATTATTGGAAAACTGGCTCCCTCTAGTGGCAAAGGTCTGGCCCTAATTTATGGCCTGGAGAATTACGGTACCGTTTATGTATTCCTTAGCAAAAAGTGAACGGTGTTTTATTGGTTCAGGAAGCTAACAAATTTCATCCAGGAATGCAAAGCCTGCCCAGCTCATGTGGGGGGAGGGGGGGGGGCTGCCAAATTTTTACCACTGCGTTTAACAGGGCTAAATTTAGCAGCTTTTTCCCAACAGCTTTCCTCTTTGTTTGGATAAATCTTTCTCGGCTGAAAATCTGGGGTCTTTTATACATAGGAGCAGTTTCATCATTTAAAAAGAGACACGATCCAGCTGCATCACAAACTAGGTCACCCTTGTTCCCATCCCCATTTCTTATTGATCATCTTGGTTTTTGCCGCTCAGATTTGGGGGCCCTGATGAATCCCCTTTCAGTTTGTCTGCAAACAAACCCCAAATTTACATTTAAATTAGAAGCAAATCTCTTGAAACCAACTCAAAAGAGGTCTGGGGTGGGGTGGTCAGAGGAGGAATGGATGAGTAGGAGAAACTGCTCTATCATTTCATCTGGTTCAGCAGCTGAAAGAGAAAATTGGGGGGTCACCCATCGGTGGTCCATCTCTGCCCAGGATTCAAATGTTTGACCTTCCCCAAGGGAAGGGACAAGCCTTCTCCCAACTGGGATTAGTTTCATACTTTTACCCCCAGTTGATGGTACAGTAGGGTCTAAAGAGAACAAGACAGTCAAAAGCACACACAGGGTGGAAGAAAAACATATGCCAGGACATCACATTACAAAATGTATGATTTATGGATGGCATTGAGAGACAAGGGCTTAAGGAAGACGATTCAGCTTTGCTGGGGATCATTGCCTATCTGAAGGGGGGGGGGCGTTCTAGAAGCCCTGGTGGCGCAGTGGTGAGAATGCAGCATTGCAGGCAAACTCTGCCCCACCGCCTGGCGTTCGATCCTGATGGGGCTCAAGGTTGACTCAGCCTTCCATCCTTCCAGGGTTGGTAAAATGAGGACCCAGGTTGTTGGGGGTCAATAGGCTGACATCTGTAAAGAGAGTGCTGTAAAGCAGGGATCCTTAACCTTGGCAACTTTAACACTTGTGGACTTCAACTCCCAGAATTCCTCAGCCAGCAAAGCTGGTTGAGGAATTCTGGGAGTTGAAGTCCACAAGTCTTAAAGTGGTCAAGGTTGAGGACCCCTGCTGTAAAGCACTGTGGGGTGGTATATAAGTCTAAGTGCTATTGCTATTGCTAGTGTTTGCACTGAGCAGTACTCATCCTTCTATACTTGGGGGCTCCAGATGGATTTACAATGGGTTGGGACGGTACTCAGTTAAGCAAATAGGCAGATTGCATCTTTCAGGCTCAGTTGCAAGGACTGGCACTGGCTATCTTGTTTTATTCTCTCCAAGAAAGGGGCTAAAATGGGATGTGAGAATAACTTTGAGAGGCAGGAGGATATAAGGGCATGTGGGAATGACCTTGGCAGACAGCTGGAAAAGCCACAGCAGAGACAATGGTCTGATAAATGAAATCTGAGTTGTGGGAGTGAAAAATGTAGAATCCTAGAATCCTAGGGCACGAAGGGACCTTGGAGGTCTTCTAGTCCAGGGGTAGGCAACCTTGGCTCTTTTATGACTCGTGGACTTCAACTCCCAGAATTCCTGAGCCAGCATGGCTCCGCTTGGAAACCTCTCCCTTTCCCCTCAGCATGGCTGGCTCAGGAATTCTGGGAGTTGAAGTCCACGAGTCATAAAAGAGCCAAGGTTGCCTACCCCTGTTCTAGTCCAATCCTCTACCCAAGGGAGGAGACCTTACATCATTCTGGACAAATGGTTCTCTACTCTTTTCTTGAAAACCTCCATCTCAATTGATCCTGGAATTACAGTCGTAAGTTGTTGCTGTCGTAAGTTGAGGTATTATCAGGCACAAGTAACCAGGAATAGGAATTGAGTTCCAAGCACTACGAGTTTATTTCATGCTCTCTATACACAAGAATCTAATCTACTAATGATCAAGGCAAATTGGGGGGCTGGACTTAGGTGTCTTGTGGGGGTGTAGTGATTCCAAATTGATGACGTGTTTGACCCCCCCACTCCCCCCCAGATTCCACCTGGTCATTTCCTACAGGTATCATGTAACTGGACCTAATTTTTTGGCATTTTTTAAAATGAATATGTTAGTCATTAAACAAAGGCTGTGATTGCTAAGTAAATCCCTTTTACCTGATGGACGTTTTTTGCCAGAAACAAAATAAATGCCAGAAATGGGCAAAAAAACCCCACTGAAAATCGTGGTCACATGACTGCAGGATGCTGCAAACTGCCATAAAGGGGAGCTGGTTGCCAGGGACTTTGAACTTAGAGCATTATCAAATAGAGCAAAGTATTGTAGGACCTTGTTGATCCAATGAAGAAGGAATCTACGGCTTCCAAGGTGATAAAATTCTGATTTGCTGTGATTAGAAACAGTGCTAGCTCCTTTCTCTTTGCAGTGACTGCTCAGAACATCCCCAGCCATGTCGATGAAGATTCTCAGGCATCCAGATAGAGGTGGATGGAAATTGAGTCATAGCAACTGGACTTCTTTTCTTGTTGGTTTGAGACATTTCTCTGCTTATCCAAGTAGCAGGAGAAACAACTTGGATAAGACTCTAGAAAAAGTGCAGAGAAGAGCAACAAAGATGATTAGGGGACTGGAGGTTAAAATATTGGGTATGTCTAGTCTAATGAAGAGAAGGACTAGGGGTGAAATGTTAGCTGTTTTCCAATATTTGAGAGGCTGCCACAGAGGAGATGGGGTCAATCTATTCTCCAAAGCACCAGAAAGCAAGAGAAGAAGCAATACAGTAGGTGGAAACTAAGCAAGGAGAGAAGCAACCTGGAACTAAGGAGAACTTCCCTATTAGTGAGAACAATTATCCAGTGGAACCACTGGCCTTCAGAAGTTGTGGGTTCTCCATCACTGGAGGTTTTCAAGAAGAGATTGGAAAGCCATTTGTCTGAGATGGTATAGGGTCTCCTGCTTCAGTGGGTGGTTGGACAAGAAGACCTACAAGGTCCCTTCCAACACTGGTATTCTTTTATTCTGTTAAGCAGCGAAACATTTCAAACCAAAAACAAAAGAAATCCAGTTGCCATGATCCAACTTCCAGACATCCCCATGGTATTATTGCAATGATTGGAGATGATGTCCATAATTCGTCTCACCAGAGGATCATAAAGGTGAAGATCAAAAAATAGACACTGCATTTTTAAAGAATCTAGATTGAAATAACAAACTCTTGAAATCTCCTGAATCCCCCTCAAAGAGAGTCAGGGTGAAGCAATCTTTGGTTTCCTTCTCATACTTCCCTGTTTTCCTGGGATTAAAGTCATGTTTTACAAGGGGTCCCCACAATTTTTCTCTATAACAGAGCCCCTTTCTAAGGACATGGACAGTTAAGAAATGTGAAAAAAGACAGACAGACAGATAGATAGGTAGGTAGGTAGGTAGGTAGGTAGATAGACAGATAGATAGACAGATAGATATGCTCATGTGTCCAATTTCATTTTCATTCCTTTCTTTCTTAACTGGCCTTTGAATTTAGTCTCCGTTTCTTTTCCTCTTCAGCACCTCTTCGACTCTTAGGGAACTTGACATTGCAATTCTGGGCTGGCTCTTCTCCAGGAGAAGGGAAAGAAACCGCTAGGAATGCTTGTTCGTGCAGCTGGGAGTTTTTGTTTTCGTTTTTTTTTTAAAAAAAACTGATAACGTTGTCAGCTGGAGAGATAAATGGAATATTTTGTTTGGGCATCAAGTGAAGAGTGAATGTAATATTTCTTGGCCAGCTGCCTTGAGAACATTGTTAGATATCAAATGAAAGCAATGTTGCTAGAATGACAAGTTGTAAATCAACCGCATCTACCCGGATTCTGCCTTTTGCAATGCTTAGTTGCTGCTAAAAAGGAATTTAAAAAGGAATGACTCCTGGGCAGCTGGGTGGCTGAGTGGCAGGTGCTTCTGTGAACGGACTCCTGTTCTGCCTTTTGCCTGAAAATAAATAGGGTGCATGCTTTTTACTCTCACCTTTACAGTGAGACTAGAGATGTGCAGAGTAAGCCAAAGCTCCAATTCACTGTTTCTCAACTTTAGCAACTTTAAGGTGTGCGCACCACAACTCCCAGAATTCCCCAGCCATCTTGCTGGGTAGGGAATTCTGGGTCTGCACATCTTAAAGTTGCCAAAACTGAGAAGCACTGCTCTAGTTGAATGAATTATGGATAGTCCTCAATTTACAACTATTTGTTTAGTGACTGTTCAAAGTAACAGTGGCACTGAAAACACTGACTTATGATTGTTTTTCACACTTAACAACCGTTGCAGCATCCTTGTGGTCACATGATCAAAATTCAGACACTTGGCACCTGACCCATACTTATGACGGTTGCCGTGTCCCAGGGTCATGTGGATCCCCTTTTGCGACCTTCTGACAAGCAGTCAATGGGGAAGCCAGATTCACTTAACAATTGCGCTACTAACTGAACAACTGCAGTGATTCACTTAACAACTGTGGCAAGAAAGATCATAAAATGGGGCAAAATTCACTGAACCAGTGTCTTGCTTAGCAATTGATATTTTGGGGTCAGTTGTGGTCATAAGTCGAGGACCACCTGCATTTTGAAACAAATGCCGATGTTCCTAGGTGTCCTCGGTTGCCCTAGAAGGGGGTGGGGGCCAGTGTGGAATTGTCCCCGAAGTCGTCCCCCAGCCGTCCTGGCAGTTTAGTTTTACAGAAGAACAAACCCTGCCGTTTTTCCTGCAGTTTATCCCCCACCCCGTTCAGTAATCTGTCCTTCCAGCGATGGTTACGCAGCAACTGTTTCAGATGCTGTGGATGGAACTGAAATTAGCAGCTCACAGATCTTGAACAAAGCCCTCTAACAAATACGCCAGGCAGCGTCTGGCTCCAAGGACAAAAATAACTGTGTGATTTTTTTTTTACCCCCTTCTCTTTGAAGCAAGAGGTTTTGAATTAATAGGTGAGGTTTACCACCTGCCTCAAAAACTGGGCAGCCAGGCATGTATCTCCTCTCCAACTCTGTTGAGATCCTCACAAGAGGTGTCATTCACAACCGCACAATAGAAAACATTATTCTTGCTATGAACCAATGGAGAAGAAGCAAGGAAACACAACAGAAACCCACGAAACGCACTAGAGCGGTGGTTTCCAGTCTTCTCTTCACCACGGACCCCCCTTTAAGTACCTTCTGTGGCCACGGACTCCCAAGATTTAACTCAAGGTTTAAATCATAACATTTCTTCAAGCCTTCGCAGACCCCCTGGGACGACATTGCAGCTACCCAGGAGTCCGTGGACCACAGGTTGAGAATCCCTGCGCGAGAGAACAGCAAAGGAGGTAAAGGCATTTCAGATGAACGTTGGAAATGCAAATGTAAAGAAGGGACCTTTTATCCTTTGTGGTGGACGTGTGATAAAGCAAAGAAATATTGGAGTAGGATTCACATCTTAATACAGAAGATTCTCAAAGTGAATATAAAGATAAAACCTTTTCTTTCTCTTTTCCTTTGGCCCCACACTTTTTCCTTCCCTTTTCCCTCTCTTATTTTCCTACTGTTTTCTTTTGTATTTTATATTATAAGCTAATAAGCAAAAACTTAAGAAAAAGAGAACGGCAAAGGAGAAAAGATGCTACAGGAGCTTATTCATCCTGAAGGCCAAAAGGAAGCCATCTGAACGTTGGGTGCAATTTGGTACACCCAGCTAAGTGTTTTTTGGCTTTCCCCCCCTGTTAAGTCATGCACAGGCTGCCGCAGAAATTCGGAAATGGGAGTTCAAAGAGCAGAATGGCAAGATTATGTCCAGGCTGCTGTTCAAGGGAAGTTTGGAAGTCAAGGAAGACTCAGCTGGAGCAGGACAATCACAGGGCTGTGCAGGGCGTAGGGAGAGATCAAAAAAGTCACAAGAGCACCTGTCACCACGGGACTGAAGCCCTTTTATATACGTGTTCCATCTGCCAGAGGAAATGGGGCTTCCATCACATGGAGGTGGCTCTTTTCACATACCCACAAACCGTGGAGGCTCTAATCTCCTGGCCAGCCAAGGGTGGTGATGGTGGCAGAGAGTGAGATGGGCGGTTCTTTAATCAGGAGGCTAATGAGGTTCTGATAGCTCCCGATAATGGCAAGAGGAGAGGAAGAGGCAGAGGGACTGAGGAGGGGTGAGTCGTCCTGCATCATTGTGGGCTTTCAAAAGAGTGCCTGGAGGCAGCCTTCCCAATGCTCCCAGTGCCCCCTTAGCAGTGCCCACTGCTTCTCCTTTTGCCCTTGGAATTCCCCATGGCTGACAGGAGTCTCCCAGGACCTTTCTCGCCCCAGAAGGGAAGGCGGTTGCCTGACTTCAAACGTCGTCAATAGTGAGAAGAGCAGATCTTGAACCAGGTGGGTGAACAGTCGGTTGAACAGTTTGCCCGTTATTTATTTTATTAGGTTCGCCTTGATATCAGAGCTGTGTGCTGGGGATGAAGCCAACCACACTCGCCTTGCATCTGAAGGGCCTGGAGGAGAGACTCTGGAAAGAGGGCAGAAAAGAGCAACAAAGATGATTAGGGAGATGGAAGGTAAAACGTATGAACAACGGTTGCAGGAAAATGAAGAGATGGACTAGGGGAGACATGATAGCAGTGTTCCAGTATGTGAGGGGCTGCCACAAAGAAGAGGGGGTCAACCTATTCTCCAAAGCGCCTGAAGGCAGGACACCTTCAGGTGGAACCGAATCAATGGAACCTAATCAAGGATGGAACCTAATCAAGGAGAGAAGCAAACTACAACTAAGGAGAACTTCCTGACAGTGAGGGCAATTAACCAGTGGAACGGCTTGCCTTCAGAAGTTATGGGTGCTTTTAAGAAGGGATTGGACAAGCACTTGTCCGAAATGGTATAGGGTCTCCTGCTTGAGTAGGGGTCCCTTCCAACTCTGTTATTCTTTCTGCAAAGCATCTGGGGTGTCAATATCAGGTTACCCTAAGTCAAAGGCCTCCCATCTCACTGGAACATTTTGGTGCATCTCTTGTGGCTGTGGAGATTCAGAACTTAGTCAACCTGGTTGGTTCAGCTCAGAGCAAACCTGGCCTGCTGCTTCTGGATCCATTGATAAGGTCTTTCTACGCAGAGCGCCTGAGGATCCCTTGCAGCTGCATGCTAGAACGGTGCAGGGACAGCCTGGATCACGGGCTGAACACCAAGTGAGCGATGCAGCACTGATGCTCTAAACCAGGGGTAGGCAACCTTGGCTCTTTTATGACTCGTGGACTTCAACTCCCAGAATTCCTGAGCCAGCATGGGGGAACTATGGCCCCCTCATGACTCGTGGACTTCATCTCCCAGAATTCCTGAGCCAGCATGGGGGAACTATGGCCCCCTCATGACTCGTGGACTTCATCTCCCAGAATTCCTGAGCCAGCATGGCTCAGCTTGGAAACCTCTCCCTTTCCCCTCAGCGTGGCTGGCTCAGGAATTCTGGGAGTTGAAGTCCACGAGTCATAAAAGAGCCAAGGTTGCCTACCCCTGCTCTAAACAGAAGCTCTTCTGGATCCCATGACTGACAGCTCGAGGCAAAGGCGGCGTTGGAGCTACACACTGGGCTGCTGCTCTGTAACAGTTGACAATTCTCCCCAGTGACCAAGTAGTTGAAGTCAAGGTGGGCATATTTTATTTGCACATCGCCCAGCGTCCCTGTGGGAAGGAAATGGGCAGTTTTTAAATTTGATAAATAAATAAAATAATGAATATTAGAAAGGCACATAGGGGAGGACTATGCCTTCTTTGCTTTTTTTACATATTTATTGCAGTAATGTTTTTATATTTAGAAAGTTGGTGTGCTGCCCACTCCTTTCACAGCTCAGGATGTCTTTGCAGGCACGGTAGAAGCATGGCTGATATAAAATATCAAAGGTGAAAGTGGCAATAAAAAAACCTGGAGAAATATAGTTTTGGATCTCCCCAAAAATACTTTACAGGCCTTGCTTCAGCTCTGTCATGTGCCACAGAGAAAGCTAAATTGGGTGCTGATGTCCAGTGTCTCTGTGGAAGATCCATCCCAGGTCCTCATCCGTGGCCTAAGGGGGTGAGATATATTTTGGCATGTCCTTTTGATTGCAAAAGCAGTAGGCCAGATTTCCCCCCAAATATTGCAAATATAAAACTTTGAACTCAGATTATATCTCAATGATTATTTGCCTTAAAGTTCCATCTTAAAAACTGTGACCAGTATTACCTTAAATCGTCACAAACAGGGTTAGTCCTGCCTTGGTTTTGCTCAATTTCCTGAGTTTCCCTTGCAAATCAAATCAAAACCAAATGGCCCCAAATGTTCTCCCTCTTGGAAAGTTCTGGACTCAGTCTGGCTCATTGGGAGGGAGAGAGTGATCTGAGCTGGTGCAAGTGGTAACCATGATTTAGCTCTTGAAGTCCTTGGTCCAGTTCCAAGCGCTCCAGGGCTTCGAAAAACATCCTTCATGTTGTAACAATGCAACGTTCTGGGGTTCCCAAGACCCACTAATGGCAGATGAGACAAAGAAACTGAATGTGGCATGGCACAAAACATGAGTTAATATGTGGAGGGAGGTCATACATGTAGTTGCCATGTTGACTGAGCTGTGCCTTTTTTGGTGCATCTAATTTGGCCTTATGATTCTCTTCCTGGAGGTCACTTTGCAACTCTCAGCTCTCTCCTACTATCTCTAAGAAAGCCTGTTCTTGACCCAAAGCAGGCCAACATAGATACAGAAAGTTGGGACGTAGAGATTAAGTTCTGACTGGTGTAATAATGGGACACATTGATTTCTCTCAGTCTGTTTAGCCTGACTGGAAGCTTTATTTGATTGCCATTCCAACAGATTTTCATTTACAAACCTCACGGTAAAATCTTCCTTTTTCATACATTGGTGATCTCTTTGGCTTTGGGAGATCCTTGCCAATCATCCAGGACATGAATGCCAGGGTTGATTTCTTTTCTGGAGAAGACCCTCTTGTCCTGTCCACATGAAGGGACAGCAGTGCCCCATTGGTTGCAGAGCGACAGGAAGTACTCTAGCTCAGGATAATGCTCAGCTAAGATCTTCCTGTAATTGCTCAAAAGAGTGTGTTTGAAAGAAGCTTCCCCCCACCTCTGTCCTCAGAGATGGATTTCCTTCATTTTCCTCTTGGTGGGCGTGAGGAAGCAACTGTGGGAGACAATGGAACACTCTCCCTCACAGAAGCCCCCCAATGGCCCCACTTTCCAAGGCGAAAAGGCCCTTGATGGAAGAGAAAGGAGACCCCATAATTCATGGGATGGGCTGTTCCACTGATTGAGAGCTTCTAGAACCATGAAGTGTCTCCTAAATTTTAGCAGAACCTGCTTCCTCTTGGTCATGTCCTGCCTCTGGAGCAACTGGAAATAAGTTCACCCCCCCTTCAGATATTGCAAGATTGCTATTATATATTTATACCCCTCTTCCCAGATGGGTCTTCTACAGGCTAAACCAATTGAAGCCTTCCTGGCAAGGCTTCATTTGGGTCTGAGCATGTGGTGCTCATTAACACACTTTTATATATGGACCCAACCGATGTTCAATTCCAGGTCCCTCCTTGTCATGATCACCCGATCCAGGAGGTCAGCAAAGGAGCCACTATGTGTTTCATAAGATTTCTCCAAAAGTGGGTGATTGCAAGCTCCACAGTTATGGGGCACCAGCCATGGAAAGTGCTGAGTTCATGGCCATCTATTCAGCTGAGACAGAGCGATGAACCCAGTTAATGTGGAGTGAATCAATATGATGGAAAAATCAATGGGTCAAATGAATTATTGCCAGGGTTAATCTGAGTATGCAAATTGTGCCTCCAGGGCATGGCACAGGCTACAGGCATCAAACACTATGAAGGGTTCAGAAGCAACGTGAATGCCATCTGAATCTCAGATGCTGGTTACTTGGACCCCATGCCATCCAGGACAGTGTTTTTCAAAAATGGCAACTTTAAGAGGTGTAGACACCAACTCTGGGTATTTTGGGGAGTTGACGTCCATACTTTTTATGCACGTTAGCTGGAGGACTCTGGGAGCTGTTGTCAACACCTCTTAATGCATGTTGGTTGGGGAATTCTGGGAGTTGATGTCCACACCTTTTAATGACGGCTGGGGAATTCTGGAACTTGATATTCACACCTCTTAACGTACGTTGGCTGGGGGATTCTGGGAGTTGATGTCCACACCTCTTAAAGTTGCTGAGTTTGAAGATTAATTTAGGAGCTACTTTAGCAGTGAGACCACTTTACTTCCGGGTCTGGAACTGCTTGAAATCCCTCCTTAGAGGAGAAGCGGAGTGACCCAGGGAAAGAGACTCCAGCAGCTTCAGTGAAATGGAGAAGTGCCAGGGAAGCAGAAAAGCACCTCTGCCTCCCAGCGACCTGCTGTTTCTTGCTGCACTTCTAAAGGAGCTCCTCCGGTAAGTAAGAAGCAGCAAACCAGAATATGCAGCTCTCTTGTTTATTATGCCCTAAAATAAAGCCAAGCCCATCTCTATGAAATTCCATGGTAATTAATAAGGTGCCACAGCCAGTGGTGGGATTCAGCCGGTTCGCACCACTTCGGCAGAACCGGTAGCTAATTTTTTGTTGCCCAGGCCCAGAATGGATTTCCGGAAGCGGCATCCACACAGAGAACCGGTTGTTCACCTATTTGAATCCCACCACTGGTCACAGCCCTACTTTACTCTGTATATTTAAAGGCAAAAGCAAGCCACTTGTATCAAAGGGGCTCTATTCGGAAATTTTGCTCCGATCTTTAAGCAAATTTATCTTACAGCGAGCATCCTCTGCATTGCGATGTTTCTTCTAGTCCCTCTCCAATAAGTCAGTGAGTGGATTTAGTAGGGCCAGGAGACCATTGGAGGTGAAGAATGATGAAATGTCTTCAGAGTTGAACAAGACCCAGAAAGATACATGTTGGGTTCAACTAGACCAGCATTTGTAAAACATAGAGCTGGAAGGGACCTTGGAGGTCATCTAGTCCAACCCTTTGCTTGAACAGGAGACCCTATACCATTCCAGACCAATGGCAGTCCATTTGTGCTCCAGCAATGGAACACCCACAATTTCTGGAGGCAAGGTGTTCCATTGATTAATTGTTCTTTAATTAATTAATTACATTGTAGACCTGCAGATGTCATTAAAAAAGTCCTCAGAAAGCTTGCCAGTATCCTATTCTCTATCTCCCATCATGATGTTCTTCACAATGGGACACCTCTGACTTTCATACATCATTTTTTGGCTTCCCATGGAACTGTCGCCCAGATCTAAGAGAGAGAGAGCTAAAATGGTGTATGGGGGGGGGGGGCGATTCAAGGCTGTAAAGACAAGGACAGAGTGGAAGAAACAGAGACATTTGTGGGTCCTCCATCACTGGAGGTTTTTAAAAAGAGACTGGACAGCACCTTGTCTGGAATAGTATAGGGTCTCCTGCTTGAGCAGGGAGCTGGATTAGAAGACCTCCAAGGCCCCTTCCAGCTCTGTTATTTTGTTACACGGAGAGACCCCCTTGTGAAGAAGGCACAGAGAATGAGACTATGGATGCTTCAGGAAGCTCCACTGACAAACCTCCTCAGTTTTGATGCTGGAATAATGCTATGTAATGCTATTACATTAATTTTCACTTCCTCACTGAGAATTCAAGGAAGATAACAAGATGTTCCTCTCCTTTTATCCCCACAATAACAAGCCCGTGAGCACTTTGTTAGCACTGAGGTTTTAATTCTTGTTTGTATGTCCCTGATAATGTGCGACTTGCATTTGGGAGGAGTGGACAGCAGGGCAGGCATTTATGTATGTATTTAAGATTTAAGAGGGTTTTTTCCCCTGCCTTAAAGATGAAAGTGACAATTCGGAATGATTTTGTTTAGAGGGTGAAGTTCTGAGGTCCATTCAAATCCCACCTCACCAATCCCGTCATTGATGCTCAAAGCAAATGATGCAGGCCAGAGGTGGACAACTATGGCTGCTTTACGACCTGTGGACTTCAACTCCCAGAATTCCTCAGCCAATATGGAGGCTGCCCAGAGAATATGCAAATGTCTTTCCTTGCCTGTGCGTGGTTTATTATAACCCAGTTAGAAAGATTCACTGTAACAGACGGTGTCAGGTTGGATAAAGCTACCCATCATATCTGTTCTGACTCCAACCCTTTGACTTTGTAGCCACTTTCTACCAAGGAGAAAAAGAGCCATCATCCTTTGGACCTTGTGCAGTCTAGACTGGGCAACCATTTGACCAGGATGGTATAAGGTCTCCTGCCTTGAGCAGGGGGTTGGACTACATGACCTCCAAGGTCCCTTCCAGCCCTAGGATTCTATGTTTTAGAAGCATCTCCTATTGGCCTCTGTGCATCGGCTGCTACTGATACTGTTGTTTTCTGTAGGGCACATGTACTATGCTTTCGGGGCTATTTTTGCAACAGCTATGGCCGCACAACACAGCTGAGAAAGTCACCTTGTTCCTAGGGAAACACTTATCCCGTTATTCAGTACCACAGGATCAGTAGGGAATTGCCATCTTTGTAGAAAGGTGGCTGGGATGCTTTCATTTCTGGCCTGGGTTTTAATTTTGAAGGAGTGGGCTAGAAAAATTGCACTCCTAAAACTCCTGCCACGATCAATCCATGTTGCAAGAGATGGAATCAGGTAGCTCACCCACTCCGATGTCTATGTGCACATCTGCACACTGGTGAAACAGAAGAACCACTTCACAAACGCCTGGCAGAACATAGGAGAACAAGCCCATCAGGACAAGATTCCGCACTCCATCTGCATCTGAAAGACAAAGGCCGCTCTTTCGAAGACAGCAAAGTCCACATTCTGTGTAAAGAAGACCACTGATCTGAAAGAGGGGTCAAAGAGGCCATCTGTGTCAAAACGGAACAGGTGTCTCTCAACAGAGGGGGAGAGATACACCACCTGTCTCCTGTCTACAGTGCAGTCCATGCAGCAGTTCCCAGGAGATTCCATCCCCATTTGCACCCTGATGGCCTCAACGACTCTCAGAAAGAGTGCTAAGAAATAGGACTGCAAAGAAATACGAACCTTCCATTTCCCCCTCCATCACCATCCTGCCAGAACCGACGAAGTTTCTCAGATGAGAAGCGAAATGTCTTCAAGGAAAAACAAAGAAAGGCCAGCTGCCTTTTGGAAAAGCACCTTTGAGACACCTACTCCAATCTTTTTCTGTTTGTTCTAACCCACGTCATGCCACCATCGGAGATACAATGGGAAATGAATGTTAAGTGCACCAGGGTTTGTCTGGATACCAGCAGCTAGACCAGACAGCTAATTGGAGGAAATCAGCTGAGCTGTAAACTAATTCAGGGCAATTGGGACTACAACGAAACTGCCTTCTAATTCCACCTCCCACCAACTGGATTCCAGTGTTGACATGATGTATTATGCTCTCTAAAACCCTTGAGATGAGCTGTGCAGCATTTTTCAAACAAAGGGTTAGCATGAGTCATTGAAATAATATGTGAGTTTAAATAATGGATTTGTTGGGGTTAAAGCTGGGCAAGAAATAAATACACTGCTTAGTTTTAATGATTAAACTTTGTACTCCACAGGGCTTCTCATTCTCGTGGCATCACAGAGATGCATCCACAGAATTCAGAGCTTTGGTTATTTTGACCAAGGCAAGATTGCACCAACATGCATGTGTTTGTGAGATGCACATACAATGCGTGTACAAAAGAGGCAGAGCCGGCATTGCAGCAATGTGACAGTTTGCATAATTTGCTTCCCTGTGTGGATACCTCTGCTATACTAACTGTGTTTGTACAGACCACACCAGGATCAAATTTGGACAGCACCAGGTTGATTGAGTTGAAAAATAATTCAGGTAGAAGTTCCAGATTCACAGCTTGAGATGTAATTAATGATGTAATGTAACAGAGCCAGTTTGGCCTATTGGTTAAGGCACCCATCTAGAAACGGGAGACCATGAGTTCTAGTCCTGCCTTAGACATGAAAACTATCTGGGTGACTTTGGACCAATCACCAGGAAATGGTGAGTTCTAGTCCTGCCTTAGGTATGAAAGCCAGCTAGGTGACCTTGGGCCACCTGGGTGAATTCTAGTCTCATCTTAGGCACAAAAGCTGGCTGGGTGACTTAGCCGGTCTCTCTCTCTCTCAGCCCAACCCACCTGACAGGGTTGTTGTTATGGAGACAATAGCAGGAGGAAGGTGTGTTGCATAAGTTTGCTGTCTTGAGTTATTTGTGAGAATAATAAAGGTGGGATATAAATACATTTTTAAAATGTGACCAAAATGCTAATGTCATGGTTCCAACAGATGAAACTCTTCAAAAGAACTTCGGGGCATGTTTACCTTAAAGAATCTTTATTAGAGAAGCATAGCATTGGTACTAACATAGTCGAAGCCAAAACCTACTTTCCCCTCCCCTGAGCACATAGTATCAAAGCACAATTCCCTCCTCCAATTAACTGTCATAAATCACATTCTCCAATTAGTTTGAAATGCAGGCTTTCCCTCCAGTTCTCCAGCCCGCCAATTCTTATCATCTCTTATTTCAATAACATTGGTTCACACACTAGGTCCAGTATTGTTATGTCTAGCTAAACTCCCATGCACATTCCTCCCCCCAGCATCATCTAACTCTAACTCTAAGAGTAAAACATAAGAAGAAAATGGTTGCATCTCCAACTGTTGTCAAAGCAAAAACATCCGATGTTAGCAGCATTGACAGCTTATTTAACTTAATCAAATACTGACCTGCATAGAGTTTTTAGGCATGTTTCTCAAAATTCCTGCCGAGATGAAATCTCTTACTCCGTGATGACTCTGGTGTGTTCTTTAGGTAATGGGAATACGCTCTGTTGCACACAAGGGCACAGCCTTCTTCCCAACAGATGCAAAAAAAAAGAAGGAATTTTATACAGCATACAGAATAACACAGGTGGAAGGGACCTTGGAGGTCTTGAAGTCCAGCCCCTGCTTGAGCAGGAGACCCCATACCATTTCAGACAAGTGTCTGTCCAATCTCTACTTGAAAGCCTCCAGTGATGGAGCAGCTACAATTTCTGGAGACAAGCTGTTCCATTGCTTAATTACCAGGAAATTTATCCTCAGTTCTAAAAACCCAATTAGGTTTTATATTTGTTTCAAATTCGTAGGAGTTTTAGGGAGCAGAAACCTCTGAGGGGAAAATATAACCAAAGCATTTAGAAGCAAGTGGGAACAGACAGAATGGTAATAAATAAGCATGAAATATGTCTAAAAGAGGAATTTCCAAACTGTTTAGAACAGGGACCCTCCCTGAGTTTCTGTGACGGTGTTTGAAGGGATGACAAAAACAAAGGGGGGGGGAAACCTTTATTTGAATACAGCCAATTTTCTAGCACTAGAACTTTGCCTCTTCATCGGGAGCTTTGGCAAATTTTGTTAGCTTTTATTTTTATTTTTATTGTATGACGATTGCTACTAAAATTACTGGTTTAAGTCCAGTGTCTATATTGTGTGCCGAGCAGCCAATGCTGAAAGACACCAAACTGTAGCACAAAGCGTACTGACCATTTATGTGTGATGGGCATTTCTGTTTGCTAACAATAAAACCCATAAAAGTCATTAATGCATCCCGAGCGTTCAGCTAGGAGAACCCAAGGAGAAGAGACTTGCTGTTGATGTAATAGGAGCACTGAGGAAGCTCTCAGCTAAAGACTCTACTCAATCCACACCGCAAAGGCAGAGGCAGTGCTAAAAGAAATTTACACACAGACACAGACACCCACACCCATAGAGGGAGGGAGGGAGGGAGGGAGGGAGGGAGGGAGAACTGTAATTCTACAATGTAGAGATAGCCTGTGGAGGTGTGCAAAATTAGGCTTGGTAGGGTCACTTTATAGGGCAAATTTGAATCTCCAAAAGAAATTCATAAGGATAAAATGTTTCTAATTTTTGCTTACACAGGAAATATTAGGAGCAAAATCAAGAAAAACCTTACAAAAAGCCTAATAAAATATCTAAAATCAAACCATACGTGCACATTTATTTTCAAAAGATAATTCAGTTTCAATATTTTTTAACCCCTTTGTACAGTAAAAGATGCTTGACCAAAAGAATAGGACAAAAATCAATCTAGAGGACAGCTGTCTGAAATTAAAAACTACAATAAAGCGCTTAAGGTCACTGTACTTATAGCTCTGGGACACCCACAGGGGAGGTGTCCTAAAAGTCAAGATGCCGTCTACAACTACACAGCTGAAGCCCCCTCGTGCCTTTTTTTAACCTTCCCCAATACCCCAAAGTACAGAAAAGAACGCAGAGAAGAGGGCAAGAATAACGGATGGGAACTAATCAAGGAGAGAAGCAACCTACAGTAGGACTAAGACTTCCTGCCAGTGAGAACAATTAACCAGTGGAACGGAAATTGCCTTTGGAAGTGGTGGGTGCTCCATCACTGGAGGAGACTGGAGAGTCACTTGTCTGGAATGGTATAGGGCAGTGATGGCGAACCTTTTAGAGACCGAGTGCCCCAAAACCGCCCCTGCCCCGCCCGCCCTGTTCCTGCCCTGCCCCCAGCCCCACTCACCACCTCCACAGATCACCCAGGCGGCCCAGCAATGCCATGGTGGCCACGCCCTCCACCCACGCCCCACAGCATCAACTACACGCGACAGGGCGCGAGGGCGGAGTCTTGTCCCCGCTGCCTGGCTGTCATGTCCTTGGCTGCGCTGCTCTGCGTGGGCCACGCTCGGGGTGACTCTCCTCTGGGGGGGGGGGCTGCTGGTGAGGGGGGGCTGCGGGGGGAGATGGGGCTGGGGCGACGGCACACGTGCCCACAGAGAGGGCTCTGAGTGCCGCCTCTGGCACGCGTGCCATAGGTTCGCCACCACGGGTATAGGGTCTCCTGCTTGGGCAGGGTGGGAGGGTGGACTGGAGGATCTCCTAGGTCCCTTCCAATCTTATGATTCTATGTTCTACTTTTGACAGGGTGGGAGACTTTTGGCATTGGGTTAATATTAATTTGCAGTTGTGGAAGTCTGTTGTGAATTCTTTTTTTATCAAGGATGTTTTTATAAGCTTATCTTCGGAACTGGACACTCTTGGATTGAAAATTCTCCCGCAGCCCCTTACAAGCTGAATAAGAGTTAGAACTTATTGAACCCTTGTCCACTGGCAGTTGGGGGCATCCTCCTCTCCAGCCTTAGGGACCAACAGAACTGGAACCAATTTTGTGGCTGGGAAAAGGCAGAACATTTCTGACTGGAATCATAGAATCCTAGGGTTGGAAGGGACCTTGGAGGTCTTCTAGTCTAACCCCCTGCCCAGGATGGAAGTCCTTGTTCCATTTATTTGTTTATTATTTATTTATTTGTATCCCAAATATTTATTACTTTTACAAATAACTCAAGCCAGTGAACATATCCAACACACCTGCCTTCTCCTCTTTTCCCCATAACAACAACCCTGTGAGGTAGGTTGGGCTGAGAAAGAGCGACTGGCCCAAAGTCACCCAGCTGGTTTTCATGGCCATGGTGTGACTTGAACTCATGGTTTCACCATTCCTAGTCTGGTGCCTTCACCAAACTGGCTCTCCAACTTCTTCCATCCCAGACAAATGATTGTCCAATCTTTTCTTGAATACCTCCAGTGATGGAAGACTTAATTCTTCGCAGAGCTACAGAGCAGCAAAGGAAAATAATGCATATTATATTTCATATATCAATCTTGATTTGACGTGACTAGCTTTTTCCTCCCTCCATTCATTTTCCAATAGTTGCCCCCCCCAAATAAAATTGATCCAAACTCTGAAATCCAACAGATTCAGCACATTGGGTTAATTTTTTATTTCTCCCCACCTCCTTCATGTGCCAGCACCAAATGTAATGTATATACAAGTCTTGGCTTCCAGAAAACCTCATATAACCCCTGAAAGCTGAACAGGAAGAGTACGCCATAGAAGATCCACTTTGCCATTTCAGGGATATTTGATCCTCCTAACTTTAATGCCCTTCCACCTCTGGAATCTTAGGGATTTCAGCAAGACAGAAATGAGCAGCGTTGGTGTGGCTGAAAGGCTGCGCATGAAAAAGGGAGAATCCTCTCTGGATTTGCAAGGGCTGTAGCCAATGATATCTTGATGGAATATAACAGAATGACAGAGTTGGAAGGGAGCTTGGAGGTCTTCTAGTCCAACCTCTGCTCAAGCAGGAGACCCTATACCATTCCAGACAAGTGGCTGTCCAGTCTCTTCTTAGAAACTTCCAGTGCTGGAGCACCCACAGCTTCTGAAGGCAAGCTGGTTAATTGTTCTCACTGTTAGAGGAAATTTCTTCTTACTGCTAGATTGCTTCTCTCCTTGATTAGTTTCCATCCATTGCTTCTTGTCCTGCCTTCACTACTGCTCAATACAATCTCATAGAACGTAAAACAATAGAAGGGACCTTGGAGGTCTTCTAGTCCTACCCCCTGCTCAAACAGAACACTCTATACCATTTCAGACAGATGGTTGCCCAGTCTCTTTTTGAAAGCCTCTAGTAATGGAGCACCCACAACTTATGAAAGCCAGCTATTCCATTGTAGATTGCTCTCACCATTAGGAACTTTCTCCTTAGTTCTAGGTTGCTTCTCTCCTTGGTTAGTTTCCATTAATCCCTGTTGATGCAACCTAAGACAGCATTGGCTTTTTTGGTAGCTGCAGCACACTGCTGGCTCATATTTAAGCAGCTGTCCAATAAGATACCTTAATCCCACTCACAGCTACTACTGTTGAGTCTTCCTTCCTTCCTTCCTTCCTTCCTTCCTTCCTTCCTTCCTTCCTTCCTTCCTTCCTTCCTTCCTTCCTTCCTTCCTTCCTTCCTTCTCATGCAAGGGGACCCATTTGCAGAAATGAAAGAGATGGGCAATCACTTTCCCAGTTCAAATAGGGAGCTAAAAAAGGAGAGAAAACTATTGATAAGTATAACCTGAAGAGAATACCAGGACATCTTCGTGGGCAAAGCAGAGGAAGGGGTTTCTTAGAAGAAAAGTAGAGAAAGGGTTTCTTATGGTGTCTTCCTTGCTATCTTGGGAGCTGAGCAGCCAACCTGTAGGTTGAAAAAAGGTTCATTAATTTTTAGCGTAAAGTCATAGGAATCCACCCATTGCTTTAAATCAGGGCTTCTCAACCTTAGCAACTTTAATATGTGTGGACGCCACTCCCAGAATTCCCCATCCACGCTGAATTCTAGGAGTTGAAGTTCACACATCTTAAAGTTACCGAGGTTGAGAAACACGTCTTTAACCAGCTTTGTGAATGGGGCCATCATGTTAACCCATCATACTGCTTCTTTGTCTGAACATATTACATGAACTCAGTAATGATCTTTGACTAAACTGGTTTAAGTTTAATGTGTTGTGTAAATCCAGCTCTGCCCTCTGGCACCAGTGCTAATAAAATTGTCCTTCAGCTACAGTTGGGAGAGGGGAAAAAAGAATTTATTTTATGTGTTTGCAAATGATTGGGGAGTGGTAGATTTGAGGGGAGGCTGGCACAGGTCAGCTATGTTTCTCAAGGTGTGTGTGAGTGTGTGTGTGCGTGTGTGTAGATGTCAACAGCCTCTTCTGCCCCTTGCAACTTCAATCTGCCCACCCACACCCATTCTGAACCCCAATTTGGCCTATGCTGTTTATTACCTTTCGTTTATTGAATGCCCGTGTTAAGTACATGCTTGGCCTGTTCCCAGGGACACAGCTAAACACACAACCATAAACTCAGATAAATATCCAGAACCATTAAAGTGCACAGAGATGAGGCTGTGATTGATTGCCTTCGATTGCTCTTACCACAGTGGAATAATACCTGCTTACTCATAGTTTATTAAAAACAGCCTCTTTCCTTTCTGGGCTCTTAATAATTCATGTCTCTAATTGTGTGGAAGGCAAACTTTAATAGCCCAACCCCGTCATCCACTCTCCTTCCCTCCCTCCCTGCAGTGCTGAGCCCTCCTTCCCCAGCTGGCTGCTCTCTGCATCATGGCCGTTGTCGTTGAGATGCCTCTGATGACGCCCGGCCCCCCCTTTGGCCCTACGCCCCCCCCCCCAGCGTCCCATATGCCTCTGCTGCATTAACCAGCCTGTCTGCAATGCTGCTGGGCTCGCCTCCTGCAAGGAAGGCCTCTCCGGTTTCGCTTAAACATGCCCCTTGCCGGCAAACGTGGTCAGGAGGCCACAGGCAGCATCGCTTTGGGCTCAGCTGAGGGGATGGTGTTTTCCTGAGCATCCTTTGAATAGCTTCCTTCCTTCCTTCCTTCCTTCCTTCCTTCCTTCCTTCCTCTCCCTTCTCAATCCCATCTCCTTCCTTCCTTCCTTCCTTCCTTCCTTCCTTCCTTCCTTCCTTCCTTCCTTCCTTCCTTCCTTCCTTCCTCTCTCTTCTCAATCCCATCTCCTTCCTTCCTTCCTTCCTTCCTTCCTTCCTTCCTTCCTTCCTTCCTCCTCCTTCTCAATCCCATCTCCTTCTTCCTTCCTTCCTTCCTTTCTTCTCCCTTCTCAATCCCTTCTCTTCCTTTCCTTCCTTCCTTCCTTCCTTCCCTTCCTTCATTCCTTCCTTCCTTCCTTCCTTCCTTCCTTCCTTCCTTCCTTCCTTCCTTCCTTCCTTCCTTCCATGAAAACTCTGGTTCAGAGTTAACACTGAGAGCCAGGGCTGGGTTGTAGGTGAGGCTTTGGGCCAGGCCTGGGAGACCACCTTCAAGTCCACCTTCTGCCATCAAAACTCCCCAGCTGACTTGGAGCTAGTCCCTCTCTCTCTTAGCCCAGCCTACCTCACAGGGTTGCTTGTTTTTTGGGGGAAAACAGAAGAAGGAACAAGAATCTCCTTGGGCTTCTGAAGGAAAGACCCTTTACTGTATAAATCGAACCATCCAATACAGAGAACTTTCCCTCGTTTGGGCTAGTACAGGGGTAGGCAACCTGGGCTCTTTTATGACTTGTGGACTTCAACTCCCAGAATTCCTGAGCCAGCCATGCTGAGGGGAAAGGGAGAGGTTTCCAAGCTGAGCCACGCTGGCTCAGGAATTCTGGGAGTTGAAGTCCACCAGTCATAAAAGAGCCAAGGTGGCCTACCCCTGGGCTAGTAGGTCTAAGAAACTCTCCCTGCCCGGGTCCAGATCAGGCCAGGCCAGAGACAGGCACGTGCAGCGGCCGTCCTCCCCCGGGTGCCGCCTCTCAAGAAAGGAAGCTCTGAGCTTGGATGGAGAGGGCTTCCCCAGCCCTGACCGCAGGAGAGCTCTGCAGACATTGTGCTGGCACCACCGCTGTGGGTGGGCAGTTGGGACGATCACAAAAGCCATTAATTGTTTCATCTGCTAATTTCCTGCAGCGAGCCAAAGTCTCTTCGTGGCGACGCCGGGTCCAGCCTCCCCAAACCTGCCCAGTTCACTGGCACCCGCCCCACGCGGAGCTGGAACAGCCCCCCCCCCCGTTTTCAAACGGCTTTAAAAGCCTCCCACTTAAAACACACTTTTCACTGTGGGTGGCTGTAATATCTTTGGATTTAATACTTCTTTGTGGATAGGGACAAAAGGGGTGAGAAAAAAGACTACAGGGAGTCCTTATGACCACGACTTGGTCCAGAAGTTCTTTTGCTAGGCAAGGTGGTTGTTAAGTGAGTCGGGCTCAATTCTGCAATCTTTTTCTCACCGTTGTTAAGCGAATCACTGCAGCTGTTAAGTGAATCATGAGAATCTGGCAGGGAAAGTCGCCAATGGTGACCATGGGATCCTGGGAGGCTCTGCAACCGCCGTACGTACCAGCCAGCTGGGCAGCGCCTGAATTTTGATCATGTGACGGGGGGGGAGGGAATGCTATGACGGTCGAGTGGTTGTAAGTCACTTTTTCCAGTGCAGTTGTAATTTTGAGCAGTTGCTAAATGAACAGTTGTAAGTTGTGGCCTCCTCACATTGTTTGTGTGGAGGGTATCTTACTGCCACTCTGTCACAGGGCCACATGTCAGATATTGGGGACACCTATATATAAGAAGGGGGTCCTTGGGAACATTCCAGAACCATCTATCTAGCACCCCGGTCAAATAATTTTGGATCGATCCAACACAACAGTTCGTTTAGCGACTATTCAAAGTTACAACGGCATTGAAAAAAGTGATGTAATCGTTTTCACACTTACAACTGTTGCACCATCCCTGTGGTCGTGTGATCAAAATTCAGACACTTGGCAACTGGTATGTATTTGCGACGGTTGCCGTGTCCCCGGGTCACGTGATCACCTTTTGCAACCTTCTGCAAAGTCAGAGTCACTCAACAACCCTGTTACCAAATTAACAACTGCAGGGATTCACTCGGCCCCTGTGTCAAGAAAACTCTTACATTGGGCAAAACTCATCTAACCATTGTCTCACTTAGCAACAGAAATATCGGGCTCAATGGTGGTCGTAAGTGGAGGACTACCTGTACCTCAAATGCCATACAGTAATAAAAGGGACGGTTGCTTCATTTGGGACAAGATGTTTTTGGCCTACCTTGAAAGAAATGTCTTTGTCTACCTGCGACCTGTTGGGAAGAGTGCCCCCCAAAGGACCCACCCTGGGAAGGGGAGAGGCCACCTTTGTCTGGTTGAGACCCCTTTGGGGCAACCTGAAGGGTCTTGCAGGTCATCTGAGCGTGTCTCTGGGGACCATGACAGCACTTCCACTGCATGGGCTCAGTGGACAGGAGGAGGCCCTCGACATAGTTGTGCTGAATTTTTGGTACAACAATTCGACTCTGGCTTCACTGAGATACTTCGGACACTTAGAAAAACTAAAATTTCCTTCAAGTCAAGCTGGACCTCCTGTGACTTCGCAGACATCCCTGTGGAGTTTCCTTGACCAGAATACAGAACTGGTGTTTCCCACTGTTGGGGTTTGTCTACAGTGCTGAGAGGATCTCCCATCCAAATGCCAGCTAGGCTAAATGCTGTTTAACTTCACAACTCAGACAAGGCTGGCCAGATGTCCTGTGTCTCTAGCCCAATTCCTTTTTTTGCATCCTAAGATTGTTTCATTTTTTCCAATCAATTTAATTCATCAGAATTTGCTGTGTGCTTTAGTTGCTGATCTAATAGGGGCTTAAAATTGTGAATATTGACTGAATATTTTAATATTTTATGAGATGAATTATTGCAGTTCATTTTCCCTGAAATAGTTGCTTGGCAAGTGGGCAGTCATATAAATTGAATGAATTAACAAGCAAGCAAGCAGAGTATCTGGTTGGCAAAACTATGCATGTCCACCTGGGGGCAGCAAAGAGGTTATTCTCTTGGTATCTCTTGGCAGCCATCTAGAGGTCATTTGAAATGTTGCAGCCCAGATATGGATGCCCTACTGAAACTCTATTGGACAAAAAAAATGGAATACAGATGTTTAAGTAAATAATTTATTGAATAAAGACAATGCTGGCAGGCTGCCCTGCTGCCCTCTTCAGCATCCCAGTGTTTTCATTCCATCCTTTCCCATCAGCTGAATGGGTTGGGATCTAGAAAATATAACCTAGCACAATTGGTGGGCATCAGATTGAAGAAGACTGGATCATGTTCGGTTTTGCTGCCTGGAAGTCACCATCAAGCCAGCAATTAAAGCTAAAGACCCGTTCTCCATAAGTACTTTGTAGGTTTCTAACTGCCAGTCTGAATGAGGTCTCTGATAGAGAGAATAACTACTGTAAAAGGCAGCGCCTACCACACATTCGTCTCCATCCAGCTCAGAGGATCTTCTCTGACCAAATGAAATCTCTTTAGGCTTCATTTATTAAAAGACTAATGCAAAGCACTGTCTCCCCTCAGTCCAAATTAAGTGTCCTGCATTTAACCCGAGATGCAAAGATGCAGCTGGTCCCCTCTTGAGCAGAAGAGTCACGATGTGGATGGGTGGCTGCTGTGATTTATTTATTGAATAAAACATTTAAGGCTGGGCAGCTTAACATACAAAAATCAAAATAAAAATCTGAGAGGCAGCATCATCCACAGGCAGCAGCCATCAAATCTCTCCCAAAACAGACCAAAGGTCGCCCACTTACTTGTGGTTGGCATCTTTATTTTCAATGTCCCTTTAAAGCAGGGATCGCCAACCCCCAGGTTGTGGCCCGGTACTGGCCCATGGCCTGCTCGGAACCGGGTCACACACGCGGTGGGCGGACAAGTGCGCATGCATGCAAAGCTCCATTTGTCTGAGCAGCATGCATGCGCTCCTGCCGCTCACGCAAATGATGTTGCGCACATGAGGTCACCCACTGCTCACATGGAACCATCCCATCTGCCCCCCCGCCACCGCTGTTGGAAGTGTTGGGGAGTGCTGCTTTAAAGGCTGGTAAGTATGGGGGCCACGCCAATGATCATTATCAGGGCTTTTGAAAAAGTGAAGTTATAAGTGTACAGTGCCCAGGCGTCAACAGAGCCACATATGTAAAAACAGTGCAGGGTTACTGTCAGGTGTGAAAGATCAAGTTCACATGTGAAGGTCCTTGTTATTGCTAAAAGCCTATGCACAGGAATCTTCTCAACTAATGCTGCTAGGAGTTAGATAAGGGACTTTGGAATTCAAGGGTGGTTGGCCTTAGTTAGTCTGCTTGTGGCCACGTAGGGATTCTAGGCTAATCCCTCTTTCCACTCCATCCCCACGTTCTGCCACCTTTTCTTCTACAGTTACGTTTGCACCACTGTGGCAGCCACTTTGATATTTTTTTTAACCCACCCAGAGACACCTGTGGTACAGCAGCAAAGTGTCCTGATTTATCTGCGGGCCATGCACCTTTGCATCCTTGTATGTCAACATGCTTTGTTTCTATGAAAAAAGCGTGTGGCGTAGATCAAGCATGCACAGCCATCCTCTTGCCTTTGATTGTCCCCCACCTTAAACTCCTGATTCTCCAGAGTGGTCTAAATTACAGCTCTGATAGCCTGCCAAGCTTGGGGTACAAAGTACAAATAAAGATACCCTTGAGTTGAGCTCCTAGTGATGATTTGACATATCCGTGAAATGTCTTTGGCAGAGATTCAGAAATGGTCCAGGATGGTTTTTGATTTCCCAGCCTAGGTGTTCTGCCTTGAGGTTGAAGCTTTTCGGCTGGGCCTGGACCTGGAAACTTGGCAGGCAGTGGTTTAATGATAGGCCAGTGGAAACGTATGTCTATTGTGGGAAGCAGGAAACCAGTAAGAAGAATTCCAGTGACTGGAAATACAGTCCTTATTTATGGTAAATGCAATGTTTCCTTCTTGAGCCTTTTTTCAAGATGATTGGGGGGCTGGAGACTAAAACATATCAAGAACTTTTGCAGGAATTGGGTATGTCTAGTCTAGTGAAAAGAAGGATCAGGGGTGATATGATAGCGGTGTTCCACTATTGGATAGGGGTTCAACCTATTCTCCAGGGCACCAGAAGACAGGAAAAGAAACAATGGATGGAGACTAATCATGGAGAGATCCAAGCTAGAACTAAGGAGAAATTCCCTGACAGTGAGAATAATTAACCAGTGGAATGGCTTTGCCTTCAGAAGTTGTGGGTGCTCCATCACTGGAGGTTTTCAAGAAGAGACTGGACAGCCACTTGTCTGGAATGATATAGGCTCTCCTGCCTGAGCAGGAGGTTGGACTAGAAGACCTCCAAGGTCCCTTCCAGCTCTGATATTCTGTTATTCCTGCCTATGTAGTGCAATGGGCTGGGGTAAGACTGGTGGATTTCTGCCCTCTGTTAATTATAAAAGGCTAGTGTGGTCTCGGGCTGTTTGTTTGTGATGCTCATAGAGTTGGAAGGGACGTAAGAGATCATCAAGTCCAACCCTCTGCAGGCTCAGGATATTGCCAGAACTGGTCCTCACACTTACACTTTTCAAGTTGTCCTCCATCTGCACGCTAACATGGTCTAATCTTGACGGGCTGTTTTCAAGATCAGTCATGGTTGACTTCTTATTGCCAGGTAAAATCTCTGGTAAGCTGAACTTCATTCCTTGTGATTCCAGATAGTTTTCTTGGCAGCAAAAAGAATTGATTATACTGTAACTTCTACTGGGATTTCCAACCTGCTCACTACTCCCACACCTGTTACCTCCATCTCTGAGATTACCCAGAAGCTGAACTTCTGAGCACAGGAGCTTCCTTTTATGGAGGTCATGGAACCTCTCATGGGGAGACTCGGGGTGTGACCTGTGGATAACTCATTCTGTTTTAAAACAATCACAGAGGGATCCAGTCTTTTCTGTTTTGTTTTTAGGGGAGGCAGGACTCCAGGGAAAGAGAAGAAGAAGGTTGCCAAAGAAATGAGAAAAAAGTGAACAGGAGAAGGGCAAGTCATGGTGAAAAGCAGAAGAAACTTTTGGAGTAGGTTCAGCTAATTATCTGGACTGTACCAAGAGTTAGCCCAGCTGAGTTGTCTCCATTTTTTTTTAATGATCCATACCCTGGCCAATAAATTATACTCCTGTCTTCCTTTCTGAGCAGTTTGTTTCTGAAGGAAGTGAAGGGCAAGAACAATTTGGCACAAATGCCTCTGGGCTGAGATGAAACTCCGTGTAAAGATGGGGATGTTTTGATGTCTTCCTGGAATTAGAATACAGGTAGTCCTCAATGTATGACCACAATTGAGCCCAAACTTTCCATAGTTAAGTCAGCAATCTGTTAAGTGAGTTTTGCCCCATTTTACAACCTTGGTTGCCACAGTTGTTAAGTGAATCAGTGCAGTTGATAAGTTAATAACCCGGCTATTAAGTGAATCCGGCGTCCCCATTGACTTTGCTTGTCAGAAGGTCGCAAAAGGGGATCGTGTGACCCCCCAGGCCACAGCAACGGTCATAAATATGAGTCAGTTGCCAAGCATCAGAATTTCAGTCACAAGAGATCGGTCCTTCCTGTTCCCAAAAGAGAGGTTTCAAGCCTGAACCATGGGGGCAGGAGAGAAAAATGGGGATCTTGTCTGCATTATAAATAGAGCTTGGGTTTGATACATAGCCAGCCCATCAGGGGACACTATCCTGGGTCTTCGACTCCTTTGGGTGGGGAACACTTGCCCCTTTGGAGAACCAGGCTCAGCTCAGCTGCTTTTCTTCTCTCTTGCTGGGTGGTGGGAGGCGAGCAGAGACATGGATCTGGCTGCCATCTTGACTTTTTTGACCATGGATGAAATTTATTTATATAATTTACTGGTCCCCCAACTCCAATGGATTCCACATCCAACTCCATTTTCACTGGAAATACAGCATTAAAGAGGAAAAAAATGGAAAACATTTGCCTTTGGAGCAACCTAAGTTGTTATACTCTCAGATATCTGTTTGCTATTATTTATGACTGCTGCAATTTATGTGTATTTTTGGCAGTTGGTGAAACAACGATACAGTATTTCATTTTTCTGTCTCAAGGTGTAGCATTGTTTAGCTTCCAGAATGTGCCAGGCACTTGTTTTCAATCTTTCACCCTTAAAACTGTTGGATTTCTTTCAGGTGGGACTGGACAGAAGGAACTTTTTGCTCTTTCTTCCCACTGATTGTGTGGGATCTTCCAGCTAGACTGGAGGGAGGGGTCAAGAGGGGCACAAGTTTGGAATCCTTGCGCTGCAATAAGCAGTACAGGCTGGACCTCTGCCATAGGAATGCAGTCGGTCTGGCAAGAATCTCATAACAGTCAATAGTCCTTGACTTAAAACCATTCGTTTAGTGGCCAAAGTTACAATGGCCCTGAAAAAGTGACATGATCATTTTGACCATTGCAGCATCTCCATGGTCACATCATCAAAATTCGAATGCTTGGCAAGTGGCATGTATTTATGATGGCACTGGGAAAAGTGACTTATGACTGTTTTTCACACTTATGACCATTGCACCATCCCCATGGTCACGTGATCAAAATTTGGATGCTTGGCAACTGGTTCATATTTATGACGGTCGCCGTGTCCTGGGGTCACGTGATCCCCTTTTGCTTCTGACAAGCAAAGTCAGTGGGGAAGCCGGATTCACTTAACAACTGTGTTACTAACTTAATAATTGCAGTGACTTACTTAACAATGGTGGCAAGTAATGTCGTAAAATGGGGTAAACTCACTTAACAACTCTCTCGCTTAGCAGTGGAAATTTTGGGGTCAGTTGTGTTCAAGTACAACTTGACTGGACTGCTGAGATTCTTCCCAAGGGATTCTGGTTGCCTTCGCCTGACACCGTTTGAAGAGGGGATGGATGCATCTTTTTTAAAAAGCCAAAACCTAGAATGCCAGGCCTTTTTAAAGGGTCAAGATGTCCGTGGCACTATGCAGGATGTAAAGGCTGATGTTGAATGGAACACCTTCTGTGGGGATCTTGTAAAGGTCACACCCCCAAAATCATCAAGCCACAGCATTGCTGGGTTGCTTAAGGTATGGTGGTGCTGGACAACTTCCCAGCTACCGTTTGTTTCTTTATCAGCTGGAACAGCTGCTTTCTTTGTCCAGAATGAATAATTATGGAATTCCACCACAGGAATAAAGTGAGCTTTAGAACAGCACCAGGGACAGATTGCCTGTTCCTTCAACCGTGGGCCTCTGGCGGTTGCTTCTGACCAGCAGCCTTAACATCTGATTAGCAACTTAGGATGTCCTTGATGCTCTCTGAGCTTGGTGGGTTTCTTGCAGACGTTTCATTAACAAACTAGGCAACATTATCAGTGCTAGGAGTGGATTGGAGGGGGAGGGGAATGAGGATGGATTGTGGGATCCTTGGTACTCTCTGAGCTTGGTTTTCTTGTAGACCTTTCCTTAACAAACTAAGTAACATCCATCAGTGCTAGAAGGGAGTGGTGTCATGGTTTTGCAGAGAGGAGGGAGAGGAGGATGACTATGGGGTCCTTGGCGTTTTTCTTGCATCAGTGCTGGGAAGGGAGTGAGGTTTGGTTATATTCTAGTAGTGGTTTGCCCTGTCAAGTTGGTGAGAGTGGTCTTGCAAGTTCTTTGGTTGGGCGATTTACTGTTACCTTGTTTGGCAGTTCCTTGATTGTGGTATTGTTTACTTCTTGATTGTTGGTCTGATGTTAATCTTGGTGCTAATCTCTGTTTATCAGGTAAAGAGGTGTTTTTGTTTCCTCTTTGGCTTGTTGATGTCTCTTTTGCACAGTATGTAGCTGCTTTTTATGTCTGTGTGTTTGTTGATGGCCCATTTGAGTGCCAGGCTTCTCATGATGTCTCAATTCAGCCACTTACTTGCATGCCTAAAATACTCAGAGCCACACACTAGCCAACATGCATGGGTGGCTTGTTAGATTGTTTTGTGTGTGTGTATGGCTTCGCTGTTTTATATTTTGATGTTGGCCTGTTTTCTTGAGTGGCCATCATTCTGAGATAATTTCTGCCTCTGTAGTTTTTGACCACGAGGGATCAATATCCAGTTCAGTCACTGTGTGTGTAGACTGTATATATTTGTGTATCAGTGATGGCATAGCCTCTGTGGATGCATACACTAAAAAAAGATAAGAAATCTCTGAAATGATAAAGATAAACCATATATATATGCTATATTCATAGTAACCTTACATTGGGGCCCTCGGCCTCAAGGCATGTGTCTGGTGACTCACTATATTCAATAGAAGAAACAGGGAGATCTTCCCCAATTGTCTAATTGCCTTCCCCAATCTGGCTAAGTTCTTGAAAGTGTTTCCTTCTGCTGGTTAATCACCACAATAAAGTTATTTGAATTTGAATTTGTGAGTGTTTCCCATCACATCTTATCCATAAAGTGGCTTGGAGAATTTGGAGATTTACTCTTTCCACAGCAATACAGGCAACTATCTCATGGCCCACTTCACCAGTTCTATGGTCCCAGGAGAGATAAATACAAAACTCATTTGATTTAGTGATCCTAGTTGAAGGAATGGATTGATTGGCGTCATCAGGAACTGCTTTCTCTAGCATCCTCCAATGTAGTGCAGCCTTGGAGTGTTGGATTAGGACTTTTCAACCTCAGGATGTAGATCAGATGGAGAAATCAATTCCACTACGAGTTAACCCTAAGATTGGCTAGAATAATAGAACCGCCAATAAATGAGAATATTTGTAGCTCAGGGTTGACATGAGGGGTCCTTGGTGCTCTCTGAGCTTGGTTGTTTTCTTGCAGAGATTTCATTACCCAAAGTAGGTAACAGCATCAATGCTAGTGACCATCAGAACCCTAACAGAACATAACAGAATCTTGTAAGTCTGATTGTGGTTTACCTCCTCTTCTTCTTATACTCATGTGAATTAGGGAGGTGTCTCTCTGACATGTTTTCACATTCCTCAGTCAGTGTTCGGGCTTAAGCCATGTTGCCCTCCTTGTTTTGATAAGTGATCAAAGCAATGTCTCAAGGCCATCTCTTTACTCTCTGTAAGGTCCAGGTTTGAGTCTCCACTCCACCATGCATCTTATGGGGCACCTCTGGGCTACTTCCTCAGGAGGATAAGCATGAGGGGTGAACTCTCAGGTAAGTTCCATGAAGGAAAGGCAAGATATGGACATTATAAGAATAAATATATATGTTGGGGCTGCCGGGCATAAACTATTGGGGCACCAGAAGAAGCAGCCTTTACCTTTAATCTCTTAAAATGTATGCATCCAGAAATGATGGCTGTTATCAATCATCTGCTCCAAGCATGAATAGAATAGAATAGAATAATGGAATGGAATGGAATGGAATGGAATAGAATGGAATAGAATAGAATAGAATAGAATAGAATAGAATAGAATAGAATAGAATAGAATAGAATAGAATAGAATAGAATAGAATAGAATAGAATAGAATAGAATAGAATAGAAGCTGGAAGGGACCTTGGAGATCTTCAGCCCCCTGCTCAAGCATCTTAGACAGGTGAATGTCCAGTCTCTTCTTAAAAACCTCCAGTGATGAAGCACCCACGATTTCTGGAGACAAGCTGTTCCACTGGTTGATTGTCCTCACTGTCAGGAAGTTTCTCCTTAATTCCAGGTTGCTTCATGTCTCCCCTATTTCTTCTTTTCTTTAGACTAGCCAAACCCAAGTCCTGCAGCCGTTCTTTGTATGTTTTAGTCTCCAGGCCTTTGATCATCTTAGTTGCTCTTCTCTGAATTTTTTGCAAACTCTCAACATCTTTTTTGTGATATAGTGACCAAAATTGGCTGCAGTATTCCAGTTGTGGTCTTACTAGGGTTTTGTAAAGTGGTACTAATTCTTCATGTGATCTTGATTCTATGCCTCTGTTTATACAACCCAGGATTGTATTAGCTTTTTTGGCGGCTGCTGCACACTGCTGGCTCATAGTCAAGTGATCGTCCACTAGGACTCCAAGGTCCCTCTCACAGTTGCTGTTTTTGAGCCAGGTCTTGCCCAATCTGTACTTGTACCTTTGATTTTTCCTACCTAAATGTAAAACTTTGCTTTTCTCCACATTGAAACTCATTTTGTTGGATAGGGCCCATTGTTCAAGTTTGTCAAGATCTTTTTGGATCCTGAGCTTGTCTTCTGGGGTGTTGGATACTCCTGTCAGTTTGGTGTCATCTGCAAATTTGATGAGTTCCCCTTCTATTCCCTCATCTAAGTCATTGATGAAGATATTGATGATAAAAAGCATGCTTTGTGAAAATGAGACTATGCTGTTTGGGGTCCTAATGGAAATTTATTTATTTGTATCTCGCCTTTATTATTTTTACAATAACTCAAGGACGCAAACATATCCAATGCTCTTCCCTCTTCCTATTTTCCCCACAACAACAACGCTGTGAGGTGAATTGAGCTGAGGGAGAGGGACTGGCCCAAAGTCACCCAGACAGCTTTTGTGGGACTAGAACTGACCGTCTCCTGGTGATTGGCCCAAAATTCCTCAGCTGGCTTTCATATCTAAGGCGGGACTGGGATTCACTGTGTCCTGCTTTCTAGCCTGGTGCCTCCACCACTAGACCCAACTGTCCATTGATGGCTCCTAGCATGGAATCTGTCTCAGGATGGAAAGAGTTTGAATAAGCAGCCTGGGGTGGATAGGATATCTGAATTTCTCCCAGTGTTGAGGAAGATTACAAGCATTGGCAGATGGGATGGAATTAAGGTGGAACCAGATAGGATTTAGATGGAGCTTGGTGGAGACTGCAAAACGGAGTGGATGTGAAAGCATTTTCAGATCCTGTTGTAAGTTATTCTTTGACTAGTTAGCCCAAAGGAGTCCCGAGCCTCTAGGCTTTGGAGCAGAGATACGGCTGCATTCTCTTCCCCCACCTGGCCACCTCCAGCAAAGGCCTCTTGGGCACCCAACCATCCCTTCCTTGCTCTCTTTCTAACATTTTGCTGGAAGAGATCTTTATTACCACACAGAAGTCTTTGTTTTGGACGCTGGCCCAAGCAAAATCTTTGGGGAGATGCTTCTAGCAGGGAGGCCAGCAAAGCAGCCGAGGCATCGCTGGGTTGCCCAATGGCATCCATCAACTTGGCTGGCCAATCTTTGCTAATGCACCCTAGATGGGAAGAAGGCAGCTTTCATCCGTTTAAGCATCTTTAATATTTTACACAGAGAGAAACAGGGATCAATGTCTTCTTTGCACAGGAATGTTTAGGGAGGAAATGTCCCCCTTTTCCCTGCTCCCCTCCCCCCACTGCTTTCCCAAAGGAAGGAGGAGAACTGGGAGGGAGGGAAAGGCGACTGAAGGAGTCAGTTTCTCAAGTGGGGGGGGGGTGAGGCCTGGGCAGGGAGTACAGAAGAGAGGCAAGGGCTCTCAGTGAATGACAGAACATTGAATTACAGGTAGTCCACGACTTACGACCACAACTGAGCCCAAAATTTCTGTTGTTAAGTGAGACATTGGCTAAATGAATTTTGCCCCATTTTACGACCTTTCTTGCCACAGTTGCTAAGTGAATCACTGCCGTTGATAAGTTACTAAGTTACCGGTTGTTAAGTGAATCTGGCTTCCTCATTGACTTTGCTTGTCAGAAGGTGGCAAAAGGGAATCAAGTGACCCCGGGACGCTGCGACCGTCATAAATATGAGCCAGTCCCCAAGTGCCCGAATTTTGATCACGTGACCACGGGGAGGCTGCAACGGTCGTACCTCTGAAAAAAGGGCGATAGCTCACTTTTCTCAGTGCCACCGTCGCTATGAGTGATCCCTAAATGAACTGTTGTAAGTTGAGGACTACCTGTATCATAGCAGCACAGGCAGTCCTTGACTTAGCAACCATTTGAAATTACAACAGCATTGGAAAAAGTGACTTATGACCGTTTTTCACCCTTCTGACCATTTCGGCCTCCCCAGGGTCACAAGATCAACACTTGCACGCTTGGCCACCGGCCTGCTTTTGCGTCCCGGGGTGACGTGATTGCAGGATGCAGGAAAACCACATCAGGCCCCTGGAGAGCAACGGTGCCCAGCCTCCTCCACAAAGTTCCTAAGGGGGGAGAAGCCACCACCGCCTCCTCTGCTGTGCAGTTTCCCCCAGGTTTTTCCCCATACAGATAGTCCTCGACTTACAGCAGTTCATTTAGTGACCATGTGAAGTTACAACGGCACTGAAAAAAGTGACTTATGACCGTTTTTCGTTCTTATGACGGTTGCAGCATCCCCAGGGTCACGTGACTTAAAACCATCCGTTTAGTGGCCAAAGTACATTGGCACTGAAAAAAGTGACCTATGACCTTTTTGACCACTGCACGATCCCCGTGGTCACGTGATCAAAATTCGAACCCTTGGCAAGTGGTGTGTATTTATGACGGCACTGGAAAAAGGGACTCATGACTGTTTTTCACACGACCGTTGCAGCAGCATCCCCAGGGTCACGTGATCAGAATTCAGCTGCTTGGCACCTGACTCGCATTCATGACGGTTGCAGTGTCCTGGGATTATGTGACCCGCTTTTGCGACCTTCTGACAAGCAAAGTCAATGGGGAAGCCGGATTCACTTAACAACCGTGTTACTAATTTAACAGTTGCAGCGATTCACTTAACAACTGTGACAAGAAAGGTCGTAAAATGGGTCAACATTTTCACTCAACAATTGTTTCACTCAGCAACAGAAATGTTGGGCTCAATTGTGGCCATCAGTGTGGGCTACCTACGGAATATTCTAATTATTGCTTTGATTGGTAATCAGATCTGTTGTGAGAGAGGTTGTGTAATGTAGCAGGAATTTTTTACTAGTTATGGGGAACTAGGCTCCAAAGCTAACGGTCGGTAGGGATGACCCTCGGAGACAGGAGGAAGAGCAGTCTAGACAACAGATAATAGACAATACCACATGCAAAAGGTATCTCTGCCCATAGAAGGAAGGAAGGCGTGGGAAGCGTTTCAAAAGGTACCGAAAGGTTTTCCAGAGATTAAAGGAAAAGGGAGAAATACTTTCAGACGTGTAAGATTCTCTTCATGTAGCCTTATGATAAAGGCAAAATTATTAATTATAGTTGTGCTTCTTGACTAGACTACCTGGAAGGGCTAACAGGTATTTTCTCAACACCAGTTGAATTGAATGAAAATGTAGTTTTTAAAGGTAGTTTTGTCCAGGATGGTAGAAGGTCTGCTGCCTTGGGCAGGGGGTTGGACTAAATGACCTCCAAGGTCCCTTCCAGCTCTAGGATTCTATATTCTAAGGACCCAGAAATCCCCTGAATTATTCTACAAGGAAGCACCAAACACTTTTTTCTTACAGCTGTCTTAAAGGTGTTTTTTCAAAAGGCAACTGGACTTTCTTTGTTTTTCGTTGAAGACATTTCGCTTCTCATCCAAGAAGCTTCTTCAGTTCTTACAGCTGCTCTCCTAGTATTTGAGCAACAGTGTTTACAAGGGAATTGTCAAAATCAAGACTGCATAATCAAAGCTGTGTTTCATTTTTTTTATTCAAGTGCCACACTTTTCTTGACTTTTCAAAAAAAAAATTACACTTCTGTAAGTTGTAATGCATCATATCATTTCAATATAAGGGAGTTTATGCAGAACTGCTTAAGGACTATTGATACTCTGTTGTCTAGATAGCTCAGACTGTTGGCAATAAAGAAAGAAAAAATAAGTATTCTATCAATATTCTTTCGCATTAGGATGTCAGCATTATGAGCATCAGATTATTTGACTTTTTTCATCTAGTGTAACATTGGAAAGAGAAAATTGCTGCAGTTTCAAAAAATTCATCATATAGTAAAGGTTTTGATCTTGAGCTGATTATTTACTATTAAAGTTTCCATTATGTTGTTACAATTAAATGCCAAAAGTAAAAAAAAAATGGGAAAAAAGGGAAAGGGGAAAAAAGAAAAGAAAAACCTTTTTTGACTCCCATCATAATTTGCAGATGCCCCTGTGACTTTTGGCTAGGGAGGGTTCTAGGCCCTCATCCTATCTATCTATCTATCTATCTATCTATCTATCTATCTATCTATCTATCTATCTATCTATCTATCTATCTATCTATCTATCTATCTATCTATCTATCTATCTATCTATCTATCTATCTATCTATCTATCTATCTATCTATCTATCTATCTATCTATCTATCTATCTATCTATCTATCTATCTATCTATCTATCTATCTATCTATCTATCTATCTCCCACCTTTATTATTTTATCCGTAATTAACTCAAGGTGGCAAGCATACATAATACTCCTTCCTCTATCTATTTTCCCTACAACAACCCTGTGAGGTGGGTTGGGCTGAGAGAGAATGACTGGCCCAAAGTCACCCAGCCGGCTTTCAGGCTTAAGGTGGGACTAGAACTCACACTCTCCCAATTTCTTCTCCACTAGACCAAACTGTTTTTTTTTTGCATGCATCTCATATGCTCTTCACTGATTGTCTCTATCACTTTTTGTTTCCCGCATGAGTATCCAGTGGAATTACCTGTGACACGATTTTATATCAAGGCAGAGTTTCTCCTTTCTTGGAAGGAAAAGGTTTACGCCCCTCTTTAAATGAATTGGTTTTATGCTTGCTCCTCTCCTCACATGTGATTTGTTCTGTCCTTCTTTGTGAGGTTAAGAACAAGCTTGTCTCTCAGTCATTCAGCACTTAAAATGAATAATTAAAAAACCACTGCATAACAGAAAAAGATAAGGGGCATAAACTTGCTAAGCCACAGGACACAAAGCAACATCCCCTGTGCTCTCTGCTATGAGTGATTGAGCTTTTTAAAATCGTTTCCTGGTGAAGGCAACATTCTTAAATTGTGGTGATCCATCTGCAAAACTGACGGAGGGCGCAATTTTTTCCCTTTTTTTCCTTTTATAACTCTGGTTACATGCTGCACCGGTGGGATGCATGTAGCTCACAGTTCAAACTGACTGAATTTTTCAAAGATGCCCAGGTGGCAGGTGGTCCTGTGGAGACAAATGATGGGAGCTGAAGTCTCGAACATCCGGAGGGAAGCAGGCTGGAGATTGTTATGAAGACATGGAAAAAAGAGATGGGAGAATCTGTCATGGAAAAATGGAGACTAACAGAATTACAGAGATGGAAAGGACCTTGGAGGTCTTCTAGTCCATCCCCCTGCTCAGGCAGGAGATCCTACCATTGCAGACAAGTGGCTGTCCAGTCTCTTCTTAAAAACTCCAATAATGGAGCACGTCTGAAGCCAAGCAAGCTAATTGTCCTCACTGTTAGACGTTTCTCCTTAATTCCAGGTTGCTTCTCTCCTTGATTAGTTTCCATCCATTGTTTCTTGTCCTGCCTTCTGGTGCTTTGGAAAATAAAGTGACCCCCTTGTCTTTATAGGAGCCCCTCAAATATTGGAATGCTGCTATCATGTCTCCCCTAGGCCTTCTTTTCTCTAAACTAGCCATATCCAGTTCCTGCAACTGTTCTTCCTATGTTTTAGCCTCCAGCTCCCTAATCATCTTTGTTGCTCTTCTTTGCACTCTTTCCAGAGTCTCAACATCTTTTTTATAATATAGTGACCAAAGGGGAAGCTCTTTCCTTGGGTCCAGAACTAGTCATTGCTGGGGGCTATTTTTATATTGGCCACATTTTTGAAGCAATTCCTCTCCAATCCAAAGCTGCCTATGAAGGGGTCATTTCTAAATCATCCTGCGAGCCTTGCAGGGAGCAGCTTTGGGGGCAAGGGCATTTTAAAAAAAGGGTTCCCCACCTGCCCCACACTTTTTCACAAGGATATCCCCTAACCCGCACCCTGAATCACTCTTAATTTTCTCTCCGAGACGGGAACTGAGACACCCGTCCATTCAGGAAAAGTACATGCTCGGGGGACGCTGGCGTTTAGCAACTGAAAAGGGCAGAGAAAAAAGATGCTTGGTGTTGAAATTTGATCTCGGAGGAGAAGGAGGTGGACCCTTGTCCTACTAGCAGCCAAACAATGAACTGGAGGCCTCCAAGATTAAGCATCTTCATTTCGCCACCCCCAGCCCCAAAGTTTGAGCCTGTCACCTCCGCTCTGCTCTTCCGCCTGGCCTTTGAAATCAGCTGCCCTGGAGAGGCTGCACTTGATGCCTGCTATCCGTAGGATGAGGCTGGACCACAGCGTCGTCACCATGGTGACCCTGATCTCCTGCATCCTGGAGGGCTCTGCCAGGACACAGAGGAGAAGCTCCCAGCCTCCTCCTCCTCCTCCTCCTCCCCCCCCTCTGGGTGGGGGCTGATATTCTATAGCCGCCCTTGCAACCAATGGCATTGCAGCCAGCCGGGATGCCAGCAGCGATCAGGCGACTCTCTACTCCGGCATCCGCGGTGCATTGCAGGGCGTCCGGGGTGCTTCGGAGGAACTCGGGGTGACCCCTGCAGGCTCCTGCGCCGGACCAGGCAGGCGGCGGCGGACCCGGGAGACTTCGAAGCCATGACATCGCCCGAGCCTGGGAAGAAGCCGGAGCTGCTCGGCCACCGGGACCTGGCCGCGCTCGTTTTTCTGCCGGGAGAACTTTCTCTCGGCAAGTTTTGAAAGTTTGCCGGCTGGCCGCAGCCTGGTCTTCTTCCTTCATGAGCCCAGCAGGAAAGGCCCCTCTCGGCTGCCGCGCCGCCCCCGCCCGCCCCGGTCCTCCCTCCTCCTCGCCTGCGCCCGCTTCTGCCCCGCGACGGCCCCGGGGGCAAACCTGAAGGGGGGGCTCTGCCCGGCAGCCTTTCCGGGGGCAGCAGGACTGGAAGATGTGAGCCGGCTGGGTCCAGGCAGTCGGCTGCTGGCACCTGGGCACCTTGGCACTCGCCTTCCCAGGGGAGCCGGGCCGGCCCCGGACAGGGGCTGCGAATCACATGCCCCCAGAACTGCCCTGCGCCCATCGCAGGACACTGGCTGGCCATGGCGATCCAAGGGATGGAGCTTTGCGCTGTGGCTGTGGTCATTATCCTGTTCATCGCGGTCCTCAAACAGTTCGGGATCCTGGAACCCATGTCCATGGAAGGTAACTTGGGAATGTGCCTTTCCTGTCTTTGATTGACATGACTCCACCCACCCTCCTTTCTCTCTCCCTTTCTCTCTCTCTCTCCCTTTCTCTCTCTCTCTCTTTCTCTCTCTCTTTCTCCCTTTCTCTGTTTTCTTTCTCTCTCCTTCTCTCTCTCTCTCCCCCTCTCTCTCCCTTTCTCTCTCCCTTTCTCTCTCTCCCTTTCTCTCTCTCCCTTTCTCTCTCTCTCTCTCTCTCTCCCTTTCTCTCTCTCTCTCTTTCTCTCTCCCTTCTCTCTTTCCAAACTTCTTTG
The DNA here is from genome assembly GCA_023970755.1 of Azemiops feae. Taxonomy (NCBI): domain Eukaryota; kingdom Metazoa; phylum Chordata; class Lepidosauria; order Squamata; family Viperidae; genus Azemiops; species Azemiops feae. The sequence goes on along the minus strand of JALGBA010000430.1, from coordinate 129,902 downwards.
ATTCCCATCCAAGATCTTGCTGGTAAAGTCTTCCGTTCGTTAAATGCTCTCCGCTTCCATTTTCCTTTCTGACTTACTACTCTGACCGGACTGGCAGTAAACAGTAGGCCAGCCTCTCCTTTCATTGGCCGCTGCTGCTCTCCTCTCCTCGCTTCTGGAGGAATCTTCTGAAAGCTGAGATTTTTGTCTTCTCCAGTTACCGAGATAAACACAGAAAGCATCGCAAACGTCCAGCTGAGGCTGACATGAAGCTTCTGCGTTCCGTAGGACTCTTCCTTGGAACCCCAAATCAAGGGCGGGGGGAGGGGGGTTGTTATCTTCAAAAGGGCAGGTTGGTTGCTCCTGTTTGCTATCCCAGTACTGGGAAGGCAGTAGAACATAACAGAATAACAGAGTCGGAAGGGAGCTTGGAGGTCTTCTAGTCCAACCCCCTGCTCAAGCAGGAGACCCTATATCATTTTCGACAAATTGTTGTCCAGTCCCTTCTTAAAAGCCTCCAATGTTAGAGCACCCACACCTTAGACCTTGTTGCCCAATCATTGACTGATTGATTGATTCCTCCATTATAAACCCCATCTCATCTTTCCTCCAGAAGCTCAGCGTGGCACACATACCACGTTCTTCTCCAATCTTTCCCCACAGCTAAGGGGTAGCTTGGGCTGAGAGATTTGACCATCCATGGTGACCACCACCACCACCACCACCACCACCCTCTCTAGATGGGCCGGAAAGTTCAGCCAGCTTGGATGAAGTCATGCAGGTGGGGCTGTGGCTGGCTGGGAAGGGAATGCATGGTTAAAATCAACTCAGCCCCTGCAAAAGAAGATATGAACCCGATGCATTAGGGCTGTCACAAATGGGCTGAAAAACCTGGGTCACTCCTAGGTGCCAGCAACCCTCAACTCTTTGCTGTCATCTAATGGTCACCTGGGTTTTTGCAGTCCAAATATTTTAGGACAAAAGTAGGTTCCGTTTCTCAGGAGGACAAATTAGGGCAGTTGTTCCCTGCCTCCTTCCCAAGGGATTTGTCATCATCTACCCAATTTAAATGTGAGGACTCCAATCGCCTCTTGGACTGTTGTTTGGACAGAATAACAGAGTTGAAAGGGACCTTGGAGGTCTCCTAGTCCCACCCCCTGCTCGAACAGGAGACCCGTTACCATTCTGGACAAATGGTTGTTAAAAACCTCCAGTGATGGAGCACCCATAAGTTCTGAAGGCAAGTCATTCCACAGGTAATTGTTTTCATTGTCATAAAATTTCTCCTCAGTTCTAGATCCTCTCCTTGATTAGTTTCCATCTGTTGCTTCTTGGCAACAATACTTAAAGAGGCTGCTTAAGGCCATCTTCTTGGCTACTTCTTGCCAGGAAAGTCCATTTGCCACCCTTGTAGTTTCCCAAGAATGCGTAGGAGGCCCTTGTGAGATCCAGGAGCATTTTTGGAAAAGGTGACACTGAAAACTGTTTTCTGATTTGACAGCTGCCAGTTTTCCATTTAAGATATCCTTGTTACTCTGATCTTATAAGGAAATAGTCAGATTAAACCAGGAGTTGGGAAATTGGCAAGGGAAATTTGCACAGACTATACATGATCTTTTCTCGATATGACTCCTGGTTGGAAAATTGTCCACAGTATCCTCACCTCACACACAGACCCCCCCAAAAAAAACCAAATGCAGAAAGAAATTAAATGGACACAGGATGCTGAGAGGCAAAGGGAGGTGAGCAGGAGCTAAATAAAATATTTTACCCGGGTTTCTTAAAAGTTTTAGAAACTTTGGTGACTGAAAAGGCAGTAGCTTTAGAGTAAATTAGAAGTGGTTTGAAAATAGATTTCCCATACTAGAGTATGTTGTGATCCAAAGTGATTTGAAGTAAAAAGAGCCAGAAAGAATTTGCTGACTTGATTTAGCAGAGTTGCAAACAAGGTTATTGGAGACACGGCCAGCATCAATCCTTCTTTAAAACTACTTCAGATCACCTCAACATCGATTGTTTTCAGCTTTTAAGTACCTCCAGTTCCATTCCCTGCAGGGCATCCCTTAATTTAAACATAATTGTGAAGCTCCAGAGTTTAATTGTTTATCTGCCAAACCATGACATCATAGGTAAAAAGTTTCAGAACTTGGCAAAATATGTAGAGTGTGCAAACTGAATGCAGGAATAAGCAGCATCTCAGTTCATGCAAAAATAAAGAGAAAACAATACATATTGAAAGTGTGGCGGTACCTGTCTGAAAAGCTCTGTTTTCTTGACAACCCCAATCCGGGGCAAATGTAGCTTCATTCCCTGCTCTTCCAAATTCAGAATTCCGCCAAATGGATGGCAACTCCTATGATAGGTGGCTGTTGATCAGAGTTAGGGGACTTATTTTTTTTATATATATATATTTTATTGGATTTTTATAGGGGTGGGAAAGTTACATCTTAGGAAACAAGTTACTTCTGCTTAGGAAACAACGTGGAGATGGGTACATCAAACATCCAAAAGAAAAATCATAAATATATAGCTCAAATTAATTCATTATTAGTTCCCTCTCTATTTCCCTCATATACTATTACATATTCAAATTAATACATTTCTAAATAGAATTCAAGCAATCCTATCAAACATCAATCACGTTTCAGTTGTAAAGATCCAAATCCCGTTTTTAGGCTTTACTAATTTACAGTTACCATATTCCAATTAGCCTTAAATAAACATATTATTAACACTTCGGGTATCCCTCATTTCTCTTTTCCCTAACATAATAATTATATCTGAAATGAATATATTATTCCCACAATAACATTCTTATATTTTATTCATTAATACCATTTCTTTTCTTGTCACCAATCCCTCTTATTCTCCTTCCATTACAAAATAATTATCTTATTTGAAATAAAAATATCAGTCCAAAAAATACATTTCTATCTGTTTTAAATATATATTCTATCAATCAATCTATATCTATAAAAAGTCTTTTTAACCCAATAGGTAAAGTTTACCCCTTCAGATAATTATCATATCTAAAACAAAATATTATTACAAAAGATATCCTCTTACAGAATTCACGTACTCCATTAGTTGTTGAATCAGTCAAAATCTCTAAAGCCTTTTTAACCCATTGAGTGAAATTTTTAAACACATTTTTAAATCTAACTCTAGGTTTCTTTCTGTGCCACACCGGTTTCCATAGTAAAGTTCCTGCGTCATCAAACCACAATATTTGAAAATCGGTATATCTCAGCACTTCAGATTGGTCAAAGTTCTCTTCCCTTTCTTCTAGTGGCCTTTGAATGGTGTAGGCAGTTTTATTCCATGTTGTAGTTACTAGTTGATTATCCACGTTATCACAATTTTCAGTAACTTGTATCTGGGTGTCAGTCTCTATTGGTTTTGACAATTCGGGGCAAATGTAGCTTCATTCCCTGCTCTTCCAAATTCAGAATTCCGCCAAATGGATGGCAACTCCTATGATAGGTGGCTGTTGATCAGAGTTAGGGGACTTATTAAAGAAAGGGGATTCAAGGCAGAATTCTGGTGAAAGACTAGTAGAGAAAGGAACTCTGAACTTCTGCAAATGCATTTGTGGAGAGCCACCTACCAAATATGGTTTAATTAGTTTCACTGCACGTTACAGATGGTTGAAGACACGATTTTGGTGGTCTAGTCTAGTGAAAAGAAGGACCAGGAGAGACAGTTTCAATATTTGAAGGGCTGCCACAAAGAAGAGGGCTGTCACGGAGAGGAGGGGGTCAAGCTGTTCTCCAAAGGACCTGAAGGCAGGACAAGAAACAACGGATGGAAACTAATCAAGGGGAGAAGCAACCTAGAACTAAGGAGAAATTTCCTGACAGTGAGGACAATTAACCAGTGGAATGGCTTCCCAGAAATTGTGGGCGCTCCATCACTGGGGTTTTTTTAGAAGAAAGTGGACAGCCACTTGTCTGGAATGGTATAAGGCAGTGGTGGCGAACCTATGGCACGGGTGCCAGAGGCGGCACTCAGAGCCCTCTCTGTGGCCACGTGCGCCATTGCCCCAGTCCTAGGCCTTCAGCTGGGTTTTATAAAACCTTTTCGCTTTAGGCCTCCGCCGTCGTGTGCAAAAAAAAAAAAAGGTTCAATCAGTCAATTTCAACTTCTCGCGGGAAAAAAAAAGATCTTGCAAAGTTGGAATTGATTGATTGAACTTTTTAGTCCCACCCAGTCTGCCGTTACCACTGCAGCCATGCCCACCCAATGGGCCACGCCCACCCAATGGGCCACACCTAGCCAATTGGCCACACCTAGCCAATGGGCCACACCCAGCCAATGGGCCACACCCACCCGGCACTCGACGATGCATAAGTGGGTTTTGGGTTGCAGTTTGGGCACTCAGTCTCTAAAAGGTTCGCCATCACTGGTATAGGGCCTCTTGCTTGAGCAGGGGGTTGGACTAGAAGATCTCCAAGGTCCCTGTTATTCTGTAATTCTGCTTCTGCAAATGCATTTGTGGAGAACCATCTGCCAAGGAGGTTTAATTGGTTTTCCTGCACATTGCAGATGATTGAAGAGGTGATCTTAGTGCTGCTTTCCAATCCATCATCTGATGCATTTAATTCTGGTGTGTGTGTGTGTGTGGCCCATGTGTTTATATGGAGGAAAAGGGATGAAAATATGTTTCTGCTTCTCTCCTGTTGTTGCTAACATGAAAACATAAAGAATATTCACAATACTGGATCCAGGGGTGAGCTAAATTCAAGCTCCTCACCTACATGTTTTGCTTTAAGTTATCTTTCCTCAACCTTGTTTTTACAGATGTCTTGGACTTATATGCTCAGGCCTGGTCAATAAGATAATTGAAGATGCAGCCCAAGGAATCTGGAGAGCTGCTATAGATATTTTGCAAAAAGATCAATGCTTTTTTGTTTCTCAGCATTGATATTAGTTATCCTTCAATGTAAGATGTAGTGCCTTAGACAAAGGAAGCCTATGCTGAATTTACAGGGGCAATCCTGAGCAATGTACCTTATGGTCAGTAGAGGGACAACAAACCTGGATAAAATCATGATTTTATTTTGTTTTTTAAATAAAGCTAGCTAGGAAAACAGGGATATTCAAATAGAATCTTCATTAGAAAAAGAAAAAAAAATGCATACAGTTCTCCATTCATTAGAAGTTCTTATCTAGCTGGGATAGAAAGAAAGAAGAGATATTTGTTCTTGTTTTATGTGTTGTTGTTTTCTGGACACACTGATATACATACATATTACATGCTAAGATAGAAAAATGTGGGATAGACAGCATCACCGCCAGGTGGATTTGCAATTGGCTGACCAACCACACCAGTGGTGGGATTCAAATATGGGAACAACCGGTTCTCTTGTGTGGATGCCGCTTCCGGAAGTCCATTCTGGGCAACAAAAAATTAGCTACCGGTTCTGCCGAACTGGTGCGAACTGGCTGAATCCCACCACTGAATCACACTCAACATGTAACCCTCAATGGAACTACCTCTACGTGGAGGGAAGCATGCAGTGGGGTACCTCAAGGTTCTGTCTTAGGCCCAGTACTCTTCAATATCTTCATAAATGATCTAGATGAGTGATAGATGGGGAACTCATCAAATTTGCAGATGACACCAAGCTGGCAGGAATAGCCAACACTCCAGAAGACAGGCTTAGGATACGGAAGGATCTTGACAGACTTGAACACTGCGTCCATCTAACAAGATGCAGTTCAGTGGTGAGAAAAGTAAGATTTTACACTTAGGCAAGAAAAACCAAATGCACAGTTCTAGAATAGGTAGTACCTGCCTCAAGAGCAGTAGTCTAGTCTAACAAGAAGGAATAGGGCTGACATGATAACCATTTTCCAATATTTGGAAGAGAAGAAAAGGTCAATCTATTCTCCAAAGCACCTGAGGGCAGGTGTTGATAGCAAAAGCACTTAGGCTTATACAGGTAGTCCTCAACTTACAACAGTTCACTTAGCGATCGTTAGAAAATTACAATGGCACTGGAAAAGTGACTTATGAACCTTTTTCACACTTATGACTGTTGCGGCATCCCAATGGTCATGTGATCAAAATTTAGATGCTTGGTAACTGACTCATATTTATGACGGTTGCAGTGTTTTGGGGTTATGTGATCCCCTTTTGTGATGTTGTCACAAGCAAAGTCAATGGGGAAGCCAGATTCACTTAACAACCATGTTACTATCTTAACAACTGCAGTGATTCACTTAACAAATGTGTCTAGAAAGGTCGTAAAGTGGGGCAAAATTCACTTAACAAACGTCTCACTTAGCAACAGAAGGTTTGGACTCAATTGTGGTCATAAGTCAAGGACTACCTGTATACTGCCCCATAGTGCTTTACAATGCTCTCTGAGTGGTTTACAATGTCAGCATATTTGCCCCCAACAATCTGGCTCCTCATTTCACCGATCTCGGAAGCATGGAAGGCTGAGTCAACCTTGAGCTGTTGAGAATCGAACTCCTGGCAGTGGGCAGAGTTAGCCGGCAATACTGCATTCTACCTATTGCGCTACCAGGGCTCTTGATGGGGGAGAAGAGGTCAAACCCATCAGTGTAGGAGGGGGAGAGGCCTCCCTCCCTCCTTCCTTCCCTTGTTCTCTTTAGCACGCATATGAAACTGCTGGGGGAGTTCGTCAGTCAGTTTGAAGTGAAGTATTTATTCAGTCAGTCAGTCAGTCTTCACCCAACCACAATCAAGTTAGAGAAAAAGCAACAATACAGCTAGAATGTCCATAGTAAAACTGTTCATAAAAATACACAATGTAGAAGAGTGATATCATCAGTCTGCTCACGAGATCTACCCTAGGTGGAGTGTTTAGAGGTTGTGGGAGACTGGAACAGATTCAGATTGGATCCCAACAAGACATAAGTAAATGTGGGGTCCTTGGTGCTCTCTGAGCCTGGTGGTTTTCTTGCCCAACTAGGTAAAATCATCAGTGCTAGCAGTTAAGTCATGAAGCATCTGCAAGAAAACCACCAAGCTCAGAGACCACTAAGGACCCCACAGTTCAAATCTGAGCTACAAACATTCTCTTTTGTTGACACATAATTAAATGCTTGTGCAAGGTCCTTCTGGTGCCGTGGAAGATTTCCTTGGCCTCTTCATTGGAGGGAGCAAGGGGCCTGGTATTCAGGCTCTCCTGCTAGAGCAGCAAGTGGCCAGTTTTAGTTGGTCTGCCAATTGTGATCTTTCTTGGACCACACTACAATGAAGTCAGTGACTCAGGTTCTTATCATCTCCTGGTAAAATCACTACAATTTTCTTTACATGGTGCTTCCCTTAAACGACTGGGAAGCAATGCTGTGCAGGATGCAGATTCTTTCTACCCTGAAGTAAGTCTGCCTTTTTCTTGTTTGGTATTACCTCTAACCAGTGAGACTTGGTTTAGTAGAGGGGGCTGCTCTGGTTTCCAGCAGGCTTCTGGACCCAATTCATGGTGCTGGTAACTACCTCCAAAGCCATCTCAAGTGCTTGCTATTTTGAGGGCCTTCCCTTCCAAGTGGAATTAGCCAGCCCAGTTGCCCAAGAAAGGATATTTAGGGTTTCTATCTCCGAGAAATGGGGTGACGGGAACAGAGAAAAGTCTTCTTCCTTGCAGCCTCCCTCCTGCTTACAACCATCAAGAATCGACAAACAGAACAGAATAACAGAGTTGGAAGGGACCTTGGAGGTCTTCTAGTCCAGCCCCCTGCTCAAGCAGGAGACCCTGTACCATTTCAGACAAGTGGCTGTCCAGTCTCTTCTTAATAACCTCCATTGATGAGGCACCCACAACTTCTGGAGGCAGGTTGTTCCACTGGTTAATTGTTCTCATTGTTAGGAAGCTTTTCCTTAGTTCCAGGTTGCTTCTCTCCTTGATTAGTTTCCATCCATTGTTCCTTGTCTTGCCTTCTGGTGCTTGTAGTCATTATCCCCCTCCTCCTATTTTACAGATGGGGAGGGGCAGCCAAATGGTATGTTGCCTAAGATGCCTTAAATGTTATGGAGTGTGGTGAGGAGGTGGATCCCCAGGAGAAAGGGGGTGAATTCCAGAGGTCTAAGGGGCAGCCCCAATATTATGTGTGAGAGAAAGAGGGCGAAGACAGCCCCTCCATAATCATTCACAGATATATTGTAAGTGCAGATAGTAGAGTCTCAATCTGGCAAGATTTTGTCTATAGGTGGGAAGTAAAGTACTCAGCTTGGAAGGATTGTCATGTGTCATTCTTTGGGCCTGACCCTTAAAGCGTTTGCCGCATAGAGTAGAAGGTGGAACACAGATGTCCCAGGTCCCGGTCTTCTTCCATGGCCTCCAAGGGTTGAGAAAGGGCATGCTTCTCTCCTCTGAATGCCGCTTCTCCCACCACCGTCTCTGCAGGAGCTCATAAGCATTTTGGTTCATTCTGAGAGCTCCAGACGACAGCATAGCCCTGGAAGCTTCGTGGATCTCCAGTAGTTTCCAATTCAAGGGATTGGCTACTGCTTGTGAAGCCATTTGCGACCAAGGGTGAGGTTCATTGTGGTCCCACCTGTCTCCAGATGTTTCTACTCTCCTCTCACGAGAACCAGCTGGATGGGCCTGCTCCAGGTCCCTTCCCTGAGGTAATCTCATTTAGTGAGACCCAGAAAACACAACTCCTCTATTGTCATACTTGCCTTCGGGAATAGCGTTCCCTCTGTTAGGTTCAGTTGATCCCATCCTGGTGAGACTTTTGGAGAGCCTTAAAGACCTTTAAAGGCTGTTTTCTCAGGCATTTGGCCAAGAGTTGGTGAGCCCATCTGAATGATCAAAGGATGGGAGGTGTGAGTTATTTATGTCACCTGAGTTATGCTGTGTTCTGTTGCTATAATTTAACTCTTGTTATTGTACACTTTTAATATATCGCGAGCTGCTCAGAGTTGTGGGAGCAAAATGGACTGCCATATAAATTGTTAGAAAATAAAGAAACACCATCCTCAACTGTCCAGCACAATGCAGTGGCAGGGAATCGGTAACCCTTAAGGGAGTTTAGCACTCGATGATAAAATACCAATCAAAGAGAAAAACTTGCTTGCTGGAGCCTTAAATCAAAAACCTGAAAAACATCCAAAGCGGCCTCAAGGATGGCCATGTCTCCCCTTGTCTCTTCATTGGCACCCTGGCCTGCAGGAGGGGAGGCAGGGAGGGAAGGGAGAGAGAGAGAGAGAGAGAGAGAAGGGAGGAAAAAAGAAGGAAAGACAAGGGAGGAAGGGAGGTAGAGATGGCAGGAGGAAAGAAGGAAGGAAGGAGTGATAGAAAGAAGGGATGGAGGAAGGAAGGAAGGAAGGAAGGAGAAATAGAAAGAGGGAGGGAAGGAAAAAAAAGCAAAGAGGAAAGAATTGCCCCAGATGTCTCAAGAGAAACAGGAGAGGAGAACTTGAGACCCCCAGAAGCCCGCATAACCAGCCCTTGTGGGGCTGAGTCAGCCTTTCTAGCCAAAAGCTCGGGGTGGGTCTAGCCTGGCTCTTGGGGGCTGCTCATCCTGTTTTTGAAAGAAGCTCCCCACCATTGCTGTGTCATGCCTTGCTCTGCCCTTGCCCAGAAGCAAACAATCTCGTGCTGCCTTTCAGGGCTTGTTTGGGAAAAGTAATAATAATAATAAAAAAAACAACCTAATCATCATAAATCTGTCAAACAGAGATCGTCTTAAGGTGAGGAAAAGCATAGCAGTGAATCTGGGAGACTGGATGCGATTGGAGAGGAGGCCCTTAGCCCGATGGCATAACGGTGGTTCTGCTGAGTCAGGAGACTGGCTTGCAAGTCGGGGGATTTGATGGAGCTCTTCTGCCAGCATCAAATACTTCAAACCACAAGATCCTGGACTAGGCAAATGAATCGGGGGAGGGGGGGGCAGTGTGGTTGCAACAGAGATATTTATTTGCTGAAGTTGCATCCTGTGACTTTTTAAAGAATAAAGCAATGCCTCATGTCGTGGCCACTGTCAATCACCTGATGCTTTCCAGATGGTTTGGGACTACTGGGCCCAGAGTTCCCAGCCAGCCCATTTGAACGTGCCCTGGCCTCTTGAGGACAATGCTGTAAAAATGCTGTTCCCTTCGTCTTCAGACCATACAAACCTGCCTTCAAGTGACTGTGAAAAATTCGGGTCGTAACATTGGAAGCGCCTTCACGGTCCAGCATTCTGCCCAGATCAGGAATTCTCAGACCATCCCGGATAAATGGCTGTCCAGCCTTCCTTGAAAACCTCCAGTGCTGGGGTTCCCACAACTGCAGAAGGCAAGCTGTTCCACTGCTTGGCAGTCAGGAAGTTTCTCCTTGTTTCAAGTTCAGATCTCTCTCTGCAAATCTTCCACCCAGTGGCTCTTGTCTTTCCCTTAGGAACTGTGGAGAATAAGCCTAGCCCTCTTCCCCGTGACGACCCTTTGAGTATTGGAAGACTGCCGCCATGTCTCCCCGCAGCCTTCTTTTCCTTAGGCTAAGAAAATACCCGGTTCTTTTGGCCTTCTCAATGGGATTTAGCCTCCAAGCCCCTATCCAACTTCGTTGCTCTTCTCTGCACTCTTTCCGGGTCTTCTGCATCTTTTTTGTATTGTGGTGTCCAGAACAGGTCACAGTCTTCCAGGTGAGGTCTGACCATCTGTTAGCCCTCTGAAGTAGACCAAACTAGGAAACCAAAGTCATGTATGCCATATCTGAGACCCTTTATCAAATGACATGATTGCCTGGAATCAGATTTCTTTTATCTGACTGTTGTCTTGGTTGTGGCTCTCCCTCTTGTTCCTCAGGGTTACTCTTAAAGCCATTACACCATCTCAGTCATAGTCATAGTACCATAGGTCTGGGAGGGACTTGGAGGTCTTTTAGTCCAAGCCCCTGCTCAAGGCAGGAGACCATATTGCATCCCAGACAAATGGATGTCCAATCTTTTCTTGAAGACCTCCAGCAATGGAGCACCCACAACTCACTGATTCATTGTCAGGAATTTTCTCCTTAATTATAAGTTGGATCTCTCTTTGATAAGTTTCAACCATTGCTTCTTGTCCTACCTTCAGGTGCTTTGGACAATAGGTCATCTCCCTCTTAGAACAGAATAGCATAACAGAGTTGGAAGGGACCTTGTAGGTCATCCCCCCGCCCAAGCAGGAGACCCTACACCATTTCTGACAGATGGCAGTCCAGTCTCTTCTTGAAAGCTTCCAGTGATGGAGCTCCCACAACTTCTGAAGGCAACTTCTGTTCCATTGGTTGATTGTTCTGTCAGGAAATTTCTCCTTATTTCTAGGTTGAAACTCTCCTTGATCAGTTTCCATCTGTTATTCCTTGTCTGACCTTTGGGTGCTTTGGAAAATAGGTTGTCCCCCTCCTCTCTGTGACAGCCCCACAAATTCTGGAAGATGGTTGTCATGTTCTCCCGACCCTTCTTTTTTCTTTGTTAGGCCAGACATGCCTAACAAAGATCAAACTCTTAGTCCCTTCTTCTCTTCTGATAATTACATCAACTTTAATAAATAGTCTCCTTCAATTTCCCAGATTTGTTTGGAAGTTGAGAAAAGACAGTTACTTTTCAGAGAAGCAGAGAAGAGCCGTGTTTGTGTGCCGTTTAAAGCACTCTATTGTTTTTGGAAAGGCGCACAGCCCTTCTCACCAGGCCCATGCGAGATCAAACAAAGGTTACCTAGATGCTGCCTTTTCAGCAGAAAAAAAAAGGAAAAAAAAGGTTTTAGCATGTATTATCTGTAGCTGGTCCATAAGCTGGACTCCTGAAGAATCATTTTGACCTCAATTGTTGCACATTTCCAGACGCTCTGACTTGTTCTGCTTATTCAGTGTGGAAGACAGATGTGGGATTATATCTAGAAAGCTGTACATCGGGAGATCTGATTTAGGTCTTTTGTATCCTGTGCAGGAAACATCTAAAAAGTCCTTCCTGGAAAAGTGAAAATAAAGAAATAAATACCTAAAGATGTCCTTATGGGAAGAGTCCAAACAAAGAAACATCTAAAAACTCCTTATGCGAAATGTCCAAATAAATAAATAAGTTAAACATTTTGCCTGAGTGTTAAATAACATGATAGTTCTTTCCGGCACTTAAAAAACTAACCATGATCAGAAACAGTAGAAATTCCGCAGCTACACCTTAGGATTTTAGCCAGGGTTTATGCTTGCCCATCCTTATCAGGAATTAGGGAATTGGAAAGTGCAATGGGACTTAGAGTTGCTGGCTTGCTATAGTTGGGGGTTGACTCAAAGAGGGGAAGTCACTGCACGTTTCTAAGGCTGAGGCAGTTACAGGCAGTCCTCGGCTTACAACTATTCCTTTAGTGACCGTTCAAAGTTACAACGGCACTGAAAAACGTGGCTTGCAATCAGCCCTTGCACTTGGAACTGATGCAGCCTCCCCAGAGCACAGGACCCAACCTGGGCTGCTCGGCGTCAGGCAGGCCTTTCCAAGGGTTGCGGCCTCCTGGGCTCCCTGATCGCCATTTATAGCCTTCCCTGCCGGCTTCTGGCAGGCAAAGTCAGCGGGGGAAGCTACATTTAGACCAGAATAGAATAGAGAATAGAGCTGGAAGGGACCTTGGAGGTCTTCTAGTCCAGCCCCCTGCTCAAGCTTAAAGACCGCATGATTCATTTAACAAATGCAGCGATTCGCTTAACAACCACGGCCAGAACGGTCACAAAATTGGGCATGATCCGCTTCGCAGCCCCCTTGCTTAACAACTGAACTTCTGCTCTCAGTTGTGGTCGTGCGTTAAGGGTTACCTGTACTTTCCTAAATACCAGGCAGACGGCAAACAGTTTGGTGCGAGGCTCCCCTCTGGCAGGCTAGAAAAGCCCGTCGTTCAAGAATGGGGGGGCCAGATTCGCTTAGCAACCCTGCTGCTAACTTAACAACAGCAGTGATTCGCTTAACCACTACAGCAAGAAAGGTTGTAAAAAATGGGGCAAAACTCACTCAACAACTGTCTTGCTGAACAGCTGTTGTGGTTGTAAGTCAAGGACAGCCTACAACTCATTGCCTGGCTACACTGTGATGTAAAGAGTTTCAAAGATTAATGTTCAACTAAAGCCGCAGCCCGTCTTGCTGGGACTGATAGACACGGACGATCGTTGTCGGACACGGCAACCGCTGCAAGATTATTCGATGCACAAGGATGGAAAGACCCCGAAGTGCCCACAGTGGAAGAACGACGGGTGAAGATGACAGAACTGAGCTGTTTAATTAAAGGCAAGATTGCACTTGTCAGTTACTGGAAACCTTTTACGATATGGCCTTTTTATTGAAAATGTAAAAAAAATAAAAATAATGTATGATTTATGAGTTTGACAATGAAAAAAGAGTAGAATATGGAAAAAGGGAACCAGGATGTAAACTTGGAGAAAGAGGATAAAATATAAATGCATAGTAGTATAAATTACATATATATAATTTTTATGCGGTACTCATTATGTATGTATGTAAGTATGTATGTATATATGCACAGTATGTATGTGAGCTGCCTTTTGCAATTGACTGATGGGGATTTTGCCAAAGCCGACGGTGTCCGAGGGCTGCTCCAGCTGTTTTGGGATTGCACCCAGGCTGCCTGTGACTGTTGAGACCAGCTTTACTTTCTTTTGCCACAGCAGTTCTACGTCCATGTGCAGGTCTTGCTATTTTGTTGTCTTCTCCAGTTCTTTCAGTTCTATTCTGTTGTCTCCAGGTACTGCCACATTCAGTCTCCAGATTTTTTTGGTCTTTTTTGTCGACAGTTGTTCAGTCTGGCATGTTGTGTGGCAGTTGCCAGGGCGACTTTAGCGTCTTCATTTTCTATTTCTATTACAGCTAGTCCTCGACTTACGACAACAATTGAGCCCCAAATTTCTGTTGTTACAAGCCTTCTTGCCACAGTTGTTAAGTGAAACACTGCAGTTGTTAACGTAGTAACCCGGTTGTTAAGTGAATCTGCCTTCCTCATTGACTTTGCTTGTCAGAAGGTCGCAAAAGGGGACCACGTGAGCTGCAGGACACTGGAACCGTCGTAAATATGAACCGGTTGCCAGGGGTCTGAATTTTGAGAACATAACCGTGGGGATGCTGCAAAGGACGTAACTGTGAAAAACGACCGTAACTCATTTTTTCCAGTGCCGTTGTAACCATGAATGGTCGGTAAACGAGTGGTCGTTAAGTCGAGGACTGCCTGTAATCCAAGTGGTGCTTTTTGTGTGCACATGGAGTGTCAATGTTGCCCGTTGGCTTCTTTTTACAGACAGCAGTGACAGCGAGTTGGAACTTTCAGCCATCCGGCATCAACCTGAAGGGCTGGACCAGCTCCAACTTCTAACCAAATTCACCAAAAGGGAGCTGCAGTCCCTCTATAGAGGTTTCAAGAACGTGAGTGTTTCTGATTCTTCTTTTCTCTCTTTTTTTTTAAATAATTTTTTTAGAATATACGTCCTCTAGAATATACGTCCTCTCTCACGTACGCCCACAGAGGCACTGTGACATTTATGATTCCTTTATTTCACAATCTTTAGAGCAGTGCTACCCAAACTTTTTCCCTTCATTACTCAAAACTGCTTATCACAAAGTCTTCACAAACTTCCAGGACTGGTCACGAGTGGTGAATGGTCTTTCACCAGAGGCTATATAGTGTATTCTGCCCTGAGCAGATGGCTCAGTTAGGTGGTCTCTGAGATCATCTCCAGTTCTGTATTTCTTATCCTGAAATTACCCTGTTTCAGTTACATGTTTCTAACAGCAATGGATCCCATTCAACCTGCCCAATATGAAAGGAGGATTTTGGTTCCCATTCATCATTCACATGAATTTAGCCAGTTGTGGCTTATTCAACAAACTGTCATTACTCAAAGTATGGATTAGCATAGCGAGACACAACTGGCAGTCCCCAACTCTTTCTTGCAGCCCGTATCACCGTAGTCAAAACCTAGCAGAGCCGCTTCCTGAGTCATGGAATAAGGACTCCTGGACTCCTGCCTTGGGCAGGGGGTTAGACTAGAGGACCTTCAAGGTCCCTTCCAGCTCTAGGATTTTATGAAGTTCTATATTGAGCCAAGGTACCCCAATGTAAACCCTAAAATAATATGGTGTGTATATGTGCCTGTGGGTGGATGTACACACACCTGTACACACCAGGAACCATCTGCAAATCCTGCAGTTCTGACACAGACCTCCCAGGCCCCCAGCCCCCCCCCCCCGCAGGTTCTCCAGCCTTAGCACTAGGGATGTGAATCTCATCATGGCGTTGCCTCAAACTCTTCCCCCAACAATTCACAGCATCTCCTTCCCAAAGAGAAACGGTGCGGTTCCAGAAAAACACTCAGAGAACCCCAAGGCTCATCTCGGCTTCTCAAGATGGCCCCGCTGGCACGGAGCTGGGCTGTTGACTCAGCCTGGGCAGGAAGCCAGGGGAGTTTGTAAGAACTTCCCTCCCTCCCAGGAAACCACCTCTGTCTTCGGCCTCATGTATCTTTAATTGCTTTCCTGTAATGCTCGGCTCTTGGCAGCAGCTGTAAAATATGCAACCCGGCCTGTAGTTTCTGACTCACGTCTTGGGGCAGCCACAGCCCGGCTCCCCTTGGGGAGCCAATTGGCACATCCACAGCCTTTGCTTTCCGACACCCTGCTCCGGGTTTCAGCTGTGTGAGCGTACAGAATACAGAATCACAGAGTCAGAAGGGACCTTGGAGGTCTTCTAGTCCAACCCCCTGCTCAAGCAGGAGACCCATTTCAGACAAATGGCTGTCCAACCTCTTCTTGTGATGCAACATGCACAACTTCCGAAGGCAAGCATGGCTGGAGCACAAAAGCCTGGCACTGTGCCTCCTTCCAAGGGGATCTGGCTCCAGGGAACCCCCAGATCAAAATCTCTCTTTGATCAGCAGAGTTGTTCTCAGTTTCTCAGTCAAAAAGTAGCCTTAGGTTACCTAAAAAATAAACGGGGCAGTCCAACTCCATTAAGGGCACAGATAACCCTTCATGGGGTCAAAAAGGGAGTTGTCAGGCACAAGAAATCAGAAGTCAAGACATTTAAAATAAATACAAGTTCATTGCAAGCTTAAGCTCTCTAGAAGAATCTGAACTACTAACAGTTGAAGCAAATTGGCGGTAGATGAGAGTCAATGGAATTTAAGGTGAGCTGGACTTAGATCTCTTGTGGGTACGAAGGGACTCTAAACTGATGACATGCTTGACTCCTCCCTCGGACTCAGCCTGGACATCTCCTACAGGAGTGTAGGGATTCAGTTGCATGGTTATGAATACAAATTTGGCTCTTCAGATGCCCCCCTGTAGATGGTCCCATTTGGTGGCCCCATGGAGAAGATGTCTAGAAGCCTCATCCAAGATCTTGCGGTGGGGCAGGTGGGCCTGAGGTTATGAGCTGCCACACAACTTTATGTGTAATTGTAAGGGATGGACAAAGTCTTAAATCTGTGACTTCAGCTTAAAAATTCTTGCATTGTTACATCTGAGGTTCAGATAAAGTAATGTTACCATTCCTTGTGAGTCTATGGGGCAGGAAGAAGTTTGGGGGCTTATTTTTTTCCCCCTTGGGGAACGTCTATGGAGGTTCTCCTTCATCCAGATCTTGGTTGTCCCAAAGGTGCTTTTATTTTAAAGACAACTGGATTTTCTGATTTTTCTTAAGATGTTTTGCTTCTCATCCAAGAAGCTTCCTCAGTTCTTTGATGAGAAGCAAAGTGTCTTAAGAAAAATCAGAAAGCCCAGTTGCCTTTAAAATAAAAGCACCTTTGGGACTCCCTTGAGGTAGTTTTTCTTGCTTTGTATTGACAAAAAACCAGTCGGCCCAAGTGACTTTGGCTTCTTTCAAAGAAACTGAGTGAGGTCAGGCATGATGTGGAGAACATCGGAAAACCCCAAACTGTGAATTAGACTGAGAAGAACAGCCATAAGAAGAGCGACATGGTCAGTTATTCTTGTACTGTTGCTGAGGTTATCATGGGTCACCAGGATCCAGGTGAATTCAAAGGTGATTTCATTTTAAGTGTATGGAAGTTCTAGCCCACCTATTTTATTACCTTTCCAGCTGAAACCTGGAAGAGAATTAACCCTACATTATCGTGGGATTTGCTAGTGAATACTGGGGGCACAACATGCATGAGCTTTGGGGCTGCAAGAAAGAGGGCTGGAGTAGCTCCCCAACTGCCCACTTCTATCTGAAAATCACAGTAGGTCAGCTCTTCAGGGCAAGTGAAGCTCTGGGAAGGAGATGTGGTGGTCTTCGGTCAGGAAAGAAAGGGAGAAGCAGAAGAAAACCTGAGCTGGACTCCAAAGGCTGAGTCAGGGTAGGGATTTGTTCCTGTCAGGTGTAACTTCTGTGTGGTTTGTCTTTAGGAATGTCCCAGTGGCCTCGTGGATGAAGAGACCTTCAAGCTCATCTATGCCCAATTCTTTCCCCAGGGAGGTGAGTCCGCCATGCATCTCGACAGCTTATATTCATCATTTCTCAATTTTGGCCACTTGAAGATGAGTGGACTTCAACTCCCAGAATTCCCCAGCCAGTTTAGAGAGTTGAGTTCAACTCTTAACATTTAACTTAGGAGTTGGTTTGGTGAATCGCTGCGGTTGTTAAGTTAGTCACACGGTTGTTAAGTGAATCTGGCTTCCCCCCCATTGACTTTGCTTGTCAGAAGGTCGCAAAAGGGGATCACGTGACCCCAGGACACTGCAACGGTCATAAATGCAAGTCAGTTGCCAAGAATCCAGATTTTGATTACGTGACCATGGGGATGCTGCAGTGGTCGTAAGTGTGAAAAGTGGTCATAAGTCACTTTTTTCAGTGCCATTGTAACTCTGAGCGGTCACTAAATGAATAGTCGTAAGTTGAGACTACCTGTGATGAAGTCATCCTTGAGACACGCTCGATTTTCTGTGATTTTATGGACCTATTGGGAATCCTTTCCTTGACAACAGAGCCAAAATGGTTGCCCACTGTTCTTTCTGGGATGGTGTTTGTTTTCCAGCCTAGCTTGTACCTGGGTTCAAAAATATTCTCTTGGTCTGCTCAGTTTGGAGGCCAAAAGTGGGGTGCCGAAGACTCTGGGGAGCACGGCATCCAATCCTTGCTCAGCCTAAACAACCTTATTTCATTCGTCTCGGATGGTAACAGTGGGGTATCTCCAATGGAGTCCCAGGGAAACATCCCACAGGGCATAAGAAAAACTCTTCAGGCTGGTACCTCATCTGCTTCTGCCATTTCCTTTGCAGATGCCACCATGTATGCCCACTTCCTGTTTAATGCTTTCGACGTGGACCGGACCGGAGCCATTCGATTTGAAGTAAGATGAATTTTCTGTATCTTGGAAGGTTTGCTCTTTCTATGGAAACAAGGCAGTTATCCTGAAAGGAACTGGAAATGCTTCCCTGCCCCTTGCAGTAGATCGAAGAGATTTATGTATGCTGCTAAAGCTGTGGAACCTGCTTTCTAGAATAGGGATCTCCACACTTGGCAACTTGAAGACTGGAGGACTTCAACTCCCAGAACTCCTCAGGCAGCATGTAATTCCTCAGCATGGCTGGCTGAGGAATTCTGGGAGCTGAAGTCCACAAATCTAAAGCTGCCAAGTTGGAAGAACCCTGTTCTAGAACATGGAGGTGAGGCGGAAAGGAGCCATTAAACAGGATTAGACCGAGAAAGAAAGATAAGGAGGGTTTGGGGCAGCTGCCTGCCTTCCCATTAATAGAACAAGAATTTAAACTCAGATTGAAGGAAATGGGCTAATAGATGTTATGCCATTAAACGAAACATTTGGGCAAAATATCCATGGTTCTCATTTTGGAGCTGCCTTTCCACTCAGCCCAACGGATTGTCCTGCTCTCGGTATGCCAGACATTCAAAGGAGACCAAATTTAAAACCAAAGTTATGAATACTAAAACTACCTCCATCATAAGATTATAGAAATAAAATCTAAATGCATTTCTTCCTTCCTCCTTTTATCTTCAAGGGATCATTGTGGAAACTAGAGAGGGTCAAGTCTGACCTGTTTTCTCAAATTACTTTTCTGTCCCAGACTCAGATTTCCTTTATCTTGGCTGAGGCTCTTCCTCCTGTTCCTCAAGGTTATTCTTCCTTCTGCCTGTCAAGTGTAAGAAATCGGGAGCCAGAGCAGTTCAAATGAGTGCAGGTTTATTGCACGCCAACACTTTCTACAAGAATCTGAACTACTAACGGTCAAAGCAAGGTGGGCCGGACTTAGATCTTTTGTGGATGTGAAGGGACTCAAGACTGATGACATGTTTGACCCCTCCCTGGGCTTCTGCCTGGTTATCTTCTACACTGCCCTGGAAATGGCATAATTTTATTACCCCAGCTTAGAAAACTTGTGTTCCAGCTTCTGTTGAACATCTGAGTTGGGTTTTCTTCCAGCAGCTTCTAAACATTTGTTTCCTTTTTAATTGATTTGCAGAGGAATGCTGTAGACTCAGAAGTGTGAAGTCCAAAACCCAAAAAAGACCTGCTGAGTTACTTCAAAGCAGTTTCTTTTATAGTTTAAACAGAAATCTTGCCAAACTAAAAGCAAACTTCTTGCATTGTTAAAGATATACTCTGAGAATTTCTAAGGAGGAACTGCCTTAACCCTCTTCCTCCCAACCAAACTATCTAAACTTCTCCATCTCTTGTTCCTCTGGAATGCAGCCTCCCCCTCCTGGGAATCCAGATTACATTCCACTACAGAGGTGCATCCATGGATATTATGCAAATGGCCCAGTGTGTTTAGAACCATGTACTGATGTGTGTGTATATTGTCAAGGTCTTCCATGGAGGCATGAAGAGAGTTAAGATGGCGGACAAGACTGCATGATTGGAGCTCCTCCCCTTGTTTGCATGAGGGCAAGACTTCGATCACATGGTGAAACCAGCCATCTTTATTTTTTGGCATGCACCCCTCCACTGAAGCCCCTGTATACAGTGGTTCTAATTGCAATGTCTTTGTAGTGTATGCAAGTTGCCTTAATTTGATGAAAAGAGAGGAGTGGGTGGAAAAATTGAGCACAATGCCTGAATATTGCTATTTCTGAAAAATGCATTTTTACTTGGTGGAAAAGATGCAAAAGGCAGCAATTTCATATGTAGATGTACAAGTTTGCCCTTTTAAATCCTTTTAGTTGTCCTGAAGCTGTGAGGTAACTTGATAAATAAAGCAATTATGTCCATTGAAAAATCGCAGATAATAATTGTGCACTGGTTCATTGCAGCCTTTTGGACAGAGGCTCATCCAACTAAATCTAGATCTGAAAAACAGGAACACGAAATTCTGAATCCAAAATTAGAAGCAAAGAAATCACATTAATATGAAAGGAAGTGATCTGTGAGGCGTCACATGCCCTTTAGAGTCTCAATCTCAGCAGCTTTAAGATGGGTAGGCTTCAGTTCCCAGAATTTCCCAGCTTGCTTGCTGGGGAATTCTGGGATTTGAAGTCCATGTGTCTTAAAATTGGTTTAAAATATGTATCCTGAAAAACAGATTGGGAGTAGCAGAAATTTCTCTCCTGAGATGAAAGGGCATTTTTAATGAGGCCAGTACTCAGAAGGGAGACCATGAGGAAGACCGCTAGGGCCGTACCACTGCCTGGAGTTACAGTGCGTTGGATGGCTAAATATA
The DNA here is from genome assembly GCA_023970755.1 of Azemiops feae. Classification (NCBI taxonomy): domain Eukaryota; kingdom Metazoa; phylum Chordata; class Lepidosauria; order Squamata; family Viperidae; genus Azemiops; species Azemiops feae. The sequence goes on along the minus strand of JALGBA010000430.1, from coordinate 109,316 downwards.
TTTGTTTAATAAAAACAAATAAATAAACCAAGAAATAAAAAAGTAGACTTTCTTTGGAAGAAAATTATGGCAGATTACTTCTGTATTCTTTCCAAGAAAATTATAGGGGTATGTCCATGTCCTCAATAGGAGTTAATGGAATCATTCACATTTTTCTGTAGACGAAAGGACTGTCAGGCCCAGCCCAAGAACCACACAGAACAATACAGCCAGGGTTCAGTTCTTTATTTGCTTACACCAGGGTTAGGCAACCTTGGCTCTTTTATGACTCGTGGACTTCAGCTCCCAGAATTCCTGAGCCAGCCATGCTGAGGGGAAGGGAGAGGTTTCCAAGCTGAGCCATGCTGGCTCAGGAATTCTGGAAGTCCACGAGTCATAAAAGAGCCAAGGTTGCCTAACCCTGGTTTACACCAACTAGACAGAATCTTGCCAGTCTAAAGCTGTACTACGCTAGCCTGGGAGATTCTAGGGAGGGATCCTTGATGCTCTCTGAGCTTGGTTGTTTTCTTGCAGACTTTTCATTACCCAAACTAGGTAACTATAAGGACCCACCTCAATTTACATCTTAAGAAGACAGAACTCTTGGAACGGGTTTTCCAACAGGAATCTTTATTAAGAAAAACTGACTGAAGGTGTGCTAGACAGGATCTGGGGGACCCCCCTGATCATTCAATGTTTTAAAGTGTTCTCAAGCAGTCCCACCCCACATTCCTTCCGGGTAATCCAAATTGGCAGATGGCTGGGTGTTAAATCCATCGGATCCCAAACTTTGCAATCTTCCCCCCCCCCTTTTTCCTTGCTGCCGGTAAAAGGAAGCTTCATAGGGAGTGAGATCAAAGGCTGATTGCCGTATTGTTATGGTTAGTACTCCAGAGAGGGAATCCACAGAGGATTTGGAGGAATGCCAGTCATAAACACCCGTGTTTACTCCCCCCCCCTTTGTAGTATGACAGAATCCAAAAGAGAATAAGAATTGGGTTTTCCCAGAGTAGATTAGTTAGAAATAAAATATAATTGGATTCTGACAGTAACATCATCAGTGCTAGACTAGATGTTACCTAGTTTGAGTAATCAAATGTCTGCAAGAAAACAGCCAAGTTCAGAGAGCACCAAGGACCCCTCATGTCAACCCTGAGCTACACATATTCTCCTTTATTAGATTCTAGGGAGTGGCTCTCCTCAATCTCTTTTTCTGATCCAGCTCTGGGCTGTGTTGTCTCTTGTCGTACTCTCCTCCTTGGCATCTCCGCTCTCCTTCCTGGGAAAGTGCTGCTTCCTTGTAGTCCATCATCTCCTCCTTCACAAACACAACCCATCACCGGGACAGAGTCCTCCTCTCTGTGATCCAGTCCTGATTGTGGGAGAAGGAGTGGCAGCACCTGTGGGCCAAGTTACAAGAGGGAGCTGCCTAGAATCCCTACCCAGCTGCAGGAGAAGAGCAGGCAGCGCCCGCTAGTCAGCCTCAAGTTACCCTCTTCCCACCGTCTTAAGTGCAACCTCCCTTGAATTCCACCGACCCTTCTCTAACGCCAAGCAGGGGCTGCCCTTTAGTTGAGAAGGTGGGGTGCATAGGGCAGGGGTAGGCAACCTTGGCTCTTTTATGACTCGTGGACTTCAACTCCCAGAATTCCTAAGCCAGCATGGGGGAACTATGGCCCCCTCATGACTCGTGGACTTCAACTCCCAGAATTCCTGAGCCAGCATGGGGGAACTATGGCCCCCTCATGACTCGTGGACTTCAACTCCCAGAATTCCTGAGCCAGCATGGCTCAGCATGGAAACCTCTCCCTTTCCCCTCAGCATGGCTGGCTCAGGAATTCTGGGAGTTGAAGTCCACCAGTCATAAAAGAGCCAAGGTTGCCTACCCCTGGCATAGGGGCAATAAATCAGTTTGATCGAACCTTCAGGTATTTCATGCCAGACACTGATACTGCTAAAGGTTGGGGATGGCTGATTATTATGCTTCTATTTTTTTCTTTTGAAGCATAATTGGAAATTTATCTTCAAATATTATCTATAGTTTTTAAAAATTGCTTTATTATCTATACAAAATTTAAGTAAATAATATTGGATATTATTGGAATTTACAGCTTTAGAGATAGTAGTGTTTTTTTTTTTAAATCCCTTTTATGTAATTACATGCATTTATCCTGAGGGGGGAAATGATAAATAAAGCTTGTTCAGAGTTTTATACAGATTTTTAAGTTTCTTTTAAAAATGAATTTAATTCTCCACAGTCAAACAATTAATGAAATAGTGAACTTTAAATTTCATGACAATTGGAAATTTCATTTATTTACTATAGCTTATCTGTAGTTATTTATTATATATTTTTTATATTTATATTTCTTTTCCTTCTTTTTTGAAATGTTTTAATAAAATTTAAAAATAGGCATTATTGGGAGGCATTTGATTTACGGGCAGTGTGGTGGGGGCGTAAATTTGGATACGTGACAGGGGCGTGATGACGGTGCTTTTTTATTTGCACCCAAAAAAGGATCAGGATTTCTATCGCTCATAAAAAAATATTTCACATGCACATTACAAAGGATCAGGTTTTCATCCTATGGTTCCAGCCACCATCTTGACTTTTTTGACCCCATCCCCACAGAGTCACCTGTGGTGTATAGCTTTCAATAGTTAACCTATGACTTCAATAGAGGGAGTCCTCGACTTACAACAATTCATTTACTGACCGTTTGAATTTACAATGGCACCGAAAAAGTGACCGTTTTTCACACTTATGACAGTTATGACAGTTGCAGTGTGCCGGGATCATGCGATCTTTTGTGACCTTCTGAGAAGCAAAGGGTGATTCACTTAACAATGGTGGCAAGAAAGGTTGTAAAATGGGGCAAAATCCACTTAACAACTTTGTTGCTTAGCAACAGAAATTTTTGAGGACTGCCTATAATACCAGAGTAAACAAAGCTACAAACTAAACATCAGGGCTGCATAATTTGATAAGAACAGCGCAAATAACAATTTACAAACATTTTGCCTTGACAAATTTTAGGCACCCAAGACCTTATCTGCATTTTTTTCCCTGAAAGTTTGAATCTAATAAATAACAATACATTTGTGATTCAGCCAACACATTTTCTCCATCCAATTCCCAGTTGGATCAGTTCTAAAGGCCAAGAAAACTTTCGGATGAAGAGCCATTGATGATAGTGCAGCACTTAAATATGTCAAGTCTTTGAAGTGGCTGGCTCAACACCAATCAGCCTCCCAGTTAGAAAAAATATTTAACAACTTTTATGAACGTTTAATGAAGAGAGAGACTAGGGGTGGCATGAGAGCAGTTCCAATATCTCAGGGGCTGCCACAAAGAAGAGGGGATCAAATTATTTTCCAAAGCACCTGTAGAAGGACAAGAAGCAACGGATGGAAACTAATCAGGGAGAGAAGCAACCTAGAACTAAGGAGAAACTTCCTGACAGTTAGAACAATTAATTAGTGGAACAACTTGCCACCAGAAGTTGTGGGTGCTCTAACAATTGAGGTTTTTAAGAAGCAATTGGACAAGCATTTGTCTGAAATGGTATAGGGTTTCCTGCCTGGGCAGGGGGTTGGACTAGATAGAAGACCTCCAAGGTCCCTTTCAATTCTGTTATTCTACTCTACTCTACTCTACTCTACTCTACTCTACTCTACTCTACTCTACTCTACTCTACTCTACTCTACTCTACTCTACTCTACTCTACTCTACTCTACTCTACTCTACTCTACTCTACTCTATGCCTCAACATCTCCAAAGCATTTTGTCTAGAGCTCATTCTGAACAACTAGTTTCCATGGTGAGGAAGACATGGGAGGTTTCATGGAGTTTCATTTGAAGAAAGGCTGTATTTGTGGAGCACTAGCGGACACCTTCTCGTTGACTGCAAACTATACTCTGGAGGAAGGGCTGCTTATTTAGGTTCTTATTTAAAAAATCTTGGGGCACCTGGGAGAAACTGTCTTACTTTTTGCAGGAAACGAATCTGCATATCACTAATAAGACCAAACTCTTGATATCAAAGGCTGGAATATTTAGATCAGATTGGGGTTAACTGTAACGGTGACAACTTGCTGTGAACGTGTCCTGTTGCTTCTCTCTCTCTCTCTCTCTCTCTCTGTATATATTTTATTAATTTTTGTAGGGTTAGGGTTAAGGTTAGGGTTAGGATTAGAGTTGGGGTTTTTTAAAATAACCTTAATATTTAGCAAATAGCATATTGTCTGAGTTCATGTATTTAAAAAACAATAAGTAAGAGTTAATTTCTATATTATCATAATCAATATGTTAGTTAATCACTCAATAGTCTTCTTCTTACTAGTATATATTCAATGTTACATAGTACATATCATGTTCCTTTCTCTCTCTAACTCGCTTTTCTAGCCATTGGTAAAAATTGTCCCATGTTCTAAAGTACACTGAGTCTTCTTTCTCTTTTATCTTTAATGTCAATCTGTCCATTTCTGCACAATCTAAAATTTTCTTAATTAGTTCTTCTTCTATTGGTAAGTTTTCATTATTGGGCAAATACAATTCTTGCTGCAGTTAATACATGTAAAATTAAATATATACAATCTTTCTCATAGTTTCCTCCTATTATGCCTAATAGAAACAGTTCTGGCTTGAAATCTATATGTGTTTAATCATTTTTTCCAACCATATGTGTATTTTTGACCAAAATCTTTTAGCTTTACGGCATGTCCACCAGATATGATAATAAGTACCTAGTTTTTGTTTACATTTCCAACACTTGTTTGATGTATTTTTAAACATTTTCGCTAATCTCACCGGTGTTAGATGCCATCTGTAAAACATTTTGTCTAAGTTTTCTTTGTAAGCCACTGCTTTCATTAATTTAGTGTTTCTTTCCCATAATCTTTGCCAGTTTTCTAATTCTATATTATGTCCAAAGTTCTTTGCCCATGTTATCATTGCTTCTTTTACTTGTTCTTCTTCCATCTTTAACAAATATTTATAGAGTTTCTTAATCAATTTTTTCATCTGTTTTTAGCAGTATCTGGTCAAATTCTGTCTGTTCTTTATAAAATCCCATTGTTTTAGCATCTTTTTCATATCTCGTTTGAATTTGCAAGTATGGCCACCATGATAAATCAATACCCTTGTTCTTGTGAATCTTGTCTGTCTTTCAGTTTCCCTTCATTGTCCAAAATATCTTTATAGGTCACAACTTTCTTGTAATTGATTAGATTTGGGTAAGCAAATGCTTCCATTATTGAAAGCCATCCAGGTATTTTAATACAGATTTTTGCTTTTATTTTTTCCCATTCTAGAAGAAGTGCATTTCTTATAAAGTGCTTTTGAAAGTATCTATGTATTTTATTCTTCCCATACCACAGAAAGGCATGCCATCCAAGTTGTAGGTCATGCCCGTCTAGGTATAATAGTCTTTTATCTCTAAGCATTATCCACTCTTTAAGCCATGTTAATATAGTTGCTTTGTAGTATAGCATCCAGTCCGGCAGTCCAAGTCCTCCACTTTCTTTCACTTCTTGTAACATTTTCAGTCTAATTCTAGTTTTTTTTCCTTGCCAGATAAATTTCAGTATTGTGGTATTTAGTTCATCAAAAAAGGTTTTTCCCAGTCTTATAGGTATCGTTTGAAATAAAAAGAATATTTTTGGTAAGATATTCATTTTCACTGTTGCTATTCTCCCCAGCATTGAAAGTTGTAATTTTTTCCACTTTTCCAGAACCAATTTTATTTGTTTTAACATTCTTACATAATTGTCTTCTTTTGTTGTTGCACATCTTGCTGTTAAATAAATTCCCAAATTTTAACTTTTTTAACTATTTGAAGGTGTTTTTTTTTGCTAGTTGTTTTTTTTTCCTGTTAAGTTTTTAGTTAGCACTTTAGTCTTTTCTCTGTTTATTTTCAACCCTGCCACTTCTCCAAATTCTTCTATTTTCTCCATAAGCTTAACGCTTGTTTCAAGCGGTTCTTCTAATATGAAAACCAAGTCATCTGCAAATGCTTGTAGTCTGTATTTTTCATCTTTTATCTCCAGTCCTTTAATTTCTATATCTTGCCTGATATTTCTATTCAATACTTCCAGTGTTAATATAAATAATAGTGGAGATAGTGGACATCCCTGTCTTGTGCCTTTTTTAATGTCAAAGTTTTCTGTAAAATCTCCATTTACAATTATTTTAGTTGTTTATGATAAATTATTTTGATTACGTTTGTAAAATTTTCTCCAAAATCCATTTCCTCTAGTTGCTGGAACATAAATTGCCAGTTTACGTTGACGAACGCTTTCTGTGCATCTAGAAATATTAAAGCCATCTGTTTCCCTGGAAGAATTTCATAGTACTCTAAAACATCTAGGATCATTCTTAAGTTATTTTTTATCTGTCTTTTAGGTAGAAAGCCATTTTGGTCTGTATGTATAAATTCGGTCAGAAATTTCTTTAGTCTTTCTGCTATTATTGAAGCGAACATTTTATAGTCTACATTTAATAACGATATTGGTCTGTAGTTTTTTATTTGCGTCAAGTCAGAATCTTCTTTGGGTATTAAGGTAATGTTAGCTTCAGTCCATGTATTTGGTATTTTAGCCTCCAAAAGTATTTCATTGCACAGTTCTTTCAATATTGGGCTTAGTATATCTTGTAATGTTTTGTAAAGGTCCGCAGGTAATCCATCTGGGCCCGGGGTCTTATCATTTTTTTGCCTTTTTATGGCCTCTGTTATCTCCATCATTGATATTTTCCCATTTAATGTTTTGAATATTCTCTGGAATTTTTGGTAAGTCTGCTTTTTTTAGGTACTGCTGTATTTTTTCTTTTGAAGTTTCCTCTGCGTTATAAAGAATCTCGTAAAAGTCTTTAATAATTTTTTTAATTGTGTCATTTTGAAACTGTAATTCACCTTTTGGGTCTTGCAACTTGTTTATCAGTTTTGTCTCTTTTTCTTTTTTCAGTCTATATGCTAACCATCTCCCCGGTTTATTGGCATTTTCAAAAAAGTTCTGTTTAGCCCTTTTAATCTGTTGAGCCATTATTTCTGCCTCTACTAAGTTTAGTTTATGTTTTATTATCTCCATTTGCTTTTTAAGTATTTTCTTTCGTGGGTCTATTTGTAGTTCTAATTCTAATTTTTTAAATTCTTCCTTCAACTTTAACTGTTGTTGTTTTCTTTCTTTATTCTTTTTAGCAGTCTAGGTTATAGCCAGCCCTTTGAAATATGCTTTAGCTGTGTCCCACACATTTTGAAGCGACGTCTCTTCTTTCTTATTTATTTTAAAAAAGAAGTCCATTGTCGCTAGTTATATAAATTATTTTTCTTTCAATATAGATTTGTTCAAGGACCATCTTAATTTTTTCTTGGCTCCTCTCCAAGTCATCTTTATTGGATTGTGATCTGCCCAGATATTAGGTTCTATCTCTATTTCTTGTATCATCGCACTAAGTTCCGAGGATGTCCATATCATATCAATTCTAGACCATAATTTATGTCTCTCTCTCTTTTGTACTTGTATATTTATATTAGTTTTATATTTAGATATGGTCAAACTATCATTTTTCTGGGCTGGTATAAAGTCTCCTGCTTTAGACAGGGGGTTGGACTAGAAGACCTCCAAGATCCCTTCCAGCTCTAGGATTCTATGTAATTTTGTGTATAGTAATTCTATTCTATTCCTAAACACTTAATTGGGTGTGTTAAATATTAACTGCTGCATTCATACCCCTCCAGTGGCTTGTTTAACTTTAAGACTGGGACAAATTAATTTCTGCAATGTGACATGAACAAGATTTCTAATGGTCCCTTTGTAACCATCCAGGGAATCTGACAATCATGATCCTTAGGAGGAGTCCTTGGAATTAGGAACTGCTGAATAACTTAACCTAGTTAAGGAGGTGTCTTGCTTTCAACACCAGCCAAGTACGGCGGCAGCTGCCAGCTTACCCTCGCTGGTGCTTTGATACCATGCGGTGACAGTCTGCCATGAACTACGGGGAGGGCGGGAGAGGGGATGCTTGGGGGTAAAGTGAAAGTAATGGCTACTTGGGGAAAGCGACAGTAACTGCTGTAACTGCCCTTTGCTGTATCTCCCTGGCCGTCTGGTTGGGAGAAGAAGGCAGCTGTCAAGGCTGCTAACATCGAATGTTATGCTTGACAAAATATATGGATGCAGACATTCACTATTTAACCTGTGTATTACTTTAAGAGCCACTATTAGATAGTATGGGGGGAGGGAGTGAAAGAATGTGTTGGGAACTATTTAGCCATAACAATATCTCAGCACAGCGTCTTCAAAGAATGAAATGTGAGAAGATAGATAGTATGGCGGGAGGGAAAGCTCACACTTTAAACTAATTGGGGAATGTGATTTATGACTTGTCACATTGAGGGAGGAGGAAATGCTTAGACACTGTGGGAAGAAGTGGGAGGCTTTAGTTTCTGGCTTCACTTTATTCGTACTGAAGTAATGTTGCATAAATAAAGAGTAAACTGGACAAAAATGTATCAGATTTCTTTAGAATTGCTTCTTCCCTTCGGAACCTTACAGCAGCTGCATATAAACCTTCACTTGAAGTGACCATTCTGAAAACATCTTGAACCTGACTGGGCACGGGGTGGGCAGCGATGGGAGACAGCTAGATCAGGGGTCCCCAACCCTCAGTCCGGGGACCGCCACTGGTCTGCGGCATGCCAGAAACCGGGCAGCGCAAACAAGCAAAGCCCCATCCGCGGGACGCAGGCAGCATGCAAAACCACGCTCCCTCCAGTCTGTGGAAAAACCTCTCTCCATGGAACTAGTCCCTGGTGCCCAAAAGGTTGGGGGCAGCTGAGTTAGAGGGGGAGGGGAAGTGAAATGTAGGGATTTTGCTGCACAATTCTTAGTTCTGGCTATGCGTTACTGCTATGCACTTGGCTTCTAATAAAACTATAACCTTTCTTAACAAATGGAGTCAAGGATCGTTTCTACTTAGAGTTTTGGCAGGTCTGGCATACAGTGTCCCCCCTTGCCGTGCTCCTAGGCTGTGACTGGTCTCTCTCTCTGTGTTGTTGTCTTGAACAGGACTTTGTCATCGGCCTCTCCATTTTGTTGCGTGGCACAGTGCATGAGAAGCTCAGCTGGGCATTTAACCTCTATGACATCAACAAGGACGGCTACATCACCAAGGAGGTACTAACCAAATACTATTTTGATACCCAAGAGCCAGGGGCAATTGCCCCCCACCCTGCAACCCCTGACAGGTAGCCCTGGGCTTGCAACCACAACTGAGACCAGAATTTCCTTTGCTAAGCAGGGCGGTTGTTAAATGAGCGGTGGCAAATTTTACAGTCCTTTTGGCCACGGTTGTTTAGCGAATCACTGCCGTTGTTAAGTGAATCCGGCTTCCTCCGTCGACGTTGCTTGTCGGGAGCTGCCTGGGAAGATCACAAATGACAATCACGTGACCCCAGGATGTTCGCAACTGTCATAAATACATGCCAGTTGCCAAGTGTCTGAATTTTGATTACATGACTATGCGGCGACAGTCTTAAGTGTGAGGATCAGTTGCAAGTCACCTTTTTCAAAGCCACTGTAACTTTGAATGGTCGCTAAACGAATGGGTTGTAAGCCGAGGACTACCTGTACAAAGTTGCCAGGCTCTGTGCAGCAGCAGTCAACATCCATCAGAGGGTTTGGCGCCCAACTTTATAAACTAGGTTTAAGAAGCTCCCTGTTTGCCATTTTCCGGTGCTTTGTAAATTGATAATGTCGTCTCCATCCCAGCCTTCTCTGCTCCCCTACGACCAGCTGATGCTCCCAGCCCTTATTTAGATTCTCGCTTTCTGCATAGTTTTTCATTTATATATCTTTAATACCTTTTTATAATTTAAAAAAGATTTTATTTTTGCTCTTGACGTATTCTGGATGCCGATGGCCAGCTTAGCACGCTGGGGCTGCTGCACGGCGAAGGTTTGTGAAATCCTATTTGTTCTTTTGAACAAACTCTCTCTTCATGTTATGACCTATCACTGATAGTTCTGTTGTTGAACCCGAGAATATTTAGGGGCTATTTTATTAATACATTATCTGCATGTCTTAGGAATCAGCAATCTCTCAAATTTAGTTTTACCAGCTCTCTCAAACTTAGTTTGCCAAATGTGACTCTTTTTTGAAAACAAAAATTGTTTTAAAATGCATATTTTAAAATTTGGAGGTGCGTTTTTATTTGCGCCTCTACAGTACTAGTACAGAAACTTTTTGCAAACAATGTCTGCAAACCATTCCTTTTTCTGCCATGTTTCGTTGAATATGGCAGTTTTGAACTTGGCTGAAGTCCGACTGCAATATTCAAAGAATTACAGCTTTGAAGAACAATTTGGTTTGGCTTTGTGAAACGTAGGAAAAAAATACTAACCAAATGTCACCGATGCTCCCTAGTATGAATTGTTGGAGTGTTGACGTTTTTCAAGTTTTATTTAAACTCTCTGTTGAATGTCTCTACAACATGGGTAAGTGCAGAGTATGGTCATATGTGACGCACATAAAATGGTGCTTCAGTCACACCATTGTAGTGGCCATCTTGACTTTTTTGACCACTTCCCCTGCTTACTACAATAAATACCATTCCTCTTATGTGTAGCTGGGAGACTGTATTGTCTTCTTTTAATAGAGAGTTGACATATAGAGGTAGTCCTCAACTTACGACCACAATTGAGCCCAAAAGTTATGTTGCTAAGTGAGAAATTTGTTAAGTGAGTTTTGTCCCGTTTCATGACTTGTCTTGCCACAGTTGTTAAATGAATCACTGCAGTTGTTAAATTGGTAACAGTTGTTAAGTGAATCTGGCTTCCCCAGTCACTTTGCTTGTCAGAAGGTCGCAAAAGGGGATCACATGACCCCCCGGGACACTGTGACCATCATAAATGTGAGTCAGTTGTCAAACATCTGAAACGTGACCATGGGGATGCTGCAATGGACATAAGTGTGAAAAATAGTCATAAGTCACTTTTTTCAGTGCCGTTGTAACTTCAAACGGTCACTAAGCGAACAGTTGTAAGTCAAGGACTACCTGTATAGGGCAGTGCGATGGCTCAGTGGTTAAGAAAGCTGGAAAGCCGACAGCCTGAGTTCGAGACACGAGCGTTGCGCAGTGGAATGAGCGGCCGTCTTTGCCTGGCTCCTGCCCACCTAGACTTTCGAAAGCATGCAAATGCAAGTAGATAAATAGGTACCACTTTGGTGGGGAGGAAACAGTGCTCCGCGACACCATGCTGGCCACATGACCGTGGAAACGTCTTTGGAGAGCGCTGGGTCAATGGCCTCAAAACGGAGATGAGCAATGCCCCCCTAGAGTTGGCAACAACTGGCGGAGTAAAATCCACACCGACTCCTTTTCCTTCTTTTGACAAATGCTCAAATTGGGTGCTAAGAGAAATTGCCTTCTGAATAAATTATGCTAAGTGTAGGCATTATCTTCTTATAATCAACTTGCATCCTTTGCTATTATGGATGATTCTAGCTCTGCTGGGCGCAGGGAGAGGTGAGACCTTAGTAGTGATTCCTTTTGCCTGATGCATCTGCGTTCAAGGCGGTCTCGGGGGCTACAAATCTGCCTTCTTTCTATAAAAGCTGACGTTTCAAACAAGGCCCCGTTCATAGCTCTTTCTAGAATCCCCGCATAATCAAAATGCTCCTAGGAACTTATTTTCAAGCTTTAATTCGGAGGAAGGCCGGGAGGGTGATGGAAGAGCTGCTGGAAATTGCGTGCAATTTCTCCAACAGTTCTGCCAAAGACACAAGGGGAGTAAGTACACCTTGTCCTGCAACTGAGCCCAATGTTTCTGTTGCTAAGCAAGACACTTGTGATGTGAGTTTTGCCCCCTTTTACAATGTTGCTTGCCACAGTGGTTAAGTGAATTGCTGCGGTGGTTAAGTGAGTAACATGGTTGTTAAGTGAATCCGGCTTCCCCATTGACTTTGCTTGTCAGAAGGTCACAGAAGGTCACAAAAGATCACAAAAGGTCACATGACCCGAGGACGCTGCAACCGTCATAAATATGAGTCAGTTGCCGAGTGTCTGGGTTCTGATCAGGTGACCATGGAGATGCCGCAATGGTGGTTAAGTGTGAAAAACGGTCACTTTTTCAGTGCCGTTGTAACTTCAAATGGTCACTAAATGAATTATTGTAAGTCAAGGACTACCTGCATTGAAGTGATAGGCTAACTATTGAAAACTATTGAAGGCACTAATCAAGGAGAGAAGCAATAGAACTAAGGAAGAATTTCCTGGAAGTGAGAACAATTAATCAGTGGAAACGGCTTGCCTCCAGAAGTGCTCCATCTCTGGAGGTTTTCGAGAAGAGACTGGATAGCCATTTGTCTAGACATGGTACAGGGTCTACTGTTTGAGCAGGGTGTTGGAATAGATGACCTCCAAGGTCCCTTCCAACTCTATAATTCTATGTCAGGGTTCTTCAAACTTGGCCCTTTTATGACTTGTGGACTTCAACTCCCAGAATTCCTCAGCCAGGCATGCTGGCTGAGGAATTCTGGGAGTTGAAGTCCACAAGTCATAAAAGGGCCAAGTTTGAAGACCCCTGTTCTATGTTCTATATTCTATGAGATTGTATTGAGCAGTAGTGAAGGCAGGACAAGAAGCAATGGATGGAAACTAATCAAGGGGAGAAGCAATCTAGCACTAACAAGAAATTTCCTTACAGTGAGAACAATTAACCAGTGGAACAGCTTGCCTCCAGAAGTTGTGGGTACCCTTCACTGGAGGTTTTCAAGAAGAGACAAGACAGCCCTTTGTGTAGACATGGTATAGGGCCTCCTGCTTGAGCAGGGGGTTGGACTAGGTGACCTCCAAGGTCCCTTCCAACTCTGTTATTCTGTTATATTGATGTGCTGCTGTCAAAGCTTTGTTCTTCTTGTCTGCCAGGAGATGTTGGCAATCATGAAATCCATCTATGACATGATGGGCCGCTACACCTACCCGATCCTGCCGGAGGACGCTCCTTTCGAGCACGTGGAAAAGTTCTTCCAGGTAAAATGAAGGAACGGACTCTGTCCATCGTCAGCAAGTGTTAAAGCTCGGGATCAGGACAAAGGCATCCAGCCATTATGAAATCATCGTCACCATTGCACAAATGGCGCGCATCAGGCCATCTGAGGGCAGCGTAGAGCAGCGGTCTTCAAACCTGGCCCTTTTATGACTTGTGGACTTCAACTCCCAGAATTCCTCAGCCAGGCACAAGTCATAAAGTCCACAAGTCATAAAAGGGCCAAGTTTGAAGACCCCCCAGTGTAGAGAATTGGCCTCGTTTGTGGGATGACTTTGCGATGGCCGCTTGCCTCCTCCGGCCGTCTCCAGCCCCTGCGCTGCAGTATCAGCAGGGCTCCATGTGCAGATGCAGAGACTAGCAAGGAGGGGAATTAAGAAAACCGGGAAGACTGTTATAACTCGCCCACAGCGAGATGGGTGGGAAACAAATTTCATAATAAAATCAATAAAATGGGTTAGTTTTATAGAGTGGATAACTCAGGGAGGTTCAAGCCACTTTGATGCGGCCTCAGTGCCATTTGAGTGCCCTCCAGTTGTGTCGATTCCAGGTCCCACAATCCTCTGTGATGGTTGGGCCTGGGAATTCTGGGGAATGAAGGGTCCCAATTGAGGAAAGCGACCCCAATAAGCCGCTAGGAGAAGATGGGGAATAGATTTCTGTGGGGATCCTCAATCGTCCACGTCACGGTTCTCAGAGCCAAGAAACTATCAGAAATAAAGTACTTAATTTGTCAGGGAGGCCTTCTTCCCCATGTCCCAAAGGTGCTTTTTCCAAAAGGCATTTGAACTTTCTTGGGTTTTTTTCCTTCAAAATGTTTCTCTTCTCATCCCAGAAGTTTCTTCAGTCGAAGACAGACTGAAGACAGTCAGAACTTGAAGAAGCTTCTTGGATGAGGACCGAAACGTTTTCAAGGAAAAAGACCCAGAAAGTCCAGTTGCCTTTTGGAAAAAGCACCTTTGGGACAACCATGACCTGGATGATGGAGGATCTCCACAGAGGCCCGTTCCCATCTTCTTCTATCTAGTGGCTCATTGGGGTTGCTTTCCTCAATCAGGACTCTTCGTTTCCCAGGCCCAGCCATCGCAGAGGATTGTGGGAACTGGAATCAACACAACTGGAATGGACACAACTGGAGGGCACTCCAATGGCACTGAGGCCGCGTCAAAGTTGCTTGAACCTCCCTGAGTTATCCACTCTGTAAAACTGGCCTATTTTATTGATTTTATTATGAATTGTATTTGCCGCCCATCCTGTCGTTGGGCTATTCTGGGCGACTTACAACAGTGTTCCTGGTTTTCCTAGTGGGTGGAAAACTATCCTTCAAGTGCAGAAATGGAACAGCCAAGAGGAATTCACACCGTAGGACACTGTTTCCCAACCTTGGCCACTTTTAAGATATGTGGACTTCAACTCCCAGAATTCCCCAGCCAGCTGTGCTGGCTGGGGAATTCTGGGAGTTGGAGTCCACATATCTTAAAGTGGCCAAGGTTGAGGAAGACTGCTGTAGGAAGTCTAACCAGGCATCAGGGTGAGGGGAGGTGTATCCAGGTGGGAGTCGAGTGGGAATGGCGTGCTGTTTTTGGAACTAAAACCCTTGGATGGGCACCTTCCATTCAAAAAGCGCATTTTTGTCTTGCAGAAAATGGACAAGAATCAGGACGGCGTAGTCACCATTGAGGAGTTCTTAGAGACGTGTCAAAAGGTGGGTTTGGTGGAATTCTGCAGCTTTAACACAGAATAGGATTTGTTTTAAGTTTTAACGCTTTGTGGATGTTGAAGTCCTTGTTGTTGCTGGTGCAACTTGTGACACACACTCCGGCACCAGCGAAAAAGAAAAATTCCAGAAATTTGGGGAGATGCTTTCTCTCCTGGATAATGTCTCCCCTAGTCAATAGCACTAAAAAAAAGTTATATGACTCGCATGTACGACCGTTGCACACACTCCCACGGTCACGTGATCAAAATTTGTGCACTTGGCAACTGGCATGGGTTCGTGACAGCTGCAGTGTCCTGGGGGGATCACGTGATCACCATCTGTAACTTTCCTGGCTGGCTTCCGACAAGCAAAATCAATGGGGGAAGCCAGATTCATTTAACGACCGCATGATTCGCTTAACAACTGCAGCGATTCACTGAAGAGCTGTGGCAAAATAGGTTGTATAATGAGGTGCAACTTGCGTAACAACTGTCTCGCGTAGCAACGGACATTCTGGGCTGGATTGTGGTCGTAAGTTGAGGACTTCCTGTATAGCTGTCCATAAGGCTGTGCAATCTCAGGTGTTGTCTATCGGTATCCGAGCCTTATTCCTTCTGCCCCCCAGTTTCACCCTTCTTGGCAAGGCTCAATCAGCGGTTGCGCTTCTGTGTGAGTTGTGGCTCTGGGCTCCCCTGCTAGCTACCTGGAGGATAGCAATAGGACTTAGACTTATATGACGCTTCACAGTGCTTTACAGCCCTCTCTAAGCGGTTTACAGGGTCAGCCTATGGCCCCCAACAATCTGGGTCCTCATTTTACTGACCGCGGAAGGATGGAAGGCTGAGTCAACCATGAGCCAGTCAGGATTGAACTCCTGGCAGTGGGCAAAGTTAGCCTGCAATACTGCATTCTAACCACTGCGCCACCACAGTAGATAGATAGATAGATAGATAGATAGATAGATAGATAGATAGATAGATAGATAGAGAGAGAGAGAGAGAGAGAGAGAGAGAGAATTAACACTTATATACTCCTTCACGGTGCTTTTCAGCCCTCTAAGCAGTTTAGAGTCATCCTGTTGCCTCCAACAATCTGGGTCCTCATTTTACTGACCGCAGAAGGACGGAAGGCTGAGTCAATCTTGAGCCGGTCAGGATCGAACTGCTAAACTGCTGGCAACCTGCTGTCAACAGAATTAGCCTGCAGTGCTGCATTCTAACCCCTGTGCCACCGCAGCTCTGGATTAAGAGGCGGAACAGAGACCCAGCGGGCAGCCCCTTCTGCAGGCAGCCAAGTCTCCTCTCTCCGTGTGCTGCCCCTTATTATTTTATCTCTTTTTTTCTCATGTGGCAATCCGCATCTCAACTGTTACATTAGCTAGAGGTTTCTAGCAGTGGACAATTCTTATTTTAGCTGCTAAAGTGAAGCAGATAATACGTCGCTTATTTTTACATTTGGGGTTTGGTCCTATAAATAAATGCAGCAAGCCTGACTCTAAGCAACCTCTTCTGGGGGCAGCTAATCCTGCTGTCTCCACGTGCTGCCTGCTGTACGGGTGATTCTCGACTTATGACGGTCACTTAACAACTGTTTGAAGTTACGACAGACTTTAAAAAAAGGTATTGATGATCCGTCCTTGCAGTACAATTGCCATAACTTGCAGCCTCTGCAGCCATATTAGTGTGAATTGTGATATATTTTTTTTGTTGGCTTTGGCATTTTTTTACGGTTGCTGGAAAAAAACATTGAATATAATGAATTCACTTAATGACCGTGTGATTCACTTTGTGAGTGGGGTGACTCATTTTACTATCATTGTAAACTCGAGCCTGGTCATGTGCGCTTCAACTTACGCTCTCAATGAGTTATGACCAAAGTTCTGGGTCTCCTTATGGTCGCAAGTTGAGGCCTATCTCTAAGTTCTGGAAGGACCCAAAGGCAGGCTGTGCCAAGGCCACAAGGGAATAACCAGAATAAGCAGGGGGTCACTTCCGTGGGGGAAGTCGAATGCTCTGGGCTCTGCCGTATACTTCTTCCTTTACCCATTTCTTCCTGCAGGTAGGCCTCATTCTTTTAGTGACCATTCAAAGTTACAACAGCACTGAAAAAAGGGACTTATGACCGTGGCAGCATCCCCAGGGCCACAGGGTCATAATTGGGACAGTTGGCAACTGGCGTCTATTTTTGACAGTAGGAATGTCCCGGGGTCATGTGGTCACCTTTTGTAACCTCCTGACAAGCCAAATCAATGGGAAAGCCAGATTCACTTAATAACGGTGTTATTAACTTAACAACTCTGGCCACAAAGGACATAAAATAGAGCAGAATTCACTTAACGACTAATTTTGGGCTCATACGGTGAGGACCGCCTCTAGACAGGAAATTGCTCCACTAAAGCTGTAGGCCAGAGACAGGAGATCTTTCTCCCTCTGAACCTCTGTTCTTGCCTTCTGTTTCTTTCTCTCTCGTCTTCTCTAGGATGAGAACATCATGAGCTCCATGCAGCTTTTTGAAAATGTCATTTAGGATGCTCAGGTTCCCGCCTGTTTTTCCCTGACCCAGATGCTTCCTTGGCCTCCACTTGTGTAGACGGACCCCTCCGTCTTTCTTGTGAAGCAAACGTCTTTTGGAGAAACACCAACCAACCGAAAACTCTTTTTATACCTAATGGTGGAAATCGGGGTGAAGACGCGAGCGAGGGCAAGACGCAAGAGGCTTGCTTACAAAACTCCCTGGATTTTCAGGACGGAAGCACTGAGGAAGAGGAGGGAGGGAAAGGGTTGGTGGTGGGGGGAATCTGGGGCGTGTTTCGGCGTGTCTTCTTGGCTCAGGGAGAGAGATTTCCAGCAGTGTGGCAGGGTTATTTTTTAAAAAAGAGTAAAAGATTGTCCTGCTCATTTATTGAACTGTAATCCTCGAACATCAAACCTTTCATGACTTGAAGAAAATAATTAAAAATTTCCTCTACAAGGTTTGGTTTGGGGAACTTCTGTTTCTTCAGTGGATTTCCCCAGAATTTGGGAAGGGCTGAATGTCGGAGACGAGGGTAGCTCTCTTGCAAGACCCGTCGGGGAGAACGTCTGTCCCAGGGAGCTGCAACCAGACCCTCCAGGTCCGACTCTCAGCCGCAGCAGCAGAAAGATCCTCGACTGTTTCCAGAGGAACAGCTGATTCTCCCCAGCTGCTGAGTCCTGGACTAGCCAACTGCATTTCACCCACATGCATGCACTGGGCAAGCTCAGCCTGGGTTGAGTTTTCGGTACAGGGAAAGCACGCCATGCAAACAGCACCACTTTATAGCAATAGCACCTAGACTTGTATGCTGCTTCACAGTGCTTCACAGCCCTCTCTAAGCGGTTTACAGAGTCAGCCTGTGGCCCCCAACAATCCGGGTCCTCATTTTACCGACCTCGGAAGGATGGAAGGCTGAGTCAACCTTGGCCACCTCTGCCCTGGTTGAGACCACACTTGGAATAGTGCGTCCAGTTTGGTTACCATGATGCAAAATAGATGCTGACACCTAGAAAGGGTGCAGAGGAAAACAACAAAGATTATTAGAGGGCTGGAGGCTAAAGTGTACAATGAATGGCCACTCCTTTGAATGATGGAAGATGAGGGTCTTGCAGCTGTGTGCTGATGGGGTTAGGATGACACACATATTTGACCTTTTATGTGGCCAGTAGGGCCTAAACGTCTGCATATAAGCTATTTTCAAGATTTCTGTCCTCTGGGAAGCATCCCGATTGATTGATCTGGTCAAAGGTTGTTAGGATTTGTGTAGAGCCGGTGGAGAGAAGACTATGGTAATTAACTCAGTGTACAGATGAGCAAAACTGTGAATTCTGGACATGGAATCTTATGATATTCCTTGGAACTGCAGGATGCTTTTCCTAGAATACATCATTCCTGGCTGGCTTGTAATTTTCCAGATTTAGATGGCCTCCTGCTAGTTTCACTTCCAGAAAATGACAAACCACCCTGGAAGTTTTGGACTGGTGCATCCTAGGAAGAAAGCAGAATATTCTGGATTTCTAGGAACATCAGAAACTCCCACAGCTGATCTTGGCCCAGCCATGAACTTTATTATTTTATTTATTTGGGACTTGCCAGGTGCACACAAAAGGGAGGCGATCAGGCCCAGTGTTTCTTTGCACCTTTTACCTGAGCCAAAATAGGTTTGGCTTGTTTGTTCTACAGTCCCAACAACTGTGGCCTCACTGGGGTTAGGGGCAAGTGTGCTGCCTGAGTCCAACCACTATATGCCAAGGCACAATATATTTCCAGGACTGGGGATTGTAACTGTGTTTGTCTCAGTTGTGCACTGAGTAAATTCTTAGTTTACTGAGAGGGCAGCTCTCTTGGTGCAATAGAACATGGTTGAGGTCACCTTGGACCATAAGAACAACAAATTATTCAAGATTAGATGAAGTAAAACCAAATTTTGCACTGGAAGAGCTATTAAGGAAGCTAAAGCGTAAATATTTTAGGCACACAATGAGCAGGGAAGTGCCTGATGGCTTGAAACTGAGAGGCATCACAAGGGAGGCCAACAGAAGACAAGGTGGCTACATCTGGTCACTGATGGTGCAAAGCAGCAGCTTGCAAGATCTCCAAGAAGCCTCTAGTGACAGATCCTCCCGGCAAAAGATCGTATCACAATCAATTGAAGCAACTGAATGACCTATAAAAAACCCTGCAGAGATCGTCCTTTTTCACCCCAGACCTCTCTGGCTAGGTTCATATGTGAGCATGGGCTGCAATGGGTTGCTTGTGGTTCAGCCTGTTGTGTGAATCGTAGTTTGTTCGTCTAAACACGGCCACTCTGTTATGTCAACCAGTTTGTTGTTGCACGAATGCAGCCCCTGCGACCTCGGTAACGTTTTGCACAATCGCTTGCAATGAACGGCATTCGAACGTCCTCGCGGGAACAGTTAGAGCCGCTCAGGAAGCCGGCGGGGAAATTGCAACAGCCCCAACAGACCCGGAGTTCCCTCGCCCTTTTAATCTCATTTTACAACAGCGCGGCTTTGCGCTCGGTGAAGGAAGGAGAGGATGCCGGGAATTGAAGTTTTATCTTCCTTCGGCGGAACTACAGAAAGCATTACGCATGCGTCTTTATGATCGCGGCGTTCGCTTCACATGGCCGTAGAGAAAGAAACATTAGAGTTATCCCTGAATCATAGTTACGGAACTCGAAAATAGTTGAAGTTACAAGATGTATAATAAGCCACATATATACAAGAAGGATGGGAAGCGGAGTATCTTTTCCCGCCTGCTTTACTTTCTGCCACTTGTATGTGGTCAGTTGGGAATGCTGAGGCGTTACCGAACCAGAATTCCTCGACCCTGTCCTCTTTTAAGATGCGTGGACTTCCAACTCCCAGACTTCCCTAACCCACACGTCTTAAAGCGGACAAGCCCAAGAATACACGGCTTAATGATATTAATAGGAATTCTATCATAGAGAACTATCACGTAGAGCAGTACTTTTCAACCTCAATAAGTTTCAAGAGGCCTGGACTTCAACTCCCAAGCTGGGGAATTCTGGGAATCGAAGTCCCCACATTAAAGTTTTTGAGATTGAGAAGCATTGATATAAGACAGGGGCAGTGGTGGGATTCAAATATGTGAACAACCGGTTCTCTGTGTGGATGCCACTTCCGGAAGTCCACACTGGGCCTGGGCAACAAAAAATTAGCTACCGGTTCTGCTGAAGTGGTGCGAACGGGCTGAATCCCACCACTGGACAGGGGTCTTCAAACTTGGCCCTTTTACGACTTATGGACTTCAACTCCCAGAATTCCTCAGCCAGCATGCCTGGCTGAGGAATTCTGGGACTTGAAATCCACAAGTCGTAAAAGGGCCAAGTTTGAAGACCCCTGATATAAGAGTTACAACCCAGAAAATAAATTGAAGATTCCACAGTATCAAAGGGAAGAAAATTGGGAGACTAGACCATCCAACCTTGGCAACTCTTTAGAATTGTGGACTTCAAAATTTTGGGAGTTGAAGCCCACAAGTCTTAAAAGTTGCCAAGGTTGGACACCCCTACATTAGAACTTCTGCAAAACAGCCATGATAGTACCGAGATTAGCCTAGCTGCCTATCTCAGTTTGTTACAAGCAGGCCAGGTTGCAGCCCTACCTCTGTGTCATCATAGGAAAGCATGGCGATTCAGAGGTTGGATGGGGATCTGAGCTACCAGGCTCTGCATGATCACTCAGCCACGCTTTTCCCGGGCTCAACCCTCCCACCGTGCCTTCCTCGCAGAGCTGTTGTTGGGTCAAGGTAACTGCAAAGAACTTTT
Organism: Azemiops feae; assembly: GCA_023970755.1. Classification (NCBI taxonomy): domain Eukaryota; kingdom Metazoa; phylum Chordata; class Lepidosauria; order Squamata; family Viperidae; genus Azemiops; species Azemiops feae. The sequence goes on along the minus strand of JALGBA010000430.1, from coordinate 88,285 downwards.
CATCCAGGCGAGTTCCAGGCAGCTGCAGCTGCTCCATCACCTTGCATTGCCTCTTTCCAAAGATTCCCCTTTGGAACGGCCGGCGACTTGGTCGCGCCTTTGCGCATCTCAGCGCAGTGCCCAAGCTGCGCAGCTCCAGGGAGGCGAGGCAGCCTTTCCCGCGTCCTCTGCCCATCAGGGCCAGGGGCACCGTCCCCCTCGGACGTCCCCCACCCGCGCCCTCCTTTGCGGACACCAAACCCACCAGGGGGCGCCAGAGAGTCTCGCGGCTCCCGGGATTGTAGGTACAGCATGCACAGCTTAGGGTGGCAATTGTGGCGACTTTAAGACCTGTGGACTTCAACTCCCAGAATTCCTGAGCCAGCATGGGAGTTGAAGTCCACAGGTCGTAAAATGTCGTAGTTGTCCATCCCTGATATAAAAAGACCTTTTTTTATAACCATTTTACCGCCCCCCCCTCAGATTTCCGGGTGCCCTCGATGGATTAGGGCGGCCGCTTCGCAATTCTCCCCGGAAGCCGCCAAAAGGAATAGTCAGGTCCCCTCTGATTTTCCTATCTCCCGAGTCCACTCGCCTTGAACGTCTCCAATGGAAACGCTCTCCCCCGCTGAACGTGCCGCGGGGATGCCTGGGAACTGTAGTCCGCCTGTCTCTTTTTAAGGGTGATGCGGCACTGCTCTTGGGCGTCCCGCCGCTGCTGCTTCTCCTCCTCCTCCTGCCGACGGCTCGCAGGTACGTGGGGAGCGGCGGTGCACGGATCCCGGTCTCCTCCCGAGTTGGGGGTCCCTGCAGCGTCTCCCCCAGATTGCAACCGAAGCTGCAGCTGCAGAAATTGGGGCGGACCCGGGACAGCTGCAACAGAACCAAACTGGGGGAAATTGGGGATTTTACACCCCTCTTGTTTTCGTTCTTCCTCGGTGTCACTTTTACTCCATGCGTTTTGCCCAGTAAGGAAAGGGAGAGGTGGAAAAATGCACCCAGTTGCAAACCTTGTGGAAAGCAGTGCGTTTTTCTGTCGGGAAGAAAAAATAGGGGGTCTTGTTTATCCCACCTTCCTGGAATTGCGTAATGCTTCCTTCGAGGAGGCATGTTCCCTCTCTTTGATGCCTTCGTTGGCTGCCATGAGGACTAGAAACCTGTTTTCTCCAAAGAATCAGCAGCAGCTAACATTCCCATGGGGAACTCTGGGAACCCCATGCGTGCAAGGAGGAGTGAATTTCTTGAACTATTTTATGTATTGTGGTTTTGTTGTGTGTGTGTGTGGGGGGGTTCTTCCCTTAGCAGCTCACAGGCAGAGAAGCCGGGAAGAAGCAGCAGCATTCTAATCAAGACACCAGCAAGGAAGGAGCCACAGTCAACAAACGGTATTAAAAAGCAGAGGCCTTAATGATGGCTAAATAAACTTCTTGCATCAGAGAAAAATAAAGTATAGTATCTGTATTTGTGACTGACTGGAAACCTTTTACAGATAATCCTTGGCTTACAACCATTCATTTAGGATATGTCTGAAGCTACAACTGAAAAAAGTAACTTCTGATCGTTTTTCACACTTAAGACCACTGCAGCATCCTGTGATCACGTGATCAAAATTTGGGCGCTTGGCAATTATCTCATATTTATGACGGTTGCATATTTATGATGGGGGGGTCATGTGATCCCCTTTTGCGACCTTCTGAACAGCAAAGTCAATGGGGAAGCCAGATTCGCTTAACAACCATGTTACTAACTTAACGACTGCAGTGATTCGCTTAGCAACTGTGGCAAGAAAGTTCGTAAAATTCACTTAAAAACTGTCTTGGCTAGCAGTGGACATTTTGGGCTCAATTGTGCTACTTGTACACATTTGGTGGAAATATGGAGTCAATTTTGTTGTAAAGGTATGAGGAATTCAAGAAGTTATATATAAAGTATAAGTTACATTTTGAAATAATTTGGTCTGGAGGCTGGCTTGAGACTGAAGCAAAGGGAAGATGCCATCTTGAGAACAGGGAGTGTCCTCTGTGGTTGGAGGGTAGGAGAACCCAGGACTGCTTTCAAAGAGCCCCCCTTTGCGTCTCTCTTAGGTTTGGATGCAGTGCTCACCGTGGAGGTTTCTTCCTGTGGGCTTCGGGCTGAGCTGGGCTTGGAAGAACGTGGGGTGCAGGAGGATTTCCCAGCTGCGTGGCGCCATGAGGCTGGTTCAGTTCCAGTCCAAGGGATCAACTGAACCCCGGATTGGGCTGGAGGAGCGAGACGGTGGAGATGTGGTGGACCTGAACGCTTTTGACCCATCCTTGCCCAGGACCATGCGGGCGTTCCTGGAGGCAGGAGAGGCGGCGCTTGCAGTGGCCAGAAGGTAGATGAGAGGGGAGCTACTGGCTGGTCCAGAGTAGAAGCGGGTTGGGGAACAAAGGTCTGGGTTGCAAGGCCGCTGGGACTTTTAAGGTGGCTGGGATGTAGGATGAGGCTGGAGAGATGGGAAGGGAAGGTGGGGAGAAGGAACTCCTCTGTAGGATGCCCTCGGAAGCCTTGCCCACACAGGTAGTCCTCGATTTACAACAGTTGGAAGAGTGACAGTTGGAAGTTACAACGGCACTGAAAAAAATGACTTTTTCACACTTAGGACTGTTGCAGCATCCCCGTCCTCACGTGATCAAAATTCAGAGGCTTGGGAACCGACTCATATTCATGACGGTTGCCGTGTCCCGGGGTCACCTGATCTCCTTTTACGACCTTCTGACAAGCAAAGTCAGTGGGATTCACTGAACAACTGTGGCAAGAAGGATCGTAAAATGGGGCAAAACTCACTTAATAAATTTCTTGCTTAGCCATGGAAATTTGGGGCTCAATTGTGGTTGTAAGTTGAGGACTTCCTATATTCCCAGCTTTCACCTGCAGACTCTGCCAGAGTCACCTCTGGGTAGAGGAGTGCAGTTTAGCTTTCTTGCTGTAATGAAGCTTCCGGCACAAATTCCTGCCCTTTTCAGCTATTGAAACAGCTACAGTACTGTAAATTCCTTAGTTGTGCTACTTGGTAGAACCATCTCCATCTTCAGTTTCTCCAAGGCTGCCTACAGGATATGGTCCAAGCAGTCAAAATGGCAGCCAGGATGACCAAAGCACACAAAAACCAGGCAGAGCCTCAATTGCACCGTTGCAGCTGCCCTGGTGACGTTTTGGACATTTCTGATTTATTCCATCCCGGATGCACCAATGTGTACAACTGAAGCCCTTTTTAGGATTAATAACAAGTAGACTTGAGAAAGATTTTGTATTGTATTATTATTCATTTTATGCAGATCTTGCCTTTCTCCTTAACTCAGCGAAAACCAAACGCTAGGATATTTGAATTTGATGCAGATACTGCTTTCTGCTCAAAATAAGCAGAAAGGCTGCAGAATAAGATGAATATGCAAAATAGAAAACGAAATGAGCAAAAAGGAAACATGGAATATGTGCTGGGAAGAATAAAATGATTGGGCTCCAAAGGTTTGGCTGAGGAGGAGGAGGGGGGGGGGGTCTTAGCAGCTCTTCTAAAGGCAGAGAAGATCAAAGCCATCTCATGAAGGGCTGCATCCCAGGAGAGATGCAAGAGAAGGGCCACAATTTGTCACATCAATTGTGTTGTTTCTTATAGTGAAACATATTTGATAGATTTGGGGAGACCCAAGAATCTGGCTTGAGATCAGGTTGTCTGAAGGCCCATCTCTTCCCAGTTACATCCACACAACCCATCAAAGCAGGGAAGCAGGGAATGTTGTGGGTCCCCTCCTAAGAAAGTACATCTGGTGGGACCTAGAAGAAGGGCCTTCTCCATGGTGACTCCCTTCCTGTGGAACTTCAGCCCCACAGAGATTAGACTGGCCCCCACTTGGACATTCTTTCACAAGGCCATGAAGACCTGGTTTTGCCTGGGAACCCAGAGTGGGATGGAGCCCACCAAGTGGCTTGTTTGACTGATTGCTGTCACCGGTGTGTGTGTGTGTGTGTGGGGGGGGGTTAATTGCTTCTATTGTTTGTATATTGGGTTTTTATTTTTTGTAAGCCACCAGAGTCACTGACAGTGAGTGGGCGGCCATATAAATTCGATAGACAAACAGATAGACAGACACAGTAATAGCAATAGCACATAGACTTATATACCACTTCACAGTGCTTTTATAGCCGTCTCTAAGCGGTTTATTGCCCCCAACAATCTGGGTCCTCATTTTACCAATCTCGGAAAGATGGAAGGCCGAGTCAACCTGGAGCCGGTGAGACTCGAACTGCCAAACTGCTGGCAGCCGGCAGTCAGCAGAAGTAGCCTGCAGTACTGCCTTCTAACCGCTGCGCCACCAGGGCTCTTAGATGATTGATAGACAGAGAGACAGACCAACCAACCAACCTTTTAACCCCATCGACCCCTTTGAGAAGAGCAGGGTGTTGTATCAGCCATGGTTGTTCAGCAGTTCCAGTTTGGAGGCACTGATGCTTTTGAGCTTCCTCCACAGAGCACAGCAATCTGGCTGTCCTTCTCTGCCCCGTCCCGAAGTGGCCCTCCTGGCACCCATCACCGGCCCAGATAAAGTGATCTGTGTCGGCATGAACTACGTGGACCACTGCCTGGAGCAGAATGTCAAGATCCCCAAGGAGCCGATCATCTTCAGCAAGTTCTCCAGTTCTATTGTGGGACCCTACGATGCCATCATTCACCCAGCGGAGACCGACGTGAGTCTATTTGCAGACTGGCTGGTGGGAATGGTCTACCCCAGGGGCGGGGAACCTTGGCTCTTTTATGACTCATGGACTTCAACTCCCAGAATTCCTGAGCCAGCCATGCTGAGGGGAAAGGGAGAGGTTTCCAAGCTGAGCCATGCTGGCTCAGGAATTCTGGGAATTGAAGTCCACGAGTCATAAAAGAGCCAAGGTTCCCCACCCCTGGTCTACCCAATAGGGCCTCCAAGCAGTTGTGAGGAGCAACATGGCAGGCAGAAATTGGGAAATGTCCACCCACCTGTCTTTGTATAGAGGTGGTCCTCGATTTACAACCACAATTGAGCCCAAAATTTCTGTTGCTAAGCAAGAAAATTGTTAAGTGATCTTTGTCCCATTTTACGACTTTTTTTTGCCATTCACTTGTTAAGTGAATCACTGCAGCTGTTAAGTTAGTAACCCAGCTGTTAAGTGAATCAGGCTTCCCCACTGACTTTGCTTATCAGAAGGTGGCAAAAGGGGATCACGTGACCCCAAGATACTGCAACCGTCATAAATATGAGTCAGTTGCCAAGCATCTGAATTTTGATCACGTGACCATGGGGATGCTACAATGGTCATAAGTGTGAAAAACGGTCATAAGTCACTCTTTTTCAGTGTCGTAACTTTGAACGGTCCCTAAATGAATGGTTGTATGTCGAGAACTACCTATACACACAAAATGGTATATAAAATAGGCAGAAAGGGGAGTTTGCAAAGCAAGGGAGTCCAAGATAATAAAAAAACAGATCTGCGAACAACTAGAAGCAAACAAAGTCATAACTGGAAGCCAGCACGGGTTTGTTAAAAACAGATCATGCCAAACCAATCTTATTTCATTCTCCGACAAAGTGACTAAACTAGTAGACCAGCGAAACACAGTGGACGTAGTATACTTAGACTTCAGTAAAGCATTTGATAAAGTAGACCACAACCTACTCCTTGGTAAACTAGAAAAAGGTGGAATAGACAACATCACCACCAGATGGATCTGTAGCTGGCTGACAAACCATACTCAACGAGTAGTCCTCAATGGCACTACATCCACATGGAGAGAAGTAAGCAGTGGGGTACCACAAGGTTCCGTCTTAGGCCCAGTACTCTTCAATATCTTCATCAATGACTTAGATGAGGGAATTGAAGGGGAATTCATCAAATTCGCAGATGACACCAAACTGGCAGGAGTAGCCAACACCCCAGAAGACAAACTCAGGATCCAAAAAGATCTTGACCAACTTGAACAATGGGCCCTATCCAACAAAATGAGTTTCAATGTGGAGAAAAGCAAAGTCTTACATTTAGGCAGGAAAAACCAAAGGCACAAATACAGATTGGGTGAGACCTGGCTTAAAAACAGTAACTGTGAGAGGGACCTTGGAGTCCTAGTGGACGATCACTTGACTATGAGCCAGCAGTGTGCAGCAGCAACCAAAAAAGCTAATACAATCATGAATTGTATAAACAGAGGCATAGAATCAAGATCACATGAAGTACTATTACCGCTTTATAAAGCCCTAGTAAGACCACACCTGGAATACTGCAGCCAATTGTGGTCACCATATCACAAAAAGGATGTTGAGAGTTTGGAAAAAATTCAAAGAAGAGCAACTAAGATGATCCAAGGCCTGGAGACTAAAACATACAAAGAACGGCTGCGGGACTTGGGTTTGGCCAGTCTAAAGAAAAGAAGAAACAGGGAAGACATGATAGCAGTATTCCAGTATCTGAGGGGCTGCCACAAAGAAGAGGGGATCAAATTATTCTCCAAAGCACCAGAAACAATGGTTGGAAACTGACCAAAGAGAGAAGCAACCTGGAATTAAGGAGAAATTTCCTGACAGTGAGGACAATCAATCAGCTTGCCTGCAGAAATCGTGGGCGCTCCATCACTGGAGATTTTTAAGAAGAGGCTGGACAGTCACTTGTCTGTAATGGTATAGGTTCTCCTGCTTGAGCGGGGGGCTGGACTAGAAGACCTCCAAGGTCCCTTCCAACTTCTATTCTATTCTATTCTATTCTATTCTATTCTATTCTATTCTATTCTATTCTATTCTATTCTATTCTATTCTATTCTATTCTATTCTATTCTATTCATTAACTTTGGTTTGGTCGAGACTAGGAACATGGCGACTGTGACTTCCCTCTTAGGCACAAAACCAGCCAGATGATCTTGGGCCAGTCTCCCTCCCTCTCAGTCCTAGGAAGAAGGGGACCCTCCAAAAACATTGCCTAGAAAATTGCACAGACGTGTCCATGTAGGTCACCAGGTGTCATGTATGACTCAAATTCTGAGCGAGAGTCAGTGTTATCTAGGGGTGAAGGTGCTGGGCCAGGAGCCGGGTGACTGGGCGTTCTAGTTCAACCATGGGCAAAAGGCCAGCTAGGTGAATCTTGGGCAGTCCTTCACTCTCAGCCCCAGCCGCTTCCAAAAACGTTGCCAAGAAAACCACAGGGACTTTTCCAGGTGCCAGGAATCGAGGCTAATGGGAAGGGATAAAAATACCCCAAACAAATGTTTGCAGAAAGCACATTACGAATCCATGTGAAGAAAACCTGGGAGGGTATATCTCAAATCCTAACCAACATGAGTTCTCTGTGTATGTGTGTCAGTGAAGTCGAGGCGACAGCCATGACCACACAAGGCAATCTTTGATCCCCTTTTTTTACACTCATCAGCAGTGCACACTCACACCCCGCCTTTTTCAATGGGAGACCTTATTTTCAAGAGAGTTTTCTTTCTTTTTGCAGAACAATGGATGTTATAAATCAGGGGGAAATGCCCTTGTTGTTTGCACCACTTGCACCATTACAGCCATGCTGCTACTGAAAAGTCTAAATAAGTTGCATCGGCCTTGAGGTGCTTCTCGCCTGGCTCGTGTTATTCCCTGGGCTGTTGCTCCTTGAGTTCACCTTGCAGATGCCCTTGCTGTGAGACACACTTTTCTGCCACAAGTATTGGACAGGAATGGGATGGATGGTCCTCTGACCCAGCCTGGTGTCTCTTGGCTCTTTGGGTGGCAAATCAGAGGTTCACCCTTGTGTGTTTCTCTTCTAGGAAGTTGACTGGGAAGTTGAGTTGGCTTTTGTCATTGGAAAGAAAGGAAAACACATCCAGGTAAGGTCTCCTGCCTTGGTCAGAGGTTGGATTAGAAGACCCCCAAGATCTCTCTCAGCCCTAGCATTCTATAAGTCTAAAAGTTGGCAGAGAGCAGCTGAGAACTGGCCTTAGGAAGCGGCCTTGATGACGTTTGACTCCGTTTAACCACTAGTGAATGGGTGTCACAGAGCAATGGTGTGACCTTGTATGGATCTGCATGGAAGTATATTTGGTGCTATTTCTTTCTTAATGGACTGGATTTGAAATTGGAGCTATCCACAGGCCTGTTTCCTGTCATCATTGACTTTGGAACTTGGTGGAATTTTTAAACTTGAAAATAGGAAGATCTCCAGGCCCTCCAGGTCATGATGAGAAGGAATCAAAGGGAAGAGAGGAAAAACGAGAAGGGGCAGAATGAATGCACGCAAAAAGGCTGAATGCATGAGCAAGACTGCTGTTGCCCCATGTGCTCCTTCTGATGAACATCTTAATTGGCTCTGGAAGGAAGAAACTCTAATGAGGTTCTCTAACTCTTGAGTACCTTCCATTTTCTCTCCAAGGCTTAAGAATCAGAGTTTCAGTCTTGTTAATGCTTCAGTTGGGACCACTCTCACAACGTACTTAAGGACTTGGTTGTGTTGTTTAAACCATGAGAGGGCAGTTCCTCGGAGTCAGGTGGCAAGGTGACCAAAACACACCATGTCGTTGATGGTCAGGGCAAAATCAGGGCTAAGTTAGAAAGTAGAGGTTAGGTCCAAATATGCTAGCAAGGAAGAGCCTTTCCCAAAGATGTTGGGATTGGGAGATTGGAGGCAGGGCTTAAGAACATCTTGGTTGGACCCTGATGCATTATTTCTGGCCCCATTGAAGCCAATGGTCATGGAATCATAAGAGTTGGAAGGGACTTATGGGACTTACAGGAAGCGACTTACAGGACTGGATTCAGTGTGAGGACCTCAATGGAACTGCATCTATGTGAAGGGAAGCACGCAGTGGGTTCTGCATGCTTCCCTCAAGGTTCTTCTCTTGGGCCCAGTGCCCTTCACCATCTTCATAAATGATCTAGATGCTGGATGGGAGGGGAACTCATCAAATTTGCGGGCGTCACCAAGCTGGGAGGAATTGCTAATAGTTTGGAACTTAGACCCAAGATTCAGAAGGATCTTGACAAACTTGATCACTGGGCCCTGTCTAACAAGATGCAATTCAGTGGGGAGGAAAGTGAGGTCCTTCACTTAGGCAGGAAAAACTAAATGCACACCTGAGGGCAGGACAAAAGGAAATGGGCGGAAACTTGTCAGAGGAAGATCCAACCTAGAACTAAGAAGGAATTTTCTGACAGTGAGAACAATTAGTCAAAGGAAAGGTTTGCCTCCTGGAGTTGTGCATGTTCCATTGCTGGAGCTTTTCAAAAATAAACTAGACAACCATTTGACCGGGATGGTATAAGGCTCCTGCCTTGGATAGGGGCTGGACTAGATAGAAGAGCTCCATGATCCCTTCTAGCCCTATGATTCTATGATTCCTTATTCCATTAAGTATATTATTCCATACATCCCATTTCTATTACATCTGTAACTTCAGGTCCAACTCCTTGCACCCTGTAGATCTTAAAGGGGCCTTTGAAAGAATCAGAAAAGGAGAGTCATTTTGGCTTATATATTGTGTTATTATGCAGTTTGATACAAAACCAGTTGTGATGGTTTATAAGCAGAGTTGGGTACAAAACTGTTTTCAGTGCTCCTGACTTAAACTTATTGGCAGAAAAAAATGGGTGAAGTCCTTCTCTGAATTTCTCCAACAGAAGGAGAAATTTTCCAACTGGAGGATTTTTCGTGAAAATACTGACACCCCCCCCCCCCAGGGAGAATGAATGTCTGGTCTTCAAAGGGTGCTGGACGTATACTATAAAAGACAGGACACTTATAAAAAATATTCCTTGGTTGTTTTATCTGTATATTAATTCAAGAATGTCTAGGCAAATGTCAGCCAAATTCTCTTCTCTTTTGAAAGAAAAATATCAAAAGCACTTTCTCTTTTATCAAACTGAATGAGAATGGGATGAAAAAAATGCCACACAATATTGCCAGTATGAGTTCATAATTCTCGTCCTTTGCTAATTTAATTTATTTAATCTATTTTAGAATACCCTTCTCTAAACTGGTATCCCAGAATTACAGGAGAGAGGGGGAAGAGGGAAGGAAGGAGGGAATGACAATATGTGTGTGTGTTTTTTAAAAGATGTTATAATGCTATAAATCTGGTTATATTATTTGAATGCAATAATATTTAATTCACATCCGGGGACCAGTTATGTATTAATCGTTGTGGAGTTGAGAATGTGGGTGCTTTTTAAAGAAATGGCAAATGGGGCCACAGGGACAAAGCCAGGCAGGTGACATTTGTCTGACAGGTGGGAAACACCAGGTAGCCAAGGGTGGCCTGACTGGACAAAATGGGATGGAGCAGACACTGCTGAACATCTAATGACCACAGAGGCAGTGTAGACCAGGGGAGGGAGGGGGCTGCTGCCCAGTCCAGATTCCCAACTCTCGGGGTCCCGACATCCAACAGATGCCAGCTTGAGGTAGAATATTCTGACGCGAAAAGTAAGGTCCTACACTTAGGCAGGAAAACCCAAATGCACTGGTATGGAATAGGTCAGTGATGGCGAACCTTTTAGAGACCGAGTGCCCAAACTACAACACAAAACCCACTTATGCATCGTCGAGTGCCGGGTGGGTGTGGCCCATTGGCTGGGCGTGGCCAATTGGGTGGGCGTGGCTGCGGTGGTAACGGCAGACTGGGTGGGACTAAAAAGTTCAATCAATCAATTACAACTTTGCAAGATCTTTTTTTTCCCACGAGAAGTTGAAATTGACTGATTGAACATATTATTTTTTTTTGCACATGGCAGCGGAGGCCTAAAGCGAAAAGGTTTTATAAAACCCAGCTGAAGGCCTAGGACTGGGGTGACTGCGCGCGTGCCCACAGAGAGGGCTCTGAGTGCCGCCTCTGGCACCCATGCCATAGGTTCGCCACCACTGGAATAGGTGATACTTGAGGCTCAACGGTAATAATTGTGAGAGGGATCTTAGAGTCCTAGTGGACAATCATTTAAATATGAGCCAACAATGTCCGGCAGCTGCCAAAAAAGCCAAGGCAATCCTAGGCTGTATCAACAGATAGTATCAAGGTCACGTGAAGTACTGGTACCACTATATGCTGAGGGCACACTTGGAATACTGCATCCAGTTCTGGTCACCATGATACAAAAGAGATGTTTAGACTCTAGACAGAGTGCAGAGTGCAGAGAAGAGATCTGGTGGCTGAAGCATATGAGGAACAGGGTTTTGTGTAGTCTAACAAAGAGAAGGGCTGGGGTGACATGATAGCAGTCTTCCAGTATTTGAGGGGCTGCCTCAGAGAAGAGGGAGTCAGTCAATTCTCCAAAGCACCAGAGGGCAGGACAAGAAACAATGGATGGAAACTAATCAAGGAGAGATCCAGCGTAGAAGTAAGGAGAAATTTTCTGACAATGAGAACAATTAATCAATGGAATAGCTTGCCTCCTGGGGTTGTGGGTGCTCCATCACTGGAGATTTTAAAGAAGAGATTGGACAACCATTTGTCTGGAATGGCATACAGTCTCCTGCTTGAGCAGGGGGTTGGACTAGAAGACCTCCAAGATCCCGTCCAACTCTGTTATTCTGTTACTCTATTAGGAATCTGATGCAATAGCTCACGTGGCTGGTTTCATGGTGGCGCACGACGTGAGTGCCCGAGACTGGCAGATGAAGAAGAACGGGAAGCAATGGCTGCTAGGGAAGACTTTTGACACCTTTTGCCCGCTGGGCCCAGCTCTTGTAACCAAGGACTCCGTGTCAGGTTTGGAAGCTGCAAGTCCCTCTTCTGACTTTCTTTCTTTGAAGGCTTCCTTGCTTTGCAAAACGGAGCAGAAGATAAGTGGTGGGGCTGCACTTGGAGGACAGGGATTGTTGGGACCCCTGGCAGTCTGGGGCCAGACCTGGGCATGCAACAGAAACTCTACTGCTAGCTATTGTAGATGAGGTTGGATGGAGGTGACACAATAATTCTTGTCCTCCTAGATCTCTTAGCAGCTTTTGATCTGGCTGACCACAGTATCCTTCTCAACCACCAGTGAGGGACTGGAGTTGGAGGCATGAAGCTGTGGTGGTTCCACTCCTTCCTGAATGGGTGGATTCACTTGACTGGCGATTGGGGGAGACAGAGTTTGGACCCCCGGCCCCCTCATTGTGGAAACCCTCAACCTTCAGTGCTGGGCTCTATCCTTTTCAACTCCTATATGAAACCATTAGGAGAGGCTGTCAGCCAATTTGTGGTGAAGTATCATCCTTCCCAGGTCCATTGGAGATGCAGAGGTTTGCAACCCAAACAGGACAGAGTGGCAGTGGATTCAGAAAGCCAGAAGATCATTTCCAAATAGAAGCGATCCTTCTAAGATAGGAAAGTGAGGCCTGGAATCACAAAGCTTGCTCATCTTTCCTCTTTTCTGTCCTGCATCTTGACCCAGCCTAATCATCTCCTCACTTTCCAGTTTCTGGCTGACCTGCCAGCTCCTCTACTAGCCTGACTGTTTCCCTTCCCTTCCCTTCTCTTTAGCTACGGATGCAACTGCTTCCTTCTACACACCTGGCTGTGCTTCTCCATTGCACCTGACAGAAAGCATCCCTGCCAGGCTGGGGGTCAGAGCCCCTCCGTCCAGGGGAGAGCCCCCATAGGGCTGCAGATCAGCCAGGAAGATCTAGTGGGTGGAGAAGGAGGACTGCCCCCCCCCGCTTGACTCCAGGGAAACCAGCCCGTGGTTCAGGAGACTGAGAAGCCCCACTTGGGAATGGAAGGCAATGTCCTCCTTATGATGTGTTGTGTACCGATTAAATGATGGGTCCCACACTTGCATTGATGCATATAAGTGTGCAGATACAAATAAAGGAGAATATTTGTAGCTCAATGTTGAAATGAGGGGTCCTTGGTCCTAGATGAGCACTGATGATACCACCTAGTTTAGGTAACAGAACATCTGCAAGAAAACAACCAAGCTCAGAGAACACCAAGGACCCCACAGTTCTTCGTTCCTCTTCCTCCTCCTCCTCCTCTCTGCAAACCCCCCTCCCTTCTAGCACTGAAACTAGTACCTAGTTTGGGTAATGAAACGTCTGCAAGAAAACAGTCAAGCTCAGAGAGCACCAGGGACCTCGCAGTGTGCAGCTTCATAAGAGGACGTTTCTCCTATTTTGGATGGTGCATTTCCTCTAAAGCCGGTGTGTGTGTGTGTGTCTCCAGACTTCGCACATTTAAGACTTGTGGACTTCAACCTCCATGGCTGGCTGGGGAATTCTGGGAGTTGAAGTCCACAAGTCTTAAAAGTTGCCAAGTTGGAAGACCCCTGCTCTAAAGCAAGCAAGCAGCTTCCTTTTAATCTTATGGCGCTACGCTCTCTCTCCTTCCCACGCAGACCCTCACAATTTGGGCATCCGCTGCCGAGTGAACGGCGAACTCGTCCAGAACGGCAGCACCAACCAGATGATCTTCAAAACGGAGGCTCTTGTCGCATGGGTGTCCCAGTGAGTGCTGCCCCTCCCTCCCTCCCCTCCCCCCGTCCTCCTGCTCTTTGCAGTGTAAAAAAATGACTCATGGGGGCCAAAGCCAGCCCGGGACAAGCCCAGGTCAAGGGGGCAGTTTGACCTTGAGAAGAGGGTCCTAGCAAATTCCACTACAGGTACTCCTCAACTTAACAACTATTCGTTTAGTGACCGTTCGACCGTTACAACAGCATTGAAAAAAGTGACTTATGACTCATTTTCACACTTATGACATCCCCATGGTCATGTGATCAAAATCTAGACGCTTGGCAACTGGCATGTATTAGTGACACTTGTAATGTCCAGGGCTCATGTGATCCCTTTTGCAACCTTCTGAAAAGCGAAGTGAATGGAGAAAGCCAGATTCACTTAACAGCCGTGTTACTAACTTTAACAGCTGCGGGGATTCACTTAACAAATGTGGCAAGAAAAGTGGTAAAATGGGGCAAAACTCACTTATCAATTCTCTTGCTTAGCAACAGAAACTTTGGGCTCAGTTGAGGACCACCTGTACTTCAGATAAGACCATCTTTCCCTAACCTCGATGATCTTTGCATGTGTTGGGCAATGCCTCCCATTGGCCTTGTGGCTGGGAAGGATGGGAGTTGCAGTCCAATTGAACTGGCAGGCGCCAGAGCAACAACGTAAGAACTGTTGGCAGAGAAGAAAAAGCAGCCAGACCCATGTAGCCATTTTCTCCTTTCCCGTCTCCATGCGAGTCGCTAGCCAGGACACGGAATGCACGGATCTCCTTCAGGGCCAGGTGTGGCACATGGGAAGTCTTAGTTTTTATAAAATGAGCAGTCAGCTGAGTGGGAGGGAGGATGCTGCAGTTTTGTGGGGATGCAGAACATATCGAGAGAAAGACAACAGAAATCCCAGGAAGTCCCACCACTGCTGCAGCTGGCAAAAAAAGCCAATGCAGTCCTGGGTTGCATCAGCAGAGGGATAGCATCAAAATCATGAGAAGTGATAGTACCGCTCTATACTGCACGGGGGATGCCAGGCTTAGAATACTGCATCCAGTTCTGGTTCCTGTGATACAAAAATCATGCTGAGACTCTAGGAGTGCAGAGAAGAACAACAAAGACGATTAAAGGACTGGAGCTTAAACCATATGATGAATGGTTGTGGAAACCGGGCATATCCAGTCTTAAGGGGAAAAAAGGACTAGGGCTGACATGATAACAGTCTTCCAATATTTGAGAGGCTGTGACAAAGAAGAGGGCTTGACCTATTCTCCAGAGCACTTGAGGGCAGGTCAAGAAGCAATGGGTGTTAAAGAGAGATCCAATCTGGAACTAAGGAGAGGTTTCCTGACAGAACAATTGACCAGTGGAAAGGCGTGCTTCCAGAAATTGTGGGTGCTCCCATCACTGGAGGTTTTCAAAAATAGACTGCACAGCTGATCAGAGTGATATAAGATCTTGAGTAGGGGTTTGACTAGAAGACCTCCAAGGTCCCTTCCAGCCCTATAGTTTTATGTTCTAGGACCTCTCTTGTCCAGGTGTGACACCTGAACCACTAGCTCTCCATCAGGCTGCTCTTATTCTGCTAATTACTGTGTTTAATGTTCTTTGCAGGTTTGTCACATTGTACCCAGGAGATGTCTTCCTGACTGGGACACCACCAGGGGTGGGAGTTTTCCGGAAGCCACCCACTTTCCTCAAGGTGACTTCTGTTCTTAGTTCATTATAGGTTCTGCTTTTCTGCCCTTTGGGGGGATCATTTTGCATATAATCACTTCCAGCCTTCCTGCATTTCCCCCCCCTGTAACACCAGTAATCCATTGCTCTTTTCTAAGCACAAAATGGCACATTAATTGTCATTCCAATCTCCACAATCAAGTCCTGCAGGGGTTATAAGTCAACCCAACTGCAGGACTCCAGGCTGTAAAAGACCATTTTGGAAAATGCGCTGAGGAATTCAGCTGAAATCTCTTTGATTTTCCAACTGCTTTACTCTCTCTTGCATGCAATGCCTCTTTTGACACAGCCCTATTTTAGAAGGGCAGACAGCACCCCTAAATTGGCAGTTCTTAACCAGGAAATGTAGCCCAAAGGCTGTTGATTTTCAGGACAAACTTTAGCATAGTATTAAATTGTGTGTTTTAAGACACACTGGACAGAGTTTGAATTTTGTGTTCTGAAGTTCAGCGCGTTTGGAGAGAGAGTTTGAGGCAGGTGAAGTTTGAAGTTTGCTTCTTCCTGGGAGCATCTTATCTGTTCTTAGATAACTCGCTTAGGAAAAGGGCTACTTAATCTTGTTGTCCCAACAGAGAGGAGATGAAGTACAGTGTGAAATTGATGAGCTGGGAACCATCTGCAACAAAGTGATGTGAAGGTTTTCCTGTGGTGGCCCTCGACAAAACAATCAGCTGGAGTTAAAATGCACAAGTGCCTTCCTGGATTCTAATCATAACCATAAATAAGGAAGTTCTTAAAATGCTCGAGTTTACATCTTCCAGAATTATTTCTGCCAAACATTGCAGTGAAGCTAAAATGCAGAAGCCACATGCAATTTCTGGGCATCTCAGTTGAAAAAGACAACATGGGTGAGTGGTGCCCTTTAGTGAGACCCATGCAAATTTACACCAGAGCAAGACGAAAATGTGGCACTGTATGACGGACTGTTGTTGGTACATGTTATCCCCTTTATTACTTCAAGGTTCTCCAGATGGTTGATTGAGAATAAAGTGATTTTTGACAAACTGAGATTGGGATCTAAATTGTTTTAAAAGAGGCTGTTTGGTCTAGCGGTGAAAGCATCAGGCTAGAAAGCAGGAGGCTGTGAGTTCTAGTTCCTCCATAGGCATGAAAGTGACTGGGTGACTTTGGGCCAATCACCAGAGACTCTGAGTTCTAGTCCTGCCTTAGGCATGAAAACTCTCTCTCTCCCCCTCCCTCCCTCCCTCTCTCCCTCAGCCCAACCCACCTCACAGGGTGGTTGTTCTGGGGAAAAATAGGAGGAGGGTGGTGTGTTGAATATGATCGCTTTGAACTATTTGTAAAAATAATAAAGGTGGGATACAAAATCAACCAACCTTGCAGATGGATAAAAAGTATTTGGCTTTGCATCTACAGGTTTTTTTTGAGGGAGAGGCAGAGAAAGCAGGAGGATTGTAGATGGGAGGGAGTATCAGCATGATTTGCCCTTGTCTCCTTCCTAGGGCTGAGAGAGAGTGACCGGCTCAAGGTCATCCAGGTGGCTTTGTGCCTGAGGTAAGATGAGGACTCTTGGTTTCAGTTTTCAGCAGAGGCCTTTAACCACTCCGCCCAACTGGCTCTCTTCTTTGAGTCAGCTGGGATGCCACGTGGATGAACCCCCTGCTCTTCCTCTGCTCCTACTCCACAACCTCCACCATTTCCCTGTACTGCTTCTCCAAACGCTTATAAACCTCTAAATAGAACAGTATCCAAATTTGGGTAGAAAACATGGATAATGATTAGCTGGGCTGATGTTGTTATCTTCATCCAACAATATAAGTCATATTCAGCCATCTTTCTACCCAGATAATATGTGGCTTGCCACCTTTCTTTTAGTGACCGTTCCAAGTTACAACGGCATTGAAAAAAGTGACTTGTGACTTACGACCATTGCAGCCTCCCCAGGGTCACATGATCAAAATTTGGCAACTGGCGTGTATTTATGACGTTCGCAGCATCCCGGGGTCATGTGATCACCATTTGTGACCTTCCCAGCCGGTTTCCAACAATCAAAGTAAATGAGGAAAGCCAGATTTGCTTAATGACCGTGTGATTCACTTAACAGCTGTCACAAAAAGGTCATAAAATGGGGCAAAACTCACTTGACAGCTACCTTGCTTAGCAATGGAAATTTTGGGCTCAGTTGTGGTCTATGTGTATCCCTAGCCCAGGGGTAGGCAACTTTGGCTCTTTTATGACTCGTGGACTTCAACTCCCAGAATTCCTGAGCCAGCACGGCTCAGCTTGGAAACCTCTTCCTTTTCCCTCAGCATGGCTGGCTCAGGTATTCTGGGAGTTGAAGTCCATGAGTCATAAAAGAGCCAAGGTTGCCTACCCCTGCCCTAGCCCAACTAATGCTCCACACTCCGTTAAAGAGAAGGAGCAGCATGGGAGAAACCCCACAGAACGTCTGGATAGGCGAAGGAATCGTTCCATTACAATTTATGGATGAAAATGCTGCATTTTAATCCAATCATTCAAAGCAGAAAGTGATGTTTTTCACCTAAAAACTTAAATTGCACTATATCAAGGCCCCTTTTGCTCTTTCAGAGAAGGCCCCACAGCCAAATAAAGCTTCTGACTGTATTTCTGAAACAGCAATTAAGAAGTAATCTACTCTGAAGCTACTCGCCCTTTGAGCAAGCTGAAGTGCGCAGGATGAACTATCCCAGTAATAGTGCTCTATGTAATTTTTGTGCCATGGTTCCTGACAAGAGATTTTAGCGTTCAGGTTTCAACAAAGAAAGTGGGTGACTGCTTATACACACTGCTAGATTTTTTTTAAATGCACCGTCAAGTATTACTTATATAAGCTGCATAAAAAGGGAAAACATATTCACAAAAGCATCCTGAGATACCTTTAAATAGAAATAATACTATGTTTCTGGCTATTGGTTCAACCTAGAAACCAAATTAAAATATTTTTTTCCCAACAGATGTGTTTTGTACACTTTAATGAACATTCAATGCCTCCTTTTCAGCAATACTATGCAGAGGAGATACCAAGAAGGTTACCAGCCTTAGTTTTATATATATGATGTACAGCAGTCCCTAATGGTCAATGCCACTCAGCTGGGGCACATTTTGGGGCACCAGGTTGATGCTGTCTCATGCAGGCTACGACCTCTTAATCCATGTGTCTTTGCCAGACAACATACCTCTGCCTGCATCCCCTGAATCTGTAGGTACCTGTTTCTGGTGACACTCAAAACCAGAGGGTATATATAATCATATTCTATCTTTTGACAATTTATAGGGATGACAGTTAAGTTTGTCTTAGTAAATATTGCCATGTGTTTGTAGATAGATCGTAGCTCATCCTCATTCTTCGGAATAGTATTCCTTTGGTTTACAATTATAGCATCTCAGCCCAAGCTTCATAGAACCTAGAATCATAACTGAAAGGGACCTTGGAGGTCTTCTAGTGGTCCAACCTCCTGCCTAAGGCAGGAGTCTTATGACCCTCCAGCCAAATGGTTGTCTAGTCTTTTTGAAAACCTCCACTGATTGAGCACCCACAACTCCCGGAGGCAAGCTGTTCAACTGGTTAATTGTTCTCGTCAGAATTTTTGTACTTCTAATTGGACCTCTTTAAAGAGCTTCCACTGACTGCTTTTTGTCCTGCCCTCTGGTGCTTTGGAGAATTGTCAACCCGCTCTTCTCTGTGACAGACTCTCAAGTACTGGAAGACTATCAAGTCTGCCTTAATTCCTCTCTTTGATAGTCTAGACCAGGGGTAGGCAACCTTGGCTCTTTTATGACTCGTGGACTTCAATTCCCAGAATTCCTGAGCCAGCTATGCTGGCTCAGGAATTCTGGGAGTTGAAGTCCACGAGTCATAAAAGAGCCAAGGTTGCCTACCCCTGGTCTAGACATATGTAGTTCATCATATGATTTAGTCTCCAGATGTCTAATCTTTATTGCTCTTCTCTCTACTTTCCAAGGTCTCAACCTCTTTATGGTGACCAGCACTTGGCACAGTATTCCAATTGTGGTCTCATTAGTGTGGTACAAAGTGATACTCATTTCTTGGGATCTTGGTGGTATCCTTCTGTTGATGCAGCCTAGGACTGCACTGGCTTTTTAGGCAGCTGCAGCACATGGCTGGCTCATATTTAAAAGTATGATCCACCAGGACACCTAAATCTCTATCAAGTCTACACAGTCCTGGAAAACAAGTACCAAAATAAATTGTTGTGATATAAAATGTCACTGGCTGGATTTACACAATACCAACATTAACCTTGGTTGTTTTTATGTCTTAAAAGTGTGTGCCTACCCAGCTAGTTTGGTTAGTTCATGATTCAGCATATTGAATGAAAATGGCTTCATCTAATAATTGGATTAAGTGTGTTGTGTGAATGCAGCCACTGTAATATATAGAAATAGGAATATATAAAAGATGTGGACTTTCCAGAGTTTTTTTAAATATTGTAAGCTGCTCGGAGTCACCTACCTGTGAGTTGTATGTATGTATAAATAAATACTATCTGAGCTGGGTGTTTATATAAATTTGTTAAATGCATAAATAAATACATAAATAAATACATATAGAAATCCCTGTCCCCAAATTAGCTTAAGCGGAGACTGAGTGCTACCTCAGTAACACGCTATTCTCTCACACCTAGCATCCCATAATACTTTCTTCTTATGCAGCACCCAGGCAGAGCACTGTGTATGTTTAAAAGCAGCATTTCCATCACAAATGAAGCATTTCAGTTGCCATTTTGTTCCTGAAAACCTCATTTGTATGGCTGACTTGCTGCAAAAAACCCGGGTCCATACATAAAAACTCTAAATAAAGACCTTGACTCCATACCTTGCAGCATTTTAAACATGGTTTAAAGAATGCCTTCCTTCTGGCTGGTTGCTTCTTGCTTCATAAATGGAAGTTTTGGCAATGGTCTTTAATACAAATACGCTACAATCCACACTCATCATGCTTCAGTGTTAATTGATTTTATTAACCTAACTGGCCTCATTGCTGGCACTCAAAATTCCCTCTTCCTGGAAAACATTTCAAAACAAGAACCACAAACAAAACAGCAGTCCAAACAGACGGGTGGGGGAGAACTCTCTCTTAGTCGGATTTCTGAATTCTTCTGCCTGTTAAAGGAAGACCTATCGAAGGATCTAGTAGATAAACTGATGAATGAATTTCTCCAGTTTCTTTTGATTTTCTTGGGCAGTGAAAGTTTCAGATAGATGGAGAATAAGTTTCTTTTCTTCCATCACTTCCTTGAACACCTGGAAGAGAAATCAAGGAGAATCCCTTTTCACAGAGAGCAGGTGGCTGGCGGATCGACACATATACAAGGCTTTCCTAAGTAATAAGCATTAATTAATCCTTTTATGGCAACCAATGAAGCTTTTGCACCATTATTTTACACACAGGAGAAGAATAGGGCACTTACATTGAGGAAGGAATGCAAGAATGGTTAAGAGAACAACCACTCAGTCAAAGGAAGGAAGAGCAAGTGACAAGCTCAAGATATCCCTGCCTTGATTCTCCTTGGTATAAGAGGGGCAGAGAGAAATTCGGGCAAGCCTTTAAGATTTTTACCCTACATCAATAAAGTAGAGTTCCAGTAGTCTGTGTGGTGTCTATTTCTTGACCTGGCCTAACCTGAAGGGCTGACCCACATTTTGCACCCTAGTGGAGATGATACAGCTGTGGTGTTTTCCTATCTTCCAAAAGCTGGGTCTTTTCCCTAGCATTATTCCTGTGCTATGAGCAGAGTCCTCTTAAAAACTCCCTTTTTATGACTCTCTAATCCCTTAATTTGGGCTAGAGTCAGGGCGACTGGATGGAGTAAAAAAAAAAAAGCAGCTTAAAACCAGGAGTGTCCCCTTATCAGTATTATTATTATTTAGCATACGAGGAGAACAAGACAGAAGAGAAGTAAACATTCACATAATCCATGTAATTATATACAAAACGTCTATGGGGGGTACGGCAGTGGCCTAATAATTGGATGTCCAATTCAGCTATCCAGCCGATTGTCTCTGGTGTTGCTTAGTGCAGATCTTCTAGGGAAGCAGAGAATGCACGTTGTGGGCAATCTCGCACAGTATGTTTAATAGTTTGCCTATCAGCACCACAACTGCAATGAGGGGAATCTTTCCATCCCCACTGATACAGGGCAGAGATCCTCCTTCCAGTGTCGCACCTAATTCTGTTCAATTTTGTCCAGATAGAGCGAGGCAGGTCAAGACCAGGTGGTTTGGCAGAGGGATCACTAATGGTCAGGCCCCAAGAAGGTACCTTGGACCATTGGTCTCTCCAGGCATGCTTGGGGTTAAACTGGGTGGATGTTAAAAGTGAATAGCTGTTTTCCATGGTGGCCTTACGTGGGATTTCAGACTTGCAATGGACTATGCATTGTGCATAACCCTTAGCAGTTAAGGGCATTTTTCAAATATACAAATCAATCTGGGATAATCACAGGAGAGAAACTCCTCATGGTTGTATAAACTGACCTGATGATAAAATGACTGGTGTTCATATTGCTGTGTGCGTGCAATGAACGAATGAATGAAGAAACTTATTTCTAACAGTCTGCATGGAAGCATGGAATAAGGAATGTTAAGATCAGACCACTAACATTCTGTATTGGTGCAGGAACAATTCCCACCAATCTTAATTCCTTTATCAAGCAGAGCCAGATAGAGAAGACTTGCACTCTACCAAAGGGGGCAGCGAGAAGCATGAAGAAGCTGTCATTATGGTCCTGGAGTAAAAAAAACTCTCTTTGATCTTGGAGAGAAGAAGTCCTTGTTGATGGAGGGAATTAAACAGCCCTCCCCTTTAAGCATGCCTCACCCTGAAGCTTAATCACTCTGTTCTCCCAGTTCTCTTAAGAGGAAAACACCCCATTTGCTTTCTGAAAAACTCCATGCTTGACTTCTGAAGCTTAGCTGTAAAGGTTTTTGCAATCTGGAAAATCTCAAGTGGGTTAAGTTCTTACCCCTAATTCTTTGCAGATGCGAATGGCAGTGGCAGTCAAGGCCTTGTTGGCACATTCTGAAAAAGAAGCAAAAGAAATTGCAGAAAATTATTTGGATGCATCTCAGGATTAGAAACAGGAGGCAGCCAGAAATGGCTTTATGAACTTGACTGTCCAGGTGAATCTTGCTACCGCTGCGTTTCCCCGAAAGTTAGACCCAGCCCGATAGTAAGCCCTAGCTTGATTTTGGGGGGTGGGCCTAATATAAGCCCTACTCCAAAACTAAGCCCTAGTTTTGGGGTGAGGCGCACCCCTAAAAATGAAGCTAGGGTGAGGGTAGGGAGGGTGAAGCTGCCCCACGCGCCCCGTACCCGCTTACCTTGCCGGTAGGACCACCACAGCCAGGCCTCCCACACCGACACCTGTCGCGCTGCTACTTGACTTCTGTGGCTGCTTGCTGCCACTTGTGGCCGGACGCCATGTGGCCCATTGCGCCGTTGCCGCTCCTCCTGGGACGTCGCATGGCGCTTTAGGCTGCTTCCACTGCTCGCACGCTTCGGGCCGTTTCCGCTGTGTAAACGGCTCAAAGAGCCACGCAGCGTCCTGGGAGAAGCAGAAGCGGCCCAAAGCGCCATGCGCGTCCTGCCGGGAGCAGTGGCAACGGCGCAATGCGCCACATGCCGTCCGGCCGCAGGTGGCAGCAAGTGGCCGTAGAAGAAGTCAAGCAGCGGCGTGACAGGGTGTCGGGACGTGGGAGGCCTGGCTGCGATGGTCCTAAGGTAAGACATTCTCTGAAATTAAGACCTAGTGCCTCTTTTGGAGGCAAAAAAAATATAAGACCAGGTCTTAATTTCGGGGAAACACGGTATATAAGGCATGGGGGGGAGGGGCAGAGTTAGTGCACAGAAAATAAGCTTTGCAGCCGAATCCACAGGGTGTGATAGCAATAGCGCTTATATACTGCTCCATAGTGCCTTACAGCACTTTCTGAGCGGTTTACGAATATCCTGCTGAACTGCCTTGGTTTATTTCTCTGTGGACAAGGAAGAGAGTTTGGGGGTCCTTTTAAAATTTTAGGGGGAATGTCAACTCCTTGGGGGTCCCTACTTTTGATTGCCCAAATATTTTTACTTGGAAGAAGCCTCCAATCTGCAGGGCGTAGGCAAGGGTACATCTCTCAAACTTCTTATGGAGTGACTGAGGGCTAAACTACATGACATCCTCAGCCCCCCTGTTTACTTCCAAGGACACGGTAAAAAGAAAGAAAATGCTCCTTTCTTCCCAATCATTTTTTCTTTCCCTTTCATTCTGGGACAAGTGTGCTGGGGAGAATGGCTTCGTGCCTGGGGGAGTAATAATGATAGCATTTAGACTTAAATATGGCTTCATATGTCTATGGAGATTCTCAGTCATCCAGGTTAAGTTTGTCCCAAAGATGCTTTTTCAAAAGGCAACTGAAGCTTCTTGGATGAGAAGTGAAACGTCTTCAAGGAAAAACAAAGTCCAGTTGCCTTTTGAAAAAGCACCTTTGGGATGTCACTTCACAGTGCTTCACAGCCCTCTCTAAGCAGTTTATAGAGCCAGCATCTTGCCCCCCAACAATCCGGGTCCTCATTTTACCAATCTCAGAAGGATGGAAGGCTGAGTCAACCTTAAACTGGTCAGGATCAAACTCCTGGCAGTGGACAGAGTTAGCCTGCTATACCAGGGCTCCTAGGATTTCTACCATCCTTGGTTGAATCACCAAAAGTACAATTACAAACATAATGTAGCAGTTGAAAGACTGAAATTGTCAAACTGAGAAAACAAAGGCTGTTTTAGGCTAGCTATTCCTTCTCTTCAATCTAACGGGAATTATTATAGATAACATGAGAAGCATTGGAATTTTTTTTAAAAGCGGTGTAAACAGGATATATTAAGGATATATTATTCTTTAACAGCAAGCCCTGGGGCGGTGGTGGTAAAGATGGCAGCTACAAAGCTTTTGGAACCCCCCCTCCCCTATGCCCCAGTGTCTTTCTTTTTTCTTTTGAAGTAGAACCTCCATCCCTGAGCTCCATCAAGCAGTGAAAAACTGTGGCCTTTAAAAACAGCCAGAATATATTTTCAATTCCAATTGTCAAATGAATTCTCAGTATTAAAGAACTTTTACTGAACTCAGTCCAGATCCAGGATAAGGTTGACCCCAAAGGAGTCAACCATCATGAGATGTTTCTATTCTTGTGCTTAAATTCCTCCCCTGCTGATCCCAGCATTGACCCTAGTACTGTACCCTGGTCAAAAGTTACTCCCTTTCCTTATCTTACGAGAAGGCCAACTAAAACAATAGACGGGTGTCACCTTGACAAGGTTAAATTCAGAACAACCAGGCACAAATGTTTATTAGCGAGTTCAGCAACTTTCTTAACTGTCATTCCACTTTGGCCCTGAACTATCTCGGCCCTCTTCCGATAGCAAAATCTAATTTTTATTGAACTGGGAGGGACTGGCCATTGTTCACACAGGACCATTAAAAAGGAAACTGGATCTCAGGCGTGTGATGGCAATGCCTATTGTCAAATAAAAAATATCCTCTATCTATGACCACAGCTGAGTCCAAAATTTCTGTTGCTAAGCAAGGCAGTTGTTAAATGGCTGTTGCTCCATTTTACGATCTTTTTTGCCACAGCTGTTGGGTGAATTATTGCAGTCGTTAAATGAACCATGTGGGCGTTAAGCGAATCTGGCCTCCCCCATTGACTTTGCTTGTTGGAAGCCGGCTGGGAAGATTACAAATGGCAGCCACATGATTCCAGGACGGGGCAACCGTCACAAATACATGCCAGTTGCCAAGTGACCGAATTTTGGTCACGTGACCCTGGGGAGGCTGCAATGGTCGTAAGTCTGAAAACTGGTCATACGTCACTTTTTTGAGTGGTGCTGTAACTTCAAACAGTCACTAAACACATGGTTGTAAATTGAGAACTGCCTGTAGTGCATGACTTACGACCATGAGAAATTACGACAGACCCCAAAACAGATACATAGGACGGCTGTTTCCCCCAGTCACATGACTGCAACTTGGCTGCTTACCCAACTGGTCCCCACCGATGGCCGCTTGCTGTGTTCCAGCAGAAGCAGCATTTACTTTTGGTTTCTGGCAAAAAACATCCAATGCAGTCAATGGGTTTGGCTTAACAACTGTGACCTCCGCTTTACGGCCGCCACAAGAAAGGCGTCAAGGTGCAGTCACATGATGATACTGCTCCTCTTAATGCCTGGCGAGACCTACGGCCATCATTCCAGGCTCAGTGACAATGGGATAAGTCAGAGACTACCTGTAGACAAGGAATTCTGGGAGTTGAAGTCCACAGTTCGTAAAGGGGGCCGTGGTTGCCCAGCCCTGGATCAGAAGTGACAGGCTAAGAGCGGCAGACATTTCTCACTGGAGTTGGGGCCTTCCTAATCTAGGCCTCAGTTTCTTAGTTGCTGCCTCACACTAATTTTACACTTCCAGACTCACCAAAAGAACCGTCCTCTCTTGCCAGCCTCACCAAGGCCTGGTGCAGCTCCTCCAGGAACAGAGATTCTACAGGGAAGAAGTTCTCAGAGTGAGAAAAACTGTAGGATGGATTCATAATTCATTCATAATTCTCCAGAGTTTCAGACAACGAAGGAAGAGAGATCAGAAGACGACTTTTTGAAAGACACCATTCTCTCGCTCTAATAGGCCTTTGCTGGTCTCTCACCCAATCTGGAACGGTTTTACTAATCCCCCTCCCCACTTCCAAAAAAAGGCTGGCTGTGGATCCGAGGCAAACAAGACCTTGGACCAGAGGCAGCCTCTTGATGTTCTCTTATCGCAAAGGCCTTCCAACAGCTGTCAGTGCCCACCTGCTGTTGAGCTACCTGCCTTTCAGGTACGCAGAAAGCTACTCAAAGCTTCAGAAGTCAAATTCACACCCACACTTCAAAGCCTTCCCTAAATGCCGCCCTCCCACCCACTTTCCTGGGGAAAATTATGGCTGCCCCCCAACCAAAGGAATCCCAGGTGTGAGGCCCACCTGGCTGAGGGAAATCCACCTCTTGAAGGAAGACAACGGCTCTCTCCAAAGTCTTCAGCAGAGGGCCAAGGAGGCCACAGAGGAACACAAAGAGGTTGGAGCAACTTTCTGACTGATTTACCTAAGGGAAGAAAAAAAAAAAAGGACTGAACTACAGACCTGAACCACAGAGAGGAAAGGGACCTACAGCTTTACCTTTATTACCCCAAATAGGGAATTAGTTGACCATCTCATGGGTGACTTTTCCTTGGGACTATCCCAACTGAAAAGGGGAGAAAACTGCCTTGTATTGCATTCTGAAGGAAGCCCCCAAGGATTTCGGAAGGGGGAGGCCGAGGGGCTGGAACCAAAGCAAAGACCTGCATGCACTCACCCTCCCCACACCCTCCCCAAACAGAGCGAAGACCCCTCCCCCTCCAAGCAACGATTGCACATTTGAGCCAAAAGAGGGGAAACTGCTTTCCTTTTTTGCTTGAGATGCAAGTTTTTCTCCTTGGTGGACATGCTCTCTTGTCCTATCTTTGTTTTCTTCTTCTTGAAGGGTACTTTGCCAGAGTTGTCTGGAGTTGAGCAGCCATGAAATAGAAGAGAACGGTGAAGGCAGAATTCTTCAGCCTAGGCTGATCCAAGTTGACAAAAAAAATGGTGGGCATTTTGAGTGGGACAAAATACAAGAAGAATGCAAGTTCTCCTCTCCTTGTGTAAAAATGACTGCTCTGATCTGCAGATACTTGTCTGGTCAAGAAGCAATGGATGGAAACTTGTCAGAGGGAGATCCAATCTGGAATTAAGGAGGAATTTCTGACTGTGAGAACAATCAATTGATGGAACGGCTTGCCTTCAGAAGTTGTGGGTGCTCCATCACTGGAGGTTTTTAAGAAGAGTCTGGACAGCCGTTTGTCCAGGATGGAATAAGGTCTCCTACTTTCAGCAGAGGGTGGATTAGAAGACCTCCAAGGTCTCTTCCAGCCCTAGGGGTCTATGATTCTGTGTTTCAAGAAGAAGGCAACGATAGCTGTGGAAATTCCGTCCCTCCTTTAAGGGATGTCTCCCTGCCTTTTGGTTCCCAGAAGATGGCAGTGTCTACTCAGAAGCTTGGGAGCTGCTAGGTGGGCCAGGATAGGCAGATGCTGGGGTAGGAAGCTTGGCAGGCTCCCTGGTTCAGCCCCAGCCACTTAATTACAGAGAACTTTGCTCCCTTTTGAAAAGAGGGAAGGAGGCTTCAAAGCAGCAACCCACACGACTGGCATTTAAAGAGACAGGTTGCGAGCTCGGGAAGCGTCATGCGTATGCCAAGGAACAAAAGAAAGAGGAATTGATATGATAATTTGATGTTCTTTTACAATGGGGATGAGGAAGAAGCCTTCAGGACCAGGGATGAGGTTTTCTCCTTTCCTCCCACGGCTGGGAAAGAGCCTGGCAAGAACAGGAAATGTGACAGCAGCCTCCTTTCCCCTTGTCCTTGACACACCCTTCCAAGAGTGACGCTGAGCATTGTTCTTTCCAACAGGAGAGAGGTCCGCAAAAGACCCATTCTCCAGGTGCAGGTATTCATACAGGAGATGTCCCAAAGGTGCGTTTGAAAAGGCAACTGGACCTTCTTGGTTGTTTTCCTTGAAAATGTTTCCTTTCTCATCCAAGAAGCTTCTTCAGTTCTCAGAACAGAAGCTTCTTGGAGGAGAAGCAAAACGTTTTCAAGGAAAAAAACCAAGAAAGTCCAGTTGCCTTTTGGAAAAGCACTTTGGGACAACCATGATGGAGGATCTCCATAGAGATAGAGGAGATCTTTCCTGGCCAGACCTGAGCCTCTTCAGACCTAGACCTCATCTGCAGTTGCAACTGGCCACCCAGAACCCCCCCCCCCTTTTTTTTTTAACTGTTCCTCTTCCTGCACTGAAGATGGTGGGCTCCCCTTTGCCAGATGTGTTCAAACAGAAGCTGGATAACCATCCGTGCAGTCGAATGTAAGACTTAGGGCTTTCATCCATCTTTGGAAAGTCTGGAAACACTTTGCCACTAGTTTTTCTCTGGGATTTTTTGATTCCCTAGTTTAGCCCGCAGCCCCGGGACTTCCTGATAGACTTCCATACCAAATACTAACCAGATCTGTCCCAGCTTAGCTTCAATCGATCAACATCAGTCAAGGATACTTCAAGGGTTCAAGGCAAAGCTGGGCTTTTGAGGACCCCTCCAACTGTACAATTTTTCAATCACAGACCTACACTTTTCACACTTGTATAGGGGAAGAAACACATCGCCACGCGCAACTTAATGTGGAAAAAGCTGCACGGAGGAGAATAAATGATGTGTCTCTGTGATCCCTTTGCCCTGTTGTCTCTCTTGTTCTTAAAAAAAAAAACCCAAGCAAACCACTGGGCAATGCCTCTCACTGCATTCATATCGTTCACGCGGGGTCCTACTCAAATCAGTTCACTGAGTGTGTTGCCACCTGCTTTAGTTGGACCTGCCAAGTTCTAATCAGGAGGACCCAGAAGGCAGAGGGTGCTCCGTGGTCGCTGGAAATGTTGAAATAGCAGGGATACCCATGAAGCCAAGCCACGCCCTCTCCTTGAAGCAGTTCAGGCCATGGGGAAGCAAGAGTTTGTTTTGCTGAATCAAACAGAGGCTGTTTCCTCAACAAAGCAACTGGCTGGCCTTGGAACACAATGGGCCAGTGCTAGAGGAGAAGGCATTGCCCAAAGTCATGCTACGCGTTGAGCTTTGGCACTGTCGAGACCTCCAAGGTCCCTTCCAGCTCTGTTATTCTGTTATTGTTGTCTGCAATATCCTGGAACCACCCAAACTGGAAGACCATCCGCATGTGCAGAGTGGTGTCACAGCTGCCATTGTACGCCTCAGCTTCACACTGCTAGTTGGGAGGGGGAAACTAACCACTCATCGTACCTTCCAGAGACATCATCTCATCCCTTCAAGGCCCAAACCCCGGAAATGGAATGCAAGGCTCACCAACTAGCCTGCCATGGAAGGGACGGTTTCCAAAACAATTCATTCAAATCTAATTGGACGATGAGGGACATGCAAGGGGAGGAACGGAATGGGGAAAAGGTAACCGGGAACTTTCGGTGCATGAAAATCAGTTCTGGCTTTGCTCTACTACAATCCACTTGACTTTTAGTAAAAGTATACCTTTCACTACAAATGGAGTCGAGGGTCTTTCTTTCCTAAGGGACCAAGTTGGGGCAGGTCTGACAAGTGGGCTCCAGGCTGGCTGCTTCCTCATCTCTTCTGGGACCACCCAGCCTAGAAGACCAATGGATCTCTCCTGCTTGCCCAAAATTGTGGCTATGCCAATTGAGCATTGACCTGGTCAGCTTCGGTGCACACTGAAAGGGCCCCGAACCACCTCCTTGCAACGTCTTCTTCACTCCTCTCTCAGCCCTGGGCCACCGCAAGACATGCTTCCTCCTGCCTTCCCCCCACCTCCCTTACTTCTTTCATCTCTGTCAGCATGGATTCCATTTCATCCATGCTCTTCTGCAAGGGTAGCATCTAACCCAGGCCGGTAATATTTTCCGGGCTGCCCACACAGTCTCCAAGCGACTGTGCGGGACTCTATGAAGACCCCTGGCTCCATGGCTAGCTCCGTGTCCTACCAACCTGAAGATCTAATGAGATGGGTAGGTGAGCACAGAGGAAAAGGACCGAGCCCCTCCCCCAACTCCTGAGCACGGAGCACCCGTACTTTGAAGCACTGCTTCTCAGTCTCATCCCGGCTCTCGCTGTCGACAAAATCTTCAGTGGCCTTCCACAGAAACTTCTCGGCAAAGCCTTTCTGGGCTGTGTCACACACGAAGTGATCGCTGGGCACCTGCAGGAGGGGAAGGAGGAGAGGCAGCCATCAGCTCCAGGCAACGGGAAGGGAGGGGAGCCCTTGAGTAAAGTAACGGGTCCAACTAAACCACTGTGAGCCCCAGTAAGAGAGGTCACTTTTCTCTTTGCCCTGCTCAGCAAGGAGCTCTGATCTGGCTGTGGCCCATCAAATTCCAGTGAAGGAACTGGGCATCGCTGGCAATCCTTCCTGCATTGACAGAACAGCTGGGGCAACCATTCATTCAAGGGGGGGGGGAGTGATGTCTCTATTAACAAAGCAGAACCAGGTGACAGGACTGCAACGGCCCCTCCTTTATGTGCCCATAATGGGAGGGCCCGGGAGTGGCGTCTGCGTAATGACACACTGCGCATGCTCAGAGACGCCCCTCCTAGAACACAGAATCATAGAGGTGGAAGGGAGCTCAGAGATCTTCTAATCCAACCCCACAAAAACCTCATTTTCCTCTGTGCTTCCTGGGGTAAAATGAGCCTTACTGGCAACTGCCAATTTCTGGCCGAGAGTGAACTGGTCGAAGGCTGCTCTCGCTGGTCTGTCTTTTTTGCCAGTGAGGAATATAGAAGGAACTTCTCTTTTTTGGGCTGCCCTCTGGCTGGAGTTAAAAAAAAGAATCTGGGAATCGAAGTTGTAGAACATAGAATAATACTAGAATTATTATTATATACTGCATATAATTTACACTTCATTTAAAAATTAATTATAATAGCAAAATAACAGAAAAGCAGAAGTTGGAATGGACTTGGAGGTCTTCTAGTGTAGTCCATCTCCCTGCCCAAGTCCTTATTCCATCCCAGACAAATGCCTGTTCTTAAAAACCTCCAGTGATGGAGCACCCACACTTTCCAGAGGCAAGCAGTTCCACTGGTTAATTGTTCTTGCTGTCAGGAAATTTCTCCTTAGTTCTATTTGTGCTGTTAACTGAGGACTATAGGTAGTCCTCAACTTATGACCACAACTGAGCCCAAAACTTATGTTGCTAAGTTTGTTAAGTGAATTTTGCCCCATTTTATGACTTTTCTGGCTACAGCTATTAAGTGAATCAAGGCAGCTGTTAAATTAGTAACACCGTTGTTAAGTGAATCTGACTTCCCCATCGACTTTGCTTGTCAGGAGCTCGCCAAAGGGGATCGCATGACCCCGGGACACTGCAACCGTCGTAAGTGTGAAAAATGGCCATAAGGCGCTTTTTTCAGTGCCGCTGTAACTTCGAACGGTCACTAAGCGAACTGTTCTAACTCGAGGACTAGCTGTTCCTGCACCTTGTTCATTGTAGAGACAGGAAAGGCAGCTGCGACAACCAACCTGGCTTGGTGATGGGAGAGAATGGCGTTCCTTACCTCCTCGGCCACCAGCAGTCCACACTCCACCAGCTTGTCCACGGCGTGTTGGCAATAGTAGTGCACCGACTGGCAAGGCTGGGAGGAAGTGGGGAAAGGCGTCAATGCCAACCTGGGCTGGCCAATGCGCACCGTTCGGCAGGGAACGAACGGCTCAAAAGTCCTTTGGCATCTCCCACCTCTGCGACTCTCAATTGGTTTATTACAATGCTCGCCATCTGGCAGTGCTAATACAAAAAGGCTACAATCGGTTTTAGGGGTTGTGAGCAAGATGCCCCCAGACTACAGAAGCGTCAGCATCGAAGAGGAAATAAACTATAGGTGGGAGGTGCCTGATCAACTGAATAGAATTACTGTTAAGGAACAGGATAGGCAGTCTTTCCTGACCCAAAGCTGCATCCATTCACATGCATGCGTGTACCATGCCCAGACCCATCTGACTGCAAACTCTCCTTAAAATCATAGAACTGGAAGGGGCCTTAGAGGATTTTCAGTCCAACCCCTGAACCAAGGCAGGGGACCCGATACCATTCCAGATAAATAGCTGTCCAGTCTCTTCTTGAAAACCTCCAGTGATGGAGCACCCACAACTTCACGACGCAAGCTATTCCACTATTTAATTGTTCTCACTGTCAAAAAAAATCTCCTTCGTTCTAGATTGGATCTGTCTTTGATAAGTATCAGTTATTTCTTGTTTCACCCTCAGGTGCTTTGGAACATAGGCTGTCCCCCCTTTTCTCTGTGACAGCCCCTCAAATATTGGAAGACTGCTATCATGTCATCCCTAGTCCTTCTTTTCACCAGACTAGACATACCCAATTCCTGCAACCGTTCTTCGTATGTTTCAGCCTCCAGCCCCCTAATCGTCTTTGTTGCTCTTTTCTACACTCTTTTCAGTTTCTACATCTTTTTATAATATGGTGACCAAAGCTGCATGCAGTATTCTAAGGGTGGTCTTACTAAGGTTTTATAAAGCAGTACTAGTACTTCACGTGATCTGGATTCTAGGCCTCTGTTAATGCAGCCTAGGATTGCATTGGCTTTTCTGGCGGCTGCAGCACACGGCTGGCTCATATTTAAGCGATTGTCCACTAGGACTCCGAGGTCCCTGTCACAGTTACTGCTATTGAGCCAGGTTCCACCTAATCTGTACCTGTACATTTGGTTTTTCTTGCCTAATTGTAAACCTTACTTTTCTCTACCTTGAATTTCAGGCCCAATGCTCAAGTTTGTCAAAATCCTTCTGGATCTTGAGCCTATCTTTTAAAATTTTGATTATTCCCCCAACTTGTTGTCATCTGCAAGTTTGATAAGTTCCCCTTCTATCCTCTTGTCTGAATCATTTATGGAGATGTTGAGGAATTCTAGGCCTAAGACAGGGCCTCAGGGCCCCTCACTGCATGCTTCCCTCCATGTAGATGTGGTTCCACTGAGGACTATACGCTAAGTCTGTCAAGTCAGTTACAAAGCTCTTTCTTCCATCCTCCAAGGTTATTCCCAAATACCCTTAGAGGCTCAGGCTTGTTGGTCCATAAGTTACAGGAATTTTTCTCCATCTATCGAATCCTTCCCAAGGAACTGTGATAGGCAGATGTTACTTAAAATTATCCCAGGATGTAAGCTGTCCCACGTAAAGTTGTCTTTTGCAATTGACTGAGGGTGATTCTGTTCACCGTGAACCATGTAGAACAGGGTTTTTCAAAATCTGAAACTTGTTGGAGTTTCACAAGAGATTAAGGTCCAAAAGTGGGGGAAATTCCTTGATGTGCATTGATCTTCTATCACTGGAACTTAGCCTCTTGAGATCCAGGACTTTTTATTTTTATTTTTTTTAAAAAACCCAACAGGTTCTGAGGTCTGAAAAAAAAACCTGAAAGTCCTTCACCATGGCCATAATCAAGTTTGGACAAACATTCCTCTTTCTCTATCTGCAAAATGGGTGGTAATAAAACTGAACTTACATTAATGACTGTTACTCATTTATGCACCTGAAAATGCGTTGTAAGTATTAGTAATCTACTTGCAAGTGAAGATGTATACATTTGTTAGTCACAGGCAGCCTAAGATCCATAGCTGGTAATTCAAGCCCCATCGGAGGCACAGCCCAATGACTCAGAA
The DNA here is from genome assembly GCA_023970755.1 of Azemiops feae. NCBI lineage: Eukaryota > Metazoa > Chordata > Lepidosauria > Squamata > Viperidae > Azemiops > Azemiops feae. The sequence goes on along the minus strand of JALGBA010000430.1, from coordinate 54,853 downwards.
TAGGCATCTTCTCCAAGAAGTCGTAAGTCATGGACACCCATTTCATTAACTCACAAAAGCTGCCTACTCATATTTAGCAGTTGCTCTGTGGCAAATCTCTTAATACTTCACAAGCAAAAGGCCAAACTGTTTCCAAGTTCTTCAAGAAGAATGCAAATACAAAATGCTTCCCAAAATTCCTAAAAAAAACCCTCACAGAGCGGCAAAACAAGAGTTATTGCTACACATCCCCAGTTCCACAATTCCCTCTTACTCTACTGAAGGGGTCTCCAACCGTGGCAACTTTACAACTTGTGGATTTCAACTCCCAGAATTCCTCAACAGAAAAATGGCAGCCAGCACAGCCTCCCAGAATTTTGGGAGTTGAAATCCCCAAGTCGTAAAGCTGCCAAGGTTGGAGACCCCCCCCCCCCCGCTCTGCTGTATTTCCCCCTTTAAAACTGCAGATGGAAGCACATTCCTACGAATAGGAATAAGAGCACTTCGGCATGTTGGAAGAGACAAAGGAACAAACAAGCAGTTGCAGGCGTTTGAACTTTTTAAAATCTGCATTAGGATTATCCGTCAGCTACTGCAAAATTAACTTTCAAGTACAAGTAGTCCTCAACTTACAACCACTCGTTTAGTGTCCATTCCAAGTTACAATGGTACTGAGAAAAGTGACTGATGCCCGGTTTTCAGATATACAATCACTGCAACATCCCCATGGTCACGTGATCAAAATTCTGGCACTTGGCAACTGGCATGTATTATGACAGTTTCACTGCTCCGGGGTCACGCGATCATCACTTGTAACCTTCCCAGCTGACTTTGGACAAGCAAAGTCAACGGGAGAAGCCAGATTCGCTAAACAATGGAAGGATTTGCTTAACAACTATGGCAAAAAGGTTGTAAAATGGGGCAGAACTCACTTAACAATGACCTTGCTTAGCAACAGAAGTTCTGGGCTCAATTATCGTCGTAAGTTGAGGACTACCTGTATGCAAGTAGGAATTTTGCCGAAGTACTACCATTTTCTTTATAGGCGACCTATAGGGCAGGGCAGGGCTTCTCAACCTCAGCACGTTTCAGATGTGCGGACTGCAACTCCCATAATTCCCCAGCCAGCATCTGAAAGTTGCTGAGGTTGAGAAACACCGAACTAGGAATACAACCTGATGCTAAAGAACCTCTGAAAATCTTGGGTCTGCCCCTTGCCAACCGAAGGATACACTGCAATTTTCACCTTTTAAAAATAAGTCTTTAACCAATGATCTTAAAGGAAAAAAATTAAAAAGAAATTAAAAGTACAGACTAAGAAAGAAACCAAGGAAAATGGTTAACTTTTATATTTATCAACCAATGAATTTACCACTGTAAGATTATTACACGAATTACAGAACAACAGAGTTGGAAGGGACCTCGCAAGTCTTCTAGTCAAGCCGGAGACCCCGTGCCATTCCAGACAAGGGGCTGTCCAGTCTCTTCTCGATGGCCTCCATCGATGGAGCCCCCACCGCTTCTGAAGGCTTGTAAGATATTGTAAGAGAGAATCTCTGCCATAGTAACACATGTTGCCCCATCCTTTGATTTGCCATTTCTATCTTTGAAAAGCAGGAGCTTCATTGAATCATTAACTCAATGAGCTGCATTTGCAGGACAACTTAAACCACAGAGTTAACTAGATTTCCTAAAATAGGGTAAAACGAGGTGGGTTAGGTTGTGGGGATGATGGTTCTGATGCAAATCCCCAGGGAGCCGATGAAGATTCTGTCGTCTTAAGTTGAGTCATGGCATCTGGACTTCTTTCCTTTTTTTCATTTGAAATGTTTCGCTGCTCATCCAAATAGTTTCTTCGTCGGATGAGCAGCAAAACGTCTCAAACCGAAAAGAAAAGAAATCCACTGACGCGACGCGGCAAATCCCCAAGAAGAACTTCTGCCAAACAAGCGAATACTCCTTACCTGGCGTAGAAGGAAATCTTTGGGTAGCAGCTGGACCAGCAGGACAGACTTGTTATGAAGTTCTTCATGGGCCAAGACGAAGTTCCCGAGCTGCTCAGGGCTCCCCAAATACGGCAGCACCTCCATCAGAAGAGCGTTGATGGAACAAGCTGCCAAAAAAGATGGGCGGAGTAAACCTGAATTTGCCCCACTTTACACCATCATTTTCATGTACTTAGTAACACACCACACAGGCGTCACCATTGTTTAGGAGAAAGGAAAGGAAAGGTCTTCATTGTCTCCCTGAGCACTGGACACACACACACACACACACACACATGCACACACCCCTGAATCAGAGTGTGTATTTCTTTTTTTCTTCTTTGCAAGGCAGCTGGAGATATATTTATTTGGAAATCCAGTGGATTTCTTCCCACGTCAATATAATTAGAATATTAGAAGATACAGTTTTAAAAGTAGAATATTAAGATATTAAATAATTGCAGGAGAATACAGAATAGAGTACAGAATAATATGCTTGGAAGGGATCTTGGAGGTCTTCTAGTCCAACCCCACTGCTCAAGCAAGAGACCCTATGTCATTCCAGAGAAATGGCTGTCGAGTCTCCTGTTAAAAACCTCCAGTAATGGAGCAACCACAACTTCTGGAGGCAAGCTGTTCCTCTGGTTAATTGTTCTGTTAGAAAATTTCTCCTTAGTTCTAGATTGGTTCTCTCCTTGATTAATTTTCATCCATTTCTTCTTGCCCTGCTTTCTGGTGCTTTGGAGAATAGGTTGACTCTCGTTTGTGGCAGCCCCTCAAATATTGGAAGACTGCCATCATGTCACCCTGATCCTTCTCTTCATTAGACTACACATCTAGACTAGATTATTTAGACTAGTCCAGGGGTAGGCAACCTTGGCTCTTTTATGACTCGTGGACTTCAACTCCCAGAATTCCTGAGCCAGCCACGCTGAGGGGAAAGGGAGAGGTTTCCAAGCTGAGCCACGCTGGCTCAGGAATTCTGGGAGTTGAAGTCCAGGAGTCATAAAAGAGCCAAGGTTGCCTACCCCTGGACTAGTCTATACTAGACTAGCAAAACTTACATTTATTTAGATTTTTTAAATACAGTAAAACTATGAGAAGAGAAGGGAAGGGAAGGGGAGGGAGGGTAGAATTATGATTTCTGCCTTTCTTTTGGTCAAGTAGTTGCCATCTTTCTCCCCCCCCCCCTACTTTGTAATTCACTTCCCCTTCCCTTTTAATCCTTTCTAGCTTCCAAATCCATAAATCATCAATTCTTCTTTCAACAAAATTCCATAGAAGGTTTCCAGTCTTTTTTTTTTAAAACCCTTTTTTCATCCATTCCCCCCCCCCTCCCCCTTGACCAAATTGGTAAGCTTTGTGATTTCTGCAAGCTAACAGATGGTGAGCTTGAAAGCTGAAACATGCTTGCTCTGGAGTTACTGCAAACTTCACAGCTTTTAAAAGATCCTATTTATTATTAGTTAGCCAGTCATGTAAACTTTATTTTGGTCAAAGACATAAAGCTAAAAATCTGAGAGGTTAAAATAGAGATAGAATAGGATAGGATAAAGTGACATCTATTTGCCTACTATATATTAATTCCTTCATTGTATACTAGTGAAATAAAGTTTGACTGATTGACTGACAGATAGACGAGATGCCGGTGCATAACAACAGTCTTCCTCAAACAGGAGCTCTCCAGATGTTAGGACCAGAAAAATGACAGCCAGCAGAGCCAATGGCCACTCTGGGAATGGAATGGAAAGGGGAGGATGGAAGGGGAGGGAAAGGGAGGGGGGAGAATAGAGGAGAGGAATTGATAAAGACATACATTTTTGCTGAGTTTAGGATGGGAGAAATGCACATTAATGTTAGGAGGTGCCTCAATCAGGGTTTCTTCACTTTAACAACTTGAAGATGCATGGACTACAACTCCCCAAATCGCACAGCCAGCATGGTTGTGTCCACAAGTCTTAAAGTGCCAACGTTGAGAAACACTGCCTAGAGTCTTACCTTCCATACCTAAAAACTTCCACTACCAGAGTTCAGGAAGAGAAACAAATCAGAGGTGATGAGATGGTTAAAAGTTAAGAACAGGGCCAGAGGGTGACCTGCTGTAGAGTCAAAACCAAGGGAAGAAAAATGGCTGAGAAGGGAGCCATAGACAGTAGAAGGCTGATGGCTCTGAGAAACCCAGAACCTAGAAGAAAGAGCAGATGAAGCCCAAACAGAAGTTTCTGCTATTGCTTCTGGCCATACCCTGAATTATCCAGCCAGTCTCTCTCTGTGGACTTAGCCAAAGTTCTCCACTACTCCTCTGAAGCCATCAAATCATCAGCAAGCCAGATTGTCTAAGTAGGCTTTGTGAGACTTTGAGAACCTGGATACTCACCCCCAACAGCTTCCTGGATGAAGACAGGCAAGAGAGCCATGCTGTGCTGGCTCAGCTCCCTGATGGCCGCCTCGGTCTTCTTGGGAACCACCAAGACATCTCCCAGCGAGAGGCTAAAAAGGGTAACGCACTCTCGCAGCAGGGACAGGCCATGACACAACACATCACGTACCCGGCCGGAAAACCCCACATCACAGTTGCGCATCAGGATCTCATCGGTGATCCAAACAAAGTCTTGCATTAGTTGAGAAAAGAAAACCCCCTGGTGGAAGCAGGAAGAAAGAAAGCCAGGAAAATAAATACATTGTTGATGTCTTGCAATTTCCCTGCTTAATCTGGAATAATTTGATGGGCTTGAGACCACCCTGCCCCTGCCAGGGACACTTGAGCAAGTTTCAAGTTGCTGTTAAGACAGTGAAAGAACATTTTTGCTTCTTGATTTGGCCTATCTGGAAGGGCTGACATCAATCTTGAAAGACTGTCCAACTTTTCTCTTGGACAGGATATCTCTGGATATCTTCCCCAATCCGTCCTTTATGGGTCTACCTTATATCTTTCCTATGGATTGCCCTGGAGTCCTTAATATGAAGCAACTAAGTTTTAAGTAGATGTTGTTGTCACAAATGGCAGCACAGCTACCAAAGGAATTCAGCCAAATAGATTTTAATGTACTTCTGGAATCACAAGTCAGGTCAGAAGCCACCAAGACGAAAAAGTGCTAGTCCTGGTACAGTCAGCAGCTTTTTGGATCACCCTGGACATGAGTGCTGGGAGAAGTCTTATGCTGACCGTACTTGAAGGAAATCCAGACCCTCAGTGTCACTTACGGAAAAATACCTACTCTCTAAACAGTTTACAGAATCAGCATATTGAACCCAACAATCTGGTTCCTCATTTTACTGACCTCAGAAGGATGGGCGGCTGAGTCAACCTTGAGCCGGTCAGGATTTAACTCCTGGCAGTGGGCAGAATCAGCTGCAATGCTGCATTCTAGCCACTGTGCCACCACGGCTCCATGTTCACTCTATTGTGTGCTGGCCAGATTTCCTTCAAGGATTGGTCTATCCCACTTTGGGGCATCCCACTTTAAGGATGGTTCAAGGATGCAAGAGAAAAGAAACAAAAAGTCCACAGTCCTATGAGGAGAGTTGATAACATGGAGTATGTTTAGCCTTTGGAGGAGATGAGAAGCTCAAGGGATACAGCAAGTCATCATGCACCTTGAGGTTCTACAAAGCAAGCCATTTCCTATTATTTCCAAGGTCCCAACCCCTAAATAGGTTCCTGGGAGAAAGTGGGAACTCCCCCCTGCCCCTCTTTACTTTCCATTCTTACCTCTTGGTGCTTGTGTAGAAGTGCAGAGAGGATCTGGACTGCCATGATGGCCGAGCATGATATACCTGCTAGGAAGGTTGACAGTGGGCAGAGTTAGCAAAGGCTATTGTGATGGAAAGCAAAATAAAACCGCTGCAGGTACCTCATTATGGGGCTCCTCCGGACCAGCTCTTAGGAAAAGCCTGCTAAACAGGGTAACTCACCCCATGATCGGATCAAAAGGTTTAACTCTGACCTGAAAAATATGTCAGAGTCCCCAGCTGCCATCTCAAATAAAGGAAATGGTTGATGCTGCGTGAAATTTTACTCAAAGGAACTCAATTTCTCCCTGCTTTACAAATTATGACAATCAAGAATATTATACAGCCATTTTGTAAAACAATCTGAAAATTGGCATTACTCATAGCAGCACAGGTTTAAAGAAACAGCCCCAAAACAGGCGACACATAGTTGGATTGTAGCTGATTCAATTTATTAACATTTTGTGTAGAGCAGGAGGCACAGGACATAGGGGGAGAACTGTACATTATTATTATGATTATGATTATTATTAGTAGTAGTAGTCTTCGACTTACAACAGTTTGTTTAGTGACCGTTCAAAGTTACAATGGCATTGAAAAATGTCACTTATGAATGTTTTTCAGTTGCAACTTTTGCAGCATCCCTGTGATCATGCGATCAAAATTCAGATGCTTGGCAACTGGTTCATATTTATGACAGCTGCTATGTCCAAAAGTCACATGATCACCTTTTGACCAGCCAAGTCAATGGGGGAAGCCGGATTCACTTAACAACCAGGTTATTAACTTATCAACTGCAGTGATTCACTTAACAACTGTGCAAGAAAGGTTGTAAAATGGGGCAAAATTCACTTAAAACTGTCTTGCTTAGCAACAGAAATTTTAGGCTCAGTTATGGTCGCAAGACAAGGACTACCGTAGTAGACCTGGAGTGCCAACTGGACGTAGCCAGTCCTCAACCTTTCTTGCCAGGGAACCCAATAGGTACTACACATATTACATACTTAACTAACTTTGAAGTCTCTAAGCACTGGAGGGTCCTTCACTCTGGCACAACGTCCTGCCCTTCCTCCAGCCATCCTTGAAGGTCAATAAAGGAGGACCCCCTACCTGGGGAGACATTGTCCCTGTGACTCTAGACAAGCTGAAAGAACCGAACACGTGTCGATAGGTCAGTGAAGATTCTCAATCATGCAGGTAAAATTGTCTGAAGGTTTTAAGTGAGTCACGGCAGCCAAACAGCAACCAAAATAATTAAATGGCTGGATTAGCTGTTCACAAGAAGAGTTCGGTGCTGGAGCTTTTTAGTTAGAAGGAAGGTGGGAAAAATAAAATAGCAGTATCTGAAACCATGTGTGGCCTGGGAGACTGGAATGGAGTAACCTGGGATCCTCCATGCAAGCTAAGAAGCAAAACAGTTCCAGTAAAAATGTTCTAACTTTGGAATAGCTGTTCCAAGTGCAGCAAAAAGCAGTCTGACTTTGAACTGGTCCCACATCAGTTCCAAGACTGGGATGACCCAGTTTTGTATAGGTAGTCCTGGACGTATGACCACAACTGAGCCCAACATTTCTGTTAAGTGAGACATTTGTTAAGTGAGTTTTGCCCCATTTTACGACCTTTCTTGCCACAGCTGTTAAGTGAATCACTGCAGTTGATAGTTAGTAACCCGGTTAAGTGAATCTGGCTTCCCCCTTGACTTTGCTTGTCAGAAGGTCGCAAAAGGGGATCACGTGACCTTGGGACACAGCAACGATCGTAAGTATGAAACAGTTGCCAAGCGCCTGAATTTTGATCACATGATCACGGGGATGCTGCGAAGAACTGTGAAAAACGGTCGTAAGTCACATTTTTCATGCTATTGTAACTTTGAATGGTCACTAAATGAACTGTTGTAAGTTGAGAACTACCTGCATATGACTGGTTCCAGGGCACTTCTGAATAGCCTAGCTCAGGGGCAGGCAACCTTGGCTCTTTTATGACTCGTGGACTTCAACTCCCAGAATTCCTGAGTCAGCATGGCTCAGCATGGAAACCTCTCCCTTTCCCTCAGCGTGGCTGGCTCAGGAATTCTGGGAGTTGAAGTCCACGAGTCATAAAAGAGCCAAGGTTGCCTATTCCTGGCCTAGCTTGAGACTGGACCACTTCCAGTAGACTTGAAACAATCATTCCAAACTCTTTATGAGCCTTTCAGGTTAAGGCAGAGAGAGATTCAGAACCACTTAAAAGTAGTTCTTCTCTGTCCTCAGATGAGTGAGATCCTATTTAGTTGGCTTTAAAAAAAATCAATTCATGAAGGAGCATGCCATCTATCCTGATTAACTTTGATGTCTATACACCATCTCTCCAGTCAAGGCAGCAATAAATGCCATTCTATGCACAAAACCTTTGAAAGAGGATAATAATCTTCCTGTCCTCTTTGTAAATTAGTACAATATGACTGATCACTGATCTAGAATACTATTCTAGATGTAATACTGCATTCAGTTCTGGTCACCATGCTATCAAAAAAAGATGCTGAATGAAGAGCAACAGAGACGGTCTGGAGACTAAATCATACAACAAATGACTGAAGGAGCACCCACAACTTCTGGGTGCCTAATTTTTCTGACAGGAAATTTCTCCTTAAATCTAGGTTGGATCTCTCTTTCATACTTGTTACTTCTTGTCCTTCCTTCAGGTGCTTTGGAGAATAGGCTGACTCCCTCTTCTCTGTGACAGCCCCTCAAATATTGGAAGACAGCTATTGTGTCACCCCCAGTCCTTCTCTTTGTTAGGCTAGACATACCTAGTTCCCTCAACCGTTCATTGTATACTTTAGCCTCTAGTTCCCTGCTCATCTTTGTTGCTCTTCTCTGCACTCGGAGTAGACACTTGGAGTTTACAATGTAAATTCAAATTTATTTTGGAAATATGCAAAATATTTGGAGAGTCCCTTTATCACGTTTGTTGGCCAGAAATCTCTGGGTTCAAATGCATAAAATGATACAAAGAATTTTAAAGGTCAATTGAAACCAGTCGTTTTCTTGCTGGGTTGAATGGGTAGTCAATTAGAAAAAGGCCATGGGTGATTATTTTTATATATTACTGTTGCGAGACTATTCTATGCATAAAAATGGAAAGACTCTGAAACACCCACAATGGAGGAATGGTTGTTAAAGATGACAGAACTAGCAGAGATGGTAAAATTAATTTGTTTGATTAGAGAAAGATCGAGAATTACATTTATCAATTATTGGAAACCTTTTTATGATCTTTTTGCTGAAAAAAGGGAAAAATGAACTCGTGATTTATGGGTTTGAAGATTAGAAAGAGTAGCTTATGAAAAGAAGGAAATTATAACATAACTTAGAGAGAGGGTAAAAGATAAATGCACTTATAAACAGTTTCAAAAAGATTGGAAGCTGCTTCTTTATAATCTTGTATTTTGTTTCTTTTTTTAAAATTTCTATTGCCTTCCTTATTTATTTATTACTCTTATTTTCTTTCTTTTCTAATAATTGGCATTGATTTCTTCGTGTTAAAACATTTTTTTCTATAAAAAAATATATTGAAAACCCCCCAAGACATTGCAAATTCAATACTAACCTCTTGATTGAGATAGCTTTTACAGAAAATTATTAAAGGGGTATGCAAAATCCTTTGATTCAAGCAGTTTTCTCTCTGGAGGGTTCAAACTGAAATGCTGGAAAACCAGTTTGGTCCAGGAGAGCTGGGAGACTGGGAGTTCTAGTGTTGCTTGAAATTTTAGGATTCATTAGTTGCATCCTGGCAAAAAGATGGGGAAGAAAATGGAGGTAGTGACAGATTTTATTTTCCTGGGCTCCAAGATCACCGCAGATGGGGACTGCAGCCAAGAAATTAAAAGACGCTTGCTCCTGGGGAGGAAAGCTATGGCAAATTTAGACAGCATACTAAAAAGCAGAGACATCACCCTGCCAACAAAAGTGCGTATAGTCAAGGCCATGGTTTTCCCAGTTGCAATGTATGGCTGTGAAAGTTGGACCATAAGAAAGGCTGAGCGCAAAAGAATTGAGGCCTTTGAACTATGGTGCTGGAGAAGACTCCTGCGAGTCCCCTGGATTGCAAGGCGATCAAACCGGTCAGTCATAGAGGAGACTGCTGACTGCTCTTTAGAAGGCCAGATCCTGAAGTTGAAACTCAAATACTTTGACCACCTAATGAGAAGGAAGGACTCACTGGAGAAGAGCCTAATGCTGGGAAAGATTGAGGACAATAGAAGAAGGGGACGACAGAGAATGAGGTGGCTGGATGGAGTCACTGAAGCAGTAGGCATGAGCTTAAATGGACTCCAGAAGATGGTAGAGGACAGGAAGACCTGGAGGAATGTTGTCCATGGGGTTGCGATGGGCCGGACACGATTTCTCAACTAACAACAACAACAACAAAGTTGCATTTTAAAAGATGGTATTAGCACTTTTAACATGGTGTTCTAGGCCTCTCTTTTAACTTTAAGGAAACATGTTTTGCCCTTCTTAGTCAAGGCCATTTCTTTGGTATGTGAGAGCTTGCTTCTTCAGCAACTACACAATAGAAAGCGCATTTGAAAGTCCTTGAACACACTTGCAAGTTTTAAGAAAGATAAAAACCTGGCTGGGAAAGAATAATGTAAATTTGTCACTTGTGGAATATTATCTAGGATCAATGTTTTCTATTGTTCAAGTCTCACATGTAATCACTGTCTTTTATTGTTTGATCACTTGCGTTCTGAAGTATTACATACACAAATGCTTGCATCATTTGTTTCTGCACTTTATGAAAGGACTTGGCCCCCTCAGTAACTGCCTTTTGCTTTGCCTGAATTATTAGATGATTCATATTTTTAGGTGTGCAAAAAAGTCTTTCTCTCTCAGATTCAGGGATCAAGTTCTTATCAGCTCCACGCCAAACTCGGGGTGCTTGAGTTTAGATGCAACATTAGTCCTGCCCACCTGTGACCTTGGGCCAGTCCCTCTTCAGTCCTGGGAAAAAACTGCAAGGGCAAATCACCTCCAAAAATGGTACCCAGAAAGCTGCAGGGACATGTCCATGTGGGTCATCAGGACTCCAGATTGACCCAGAGACATGTGCATACAGGCACACAACAAGTGATTATCCTGTCCTCAAATGTTGAGAGTGCTGTCAGGATACTAGCCACAATTAGGGCATCATTTTTTTCCTCGCATCCCAGCCAGAAATTTCTTCTGGTCCCAAATGAGCCATGAAATAAAAAAGAGGTTGAGACTCTGGAAAGAGTGCAGAGAAGAGCAACAAAGATGATCAGGGGACTGGAGGCTAAAACACATAAAGAATGGTTGCAGGAATTGGATATGTCCAGTTTAATGAAAAGGACTACGGGTGACATGACAGCAGTGTTCCAATATCTTAAGGGACTGCCACAAAGAAGAGGGGGTCAACTTATTTTCCGAAACAGCAGAAGGCAAGAGAAGAAACAGTGGATGGAAACTTATCAAAGAGCGATCCAACCTACAACTAAGGAGAAATTCCCTGACAGTTAAAACAATTAACCAATGAACTGCTTGTCTTCAGAAGTTGTGGGTGCTTACACTGGAGATTTTTAAGATTGGACAGCCATTTGTCTGAAACGGTATAGGGTCTCCTGCTTGAATAGAGGATTGAATTAGAAGAATTCCAAGATCTCTTCCAATTCTGTTTCAGACAAGTGGCTGTCCAATCTCTTCTTAAAAATCTCCAGTGATGGAACACCCACAACTTTTGGACACAAGCTGTCCCACTGGTTAATTGTTCTCACTATCAGGAAATTTTTCCTTAGTTCTAGGCTGCTTCTCTCCTTGATTAGCTTCCATCCAGTTTCTTGTCCTGCCTTCAGGCACTTTGGAGAATAGACTGACTCCCCTCTTCTTTGTGGCAGCCCCTCAACTATTGGAACGCTGCTATCATACCCAATTCCAGCAACTGTTCTTTATGTTTTAACCTCCAGTCCCCTAATCATCTTTGTTGCTTTCCTTTGCACTCTTTCTAAAGTCTCAGTATCTTGTTTATATTGTGGTGATGCAATATTCCAAGTGTGGTCTATCAAGGCATTATAAAGTGGTACTACCACTTCATGTGATCTATTAATGCAGCCTAGGACTGCATCAGCTTTTTGGGCGGCTGCAGCGCACTGCTGGCTCATACGTACTGTAAGTGGTGGTTTACTGGAACACCTAGATCCCTCTCTGGCTGGAATTCTGGGAGTTGAAGTCCACATGTTTTAAAATTGCCAAGGTTGAGAAACCCTGCCCTGGACAAAGGAAATACTACTACCGACCAGTCGGGGGTTGTCAAAATGATCTCAACGGAACAAAAAATGTACTCTTAAATCCTTACTAGCAAACAGTAAATTGGTAGGAACTGAATTGTTTTGCAAGAACATACCCAGGTGGATTGGCTGGACCCAAATTGTTTTTCCTGCTGAATAAATTGACTGCAGTAGGTCAGGATGAGCCATTTGCTTTTTTTTTAATTTCATTTTTTTTTTTAAAAGGAAAGGATTTATCTTGGTAAGGTGCTCTTTTCCCCAGCAATACTCATCTTACTGAATCGTAAAAGGAGAGACAGCGAGCGGGTGCTCATAAACCATTATACCAAGTCACGCAGGCTATGCATTAGCACAGACAGAGCAGTTGAAGTTATTATACTAAAATAACTGATAATTGGGAAGTTACATCCACACTCAGAGAATAGCAATAAACTAAAAAACTCACCGTGACACGTGAGCCCCATCTTTTATGTAACAAGGGCTCTTAAGCAACTAAGTGGGACTGGCTAGTAACCAGCATATTCTGAGTGCTCCAGTTTCATATAGATCCTCTCCATCAAACAAGGACTAGCAATCTGGTCACGTCCCACAGGAAGGGCTGTTCTCCCATGGAGGAGCCTTACATGTCCTTTTTTTAAAAAAAATTCTCAGAAGCTGGAAAGAGCAGAAACTCCTCCTCTGAGCATCAGAAGTGTTCTCAATGTTCCCAAAACTACAACATGTCCAAACCCACCAAAACCCTGAGACAGGCTTATCCATCTTAAAGACTGTACATAAGACTCCAGTGTATGCAGTCCAGTGCACTGAGGAGTGTTCAGAGCTGTACATTGGAGAAACCAAGCAACTTTTACACAAGACAGCACAAGAGAATCCGAATCAGAATAGAGCTGGAAGGGACCTTGGAGGTCTTCTAGTCCAGCCCCCTGCTCAAGCAGGAGACCCTAGACCATCTCAGACAAGTGACTGTCCAGTCTCTTCTTAAAAACCTCCAGTGATGAAGCACCTACAACTTCTGGAGGCAAGCTGTTCCACTGGCTAATTGTTCTCACTGTCATGAAATTTCTCCTTAGTTCTAGGTTGCTTCTCTCCTTGATTAATTTCCATCCGTTGTTTCTTCTCCTGCCGTCTGGTGCTTTGGGGAATAAGTTGACCCCCTCCTCTTTGTGGCAGCCCCTCAAATACTGGAATACTGCTATCATGTCCCCCCTAGTTCTTCTTTTCTCTAGACTAGCCAAACCCAAATCCTGCAACCATTCTTCATATGTTTTAGTCTCCAGGCCTTTAATCATCTTAGTTGCTCTTCTTTGCACTTTTCCCAAAGTCTCAACATCTTTTTTGTAATGTGGTGACCAAAACTGGTGTGGTCTTACTAAGGCTTTATAAAGTGGTACTAATACTTCACGTGATCTTGATTCTATGCCTCTGCTTATACAACCCAGGATTTTATTAGCTTTTTTGGCTGCTGACGCACACGGCTGACTCATGTTTAAGTGATCATCCACTAGGACTCCAAGGTCCCTCTCACAGGTACTGTTTTTGAGCTGCGGTGTTGAGAAGCAGTATACTTTCACTTAAAAGAAAAAGGACGCTCCTTTGAAGACCATAAAGTTCACAGTTTGGACAGGGAAGATAGATGGTTTGAGAGGTGTGTGAAAGAATCCGTTTATGCCAAAGTGGAAAATCCCTCCCTCAACTGAGGCGGAGGCCTCAAACACAACCTGTCCGCTATTTTTTATGCCGCTCTTGCATCAGTTTCCAGAAAGATCTAGGCCACTTCACAGGTTCACCAGTGAGGTCACACTTAAGAGACCTACCCAAGAGAAGGATTTAGGAGCAACGATCATTAATGGCTCTCTGCCTACTCACCTAAGGAACCTTTTCAGATTAGGTGAGAAATGAAACCACCCTGGAGGACATGTATGGGGTCCCCTAACCAACTTGCTCAGACTGAAGAAGCTACTTGGATAAGCAGAAGCACTGATGATGTTACGTAGTTTGGTAATGAAATGTCTGCAAGAAAACAGCCAAGCTCAGGGAGCAGTGAAGACCTTACAGTTCAACCCTGAGTTACAATTATTCTCTTCTATCGATTAGTTGACAGAGTATATTTTGGGTGCAGATGACAGAGTGCTTGGTCTGGCAAAATGTTCTCTGCAAGAGTGAAACAATAAAGAACTCAGCTGGGAAGAACTGCCATGTATCATTCTTGGTTTGGGGCTTCACACATAGTTTACAAACCCAGAATCTGCATACTCAGATCTCTACTACTCTACTCTTTCCAGCTCTTCTACTGTTGCTGCCAGTTAACACTCACTACCTAAGCAATTCCTGCTATGTCTCACCCAGCCTGATATGGGAACAAGCCATCTGCACGTAGGCGTCTGTCTGCCGACACATCTGTGTCCTTGACACAGGAACAACATCTTTCTCGTCACCTCTGGGATGTAGAAGGGACTCATGTGCCACGTTATCCAAGTGGGTAACATACAGGCAGGCACAGCTGGCAGAAACACAACAAATGCAGCAACAATAACGTGCAGAGCTGGGTGAAAACAGGCTGCCTCTGCGTACAGCTTTCTCCTGATATCTAGGGAAGGAACTGCAGTAACTCAAGAGACATGGAGAATTTATAGAGCTGGAAAATCTCATCTGAAATGCATTTCTTTAGCTGAACATCTCTGGATGAAGCATTCTGAGAATCCAGAAGATTTCTCAAAGTCTAGTTTATTGTTTTCCAACTTCTGAGAGCCCAAGAAGACACATTTTGTGCTAAATAATCTATGCTTACTTCATCCTTATGCTGAAAAAGGTTGAATTTTTTGTAGTTTATCTATCACTTTACATTCAGGTGGAGAAGACAGAAGCATGTTCTCCCCAATTTTCCTCCCCAAATAACTCTTGGGATGGGTCCAGGATCGTCTCTCAGAGATGCTCCAATGCTAGGTTTTTCAAATTGGATCCACCAAGTCCTCCCAATGGGAGAATTTTATGGAGTCCTCTGAGAGATAATTAGGGGTGGGGAAGGAGTTCAGTCAAAAACAACAGATTTTCTGTCACTAGAATTCTTTGATTTGATCAGGATTTCTGGAATTTGGCGGGGCTGAAAAACTTTTGAAAACTTCTACTGGTTTCTGGCTTGGTGACTTTAACCACTACACCAAACTAGCATTCATTATTTTAAGCAGCCTTTTTTTTCACCCAGGTGCCAGTTTGAATTATGAGACTGTGGCCTTCACCATTGTAGCATGAAAACTCCCAAAAATGGGAGTTGAAGGCTAACCATCTGGAGAGGATGAGCTACACACTCCATTCTGGTGGAAAAGAAGCCCAGCCTATGTTTTGGAATGAACCAACCATACTTCCGACTCAACGCTGGCTGGACAACTTCAGCACCAACATGAAAAGTGACACCTCTGGGCATCTCTTTCTGCCAGCAGGTGAGACAGGGCAACTACTTACCACTCAAAGCATGTAGGCTTAAATTGTCCAGCAAAACCTGTTCTTCTATGGTCAGTGCCACAACATCTTGAGAGCTTGTAGGCCAACATTCAACTTTCTCACAATCCAGAATGCTGGAGCTATTAAACCAGAGAATGAGGATCTGGTGAACAGCAGCTTTTTGGATCAGTACTGTTTTTCCCTCCGTCCATCCCTTTTATCTATCCCTCCCTCCCTCCCTCCCTCTAATCTATCTATCTATCTATCTATCTATCTATCTATCTATCTATCTATCTATCTATCTATCTATCTATCTATCTATCTATCTATCTATCTATCTATCTATCTATCTATCTATCTATCTATCTATCTATCTATCTATCTATCTATCTCTATCATTGAGCTTTTTATTCCATCCTTCCTCCAATGCTCAAAGATCACATTTGGTCTACTTAAACAGCAAACAAGTATAGGATTCCTGCGGATCATTTGGTCTACAAGTTGTATTAATTTCTGGCCATTGACAAGGATCTTGCAGATTAAAATAATATTATTGTTAGACTAACAGCCCAGAGTTTTTTTCTGGGTGAGCAACTCAAGGTGCTGTGCATAATGCTCCTTCCTCTTATTTTCTTCACTACAACCCTGTGAGGTGGGCTGGGCTAAGGGAGATTAATGGATCCAAAGTTGCCCCACTGGTTTCCTGCCCAGGTCCAAACCTTTTCTGAGGATATGAACAGATTCTTTATCTAATTCAGACAAAAAGATGGACCTGAAGTTGCAATGGAAGTCTGCCCCTTCTGTACAAGGAGTCCTCCATTTACGACCACAATTGAGCCCAAAATTTGTTGCTAAGCGAGACAGATAAGTGAGTTTTGACCCATTTTAAACTTTTCTTGCTACAGTTATTAAGTCAATCACGGCAGTTGTTGAGTTAGTAACCCAGTTGGTTAAATGAATCTGGCTCTCCCATTGATGTTGCTTGTCAGAAGGTCGCAAAAGGGGATCACATGACCCCGTGCTATAAATCATAAATATATGCCAATTGCCAAGCAACCGAATTTTGATCCTCTGACCCTGGGGATGCTGCAATGGTCGTAAGTGTGAAAAACGGTCATAAGTCACCTTTTCCAGTGCCGTTGCAACTTCGAGTGGTCACTGAACGAAGGGCTGTGAGTCGAGGACTACCTGTACATGCACATGGGCCCTTGGACTTACAAAAGGAACAAGGCACGTACTCCTGCACAGCCTTGGGTCCACTTTCCGGCATCTTTTGAGCCCCCCTTGCAGATGCTGCTTCATCGGGAGAACAAGAGCAGAAAACGTCCGAAGGCTCAAGAGCGGCTTTTGTGGGCAGCTGCGTATTATTATGCACGTTCACCGAAGGCCTCGTGCTTAACATGCTCTGGGCCGTTTGCACGTCTCCAGGCTGACTATTTCTTCCTGCATTTCCATCCTCACCAACCTACTTGGTGGCCAACTTGGTGTAACCACTGGGTTGACCTACAGGCAGCCCTCGACTTACAACCGTTCATTTAATGGCCGTTCAAAGGTTACAATGGGACTGAAAAAACTTCTCACACTTATGAACATTACAAGCATCCTCACAGTCACGTGATCAAACTCTGGATGCTTCGCAACCGGCCTGTATTTACGACGGTTGCAGCGTCCTGGAATCCTGGGGTTGTTACCTGCAAGCTTCCTAAGGAGCTTCTGGCAAGCACAGTCAGTGGGGCAAGCCAGATTCACTTAACAACTATGGCAATTTACTTAACAACCATGACAAAAAACTTGCAAAATGGGGCATGATTCACTTAACAACGGAAATTTGGAGCTCAGTTGTGGTTTTAAACTGAGGACTATCTGTACGCAGTCATAATTAACTTGATTCAAGTTGATTGAATAAATCATAATTTCCTGCCCTTATAGAAAATACTAAGCCATAAACAGCAGTTTATAAGCCACAATGCCCAAATTCACCCAACATATAAAGGCAAAACTGAACAACTCACCATATGATTTAGTGTAATGCATGAATAATACACTAAAAGACAGGCAACCGGGACGCAGTTCAAAAATTTAGAGCAGCCTTAATTTCCCAAAGGATGCCATTTAAACATTGCAATGTTAGATAAAGTTTTCAATAAATACTGAAAACAATATAGCAGTGGAGAAATACTGTAAAACTTTACAAAGAGATCAAGTCTCACAACTTTTACCGACTCATCTAGAAGAGATCTCGGTCTAAGTTAACTGGAGAAACCTTTTGAGTTCCTTTCTGGCTGTCTTCCTTGGATCCAGACAGATGTTGGGTCTCTTCAACTGCAGCTGGGACTTTTGCATCTTCCCTGTCTGGGGGAGGGGTGGGTGGGCTAAGCACTGCAGCTTTCACATCTCCACAACTCTCTCACACAGACTTACCACCTGCCAAAAATTTCAGGTAAGAGCAGTTCTTTCAGCTGCTTCCTAGAGCTGTTCTGCCTGACACATCTATTTGTCACAAATTCCTAGGAAAGAAAGAAAAAGAATCTGATTTGAGAATTTCAACACTCCTGTCTGTGAGAACAATCAATCGGTGGAACTGCTTGTCTCCAGAAGTTGTAGGTGCTCCACCACTGGAGGTTTTCAAGAAGAGAAAGGACGGCCATGGTCTAGCAGGTTGGATTAGAAGACCTCAAAGATCCCTTCCAACTCTTGTTATCCTACAATTCTGACTGCAGTGGCATCTGAGGCAGGCATACAACCTGTTGGCTGCAAAAATACTTGTGCAAAAACACAACCCCACCCCAACTTTTCTTCAGGCCCTGAGGTGTGCAGGGACATTTGGAGGGGGGATTACTTCACTTTGAACCAATCCCTGTGGTCTTTTTTCCCCTCAACCTCATACTGGAGACATTGGGTGATCGGTAATACTTGGGGGCTAAACTATCAGAATGTGATGCATCTATTATTATTATTTGCTTCTTTAAAACAGAGAAGAGAGGTGCACAGTTTGCTGCCAAGTTCCAGTGCCAAGTTTTTGGCTGAGTTGGGGCGGGGCGGATCTCCATTCTAGGAAGAAAGATTCACTATTGTCAGTCCTTTGAGGTAGACCAGATTAGAAATGCAAAGTCATGCATGCTAATCCTACATTTATTATAAGATTATGGCAAGAGTTTTGCAAGTCTGAAGGCTGCCCCCTCCCCATCGTTTTCTTTGTGAGAACTAGGGATGTTTTTTCAAATTACATTTCTGCCCTGGACTCACCTCTCTTTTATCTGACTATTGTCTTCTTCCTGTTCTTCAAGATTATTCCTTCTTCCCTTTAGAACAACTGTCCTATAACCATTCCCCCCCCCCACAATTTAGGACAGGGGCGTCTGTGTGTGCATATGTGCTTACAAGATTCAAAAGGGCAGCCACTGAAACCCGTGCTCCTTTACAAGCAGTCCTTGACTTAGAACAGTTCGTTCAGTGATTGCTCAAAGTTACGACACTAAAAAAAGTGACTTATGACCATTTCTTCACACTTACGACCGCTGCAGCATCCTCATGGTCATCTGATCAAAATTCAGACACTTGGCAACTTATTCATATTTATGACAGTTGCCATGTCCCAAGGTCAAGCAAACTCAATGGGGAAGCCAGATTCACTTAACAACCGTGTTTAGTAACTTTACAACTGCAATGATTTACTTAGCAACTGTGGCAAGATAGGTTGTAAAATAAGGCAAAACTCACTTAACAAATGTCTTGTTTGGCAAAAGAAATTTGGGGCTCAATTGCAGTCTTAAGTCGAGGACTACCTGTGTAACATGCATCCCACACAGAAAACGGAAGGGCGTCACAATCCAAGCATAACAAAGATGGGGCTTCAATCATGCAGTTAACTGTGGCATCGCCATGTTTCCCAAGCATTTCCCCTTGCACAGAGGCCGCTGAGCCAGGGCTGAATGTCCCAGAGGCCTCCCCTCCATACCTGCAAAGAGAAGGGCTGAGCAAGGCCGATCCGGACGCAGCCCAGTCCCCGACACGCGGCTCGGCAGAGAGTCCACACAGTGGCCCAGAGACCAAGAGTCTGGGTGGGGCTCTGGAAAACAGAACAAGCAATGCAGACATCAGCTGTGGTCAACACTGTGACTTTTTTGACCCTTTCCTGGTGGACACCCCCAGTGGTGGATGGAGGCCATTTGCTTGTCTTTAGTTTGGACCCCAGAAGGCAGCAGAATTAGGCAGAAACCTGCAGAGACTGGGCCATTATGGGCTGCAGGTGGGAAATCAGAATTTTTAAACTCTCCTTCAGGTATTTATCTTGCAATTCCATCTAAGAGCTAGGAATAATAAAGGGCATTTCTAAGCCAGTCCGCTTACTAGCCAGTTTTTTTTTCCTAGTGGCACTTCCTTATTGCTAATCTTAGGGGAAACAATAAAAAATGTGCCTCTTCTGCCTGAAAGAAAAGAATAGAATACAAATAGAATATAATAAAAAATAAATAACAGAACAGAACAGAACACTTTATTGGCCAAGTGTGATTGGACAGGCAAGGAATTTGAAGGGTTGTGGAGCTAGGCACCCCAACTCCTGAACCCAGGAGAGAAAAATGCCCCTTGAGGATGGTGAAGGCTCCACAGAGGGGCCTCAGCTTGGCTCTAGCAAGCTATCTGCACCTCTCTCTTTTGACTGTTTTGAAACAAAAGAAGGATCCCTTTGCATATGAGCTGTAAATACAGGCAACACAACAGCAAAGAGTGCACCCTGAAGGAATTATATGGAATGGACTTAATTTCTATTTAGTTTTATACCTTGAATCTCCTTCCACTGTTCCCTTCTGAGGTCAACAGCGGATACAAGATAACAGCAATTTGCAATCCAGCATTTTTCAGATGTATCAATAGAAGAGAATATTTGCAGCTCAGGGGTGCTCTGTGGGACCCTGGGTGTCTTCCGAGTTTGGTGGTCTTCTTGCAGACGTTTCATTACCAAACAGGGTAACTCCACCAGTGCTAGCAAACCCTAATCCTCTAGCACTGATGAAATTACCTAGTTTGGTAATGAAACGTCTGCAAGCAAACCCCCAAGCTCAGAGAATACCAAGGACCCTTCATTTGCCAGATGTGTTGGAAGAAGGACCCTCAGACTTCCCAGGTCCTCCACATCTGAAAGATGCAGGATTATAAAGGGTGGAGATAGGCAAATAGCGTTTATTCTCCAAATGCTGTAGTTCATGTACCTTGAAGGTGTCAAGATGTACAGAACAAGGAATTTTTACTGGATTAGTTGGGACAGCAGTTCCCCACCAATGTTTGTAGAAATACAAAAAAATAAAAACAACAACAACAAAAATCCCATAGGAAGAGGAAACGGTTGAGGTTAGAGGGGCACTGCAAACTGAAGGAGACAATTATTTTATGTCCAGCAATCTCAGTTAAATAACCTTGCTGCTAAAAAGAGAATATAGAGCTGATGCAGTGGCTCTTACTCTCACCCTAGATTATCTCCAAATTCCCACTCTAGGATTCTCAGATCCTAGAGTTGGGATCTGGGATTTGCAGGGCCTTTTGGCCACAGCTGTCAACGCTGCTAACATTGGATGTTTTTGCATTGACAACAGATGGAAATGTAGCCATCTTTTACCTTTCGCTTTTAGAGTTAGATGATGCTGGGAGGGGGAATGTGAACGAGAGTCCAGCTAGACATAACAACACTGGACCCAGCGTGAGAAACAAGGTTATTGTAACCAGAGCTGATAAGGACTTGGCGGGGTGGAGAACGGGAGAGGAAGCCCACGCTTCAAGCTAATTGGGGAATGTGATTTATGACTGTTAATTGGAGGAGGGAATTGTGCTTTGATACTATGTGCTCAGGGGAGGGGAATTCAGTTTTTGGCTTCGATTATGCAGTGCCGATGTTATGCTACTCAAAATAAAGATTCTTTAAGGTAAACAATGCCTCGAAGTTCTTTTGAAGAGTTTCATCTGTCGGAACCATGACAACAGCTGTTCTTACCTCCTTCCCCCCGTGAATGAAGTCAGGAGTTCTCTCATAAGAGATGCTAACAGGCACTATCATGACATCTGGGATGGTCCCAGTGTAATAAGCATTGAGCACCAGGCTCAGCCACGCTCTGCCGGAGAGGGAGAGCTGCTGAGACCCAGAGAAGACCTCTTCCAAGAAGATCAGCAGGGATTGCTTGCTCAGGAGTAGTTCTTCAATGTACTATGAGAGAAGAGAAGAAGACCATGAACGGCAAGACCATCCTTTCCTGTGTCACAGATTCATTGGCTCAAACGTTTATATTAGGAGTCTCCAAACTTGGCAACTTTAAGACTTCTGGGACTTCAATTCCCAGAATTCCTCAGCCAGCATGGCTGCACAAAAATAAAGGCATGGCTGTCTGAAGAATTCTGGGAGTTGAAGTCTGCAAGTCTTAAAGTTGCCAAGTTTGGAAACCCCTGCTTTATAAGCACCTTAGGCTCAGTGTTGTGCAATAATTAAAAAAAGGAGGCTGGTAGCCCCTTTCAGACTATCCCGTTTGATTAAAAGGTGTAAGTTTTTTAAATAAAACTTTGTCAGTCTGAGAAAAGCCTATTGGAGCCCTCCTTGAGGTTCTTGGGATTTCATGAGACACTCACTGTTCATGCAATGTTCATGGAGCTCCTGATGTCTGATGGAGTGAGCTTCAGCTCACAAAAGCTTTTGCTTTTTTAATAAAATGGGTAGGTTGGAAACAGGGCTACCAGAGCCCTCCTGATTTGGGGCTACCACCAACTAACATGGTTCTTCTCCTACAGGGTGGCAATTAAGGTGCTAACCTCAGAGTTCAAGTTATGGCTCAACTCCAGAGCCCTCCGGCAACTTTAGGCCAAATCTTCTCCCTCAACCCGCCGACTCCACAGGATTGTTCTTGTTACAGGGATAAAATGGGAGGGGGGTGGTGGAAGTGTCTTTGGAATAGGATAGGATAGGATTGAACAGAATAGAGAACAGAGAGAATAGAATAGAGAATAGAAAGAATAGAATAGAGAGAATAGAATAGAGAATAGAGAGAATAGAATAGAATAGAATAGAATAGAATACAGAGAATAGAATAGAATAGAATAGGAGAATAGAGAGAATAGAATAGAGAATAGAGAATAGAATAGAAAATAGAATAGAATAAATAGAATAGAGAGAACAGAATAGAGAATAGAGAGAATAGAATAGAATACAGAGAATAGAATAGAATAGAATAGAATAGAATAGAATAGAATAGAATAGAATAGAAGAGAAGAGAAGAGAAGAGAAGAGAAGAGAAGAGAAGAGAAGAGAAGAGAGAACAGAACAGTACATAACAGAGTAGAATTCTTTATTGGCCAAGTTTGATTGGACACACAAAGAATTTGTCTCCAGTGCATAAGCTCTCAGTGTACATACAAGCAATAAGTGGTAAATCATGATCATCATAAATAATAAGACACAATATTCAGTGATAGTCATAAGACAGGGGTTCCCAAACTGTAGGCCACGGCCCACTAGTGGGCCGTGAGCGGTTTGAACCGGGCCATGGAAATAGCCGGCATCGCGTGTGTGCGCATTGCCATTTGTGTGAGCAGTGGGCGAATGTGTGCGCGCATGCACTCCATTTAAGTGAGTGGCAGGCCACTTGTACGGAACCCCCCCCCTCCCTCCCCGCCAGTCCGCAAAGCCAGAAACGTTGGGGAACTCTGTCATAAGATACTAAATAAAAGCAATCAACATAAATCATAAGATACAAACAACCAAGTGATAGTCATAAGATGCTCAAGGAATAGGTAATAGACCATCCGGAGAGACAGCCACTATAATAAAATCTACAAGTCCACTTTATCAGAACCAATTATTACAGGCAGATTAGATGCAACTGCCCACGTGCCCATCAAAAAGAATCAAGAGTGGGGAAAAAAATCCTGCAGACAGTCAAATGCAAAATGTTCAAAGGATTTCTAACACTTCTGTGCCGACTGAACCGCAAGGGGCCATTCACAATAGCTACAAATGACAACATCTTCCTTTGCGCGTCTCCTTTAGAAGAGCAGAAACAGCAACCTCAATTAAGGCCTGCAATGAAGGAAAATCTCAGCTGCTCTTTGAACATTCTTTCTTCCTTTCTTTAAAAAAAAAAAAACATATTTGAAGGTACGATCACAAGGGATCCAGAGAGTGTGAAAGGCTCTCTGGGGCTGTTCTTTGTTCTTCCCCACGGCCATGAAAACTTGAAAATTACATTGCGGATTGTCCCACAGGTGCTTTTCCCAAAAGCAACTGGACTTTTCTTTGTTTTTTTCCTTGAAGGCCTTTCGCTTCTGACCCAAGAAGCTTTTTCAGTTCTGAATGGGGGTGCAGTCATCTGGTCCTTAGCACTCTCTCTGAGGGTCGTTTGAGGCCACTTGGGGGTTGATCTGTGTCCTTAGGGTCACCTGAATCGGAATGCAAATGGGTGTGAAGCCTTCTTGGAACTGCTGAAAGTGGGACACTGTGGATTGTTCAGACGGACAGAGAAGCTGCACTGTTTATGAGGCCTGATTTCTACAGGTTGAACACATTAAACCTTTAATCCTGGAAATCTGCCTGGAATAGATACATACTTAGCAGGAGAGACTCCAGCATGTGGAAGTCGAATAGGGTTAGGATTAAGGACCTTAGAGGTCTTCTAGTCCAACCCCTTACTCACGCAATAGATCTTGTATCACTTCACACAAATGACAAATGACTGTCCGATCTCTTCTTAAAAACTTCTGAAGGCAAGCTGTTCCACCAATTAATTATTCTCACTATCAGACAATTTCTTACTTCTAGGTTGGCTCTCTCGTTAGCAACCTTCCACGTGTCGCTTCTTGTCCTTGTCTTGTTCAAGTGAGCACTTTCTTTGAAACTATCCAGCTGGGAAAAAATATCTCAGCTTCTTACCCTCAACAGGCCCAGCAAGGGAAGCAGAATATTTATACAAATACTACATCCAGCGACGGTCCATAGAAGGAACCAAGATCTTTTCCTTTCAAAGTTGGATAGCCGTCTCATCATCATCATCACCACCACCGTCGTCATCATCAATTGTGAACTGGATGCCAATCCCTCCATCTCCCCTTAAGAACTGAAGGAGAAGGGTCTTCCTCAGTTGGGAAAAAATGGACAGGGAATGACGTATTAAAGGTCCGTAAAATAATAAATTGTTTGCAAACATTGATTTAAGTTATTCTCACAGTTAACTGTGAGAGATCTAGGAGATTTAATAGACAAAGCAATGGGACCGAGTCTTCCCCATCTATGCCTGCTCTTTAGGGCCCCAGCGACACCTGGCCAGTGAGAAGGACCTTTTGTCTGACCCTGTGTTCTTGCCAGTTTTGGAAACAAGCCTTCATGCTTGGTTAGGAAAATAAGAAGTCACAATCCCTCTGAACATCCTGTCAGCGTGCAAGTGACTTGCTTCTCCCAAGCTCTCATTTGGGTGTGAAGCACGGCTGCTGAAAGCAGAGCTGAGCAAACAGTTCCATCTGTGCTTCCTCTGAACGGTTTGGCAGAAAAGGCAAACGCTACTGCCATGGTTTGCAGATGCTAAATGCCTGTTTCTGGTTGAGACAGGAGTTTAAAGTTCTCCCTGGTTAAAAAAAAAAGCAAGCAAACAAACAAATACACACAGGCCTGGCAAACTCTTCCAGTTACTCGTGAAAAAGCACCTTTGGGATAACTATGACCTGGATGACTGAGAACCTCCACAGATCTTCCAGTTACTTGCACATTCATCAAATTTGGTCCAAGCGCTCTCTCCCCCTTCCCCCCTCTTCATTAATCAAAAGGAACTGGACAGCTGTTCTGCCTTTGCCACCTTAAACTTTTGGGTGGAAATAAAAATGTGCTATGAACTGACAAAGAATACAGGAAGGTTTTAAGAAAAAGAAAACATCATCTGGAAATCCCGTAACACTGGGAAGGAAGGAAGGAAGGAAGGAAGGAAGGAAGGAAGGAAGGAAGGAAGGAAGGAAGGAAGGAAGGAAGGAAGGAAGGAAGGAAGGAAAGAAGGAAGGAAGGAAGGAAGGAAGGAAGGAAGGAAGGAAAGAAGGAAGGAAGGAAAGAAGGAAGGACAAAGAAATCATGTGAAAGTGTGTGTGCGTGTGCTTCTACATATGTGTTTGTAGGTGTCATAACTTCAAAGATGAGTTGTAAGTAGCTTTGGGGGGGGGGTCATCATAACATTGAATGTTTAAGTGACCGGTCGTAAATCAAGGACTACCTATACAATAGAAAAGACACAAGTTCTCCCCACTTACTGGCCCTAGAGGTGGAGACCTTGTCTGGTGCAATGGGAGATTCTGCAGAGAACCCACTGGGATCCACCAGGTTCAGAAGGATCACAGAGCAAAGCATATGCTTTTCTGGGTGATCCTTCTGAACCCCGAAGATCCTGCTGGGTTGTCTGAAGGCATCTCCCACTGCATGGGACGAGGTCTCTGATCCTTCCTTGCATGTTGAATCCTTGGCTCCAATTGTC
Organism: Azemiops feae; assembly: GCA_023970755.1. Taxonomy (NCBI): domain Eukaryota; kingdom Metazoa; phylum Chordata; class Lepidosauria; order Squamata; family Viperidae; genus Azemiops; species Azemiops feae. The sequence continues at coordinate 28,952 of JALGBA010000430.1, read as the reverse complement.
TGTTCCACCTGCCCTTTTCCAATCTGAAAAAGCACAAACTGAAATAGCCGACTTAATCCAAGGATTAATGAAGAAGCGGTTACGTTCACATTGTTGTTGTTCTTAGTTGCGAAGTCGTGTCCGACCCATCGCGACCCCATGGACAACGTTCCTCCAGGCCTTCCTGCCTTCTACCATCTTCTGGAGTCCATTGAAGCTCAGGCCTCCTGCTTCAGTGACTCCATCCAGCCACCTCATTCTCTGTCGTCCCCTTCTTCTATTGCCCTCAATCTTTCCCAGCATCAGGCTCTTCTCCAGTGAGTCCTTCCTTCTCATTAGGTGGCCAAAGTACTTGAGTTTCAACTTCAGGATCTGGCCTTCTAAGGAGCAGTCGGGGTCGATCTCCTCTAGGACTGACCGGTTTGATCGCCTTGCAGTCCAGGGGACTCGCAGGAGTCTTCTCCAGCACCAGAGTTCAAAGGCCTCCAGCCAAACCTTTGAAGTCCCTTCCCACTCCCTAGACCACGGGTCGGCAACCCGCGGCTCCGGAGCCGCATGCGGCTCTTTGAGGCCTTACCTGCGGCTCCGGAGCCTCCTCCGCCATTTTGGCGAGCGCATGCGCGCATGCGCGGGCGGGTGCGGGGGGTGCGCGAGCGCATGCGTGCATGCGCGGGCGGGTGCGGGGGGGGGTGCGCGAGCGCAGGTGCGCATGCGCGAACGGCGCGCGCATGCGCGAACGGCGCGCGGGTGCGCATGCGCGGGTGCGCGGGGCGCGCGCGCATGCGCGAACGGGGTCGCGCGCATGCACGGGTGCGCGGGGCGCGCGCGCATGCGCGAACGGGGTCGCGCGCATGCGCGGGTGCGCGCGCATGCGCGAACGCGCGGCTCCCAGCGTTTTTTTTTTTTAAGCTAAATGGGTCCGTGCGGCTCATCCGACGTTTCGGATGGCCGACCCATGCCCTAGACAGCCCTTTTCCTTCAGAACGCTCTTGCTGGGCCCTTCCCTCATTAGCAGCAAAGAACCCCTCAGCCTCCCCAGCCCCAAAGAGTCCAGCATTTCCCTGCTCCAAAGATCAAGCATTCAACTCACGGAAGCCACCACAGCTCTGGAGAGGGCGCCTTCATCGCCGTCCCATCTCTGCCCCACTCCCTGGGGCAGGAACACCCCTCCCAGCGAAGCCAGCAGAGCCCTGGACCAAGAAGACAGGAAAGCTGTTAGTTCACTCAGAGAGAAACTGTGGCTGGCGTTTTTTTTTGGAAATATTCATATATACTGGGAGAAACTTGCTACACAGGGCAGGAGTCTACCTCTGGCAAATCTTCACTGCCTTTGGCATGCTGAAGTAGAAAAGCCACTTATTTTTCCAAATATGGAGAAATACCGCTTGAAACATGAAAGTCACGGATAAGTTCCTTGCGAGGAAGGAAAATGTGATCATAGCTTCAGCCCAGGGGCTCAGAAGTCATGGAAAGTGTGCAAAAATAAAGACAAAACATGCATTTAAGGGTGCACTGAGTCTGCAGGCTCTGGTTAAGTTGGGGGATTTAAAAAAAGCTTGGTTCTGAATTGTGCATCTTTTAATAGGGTGACTCAAGACCCCAAACCTCTCCAGATAGAAAGCTAAATTCCGTATCTTGGTTGTGGGCAGAACACATCCTGCAAATTATTAAAATGCTGTTATTTCATTTAAAAAGACTCATGGAATTGGATTTATTAGAAACAAAACGGTAAAAGCTTTTTCCAAGACAGAGCCTCCCACACACATTTTAAAAAAAAAGGAGAAGAGTGAAAGCAAGGGAAGGGAAAGAAAGACTCCGTAGAAAACCCAGGAGGTCTTTAAGAAAAGATTGGACAGGCCTCGTGGAATAAGGTCTGGTATCTTGGGAAGGGGGTTAGAGTGGATGACCTCCGAGGTCCCTTTCAACCTTATGATTCTAAATGAAGTTTACATATTTGCATCTCAGGGACCCGCAAACTAAGAATGTCACTTAATGAGTTTATGGGTAAAATGGCTTTGAACCCTGACCTTATTTTAAAGACTGCACTATGCAGAATCAAAATTTATCCTGCCCTGCGTTAGCATGGGACAATTATATTTTCAGATGATCAATTGGAACAAGGAAAAGTATTATTTTGAGTTTCGTGAGAATCCAGGAGAAAGGCATGAGAAAGTATAGGATCTCACTCCTATGGATACAAGTCCAACTTATAACTGACTTGCATGTCAAATTAATATATCATTGTTTATTTTGTCTATTGTTTCTTTTTATCATGCAGAAGCAATAAGAAGTAACAATACAGTGGAGATGTTACTATTAAGTATTCAGCTTAAGACAAAAACGTTTATTGCACAACGATTATTTTGATGCAATTTGCAGTTGTTTATAAACTATCTTTAGTTTTGGACATAACGTTTAAACTTGATGGTCATGAATACTGATTATTTCAAATCACAGTTAACACTGACATAATAAACATCTTCCTTTTTCTGCATCTCCATCCTGAGATGGTATAGATTCTCCTACTTGAGCAGGGGGCTGGACTAGAAGACCTCCAAGGTCCCTTCCAGCTCTATTCTATTCTATTCTATTCTATTCTATTCTATTCTATTCTATTCTATTCTATTCTATTCTATTCTATTTCAACTTATCTAAAAATTAATGCGTTAATAATCTCTCATTAATACTGTACAAATACCCCTGTATCAAAATAATATATTACTTAGGATTTATAATAATGTAATAAAATAGATTTTAAAGAAAGATTAAAATCTTTTCCAGGATGTTGAATCTACCTGTAGGTGGGAGTGAAGGCGTTGTTCTCCCAAGCCACGCGAGAGATGGCTACACCCTGGGAGGCCAAAAGGAATGGAAGCCACAGCCCATCCAGATGAGACTTGTGAGTTGAAAGGAAAACCACAGGAGTGTTAGCCTGGTTGTAGGGGAAAAACAGAGAGATTAAGTCCAGCAAGAGAGAATTGCATGAGGATGCACTCCAAAACACAGGTAGTCCTTGACTTACAACCATTAGTTTAGTGACCGTTTGAAGCTACAAGGGCATTGAAAAAAAGCGACTTCCATGACCATTTTTCACACTTACGACCATTGCAACATCCTCATGGTCATGTGAGCAAAATTTAGGTGCTTGGCAACTGGCATGTATTTATGACGGCTGCAGTGTCGCAACCTCACAAGCAAAATCCATGGGGAAGCCAAATTCACTTAACAACCGTATTACTAATTGAACAACCGCAATGATTCACAATAACTGTGGCGAGAAATGTAAAATGGGGCAAACTCACTCAACAACTGTTTTGCTTAGCAATGGAAATGTTGGGCTCAATTGTGGTTGTAAATCAAGGATTACTTTTACTTTGGATATGCAGTGGGAGCGGATGGTGGATTAGGAAAAAATTATGCTCACTAAAACTGTAGATAGGAGGATGAAGGGAAGATGAAAAATAAGCTGGATGGATGCAATTAAAGAAACTGTTAGAATGCCTTTGGAAATGCTGCTAATAACGTATTACTAAAATAAGGTCAAGATGACAAGCATTTATCTAAAGTCACCAGGAGCCAAGCTCATCCTGACGGCACCTGTCTAGCTTCCCCCTAGGATCCAATGCTCAACCGTTAAAAGCCCTTTCGATGATGTAGAAAGGTCAGGAACATTCATCACCCAGAAGCCTTGCCTAGCTAACTGCATCTTCAATTATCCAATTATCCATTTCTTTTCCCAAATCATTCCCATGGGGAAAGATCAATCAATCAGTCCATCAGAATAGAGCTGGAAGGGACCTTGGAGGTCTTCTAGTCCAACCCCCTGCTCAAGCAGGACACCCTATACCCGTGGTGGCGAACCTATGGCACGCAGAGCCCTCTCTGTGGCCACGCACACCGTCGCCCCAGTCCTAGGCCTTCATCTGGGTTTTATAAAACCTTTTCGCTTTAGGCCTCCACCGCCTAAAAAAAAAAGGTTCAATCAATCAATTTCAACTTCTCACGGGGAAAAAAAAAGATCTTGCAAAGTTGGAATTGATTGATTGAACTTTTTAGTCCCACCCAGTCTGTTGTTACCACCGAAGCCACGCCCACCCAATGGGCCACACCCACCCAATGGACCACACCCACCCGGCACTCGACAATACATAAGTGGGTTTTGGGTTGCAGTTTGGGCACTCGGTCTCTAAAAGGTTCGCCATCACTGCTATACAATTTGAGACAAGTGTCTGTCCAGTCTCCTTAAAAACCTCCAGTGATGAAGCACCCACAACTTCCTCTGGTTAACCTTCCTCTGGTTAATTGTTCTGTTAGGAAGTTTCTCCTTAATTCTAGGTTGCTTCTCTCCTTGATTAGTTTCCATCTATTGCTTCTTGTTCTGCTTTCTGATGCTTTTGCTTTGGAGAATAATTTGACCCCCTCTTCTTTGTGGCAGCCCCTCAAATACTGGAATACTATTATCATGTCACCCCTAGTCCTTCTTTTCTCTAGACTAGCCATATCCAACCGTTCTCCATATGTTTTAGTCAAGGGCTGGGGGAAAAAACAGACCCAGGAAACTACAGACCAATCAGTTTAACATCAATACCTGGGAAGATCCTAGAAGATATTCAAAAAACAGATCTGCGAACAACTAGAAGCAAACAAAGTCATAACTAGCAGCCAGCACGGGTTTGTTAAAAACAGATCATGCCAAACCAATCTCATCTCATTCTTTGATAAAGTGGCCAAACTATTCCATTCCATCCCATCCCATCCCATCCTATTCTAATTCTATTCTCCAGGCTTTTAGTCATCTTAGTTGCTCTTCTGTACACTTTTCCAAAGCCCCAACATCTTTTTTATAATGTGGGGACCAAAGCTGGATGCAGGATTCCAGGTGTGGCCTTACTAAGACTTTATAAACATCTCAGGAAGACCTGTTCTCTTATCACCTCTCCTGCTCTGTGCACCATCTCCAGCTGCCCTTTGTGGACCAGCACTCTGAGGAACATCCGGGTCAGGAATTTTAGCAGAACCCAGTGGCAGAACCTAAAGGAAGAAAAGATGTTACGGGTCAGAGAAGAAGCACACTCAGCTCAGCAAGTCTGTGCAAGCTTATTAGCAGCTTCTAAAGAGGGGTTGAACAATACACTCTGGGTATCAATCAATCAATCAATTTATTATTACAGCCGAAGGCCAACACATAAATTAAACATTCAAATAAAACAAAACTAAACAGAACCAACACAAGAAGACATAGCAATATATTACCATTAATGATGTAATCAACAGGTGACCAAGGTCTGCCTAGTTTTACAGACAGTATAAAAAAACTAGCTAGCTTCAGAAAAACTGAATCATACTGACCTAACAATAAAAATACATTGACTATAGTCTAATGCTGGATAAAACACGTAATAAAATTGATTATAAAAGATTATTAAAAAGATCTAAAATGTTTATTTATGTTTCTGGCGAATCCCCAGTGCTGCTGTGCGGAATCTGGCCACCTGCGCCGTGATCACTGCCTGCTCGTCCTTAAGCAGCCACTGGAGATAAATACTTTCCGAACGACCAGGATACCTATCAATTATGGGGAGGATGTGGTTTTTCCGAATGGCTCTGTAGAAGGAACATCGAAGGAGTAGGTGTCCAATGGTCTCCACCTCTCCTGAGCCACAGGAGCAGAGTCTTTCAGACAGTGGTGTCTTTTTAGACTTGCCGTACAGGACGGCTGATGGAAACGCATGGCACCGTGCAAGCGAGAATGCTTTCCGGTGGTTTACTGACTCCAACTAAGATACCTGGCAGGTGTAACCACGTATCTAATACGAGTCTGGAACAGAAACAGCGGAGCTATACCTAAGTCCGCTTGCCTCTCGATGTCCTCTACCCTTTCACGCAAGGTTTGTTTTGCTTGATCGTGGTCCAATTTGAGAATTGAGGCTGACGAGAAGCCTAGTTTGGCAAGGTTGGACTCGACTGCCTTGATCCATGAAGAGGAGAATTTATCTTGAAGAATTAATGGAGCAAGGCCTTGCGGAAAGCAATTAAGCCTTAGCCAGATGTTTAAGGAAGCTATACAGATTCTTGCTTCGACTTTTACCAATCCTGTCTCCAGGCGCAGAAGTGCATTTGGGGCACGGCGCGGCATCTGGAGAATTGTTCTGATAAATTTGGATTGAACTCTTTCCAGTGGTGTAAAACACGATGTAAGGACCCACCTCAATTTACATCTTAAGAAGACAGAACTCTTGGAACGGGTTTTCCAACAGGAATCTTTATTAAGAAAAACTGACTGAAGGCGTGCTAGACAGGATCTGGGGGACCCCCCTGATCATTCAATGTTTTAAAGCGTTCCCAAGCAGTCCCACCCCACATTCCTTCTGGTCAATCCAAATTGGCAGATGGCTGGGTGTTAAATCCATCGGATCCCAAATGTTGCAATCTTCCCCCCCTTTTTCCTTGCTGCCGGTAAAAGGAGGCTTCATAGGAAGTGAGATCAAAGGCTGATTGCCGTATTGTTACGGTTAGTACTCCAGAGAGGGAATCCACAGAGGATGTTTATTTGTAGATGATAGAAGGAATGCCAGTCATAAACACCCGTGTTTACTCCCCCCCCCTTTGTAGTATGACAGAATCCAAAAGAGAGTAAGAATTGGGTTTTCCCAGAGTAGATTAGTTAGAAATAAAATATAATTGGGTTCTGACACACGAAGCTGAGGGTCCGAGCAAGGTCCCGTAGAGAAGCTGTGCTAGCGACCTGGCCAGAAAGAGCTTAATTGCAGCTGGAACACAGCGTCCTCCCTTTGTGCGGAAAAATTTAAGAATGGCATTTGCTGATCGTTGGCCAGAGGCAGCCGCGTATTCTCCATGGGCTTTTTGTGAGCCAGTGGCATGGATGACCACCTCCAGGTACTTAAAGGTGGTTACCTGCTCTATTTTGTGGCTATTTAAATATTTGATCATCTGCTGCATTTTTCAACAAGGGGAACTTCCCTAATTCACCTCATCTTGCTGTGAAGATTCCTGTCCAACCTACCGGTAGGAAGGCAAATCCATGACATTTTGGCATTTTGTGGTGTCACCACCTGCTTTGCGACTTGATAAACTCCTGGCTGAACGTAAGCAAAGGATTTGGGATCCAGATGTCCAAAATGCCAGAGCCAAAATCTCCTCCCTAGATCTTTCTCCAAGATCTCAAATGCTCCCCTTAGGTGACTACAGGTAGTCCTCGACGTATGACCACAAGTGAGCCCAAAACCTCCATTGCTAAGCAAGAGAATTTTGCCCCATTTTATGACCTAAATACACACTGGTTGCCAAGCATCTAAATTTGGATCATGTGACCGTGGGGAATGCTGCAACGGTCGTTAAGTGTGAAAAACGGTCGTAAGTCACTTCTTTCGGTGTCCGTTGCAACTTTGAATGGTCACTAAATGAATGGTTGTAAATTGAGGACTACCTGGATTTACTTTGAACCAAAATGGGGTGCCACCCATTAGGGTAGCGGCCCCCAGCCTTTGAGGCACCAGGGACCGCTTCCCGGAGAGAAGTTTTTCGCCAGACTGGAGGGGGCCTGGTTTCGTGTACTTCCTGCCTCCCGCGGAGGGGCCGTCGCTGGTTTGCGAGGCCCGGTTTCTGGCCTGCTGCGGCCCAGTGGCGGTCCATGGATTGGGGGGGGGATCCCTGCATTAGGGTAACAACCAACAATCTGTAGCTAAGGGCCCCATAGAAAGCTGGCTCCTATTCAGACTCGACGGTGGAATCTGTCTCCTGGGCTCTATGAAAATGTCCATTGGACAAGCAATGGCATTTAAGCTTAATACAGGTAGTCCTCAACTTACAACAGTTTGTTTAGTGACCGTTCAAAGTTACGACGTGTGGACTGCAACTCCCAGAATTCCTTTTTTATAACATATATTTTATTAATTTTGTAGGGTTAGGGTTAAGGTTAGGGTTAGGATTTTTTTTAAATAACATTCTTAATATTTAGCAAACAGCATATTGTCTGGGTTCATGTATTTAAAAAACAGTAAGTTAATTTCTATATTATCATAATATATTATGATATATTATATTATAATATAATCGCTCAATAATCTTCTTCTTACTAGTATATATTCAATGTTACATAGTACATATCATGTTCCTTTCTCTCTAACTCGCTTTTCAAACTCCCAGAATTCCTTGAAGTAGTCCAGAAGTAGCTAGAAACTGGAAGGCTATGAGTTCTAGTCCCACCTTAGGCACAAAACCAATTGGGTGAGCTTGAGCCAGTCACTTTCCCTCAGCCCAAGGAAGCAGGCAGTGGCAAATAACTTCTGAAAACCCTTGTCAAGAGAAGTGCAGAGACTTGTCAAGCAGTTTCCAAGAACTGGACACAATTGAATGGAAGGAAAAAAAACCTCAGTGACAATAAGCTAGTGTGTGGTCAAGTGCATTCAGTGTCTGACTCTGCAAATTTATCCCCCCCCCAAGAAATCATGAGTTTACAACTAAAGGTGACTTTGGACCTTGTGCTAAAAAATAAACCAGGTTATGACTGAGCATTGCTTTGCATTCTAATGTCATCTTAGCAAAGTGGGGAAAATTATGTAGCAATTTGTATGGCTCCCAAGGGTTTGACTTGCAAATCTATGCTCAAATAACATCAGGATAAAATCCTTAAGAATTTTTAAATCATTGTTTAGCATTCTAAAAGGCTGCTAAGATATGGGGGAAGAGGATGGAGGCTTGTCACAATTCAAATGGCGGGTTTTTTGGCCCTGCCATGGAAAACAGAAAATTGTTGATTATTATCATCACCAGACCTTCAAAAAGAGGTGTTCAGAAAAGCTAAATGGCTTATCAGTGATCAAAAATATATAATGTAAAGAATAACTATCGTATCATCAATTACTGTAAACACAGTATAAGCAATCCCCAACATAATTTTCATAACACCATAATAAGTAGTAGCCTCGTAGTCAATCTAGGGGTGAGCTTACACATTCTTAATCGTAAAATTCGTAAAGGTTTGTCTGCAGAGCAGTGGTTGCAGATAAATTTTATCTATCTATCTATCTATCTATCTATCTATCTATCTATCTATCTATCTATCTATCTATCTATCTATCTATCTATCTATCTATCTATCTATCTATCTATCTATCTATCTATCTATCTATCTATCTACCTATCTACCTACCTACTTAAACCTGTCTGCCGCCCATCTCGCTACAAGCAAGAATAAATTCTCTTTCAAGGCCTCCTGTTGTCAAATTCCTGCAGTGCAGAACCTGGGAAATTCACGTAATGGGAGAGACCCATTTAGGAGCTGCCCCCATTTTCCCCACTCACAAGACCTGCAGAGGCTGAACCAGGACAGGAGGCCACACCAATATTCTCATGAGATTTGGGGCAGGGCTGGATGGCATTCCAGGCCCATCTTCCGATTGGGAAAAGTCAGAAAGAAGTACCTAGGCCGTGCTTAAATATACCCCAGAGCCATTGAACTGCAACCCAGTATTTACTCAAAATCCGAAGATCCCCAAGCTGCGGAAGACCCTGGACGCCTTCTGGGAGAAGCTGGATAGACCTCCTCTCCGCGTGGGCCCCGTCTGGGTTGCCAGAAAAGGTTGCACCAAATGCACGCGAATGCAGCCAGCTGCTCTGGGCTGCAAGTGAGAACGGCCCAGTGATCCCTCTCTCTCTTTCAGGCCCCGGGTTCAAACATTTCCACCCCTCAATTCATCCAGGCAGAGCCAAGCTGGGGACCCACCTCAAGAGGAAAGGGGAGAGGCAGGCTTGTATCTGGCAGAGAATTCTCTGGATCTCTTTCATCCACTCTTCTGCAGAGAAGTTGGTCCTTGCAGCATCCCCTGCACCTTTGGGGGACACAACCTCTTGCACTCTGGTTGAAAGAAGGAAAAGAGAAAAAATGGGGGGGGGGGAGAGAGTGAAAGCATCTTTGCAAGGCATCCAGGAATGTCCCAGGAACAAATTCAGCAAACATTCATGATTTAACAGATACGACCGCAAATACAGGTAATCCTCGACTTATGACCACAATTGAGCCCATTTCCATTGATAAGCAAGACAGGTGTTAAGCGAGTTTTGCCCCATTTTACAACCTTTCTTGCCACGGTTGTTAAATGAATCTGTTGTTCAGTTGTTCAGTTAGCAACCTGGTTGTTTAAGTGAATCTGGCTTCCCCATTGACTTGGCTTGTCAGAAGGTCGCAAAAGGGGATCACGTGACACCCCCCCCCGGGACGCTGCAACCGTCATAAATACGAGTCAGTTGCCAAGCGTCCGAATTTGAATCACATGACCAGGGGGATGCGGCAATGGTCGCAAGTGTGAAAAATGGTCATAAGTTACTTTTTTCAGTGCTGTTTAACTTTCAACAGTCACTAAATGAATGGTTATAAGTAGACGACTACCTGTAAACACTCTCATTCCTTTTTTTCTTACAACTAATATTCAGCTCATTTCAAGTGGCCGGACTCAACGACCCCATCAGGATTATAAGCACTGGTGGCCCAGTGGTTAGAATGCAGCATTGCAGGCTGACTCTGCCCACAGCCAGGAAGTTTGATCCTGACCGGCTCGAGGTTGACTCAGCCTTCCGTCCTTCCGAGGTCGGGAAAATGAGGACTTAGATTGTTGGGGGCAAATATGCTGACTCTGTAAACCGCTTAGAGAGGGCTGTAAAGTGATATATAAGTCTAAGTGCTGTTGCTATTACTATAAGCCAGGGTTAGGCAACCTTGGCTCTTTTATGACTCGTGGACTTCAACTCCCAGAATTCCTGAGCCAGCCATGCTGAGGGGAAAGGGGGAGGTTTCCAAGCTGAGCCATGCTGGCTCAGGAATTCTGGGAGTTGAAGTCCACGAGTCATAAAAGAGCCAAGGTTGCCTACCCCTGCTATAAGCGGATGTATTAAAACCATCCCGACTTGCTGGACTACTTATTCTGAGCCATATAAGCACCGCCGGCTTTGCAAAGGCCAGATGCACTAGTGAAGAGCTCGGAAAAATTGCGAACCACTCGCTCCTACCGGTGCATGCCGACCTTCCTGACTTGTCAGCCGGAGGACTCAAGTCCCGGGAGCCCCCACTGGCCCTTGCACAACATCTGCCCGACAACTCTGACATCGATTCCCAATGGAAAGCCAAATGGGCCGCTGAGCGCCCAGACTTAGGACGCCACAGAAATGACCCCACGCGAAAGGTGCCCGGCTTTGGACTACCACGCCAACCACGGACAATCCTGTGCAGGATTCGCACCTCCCACGGCGTCTGCCGGGACTCTCTGCATAAATGGGGCGTGGTATCCTCCCCTCAGTGTGACTGCGGGGTCCCGCGTCAAACTGTAGACCACATCATGACCGGCTGTAAGCCGAGGACATTGACCGGCCCAGGATCTGATAGTTTTTCGTATAAATGATGCTGCGTTCCAATGGTTGGATGGCCTAGACCAGACATGTCAAACTCGCGATGTCACGCGACATATCGGAGCTTTCCCCCCATTAACGTTTATATTTTTTTTGTTTTTTATTAATCTAGTTGAAATGTTAATATACATTGCTAGTTCATGTATGGTATGCCATGCGCTAAATAAATAAGTGGCCAGGCTTCCAAAATTCTCTGGAAAGGCAAAGATTATATTTTCAGTGATGCTTGCGTGTGTATGTATATATGTATATGTGTTTGTGTGTGTATGTGTATCTATCTATATATGTATAGGTCCTCCTGGTTTAGTGACTGTTTTGTACAGTGACCGTACACAACAAGTAGAAGTATCTTTGTGACCAATCCTTGCATTTACGACCTTCACAGGTCTGTAAAGCAAAGAATAGCCGACGGCAGATTGTAAAACTGTGGTGGTTCACTTAGCAGCTGTTTCACTTAATGACCAAGTTGCTGATCCCAACTGTCATCACAAGGGATTTGACGCTGCCACTGTTGAAGACTTTTTTTTCGGTCTAGCTCGCAGCCTGTGGATTTCCTGGTGGTCTCCAATCCAAAGTACTATGCCAGTCTGATTCTTTCAGGTGTTCTGAGATTAGCCAAATTCATCCAGGCTGCCACATTGTTGGACAAAATGCAAATCAGAGTCGCCAAGAGCCAGATTTTGATCACCAAAAAAAGGGCTAAAAGCCTCAAAAGTGAAGGACAGACTTTGTATGACATTTTGCCATAGAAAGTGGGCAAAATGAATACATCAGTCGCACGACAGAATCCCTTGTGAAAATATGACGCACTCTGTTGGTTTTGCTTTTTGCTCTCTCAAACTTCCTGCATCATCTTTTGAACAGGAAGGTCAGATGGAAAGTTCTTTTCCTTGACCTTTTTTTACACAAGAGGTTCCAAAGGCTAAGAACTTCAGCATTGCAATTTAAAAAACATAAAAATATTTGTGTTTTAAAACCCCTCTCTGGACTTGAAAAGAAATTACATCACAGAATTCTTTTGAATTTGCTCCAGTCATTCAGGATGCTGGAAAACATAAGGTTCTTTTTTTAAAATAAAAATAAAAAAACCATTTCCCCCCCAGAAAAGGCAAGGTTTCTCCCCAAGGGATGCATGGCTTTACAAAACAGAGGGAGATAACTTGGTTAAGACATACAGTATGTCATTTTATCAATGAATTTATTTAACCTTGGAGATGGCTTTATGGTGGTCAATTAATATGATCCCCTCCCCTTTTTCGGTAAAATAATTCCAAGCAAAGGGTAACAATGTTTTTTAAAAATGAGGTTTAATTATTCTTTGCTGCACCAACAGGCCAGCACTAACAGTCTGCAATCAATCTGCTTTTGGGTCGTAATTGGGAACTGTCAGCAGAAAACCAGCTGACCGGTTTGTGTTTTGCCGGTAAGGAACGAGAGGGACTTTCATAGCATCTGATCATAGGTTCATCCAAATGCAAGCACATAAAGGCCCACTAGCATCATTGTTTGTTTGTGTGTTTCCACCCCTTCTCCAGTGTATCTTCTGCTTTTAGTCTCTGCATTTCCTTCTTGGATCTCTTTGGCCCTGCAGTTTCCATAATATGTATTTTTAAAGCCCCTTTTTAAAAACTACCTTGCATTAGTCATTTTTCTGTAAAAAATCTACACAATTCACAATGATACTTTTTGAAATGGCAGGCTCCCACTTTCCGCAGTGCATTAACTGTTCACAAGGGACACACCACCATCTTCCATGTCATTCATCAAGATGTATTCAATCACCAAGGGATTTTAACAACTTTGCCTTAACAAACCCTGGTTGCAACAGCCAGCCTGTAACTTCTCTATCACAGGCCAGCACAAAGGCTCAAGAAGCGCGAATAACAATCTGAGACTCTTCCCCAGGAGCTTTGGGATAGTAGACGAAACAACACAGCCGCAAAGCAAGATCTGAAAATAGCTTAAAAGACATGTGAAGTATTAGTACCCCTTTATACTTCTTTGGTAAAACCACACTTAAGCAATGAGGAAGTTGGCAGGTTATAGTCACGTAACTCCCTTAATGTCCGTGGTGATTGGTTTAATAACTGGAAGGGATCTGCTCTAATCATGCTGGGCAATCCACATTCTCATGTTGAATAGATCACTGGATGCAGAGTCATCAAAACACAGCAGAGCTGGCTCTCACTGATTACCATGAAGCAGGGGTGTCAAACTGCCGGCCCACAGGCCGGACGCATCATGCGGAAGCCGCGCCCACCCCATTGCCGGCAATGGCAAAACCGTCCCAATACGTTGCGCGACGTCATGTGACGTCGCGAGTTGCTGAACTGCTAGTAAGCCACCTCTTCCAGCACAAAGCTCAAGAGTCCTAGAGCAGAAAGACTCTCTAGAAAGAGGTCCACTCTAGGAAGATTAGAAAGAGGTCCACTCAATGAGTTCAGGGAGAGAAGAGTTGCCAGAGGCCTCCTCCACTGAAGGAAGTCCATTGCCTTGTCTCATATCTGGGATATCTGAACTATCTCTGCCTCTGATTAGGGGCTGCCACAAAGAAGTAGAGTGGGGTCAACCTATTCTCCAAAGCACCTGAAGGCAAAACTAGAAGCAATGAATGGAAACGAACCATAGAGAGAAGAAACCTAGAACTAAGGAGAAATTTCCTAACAGTGAGAACAATTAATCAGTGGAACGGCTTGCCTCCAGAAGTTGTGGCTGCTCCATCACTGGAGGTTTTCAAGAAGAGACTGGATAGCCATTTGTCCAGAATGGTATAGGGTTTCCTGCTTGAGCAGGGAGTTGGACTGGAAGACCTCCAAGGTCCCTTCCAACTCTGTTATTCTGATTACATTTTAGAAGCATTGTGTAAAGGTAGCTTTCTAGGAAAGCATTTGGGGAAGATCTCACAATCCTGAAGTCTGGTGTATTGGGTTGGCTAGAAAGTGATTTGTGCTTTTGTTTTGGTTAACTTCAATCGTACTCGGACTGATGTGTTAGAAGCCATCTGAATCCTTAGGCACGGAGTATCGACCAAAGTAAATAAAATGGATATGTCAATCAAAAGATGTCCAACATGTGTGGGCTACACCCCGAGTGAAGTCTCCATCTCACAGCAATCAATACCTTTGGGTGTGAAAGAGTCTTTCCTGGAGATTGGGTGGCATTTCAGCAGAAAGCCTCCAGTCACATACAGTCAGGAAGTGACACAGTCTCCTTACAAGCCAGCCTCTGTACCTGGAACCAAAGGACCACATCAGTTCAAAACAGCAACCCTCACATGCCACAGGTAAGGGATTATCCACGAGGGTGGTTGTCAAGGTCACAAATACACAAACTAAGTCTATTCCATGGTCCACTAAAAGGTGGCTAGTTCGCTGTGGTCGCCACCTTGATTTTGCCACAGATTAAAAATGGGGAAAAGAGAGGAGCTGCTCCAAATGCAGCACTGGTACACACCCCACTAACAATGGCTCAATTTGCACAAAACATAACCTCTGCAAATCACTGGCTTGGCTGATTCCTCCAAAGCATGGTTGTGTGAATGTCAGGAGTAACACTCAGCTCTAAAGAGGTTTTGCCTTTGTTAAAGTAATAAACACAAACTAAAATTCAGGTTCCTAGTTTCCCTGATGGTCCACTCATAAGACCAGAGATTCCAATTCATTTTCTCCACTACTTGAATCATGGTTATGAACAAACCTGGAACTGGGCTAGTTACGAACCCTCTCCCTCCTGGGCTTCATGAGAAGACTTTAAAACTAGCTTTTACATCTCACTCAGGATGGAAGCATTGAAGGTGGGAAAGCACGGGTGAATTTAGGAGTTAGTAGGTTTCCTTTGCCTCTTATGATGTTTGGTATATTCTTCCTTCTGGGTCAGATTTTGGGAGACGGGTTCTTTTCACGTTATTTTTGATTGTTTGCCAGAGCCTTTGGGGATGAGTGGCATACAAAGAAAGGAACTAAGTAAATTAAGATAAAAAGTAACAAACAAGGGAATAGAAGTAAATGGCCAATATTGTTTATTCGTCACAGTTTGTTCAACCAGCCAGCCAATACGAACCAAGGACTGACCCTTCCTTGTTTAGCAAGGTCAATAATACTTCCCTGTTATTTTTAACCCTGGGTTTTTTTATTCGTACTTAATGATCAAGCAGGAGAAGTGAGTCAGTTATTTTACTAGACTTGCATATCGCTCCAATCATGAATGACCCTGAACAGAGAACATCTGGAGTACATCTTCCAGGAATTAGATTAAAAACAACACAATAAAAAGAAATCAGAAAGATCATCCAACCTACATTCAGTACTGGGAATATTCATAAGCTGAAGTGAGAAAATTTCTGTCAACAGACAAAACAAGAATGAAACATTCCAGCCATCAGACATGATGGAATAACCATGTTTTAATGGCCACCATCTTGACTTTTTCTACTGTGCCTGGCCTGCTTGTCTCCATGACCTCCAGAGATGACACTCCTCAGGAGAATTCCCTTTACTGAATTTTGTGTTGCCATAAATATGTAATCATCATTGTGGTCATAGCCTCACTTCCTGGGTCTTAGGGGTGTCATGTATGGCTTCTACCTCATTGCCTGTAACCCAATTCTTAGTAAGACCACACTAGGAATACGGCATCCAGTTTTGGTCACCACACTACAAAAAAGATGTTGAGACTTTGGGAAAAGTGCAGAGAAGAGCAACTAAGATGATTAAAGGCCTGGAGACTAAAACATACGAAGAGCAGCTGCAGGACTTGGGTTTGGCTAGTCTAGAGAAAAGAACACCCAGGGTGGGGAGGGCAGGGAGGGACATGATAGCAGTATTCCAATATTTGAGAGGCTGCCACAAAGAGGAGGAGGTTAATTTATTTTCCAAAGCACCAGAGGACAGGACAAGAAACAGTGGATGGAAACTAATCAAGGAGAGAAGCAACCTGGAATTAAGAAGAAACTTCCTAACAGAACAATTAACTAGTGGAATGACTTGCCTTCAGATGTTGTGGATGCTTCATCATTGGAGGTTTTTAAGAAGAGACTGGACAGTCACTTGTCTGAAATGGTATAGCGTCTCCTGCTTGAGCCATGGGGATAGACTAGAAGACCTCCAAGGTCCCTTCCAGCTCTATTCTAATTCTGATTTTGAATTCTGGGCTGTTTTAAAGGACATTCCTTTTGTTCATTATGAGAAAAATGCATTTGCATAATCTATCTTTAAAATGCAGAACACAGTAAATTACTGCTGTTCTTCCTTGCTACAAAATTCATGCTGCCTCGTTCCGATCTCTCTCAAAAAGCCGACATGCTCTGATGCCATGGGATAACGTTACCCAGATCTAACCTTCCGTAATCTGGCTGATGTAAAGGAAAGGCTGAGAATTGCAAATGAAAGGGTGCCAAGTTAGATCTGGAAAGGCCCAAGTGGATGGCCTCCTATTTAAAAAGAAAAGAAAAAAGAAAAAAAAACCCCAAACCTTTGCTTTGGTATCCATCAAATCTTTTCTCTCCTCCCTGCTGTTAACAACACTGAGCACTTTAGGGATTTTAGTTTTCAAAGAATCTCATGAAGTGCAATTAAAGTAATTAGGAATCAGGCTAATGAGGATAAAGTCTCTAATCCTCACTCAACTTCTATGAGGGAAAAAGATTTATTATCTACATACTGTATTAATTCAGAAGAGATAGGAGACAGGAATAGGAGAGAAAAATAATAAGAAAAATCAAGAGCAACAAAGAGTCAGTGATTTAAGTCAAACGCAGCGGGTCTTAGAAAGAAGAACCCAGATATTCTCATAAGCAGCAGATTAATCAACAAGACTTAATCCTCCCACTGACATAAGCAGGGCCGGCAGAAATGTTAATTGAGAGGGTCCCTTTGGGTTAAAACTGGCTTGTACAACAGCTAATATCTTTCCCAGTTTACTGCTTTGGACAAAATGCAAACGATACTGTTGTCGGATCCCAATTGGGTTGGTCACTGGGACAAGAGGTTTTGTCTTCAGAGGTTTCTGACTCATCCTGGAGCCCGTCGTGAGGGAACTTATCTCCACCAGAATGTCGGACATCGGTCTTCCTAACCCAGAACAAGGGAGCTGAGCTTTCTCTCCCCTTACGTCATCGAGGCTTCAGGACAGGGTTTCCCAATCTTGACAACATTAAGGACATTCCGGTAGAGAGAAATTCTCCGAGGTTGGGCTCCAGCACAAGTCCAAAAGCTTGGAAGACTAAATCTCTGGTCCTGGTGACTGACCCAGATTGGATCCTGCAACATTATCCTGGCACAAGTGTATCTGCCTTCATTCATGAAACTATATTGTGTTAAAGCAGGGGTGGGGAACTATGGCCCTTTTATGACTCGTGGACTTCAACTCCCAGAATTCCTGAGCCAGCCATGCTGTCCATGAAGTCCACAAGCCATAAAAGGGCCCCAGTTCCCCACCTCAGTGTTAAAGACTTATTTAAGTCCCTGCGATGACTTGCAGATGGTGTACACTCAAGGAAAGGCAACTGCCTGGATTATAGTTTGACCTATTACTTGCAGTTTTAGCCATAGGTAGGTAGTGCCTTAGCAACTAAATAAACTTGTTTACTTTTATTCCACCTTTATTATTTTTATAAATAACTCAAAGGCAGTGGACATGCCTAATACTCCTTCCTTCTATTTTGCCTACAAGACCAACCCTGTGAGGCGAATTGGGCTGAGAGAGAGGGACTGGTCCAAAGTCACCTGGCTGGCATTCATGCCTGAGGCAGAACTATAACTCCCTGTCACCCGCTGTCTAGGCTGACTTAACCATTAGGCATGTCAGAAGAACAGGGGGAAATGCCTTTGGCAAGAGTTTTGCAAATCTTACCAAGAAGGCTCTAAGCTAAACTGGAAGAGCGTTCAAGGGATTAAAAACCTGGCTGTAAAACAATAATGAAAACAATATTCCAGGAAAGAAAATTTGGAAACCTTGGAGGTCATTAACCATGGATATCGACAATATCCAGGTTCCATACACCAATACAGGTTATCCTTGACTTACAACCATTTGTTTACTGACTGTTCAAAGTTACAACAGCAGTAAAATAAGTGACTTATGACCAGTCCTCAAATGGAAGGGATGGGATTGAGGAGAGCTGGCTTAGCAGGCATGCAAAGATCCCTGCATCAAGCAAAGGGATGGACTAGATGATGTGACAGGGGTGGGGAACCATGGCCCTTTTATGACTTCTGGACTTCAACTCCCAGGATTCCTGAGTCAGCATGGCTCAAGTCATAAGAGGGCCATGGTTCCCCACCCTGATGTAGAAGTTACCATTGAATGCCTACGTTTTATGATTGTAAAGTTCCAACGGAGATTGCAGGAGAAGACAACATCCTCCAAGCATGGTTAAGTATACACCAAGGTGGAAGCCAAGCCACTTTGAAAGCTTAACCATGAGTAGAAACGAATGTGTTGGATTCATCCACCTCCCCTCTCCTCAACTCACCTGGTGTTTTCTTCTGTTATCTTGATCACATTGCAAAATCCCATGGAAGCCAGGGGCTTGTGAAAGAAAAATCCCTGAAGATCAAAAAAGACACAATTTAAAGACAGCAGCTCCTCTGCCCTTCTGGCCCTCAAAATCAAGAGCCTTCTCTGTTCTCCCAGCTACAAGAGAACTACTTGTGCTACAGCACAAGACATTACAAATGACCATGGCCTTGCCCTTATTAGGACAAGGGAGCTGAGCTCTCTCTCTCCATAAGTGATATACCAGATGCTCTAGGTCAGCTGGCTGGGGAATTCTGGGAATTGAAGTCCATGCGTCTTAAAGTGACCCGGATTGGGAACCCCTGCTCTAGGAGGTTCACACGTATGCCACCTTTGAAATGTGGGTTTAGCCAACCTCAGGTCTGATTAATCCACTCTTTGCCAACATGGGGCCCTCCAAGTATGTTGGGACATAAGGCCCATATTTAAACATTGGGTAAAGCGATATACAGTTAGTCCTTGATTTGCGACCGGTCATTTAATGATGTTTTATAGTTACGACAGACTTCCCCAGGGAGACTTAAAACCTGGTTCCAAAGTTATGATGGTCGCCTTCAACCTGGGATCACTAGTGCATTTTGGCAACTGGCTTGCATTTGTAGCCATTTGCAGGGTCTTGCAGTAACTCGACTGTATTTTTGCTGAAAACTGGCACTGACTTCCAGTTTTTGGCAAAAATGGCTTATAGTGAATAACTGGTTCATTTAACGACTGCGGTGTTTGTTTAATGACCACCACAAAAAAGGTTATAAAATTGGGTTGGTCAAATAGGTGATCCACTTTACAAATGTCGCTGCTTACAACCATAATGGGCAGGCTCCATTATAGTCATAAGTTGAGGACTCTCTGCACTGCACTTTTTGTCTTTCTTTCACTCCCTGTCTTAATATCCTGAGCTGCCCCTGACTTCTGGAATTCAGGTAGACCATACCGTTGTATGTTATTAAGATAGTTCAAAACAAACAATATAGTTTATCTTAAAACTCTCACCTACTGTGTAATACTATCTACTTCAGCAATTGTTTAATTACCTCTTTTTCCCCAACTACAGGTAATCCTCAATTTACGACCAGAATTGAGCCCAGAATTTATGTTGCTAAGTGAGAAATTTGTTAAGTGAGTTTTGCCCCATTTTATGACTTTTCTTGCCACATTTGTTAAGTGAGTCACTGCGGTTCTTAAATTAGTAACCCGGTTGTTAAGCGAATCTGGCTTGCCCATCGACTTTGCTTCTCCGAAGGTTGCCAAAGGGGACCACGTGACCCCGGGACACTGTGACCGTCATAAATATGAATCAGTTGCTAAGTGTCTGAATTTTGATCATGTGAACATGGGGATGCTACAACAGTCATAAGTGTGAAGAACGGTCATAAGTCACTTTTTTCAATGCCATTGTAACTTTGAACAGTCACTAAGCGAACTGTTGTAAGTCGGGGACTAGCTGTACTTTCTGTTGTTTCACACAAGTGTCTCGCCAGGGACAGTCCCAAACTAGATCCTTGATCCACAACCAGTAATTACAAATTACTCCATTACTCTCAAAATATGCCAAAGTCTCCCCTATGGAGGTAATTACTCCCAATTTAAGAACCACTAATCTTTATAATAATTAAAGGAACAATTTTAGAAAAAGGGTTTTGTTTAAAATGAACCACGAAAGAAACAAAACTGAAAAGAAGGAACGAGAAGAACCATTAATAAAAAAAGAAAAACTGCTTAAAAGAAAAACAGTTTAGTAGTGAAAGATGTTACGACTCCCATTGCCTCAAACAGGCTAGAAAATCTTTGTCTGAAATATTTTAATCAGAATTATCCTAGATAAGAGATTTGAAGATTTGAAACTGACCTTTTTCGACTCTAAAATTCAATTAATTAACTAATAATTGCTTATCATATTATCCAAGCAAAGAACCAAGGGCATCAATTATCTCCCTCTACAGACAATTCTCAACTTACAACCATAATTGGGACAGAAATTTTGGTTGCTAAACGATGCGGTTGTTAAATGAGTTACCATGTGACCAGACCAGATTTTACAACCATTTTTACTGTGGTTGTTAAAGAGAATCGTGTGGCCATTAAGTATATAATGTGGTCATTAAATGAGTTTGCTTGCCAGAAGCTGGCTGGAAAAGTTTTAAATCGTGGCCACGTGACCACTAAATGCTGCGACTGTCCTAAAAGCCAGCCAATTGCCAAGTGCCCAAATTGCAATCATTTAATTATGGGGATGGTGCAATGGTTGCAATTTTGAGGATGGGTTGTAAATCACTGTTTCAGAGACTGTCATAATTTTGAAATGTTGTTAAACAAATGGTCATAAGCTATGTCCACTAATTTTCCTCCTTTTGATGGTTTCAGAAGACCTACTTCTGGAAATTTCAAGGACATTATAAAAATAAATATACAGGCACCGCCCAAAGACCAGATTTGGCTTGTGTTAACCCCCTCTCCCCAATTCTACAGGAAAAAAAGGAAGCAACAGGAATTCAAGAAAACCGAGTTCTTTCCACATTGGCTCATCAGCAGCGTGGGAAACCCAATAAAAACAGAATAAAACGCCGAACAAAAAAATGGATTTTTGATACAATCAAGCAAGCTTTCTTTATCCATCCCTTTCCATCAATTCCTTACCCAGCTCTTTGGGGTGCATTTTTGACAGCAGCGCCCAACAAAGGAACGATATTTGCCCAAAAAGGGTCTGACAATTTCCAGGTTGACCCCCACGTCCACGGCCAGGTTTGCATCTGAGGAAGAATCAAATAACTTTAATTAGTCACAAGGAAATAACAAAACTGACAAGGCCGATGTTTTTAACAATAGTATTAGACAAAGGATGTTTCACTTCAATAGACTGCCTTCAGCAGAAATCAATCAAGCGGTATCAGAGCAGTCCAAGTGTTTAAGTTGTTTTTAACCCTTATGTCTACTTTTGGGGGGGGGAAAAGTATGGAAGAACATAGAATAATAGAGTTGGAAAGGACCTTGGAGGCAGGACAAGAAACAATGGATGGAAACTAATCAAGGAGAGAAGCAACCTGGAATTAAGGAGAAACTTCCTAACAGTGAGGACAATTAACCAGTGGAACAGCTTGCCTCCAGACGTTGTGGGTGCTTCATCACTGGATGTTTTTAAAAAGAGACTGGACAGTCACTTGTCTGAAATGGTATAGTATAGGTTCTCCTGCTTGAGCAGGGGGCTGGACTAGAAGACCTCCAAGGTCCCTTCCAGCTCTATTCTGTTCTGTTCCATTCTATTTCTATTTCTGTCCTGCCCTGCCTTGCCCTGTCCTATCATATCCTACCCTACCCTATCCTTTCCCCCTGCCCATAGTAGGAGATCTTATACAATCCTGGACTTTCTTTGCGATTCATGGGATGAATACACGTGATCATAGAAGGAACAACAAAGAATTAAATGATTGATGGTTCTCTACTTAAATATGATGTCTCTTACTCAAGACTCCGATGCTTTAAAGCAATGTTCCTCCACCCTAACAACTTTAATATGTGTGGACCTCAACTCCCAGAATTCCCCAGTCACCATGACCTTAGGCAGCCCAACCCACCTCAAAGGGTTGTTGTTAGGAAAGCAGGAGGAGGGAGGAATATTAGGTAAGTTTGCCATCTGCAGTTACTTATAAAAGCAATAAAGGCAGGACAAAAAAAACCCTAACAATAATTTCTCTGATACTATCACTGCACTGTTCCAAGATCTTCATACGGAACCACACCTTTCCGATGCGGCTGAAATCAGATGCAGGTTCTTGTTTGTGTTGCTAGTTTTCTACAAACAAAATAAAAGTCAATCAAGTCTAATAATCAACATTTGTAGGCGCTCCTAATGTTCCTATGGAGCAAAGGGAGAGAGAGAGTGCTTCAACGCAGGTGAGCCTATAGCACAGGTAGTCCTCGGCCGTAATTGAGCTCAAAATTTCTGTTGTTATGCGAGACATTTGTTAAGTGAGTTTTGCCCCATTTTATGACCTTTCTTGCCACAGTTGTTAAGGGAATCTGGCTTCCCCTTTGACCTTGCTTGTCAAAAGGTCATAACAAAGTGATCCCATGACCTGGGAAACTGCAACCATCATAAATACGGTTGCCAAGCATCTGAATATTGATCACACGCCATGGGGAGGCTGCAACAGTCGCTAAGTGTGAAAAAGGGTCATCAGTCACTTTTTCAGGGCAGTTGTAACTTCAAACAGTCGCTAAACGACCTGTTGTAAGTTGAGGACTAGCTGTATAGACTACCTGTTACCCACAAACTTTCTCTCCCAGAATTCTGGGTTTTCTCATCCTGATCCCCGACTCCAGGAGTCCGTCAGCAGTCTGGTCAGCCCCTGCGGCCACCCCCTCTGGTATCTTCCTCCTTGCCCCAGAGTGGGTGTGCTGGACCAGATTGTAACTAGCTTAGGAAATTGTGTGCTATTAGAGCAATTAGCATTTAAGGGGTTAAATGCTGTCTCCTTAAGAGATGGCCTCTGGGAAATGTAGTTTAGTTGTTGGTCAGATCTATGTCTTAACTAGCCACTGGGAGGGGCTTCAATGTTTTATGACAGGATTTCCGGGCAATGTGTATGTATGAAAAGCTTTGTGTAGCCAGCCACGCTTTCTTTTTGCTCCGAACGAACATGGGGTGAATCTACCTTTAATTTTCTACACCACAAGAACGGACAGATTATGATACGTGCCTCAGAAGAACTCTATGTAACTGTAAATTATTGTTTAGAGATTCCTGAAGAATAAATAATCTGAATATTAATCCGTCTTTGGAGTTAATCTGCCTGTGACAAACAGGAATAAAGCAGATCTCTTGTTTGGATCAGAGCAGTGGGTGTAAAGCAATCTCCTGGCTTTCTAGCCTAGAGACGTGGCACTGCTCATTTCAGCCTTTCCCCCCTGCCCCTTTGGCAAAGCAATCTCACGAAACATGATCAAAAACCAACTTTGTTTAAAAAAAGAAAAGGCACAAATAGTCCTTGCTTAACAACCATTCATTTAGCAACCATTTGACGTTACAACCGCGCTAAGAAAAGTGACTTACGTCCAGTCCTCGGAGTTTCAGCCATCAAAACGTCCCTGCAGTCACGTGATCACGATCCACTTTGGAATTTACTTTATTTGCTTCTTTTTTAAAAAAAAAAAAAAAATTGAAATTGCAAGCCTACAAAGCAGCCGAGTGAGTTTTCCTTCAATCTGTTTTGAAAGAAAGGACACCACACATCTTTTCAGCTTTGGGAGATTTCTTTTTTTCTTTTTGTAATTATGTGCAATATACCGCAAAGGAGAGACTTTAAAGTTGTTTTTAAAGAATTTAAGTGTTAAGGCTTTGTGAAACTGATTTAAAGACTGAAAATTAGAAAGATCCTTCGGTGTGGGAAAAATCTGTTTTGTCTACATTTGAAATGCAAAAAATACTTTGAAGACAGATTATTAAAACCCATGATGGCCACTTTAAAGCAAACATTTAATCTGGGGGTTGATGAAGTACTTGAGGTTTTAACTCTTTCCTGGAACTAACAGTTGAACAAACTCCTTCCAGGATAACCCAAATGAACTTTATGGGGGACTCAAAAATTATACTCTAAGAAAGATATGGCAATACTGATTTACAAGTGGAATTGGATGATCATACAATAATGTTTTCAAAGATAGATACCTTCTCAAATTGAAATATAAAACATTTAGTGGGCTATTTCATGGAAGTTACAAAAGGACTTAGATAAAGATGATAAGAACTTCAAGAGAAGAGGCAAAAATATTAGAAGAAAACAGGAATTATCTAGGAGATTTAAGGATGGCTGGAAGAAGGGAAAAAATAGAAAATTGGTTTGTTTGACTGTGGTTAAATAATGGGTTGCTATCTGGGGTAATGCCTAATGGTTATTTGGACTGGATAGTTTCTCTTGGAAATGTTTAATGGTGGGGTGGATTAGTTTGTAATATTTAAATTTTTCTTTTTGAATATTAAATAAGGGGCTATTATTTCTAATTTGTTTTCTTTTTGTTGCAGTGTTTAATTCTTAAGAGGAAGATGACAGGGATTTAGATTAAATGGGAAGGGGGATTATACACTTAGGTTGTTTGGTATTTATGTTAATTTTTATTGGACTTTTGTTGATTAAGGAAAAGATGAAGATTTAAAGATGAGTTTATAAAAAAATGGGGTGAGATATGGAATAAAAATGTATCCACCAGATAGATCTGGTTGTGCTTCAAGAGACAGTGATAAATTGTTAACGGTGAATATGCTTATATAGGGGATGAAAGGGGGAATTTCATTTTCTTTCTATCTTTTGGGAAGATTTTTTCACACTTTTTCTTAAAAGTCCAGGTGGTCCTCGACATATGACCACAATTAAGCCCAAAATTTATGTTGCTAAATGAGACATTTGTTGAGTTTTGCCCCATTTTATGTCTTTTCTTACCACAGCTGTTAAGTAAATCACTGCAGTTGTTAAGTTAGCAACACGATTGTTAACTGAATCTGGCTTCCCCATTGACTTTGCTTGTCAGGTGGTAAAAGGGGATCACATGACCCCGGGACACTGCAACTGTCATAAATACAAGTCAGTTGCCAAGCGTCTGCACTTTGATCACATGATCATGGGGCTGCTGCAACGGTCGTTAAGGGTGAAAAATGGTCAAAAGTCACTGTTTTCAGTGCTGTTGTAACTTTGAACGGTCACTAAATGAACTGTTGTAAGTCAAGGACTACCTCTGTGTGTGTGTGTATGAGATTTCTTTATTAATTTTATTTGTTTAATATAATTCTTCATAAAATTATTGGAAAAAAGAGATAAATAAATTCTAAAGCTAATGTCTTTTGCTTGCTTCTCAGGATTTTTCAAAAATCTTGTTGACTCCAACACTCTGTTAATAAATGTTTGTGACTGCATGGATTGAGACAGCCCGCTACCTTATTCCCCAGGGGCCCACTCTGCTTTATTTAAAATTAAAAGTTTTAGTTTGTTGTTCCTCTATTGCTGGCTTTATAGTAGGACCACTTGGTTGATGGGTTACAAAGCGAAATCTCCAGGCAGGGTGCCAGAAAATTGTGCTATGTGTTGGTGAAAGACATTATCCTACACTTTCCATCACTGTTTTTGGAAGAAAAAAACCCACCCAAGAACAGTTCTACAGCTTTTTTCTTTCTTTCTTTCCACATTAAGAGTTTTAATCCAGGATAATGTTTTATGTTGTGACTGCTGTGCACCGTTTGTGCACTACCAACATTCCTACGTTTATCGGGTGGTCTAGAATAATAAAAAGTGAGGGGGGGGTTGTTCTGGGCCTTTCAGAAAATTACCTATATGCGTACACACAAAAAAGTGGCACAGAAACAAACGCATACAGTTGCACAACAGGGAGGTTTGGTCTGTTATTCTTTGGAAAACAAAAAACCAAAACACCGTATCATTTAGCTTCCATTCTCTATTAAAAGGATGAAGTCAGTAGCATACTAAGGATTGTGCTACAGCCGGCAAGCTTAGAACAACAACGTTCAAGTGGGATCAGGTCAAGCCCACCTATGAAAGGGCCTGGCCATCAAAAGCCTGTCAATGACCCTCTCCTAACTGGCCAGCAACACATTAAAACTCCACCTTTATTCCAACCTCGATGAACCCAGAAAAATGCTACCATCCCACTTCCTCTTTCAAAACCTTTTGTATTTGTCTATTTCCTCCCCACTCGTTTCCATGTGATGGGCATGTTTGCAAGAGAACTGAGGAGAACACATTATTATCATATAATACAAGGGAGGAGGAGGAGGAGGAGGAGGAGTAACTATTTGTTCACAACAGCATCAGGCAGGTGTTTGCTCAATGCAGCTGCCTACACACCATTAATGCTCCCAGGATAATCTTCCACCTGGTAAGCTAACCAGAAATGAAATATTTTGCTTTGCGACCTTGGATTTACGAGAGGCTCATTCAGAAGCTAATAAAGCCCAAATGAATCTAAGAGGTTAGATTCATAGACTTGAAGGTCTAGTCCAGGGGTAGGCAACCTTGGCTCTTTTATGACTCGTGGACTTCAACTCCCAGAATTCCTGGGCCAGCCACGCTGAGGGGAAAGGGAGAGGTTTCCAAGCGGAGCCATGCTGGCACAGGAATTCTGGGAGTTGAAGTCCACGAGTCATAAAGCGGCCTAGGCCTAGGCCAGGGGTAGGCAACCTTGGCTCTTTTATGACTCGTGGACTTCAACTCCCAGAATTCCTGGGCCAGCCACGCTGAGGGGAAAGGGAGAGGTTTCCAAGCGGAGCCATGCTGGCTCAGGAATTCTGGGAGTTGAAGTCCACCAGTCATGAGGGGGCCATAGTTCCGCCATGCTGGCTCAGGAATTCTGGGAGTTGAAGTCCACGAGTCATAAAAGAGCCAAGGTTGCCTACCCCTGGTCTAGTCCAACCCCCTGCCCAAGGGAGGAGACCAATCCATCCTTCCTTCCTTCCTTCCTTTCATCCTCCCTTCCTTTTCCTTCCTTTCCTTTCCTTTCCTTTCCTTTCCTTTCCTTTCCTTTCCTTTCTTCTCTTCCTTCCTTCCTTCCTTCCTTCCTTCCTTCCTTCCCTTCCTTCTCATGGGGCTGAAATGCACCTTGGAGGTCTTCTAGTCCAATCCCCTGCCCAAGACAAGAGTCCTTATACTACGCCAGAAAAATGGACGTCCAATCTTTTCTTGAAAACAAGAACGTGATAAAATAAAGAAACAACCTCAGCAAAGGGAAAAATTGGAAGGAGTTTAAGAGGAGAGGCCCCACAGGCTCTTTGCATGATCAGAAAAGAGAAAAAAGAGAGAGAAGCCCCCAGAGGCAGGAGCAGCCAAAGTCCAAGGCAATGTTGGGGGGGGGGAGGGGGGGGAGCGGAGAGAAAAAGATTATCCTTGCAATATCCTTGATATCATTTGGACTGACTGCTCCCTCCCACATCCTGGCCTTGGTCCCTTAAGGAAACAGCCACCGAATCTAGATGATCATCAAAGGGGCACAGATGCCCAACCTTTTAAGAAACCCACCTGCTGTCAGCCTTGCCAGGTAGACCAGACAGGAAACACGACCAGAGGAATGGATGAAGATTCTCAGTCATCCAGGTGGACTTGTCTGGAAGTTGAGTCGTGGCAACTGAACCTTTTTTCTTTTTTGCTTTAAAATGTTTTGCTGCTTATCCAAGTAGCTTCTGCAGTTGCCATGACTCAATTTCCAGACGACCAGATAAGCTAATTGTACTTTATTGTAAGGTTGCAACAACAGAACTTCACCAAGTGTGAAAGTAGAATTCTCCTCCCATCTTCTTTACCCCCCAAATTGGGGG
Source organism: Azemiops feae (assembly GCA_023970755.1). Classification (NCBI taxonomy): domain Eukaryota; kingdom Metazoa; phylum Chordata; class Lepidosauria; order Squamata; family Viperidae; genus Azemiops; species Azemiops feae. The sequence goes on along the minus strand of JALGBA010000430.1, from coordinate 727 downwards.
GGTGGGTGTCCCTTCTGAGACATTTGCCACACCCCCATTCCTTCTGTAGACTCAGCTGTCTCTTATCTGTTCCCTTGGTGGCCTCTCTGGCCCAGCCTTCCAAGGCCATTCCCACATACCATTAGACCTGCCCTCCATCGCTAGGGAGATTTTGGTATCTGAGTAAGTGCTTTATTGCAGGGGTGTCCAACCTTGGCCACTTTAACTAACAACTGCAGCAACCATTATGTCCAACATCGCATTAAATGCCATCAAGAAGAATAAAAATATGCATTATTTTCTCCACAGTTATCCCTAAAGTAGCAATGCTCCCAACTTCTTTCATCTGCTGGGGGATAATTATACATATCAATAATAATACTCCCCATACCGGTCTTTGCATAGCAAAGAAACCCAGTGGCTAGAGAAATGATGGATTATTTAAGATGGGGGGGGGGGGAATATAAGACAGGCTTAGAAAAATAAAATTTTTAGAAATACCAAAGCTGTGGATGAGGGTAGGTACAGAAAGCCTATACTGCAAGAAAAACAAAAATATAGGGTGTACTTTAAAAAAAAATGGAGCAAAGTTATTTTATTACTTACGGTAACGAAATAAAAGGCATTCTTTGTAATTCAACATATAACTTGGCTTATCTAAAATGTGCAGACATCATTCTACAAAGAGAAGTTGCATTCTGTCCAATACTGACTCTCAAGACCAAGACAGAAAAACAGAATAACAGTT